>CP092863.1:153977511-154062373 GCA_030710605.1 Cordylochernes scorpioides | reverse complement strand
TCTGAAGGAAACAAGATAGAGGAACCCTCCCTTCTTTAGAACATCTTTTTATATTTTATCATCAAATTGTAAATAATATCATTTATATTATGATGCATCAGCGCGCCAGTAAGTGTAAAATTCGAACTGTTTTCTTCATACACTCCTGGACTTGTACCTTTTAGCATGTATTTCGGGATTCAGACAATAACACTGACTTGTACCTTTTAGCATGTATTACGGGATTCAGACAATAACACTGACTTGTACTTTTTAACATGTATTTCGGGATTCAGACAATAACACTGACTTGTACTTTTAGCATGTATTTCGGGATTCAGACAATAACTCTGACTTGTACCTTTTAGCATGTATTTCGGGATTCAGACAATAACACTGACTTGTACTTTTTAGCATGTATTTCGGGATTCAGACAATAACACTGACTTGTACCTTTTAGCATGTATTTCGGGATTCAGACAATAACACTGACTTGTACCTTTTAGCATGTATTACGGGATTCAGACAATAACACTGACTTGTACTTTTTAACATGTATTTCGGGATTCAGACAATAACACTGACTTGTACTTTTTAGCATGTATTTCGGGATTCAGACAATAACTCTGACTTGTACCTTTTAGCATGTATTTCGGGATTCAGACAATAACACTGACTTGTACTTTTTAGCATGTATTTCGGGATTCAGACAATAACACTGACTTTACCTTTTAGCATGTATTTCGGGATTCAGACAATAACACTGACTTGGACTTTTTAGCATGTATTTCGGGATTCAGACAATAACACTGACTTGTACTTTTTAGCATGTATTTCGGGATTCAGACAATAACTCTGAAAGATATTACAGTGACCTTTATTGAAGACACACGAGATAACCAATATACACTCATGGACAAAACTTAAGGAAGTTGTACCTTTCAGCATGTATATCGGGATTCAGACAATAAATCTGAAAGATATTACAGTGATCTTTATTGAAGACACACGATATAACCAATATACACGCATGTACAAAACTTAAGGAAGTTGTACCTTTTATCATGTATATCGGGATTCAGACAATAACTCTGAAAGATATTACAGTGACCTTTATTGAAGACACATGAGATAACCAATATACACTCATGGACAAAACTTAAGGAAGTTGTACCTTTCAGCATGTATATCGGGATTGAGACAATAACTCTGAAAGATATTACAGTGATCTTTATTGAAGACAACACGAGATAACCAATATACACTCATGGACAAAACTTTAGGAAGTTGTACCTTGTTGTTGTTGTTGTCGTGTCCAAAGAAGAGTCTCAGATGTCTCCATGCATCTCCATCACAGCAGCAGCAATATCCACTATCTTGCTCTTCATTGGAAAATCGGTGCCGTTGCCACGTTAGTCACCTTGGAAACGAACCAGAATTTGGTCGAATATTCCAAGGGTCCAGGGGGGACCGCAGGGAGGTGTGGTCGGACTACTCCCCCCCCCCCCCCCCCCCCCCCAAGTTGTACCTTTCAGCATGTATATCGGGATTGAAACAATAACTCTGAAAGATATTACAGTGACCTTTATTGAAGACACACGAGATAATCAAGTGTGAACAAAATTGTCTCAGTCTCCCTCAAAAAAAAAAAAAAAAAGACGACCGATGATATCAAAGAATTTCCATTTCCTTAATGTGACTGTTGATTGTGGGGGTCAATAAAGGTTATGTAAATTGTATCTAGGGTAGCGTGGACACAGGTTGACGTCAGACAGTTGTCTAGCAACCAGCCAGTTTAGCTCTCATTGTCTTCTTGTCACCATAGCAACGGGCCTCTCTGCCAAGGTCTGTGACAGCCCCGTCATCTAAGTTTTTATTGGCTCAATTGTTTGGTTGTATCAACAGCTAACTTGACAGGGAGGGAGATTGGGTGGAGGAATGGGGTTTCAAAAACCGTCTATAATTTGACACCCACCAATTCGGTATCGAATTGAGGCTTTTTTCTGCTTGAATAGCCTCCGATCCTTGCTCATGCCCATCCCCAACAATACGTGCGAATAACCAAAAAGGGCTCTGACACGTTCTCTACCTTTCGGCAGCTGCGACATGGAATCGAATCTCGTATTGAAGCTTTTTTTTTTTCTGCTTTAATGGCTTCCGATTCTTGCTGAAACCCAACCGCAACCGCGAGTAACCAAAAAGTGCTCTGGCACGTTCTAACTTTTTTCAACAACGATATGGAATCGAATCCCTCATTAAACCCCTTTTATCTGCTTTAATGGCTTCCGATTCATGAAGTCCAACCCCAACAATACGTGCAAGTAACCAAACAGGGCTCTGGTACTCTCTGGCTTTCGGCAGCTGCAACATGGAATCCAATCCCGCATTAGGCATTTTTTTCTGTTTCAATAGTCACCGATTCTTGCTGAAGTCCAACTCCAACAATGAGTGCGAGTAACCAAACAGGGCTCTGGTACGTTCTCTACTTTTCGGCAGCAACGACATGGAATCAAATCCTGCTTTATAAACTTTTTTTTCTACTTTAAATGGCTTCCGATTCTTGCTGAAATTCATCCCCAACAATGCGTGCAAGTAACTAAACAGGGCTCTGGTACCTCAGGCTTTCGGCAGCTGCGACATGGAATCCAATCCCACATTAAACTTTTTTTTTCTGATTTAATAGCCTCCGATTCTTGCTGAAACCCAACCCCAACATTGCGTGAAAGTAACCACAAAAGGGCTCTGGTACGTTCTACCTTTCGGCAGCAACGACATGGAATCAAATCCTGCATTAGAAACTTTTTTTCTGCTTTAATGGCCTCCGATTCTTTCAGAAGTCCAAACCCAACAATTTGTGCAAGTAACCAAAAAGGGCTCTGGCACCCTCTCTACCTTTCGGCAGCAACGACATAGAATCGAATGCTGCATTAGACTTTTTTTCTGCTTTAATGGCTTCCAATTCATGAAGTCCATCCCCAACAATACGTGCGAGTAACCAAACAAAGCTCTGGCACACTCTAGCTTTCTTCAGCAGCTACCCGGGCCGTGACTGTCAAGAATTTTACAATTTACACCACTCCTCCACGGACCTAATATGTTACTTTAAATGTGTAGCTCCCCTGACATATTGTATGTTACTTCTGGCAGGATACTGTCGACTTTCGAGGTATTTATCTTCGTCACTGGCGTGAACCATCCATCTATTCAGTTGTCTTGCTAACCTACTGGGTAGGTACTGGGGGGTGTTATAAGGAAATTTCTTTCTAGAGAGATTGACTTTCTTTCAAACATCCTTTGTAGAACTAATGTTTCATTTTTTATAAATTTAATTGCTATCTATTGATAAAATTTGCAACAATTTTATTTACTCTTTTTAATAATTACATCAAATATTATCTCCATTTTATTTACTTTACTATAAAATTCGAAACTATTTTAAAGGCGTAAGATTCTTTTTGAAATTAAACAATTTCTACTGCCCTTACTGCAATGGAAAAATGGGAGGGCCTGGCTCATCAGTGGTGAACCCTCCCAGCGGTTTCACCAGTTTAATCTACCATACCGCTGTTATATTGCATTTTTGGAACTTCCTTTTATAGTGATACTGTTGCTAGACTCTTGGAATGGGTATTTTAGAAGAACTATGGACATAAGCTTTGAGGACAGCAGAATTACATACAATTATAAATATATAATATATAAATTACTATAATTTTTTTATGAAACCATATTTGAGGAAGAGCTTTGTTCAATACAATACCTTGAAATTATATGTATGTACCTCTACACACACCTATAAGCTTATGTCCATAGTTCACTAAACACTACTAAGCTGTCTTCCTTAGTAAATCTAAGGTATGTAACAAAACCAATCCAATACAATAGTAGAGCTGTCTGAAGATTAATTTGGTGAAACCGCTGAGAGGGTTCACTACTGATGAGCCAAGCCCTTTTATTCAAAAACTTTTATCATTGCAGTAAGGTCTGTAAATATATATATATATAATGACACATGTCAATCATGCGTATAATCATTTACAGATGTGTTTGTATGATACAACATGAAAATCTTGTTATAAGTTATATACAATATGGGGTTGTTGGCTTAAATTACCATATATATATATGCTTATCCCTAGTACACGTTGTACAGGCCATGATAATCATGGTGGATAGAAGTAGGCACTGCTTTTACTGTAAATACACCACATGTCTACACATGTGAAAAGCAGTTCGACTTTGCACTTACAAATGTGCCAGATTCCCGTTTGTTTACTTGCACTCGCTGGTGGGGTTGGACTTTTTGCATGAATCGGGGGGGCATTGAAGCATTTTTTTATCAGAAAAAAGTGCCTAATGCGGGAATCGATCCCGGGTTGTAGCGGTCGAAAACCAACGGTTTAGACCATCCTTCCACCGACCCCCTATATAATATTTGATGATGACTGGTTAAAAAAAAAAATTCTCAGTACCCGCGATTTTTTGTGACCTTTTTTTTTTTTTTTCACCAACAATTTTGTAAAAAAAGTGGATTTTGATAGACGTGATGAGCTGTGGTGATTTCTAGGAATTAGTTGAAGAGGTTTGGTTGAACTCTGAAAGCTTTGTTTCCTTTCTTCTAACCTTAATACTGAGTGCTGTTGTCCTTGGACGCCCGTCTTTATTTAGAAAGAGTTGAAGGTTAGAAAGTTGATGGGTTAAACACGCTTCTTTCCGTGTTGTCTCGCTGGTGTGGATTGTTGGGGAAATATTGGCCAAGTAAGGTATAATGATCTGTATTTGTCTTTAATAAAACATTCATATATGATTCTTAATAATATACTTGCATTTTTCGCCTTATAGAAGCTTGAAATGGACCTAGAATAGCAGCTTTACACACCCAAGATAGAGAACATTGCTGTGATAGAGATGTACGGAGACATCTGAGGCTCTTCATTGGACACGACAACAACAGAAAATTGACCCAGAACTTTACACACCCAAGATAGAGAACATTGCTGTGATAGAGATGTACGGAGATATCTGAGGCTCTTCATTGGACACGACAACAACAGAAAATTGACCCAGAACTTTACACACCCAAGATAGAGAACATTGCCGTGATAGAGATGTACAGAGACATCTGAGGCTCTTCATTGGACACGACAACAACAGAAAATTGACCCAGAACTTTACACACCCAAGATAGAGAACATTGCTGTGATAGAGATGTACGGAGACATCTGAGGCTCTTCATTGGACACGACAACAACAGAAAATTGACCCAGAACTTTACACACCCAAGATAGAGAACATTGCTGTGATAGAGATGTGCGGAGACATCTGAGGCTCTTCATTGGACACGACAACAACAGAAAATTGACCCAGAACTTTACACACCCAAGATAGAGAACATTGCTGTGATAGAGATGTACGGAGACATCTGAGGCTCTTCATTGGACACGACAACAACAGAAAATTTACCCAGAACTTTACACACCCAAGATAGAGAACATTGCTGTGATAGAGATGTACGGAGACATCTGAGGCTCTTCATTGGACACGACAACAACAGAAAATTTACCCAGAACTTTACACACCCAAGATAGAGAACATTGCCGTAATAGAGATGTGCGGAGACATCTGAGGCTCTTCATTGGACACAACAACAACTGAAAATTTACCCAGAACTTTACACACCCAAGATAGAGAACATTGCTGTGATAGAGATGTACGGAGACATCTGAGCTCTTCATTGGACACGACAACAACAGAAAATTGACCCAGAACTTTACACACCCAAGATAGAGAACATTGCCGTGATAGAGATGTACGGAGACATCTGAGGCTCTTCATTGGACACGACAACAACAGAAAATTGACCCAGAACTTTACACACCCAAGATAGAGAACATTGCTGTGATAGAGATGTGCGGAGACATCTGAGGCTCTTCATTGGACACAACAACAACAGAAAATTGACCCAGAACTTTACACACAATGAGGGCTAACATGTCCTTCAACAGAAGCAACTAGGTGTATAACTTCTAGTTAACTACATACGCCTGAAATTGTAGTTAGCTGGAAGTTATACTCCTAGTTGCGCCTGAAGGCCATGTTATTTTATTAAATTATAAGTCAGGGAAATAACGTTTATACGCACAAATTTAGTTGTAAAAAGTGCTAAAATACAACCAGATATGCAAAATTGAAAAGAGAAAAAAAAAAGAGAACAATTTTTAATGTCTTGCTAAATGCTTTATTTTTTATTTACTTCTCCTAACGAAGACAAAATATTTTTGTCGAAACGTTGAGAAAATAAAAAACTTGAACTAGCCGAAGTGTCTATTTTTCATATAAAAAGAAGAAAAAAGTATTTTATGTACAAAATTGTTCAAAATTGGGTTCTAATCTCAAACTGTCAAATGTATATTAGTTAGTCCTTGAGACAAGCTTGGTAGACCGGCGTCTTCCATCTGTGAAAGTGAACTTCCCACTGGGCCTCAAGGGGCCTCTAGGGGGGCCACAGCCATCAGGAAAAAACATCATCAATTTGGGGCACCAGACTCTGGATCATTATTAGGCTGGGGGTGATAAACTCAGCAACCATAGATACCAGTCGAGATTCCCTGCTTTTTCCCGATGACACTGTAGCCTTGGTCTCATATAGCCAGTTTATCAACCTTCAATTATGTTAAATATATATATGTTTGTTAGTGTCTACCATTATTAGGCTGGGGGTGATAAACTGGAGGTGATAAACTTAGTAACCATTGATACCAGTCAAGATTCCCAGCTTTTTCCCGATGACACTGTAGCCTTGGTCTCATATAGCCAGTTTATCGATCTTCATTGTCTACAGTTAGTAAATAGATTGTTAAATATATATATTTTTGTTATAGTGTCTACCATTATTAGGCTGGGGGTGATAAACTCAGTAACCATAGATACCTGTCGAGATTCCCTGCTTTTTCCCGATGACACTGTAGCCCTGGTCTCACATAGACAATTTATTAACCTTCAGTTTACAGTAAGTAAATAGATTATGTTAAATATATATATGTTTGTTAGTGTCTATCATTATTAGGCTGGGGGTGATAAACTCAGTAACCATAGATACCAGTCAAGATTCCTTGATTTTTCCCGATGACACTGTAGCCTTGGTCTCATATAGCCAGTTTATCGATCTTCAGTGTCTACAGTTAGTAAATAGATTATGTTAAACACATTTCTAAAAATTGCTGAAAATTTGCTTACATATTTACAACATGGACTACTAATACGTGGTGGTGCTTACCTCCTTATACCATTATCAGCTGAGTCTAGGCTTTACAGCAAGCTTGATACTGCCCTCTGAATATTTTTCATTTGGACTTTGGGAACGAAAATGGTGAAATTTGGAAGTGATTTGCCTAAATTGAAAACAAACTTGGAGTGTAGACACTGTTCCTGGATCAGGAGTCCTTACAGTGTATTGTCAGCTGAATCTAGGCTTTATAACAAGTCTTGGGATCGACAATGGCGGAGTTTGGAAGTCTTCTTCTTCTTTCGTATCTCCACTCAATCATATTAAGGTATCAAGCTTGTAAAGCTTGTTGATGGTGTCTGCTGGGGAAGAGTAGAGCTCATCAATGGATGAGTCAATACAGTCAATAATAAAGTTTGGAAGTGATTTGCATAAATTGAAACCAAAAGACTGTCTTGAACACCATAACAATTATTAATGTATTCAATGTTCTTTTTCTTAATTGTTTATTTTCTTTTTGATAATTCTCTTACCTACTCTACTACAATTATTGTGAATAGTTTCACGCACAATTATCCAGATCGGATATAGCGTGTCTTGTTTGCAACTGGTAATAAATAAATATCAATAAGTGTAAGATATTAAGTAGAACATACCTGAAATCTCCGTGTATCTCCAGTACAGGTAGTTACTTACTAGGAACAAGCTTCTGAGTTACCTTCATCACTAATTACCAGGATTGTTGGCTTATCATTGGCTCAGACATAATAATTGTTTGGATTTTGGTTTTTATAGAGGAGAGAAGACACCGCTTATTATGTAATTACCTTTCCTGCATATTCAAACTTGACGTCAAATTGTAGGGTTCCTTTGTCAATCTTCTGAACGTTAGGCAATAGATAGCTACCCTACTGACCTAGCACGTCGTCTGCTTCTCTATTCCAACCTTTGTTATAATATATATATATATATATATATATAATTTAAAAATGCTTATTTTTTTAAAAATAAATGAATATATGGATTGCTCAAATTTCAAACTTATATGTATTTATAATGTTTTTTTTTAATATGCGTGTAATTTGCTACATACAATAGTTGTTTCGCCTATAATTTTCTCTATAGAGAGAATTTATTCAATGATTTTTTTAATCAATAAAAATCGTTTAATCGTTTGATGGTCAATGAATTCGTCATACAATGTTTGCCTGACTTCCAAATTTTGGCTTTATAACTCAGGAGCCTGTATGTGTGTGTTACCTATGAGTTTTCACTTATGATTTATTCAATGATTCATTTTCAAAAATCAATAAAAAATCATTTAATAGTCAAGGAATTCATCACACGCAAAACTTGGTTCTATTTTACAATATTTTTTTTAATATAATTTTTTTTTTTTAAATTCTCTTTGATTATTTTTTAATCAATAAAAATCATTTATAATGTAATGGTCAACGAATTCCTCATATAATATATGTGTGTGTCATTTGTAAATATTTTCCTTTATATAGAATACATATTCTATTTACACTGCGTGACATTGAAAATGGAACACCAAGAAATAGTGGCCAAAAAATCATGCAAATTTCAGGGTAGACGCGCCTAACCGAGTTATGCAAATGATGTAAAATGCGCAGCTCTCGTGCGCACATGGAGTAAGATATAAGGGAAGGAACTTGCAGAAAGGACAGTATTCGTGTCGTTATTTCTTCAAGGAAAATCATTGTAGAAATTTTGTTCTTGTGTCAAAAGACACGTGTAATAACAGAGAATGCCAGGTCATCGTAAACGGAGGCAGTTCAAGCAGACAGACGCTTTTACGAGGGGCATGGTGATCGGACTGAAAAGGGCAGGTTGGTCCATACGTCAAATCGCAGCTGATACACACCTTGGTGCGTCCACGGTGCACCGACTGTGGAGAAGATGGTTGGAACAAGGAAATGTGGCAATTTATAGGAATGCCGGTGCAACCAGAGTGACGTCAGCACGTGTGGATCGGCGTATCCTTCGACAAGCAGTGGCGGCCCCACAAGCCACTTGTACCGCCATCCTGCAACATGTGCAAGACACCCTAGATCATTCCATCTCGACCAGAACCATTTCCCGTCGATTGGTTGCTAATGGCTTGCACTCATGCCGTCCGCTAAGAAGACTGCCATTGACCCCACCGAATAGGCGCCAACGTTTGGAATGGTGCCGGGCTAGATCGACGTGGATGACGGAATGGCACAGGGTCGTGTTCTCAGATGAGTCGCGTTTCTGCTTGTCCAGTGATAGTCGCCGTGTACGCGTGTGGCGTCGACGTGGAGAAAGGTCCAATCCGGCAGCAATTGTGGAACGCCCCACCGTGCGACAACGTGGAATCATGGTTTGGGGTGCAATCGCGTATGATTCCAGGTCACCTTTACTTCGTATTCAGGGCACTATGACGGCCCAACGATACGTTGATGATGTGCTGCGACCGGTGACACTCCCCTACCTTCAGGGGGCACCCAATGCCCTTTATCAGCAGGATAAAGCCCGACCGCACACTGCTCGCATTATCCAACAAGCTCTGCAAGATGTACAGATGCTTCCCTGGCCACCGTACTCTCCTGATCTCTCACCAATCGAGCACGTCTGGGACATCATTGGACGCCGTTTGCATGCCTTGCCACAGCCGCGTTCAGAAGACGAACTGTGGCAAATGGTTGAGAGGGAATGGAAAGCCATCCCTCAGGACGCCATCCGTACTCTGATTGACTCTCTACCTAGACGTGTTGCTGCGTGCATCGCCGTCCGCGGTGGTCCTACTTGCTACTAAGCCGACGCCGTTCTCGCTCTGTATTATGACTATCATTTTGAAATAAAGATCACTTATTGTTCGTCCCTGTCTCTCTCTGTCTGCCGAGTTTCATCACTTTCTGGCCACTATTTCTTGGTGTTCCATTTTCAATGTCACGCAGTGTATATTAAATTCAGTTTGCCTTTCTCCATTTGCCATTGTTAAGCAGTAGAAGAGCTTCGTTGCTCGAAAACTTGCTTATTTTACAATAAAAAGATACAAATTGTTTATTTTTTAAATCAATTTTTAATAACTTTTAACCATTTGATGAAAATTCACATATTCAATGAATTATTTTCCCCAAAAAAATCAATAAAAATCGTTTTAAAATGGGTTTCTAGAATACCTATTTAGGTAAAAAGTTGTGTAGCAAGATTGGGTTTAGATTTCGTAGCATTAAAAGGAAAAGAAATAATGTGTTATCTCTCTCCATGTAATAATCATTATTAGAAACGTTTTTTTAGCAGCAGAGCGCGGTATAAAAAGGTGCAGGGTGACCAGATTTAATGATGTCTTTGAAGTCTAAGTTAAAAGGTATTGATATTCTCGGGGTGCGAGTTAATGAAAAGAAATTTTAACAAAAGACGAAGAGATCTTTTGCAATTTCTCTTCACCTTCAAGAAATGGGTTAAAAATGGTGGCAGTTCTATAATGACATTTCCTATGGCTTGGTGGATAATTATGGACTCCGGAGGTCGTCTGGCAGGGAATACAATGGTTGGTTACCTGCTGGTGCGTTGTTACCTAGCAACAGAGACTTTTTACCCCGGGGGGAGGGAGGAGAGACGTCCCCTGTTGCTGGGGGACAACCGCTGTCTCTTCCCTGCTGTGATTCCCCCCCCCCCCCCCCCCCTCAACTCTCTACACTGTCCCTGTACTTCACAAGTCTTTGCCATCATATAGGAATAGTGTCTCACGCGAAACGGATATGTTAATTTTCTTTATTTGCATAGATTTGTTTACCTTTTTAAATATATGTAAATAGGTAAACCAATTCGAAATTATGTAAATTTTAAAACAATTGAAATATACACTCATGGAGACAAAATTTAAGGAAGTTGTATCTTTCAGCATGTATATCGGGATTGAGACAATAACTCTGAAAGATATTACAGTGACCTTTATTGAAGACACACGAGATAACCAATATACACTCATGGAGACAAAATTTAAGGAAGTTGTACCTTTCAGCCTGTATATCGGGATTGAGACAATAACTCTGAAAGATATTACAGTGACCTTTATTGAAGACACACGAGATAACCAATATACACTCATGGACACAAAACTTAAGGAAGTTGTACCTTTTACCATGTATATCGGGATTGAGACAATGACTCTGAAATATATTACAGTGACATTTATTGAAGACACACGAGATAACCAATATACACTCATGGACAAAACTTAAGGAAGTTGTACCTTTTACCATGTATATCGGGATTCAGACAATAACTCTGAAATATATTACAGTGACCTTTATTGAAGACACACGAGATAACCAATATACACTCATGGACAAAACTTAAGGAAGTTGTACCTTTTACCATGTATATCGGGATTCAGACAATAACTCTGAAATATATTACAGTGACCTTTATTGAAGACACACGAGATAACCAAGTGTGAACAGTCTCTGTCTCTTTAAAAATTTGTATACGACATCAAAGATTTTCCACTTCCTTAAGTTTTGTTCATGTGTGAGTATATATATATATCTCCCCAACAGTCTTGTTTCATTAATTAATCGTATTCTGATAAAGATCACCGTGCTGCAGGTCGAAATACCACTCAAGTAGTGTCAGAAATCTAACTAAATACAAGTCGGTGGACGAGCCATGAATCGGGATCGAATCCCTCATTGGACCCTTTGTTTTAATATGGGAATAACCTTCACATATATTATACTAGCCGAATGACCCGGGCAACGCCCAGGTTTTACCCGATTAAATGTTTTTATTCAAATACTATTCGTTACAATTATAAATTGGCGCCGTGGATGTCACTCTTGTGAAACGTCCTGCTCCAAACTTTGTGTCTGAGAAGCGATATTTTTATAAAGAGATAATCTGGCTTTGTGTCTTCTGCTCGAATGAATGTTTTTCTGTTAAAATTTTGTTCCTGCATACTAAAAATGAACTGGCTTCACCCGTGGTCTCTGCTTTTTGGAATTTTTCCGGATATAATTTTGTATCTGAGAATCAAATATGATACAGCAATATTGTCATAATCATTTTCTGACTAAAAAAAAAACAACTATTTTTGCCCAGAATCTGTCAAATCCTTATAAAAATGGCCAAATTTGGGTATTTTTATTCCATTCACAAAAGCAAACGGTGACAGAATTGTTGATTGATTGTTGATTATGACTCTGATACTTGTATATTTACATTGTTGTAATTATCATAAACTAAGTTTCTCTTTTTGAGCGGTACCTAGTAAAGTGATTCTGGAACTGGAAATCTAACAATTTAAACCTCTTGTAGGGAAAGTTGGGAGATTTGATTGGCAAGTTGAGGCAGCATCCAGCCAAAGATACAATCTTCTTCTTTCTTATCTCCACTCATCAATCATATCAGGGTATCAATATTGTAAGGATTGTTGATGGTGTCTGTGCTGGGGATGAGTAGAGTTCATCAATGGATGAATAAATACAGTCAATAATGTATTCTTCTTCTTCTTTCTTATCTCCACTCAACAATCATATCAGGGTATCAAGCTTGTAGAGCTTATTGGTGGTGTCTGTGCTGGGGATGAGTAGAGCTCATCAATGGATAAGTCAATAGTCAATAATGTTTTCTTCTTCTTTCTTATCTCCACTCAACAAACACATCAGGGTATCAAACTTGTAGAGCTTTTTGATGGTGTCTGCTGGGGATGAGTAGAGCTCATCAATGGATGAGTCAATACAGTTAATAATGTAGTTTGGGGTTGCAGGTTGACACTTAGTACATAGTGGGAAAACCTTGTAACCATTCTGGAAAGTCATTGTCCGTAGATAACCAGTCTTAAGTCTGGAAATCAAAGACTGTTGTTCTCTTGGGAGGACAGAACTGATGCTTGTCCCTCCTGCTCTGTACCAGTCATGTGCAGCATTAGATTTCCATTCCTGCAGGCATTGGGTTTTTGATGTATGGAGGAGGTCTCTTTCGTCTAGTTTAGTGATAGATTGTCGCCTCAGGGTGGCCAAGAGCTCCAGACTTTGCCAGAGCTACAGACTTTGCCAGAGCTCCAAACTTTGACAGAGCTCCAGATTTTGCCAGAGCTCCAGACTTTGCAAGAGCTCCAGACGTTGTACATGCTTGTTCGGCGGTACATATGCTAAAATTGGAACGATACAGAGAAAATTAGCATGGCCCTGCGCAAGGATGACACACAAAATCGTAAAGCGTTGCAGACTTTGCCAGAACCAAAGACACAGTAAAGTGGGACAGTTGATCTTTTAGAACTTCACTTTCTCTAAAAGTGGGGGACACACGGGGGAGGAGGGGACATCAGTGACCAGCCATATCGGGTGACATTTCCCCCGCCACGTGCCACATATAGACGGCCCCCAGATCCCTTGGGTGTATGTCGTCCCCTGCTGTTTTCCTGACCATATTGCCTAGAGTGACCTCAGTCTGACTACACATTCAGGAGATAGAAAACCTCAAGTTTCTCTCTCATATATAACATTTTACTTCGATCTCTTCCCGTGATATTCATTAGACAATGACACAATTTACATAATCTTATTGAAATCTTGTCAATACATGCAAAAGTACACAGTCTGTATGTTTACAAATATAGATAAAGAATTCTTCCTGGACTGAAATTAGACGAAAAAACATGGTGAAGGAAGACGAGTTTCTTTTATTGATGCATAGGTGCAAGCTTTCGGGTAAAAACCCTTCAACAGGCGAGCGCGACTTATAAGAACTATGGTACAAATGTCAATAAAATAAACTCGTCTTCCTTCACCATGTTTTTCGTCTAACAGTCTGTATGTACTATTTTAAAATGAGAACACTAGTACACACACTTTTTCCTTCTCAATATTTGAAAGTTGTCTCTAGTAAATTCCAACCCGTACATCATGAATATAACCTTCATCTTTCAAAATTAGCTCAATTTTTTGAAAAATATTTGAAAATATTCAATTTTATAAAGAAGCTGATGTCATCGCTGTCATCAAAATATTTTGAAGATATTGACTTTGTAAGCATAAAATTTAATCATCATTTAGATGAAATGCATACCATTGCAATTTTATATCAAGAAAATGTTTAACAATACATTTATATTTTCATAAATATTTTTAAATATATAAATAATGCCGCGTAAATGCAAAGCTAATCCAGAAATGTTCTGCTACATTTGTGAAAAATTTACGATTCCCAAACAAAGGAAACGTATAACCCCAAAGATAAAAGAATGCAATAAAGAATATTTTGGTGTGGCATTAGGTGATCAAGACAAGTGGTGGTGCCCCCATAGTGTGTGCGGAACGTACTATCAAGGGCTTTTGCAATGGAAATCAGAGAAATCAAAAGGAATGCCCTTTGGTGTACCAATGGTTTGGCGAGAACCAAAAAAAAAATCACCATGACGATTGTTATTTCTGTGTCTGCAAAACAGGCCTTAATAGCAAAAAGAAGCAAACTAACTTTTATCCTGATATACCATCAACTACGGTGTTTACCTTACAACTCTGAACACTCCTATTTTCCTGGAAAATCTCTTAAAGATTTCTTGAAAAAAGCCATGGTCCACCTGTGCTGTGTGAGCAGAAGAGCTTAAATTGACTTGTTCCATTATATGTATGTTCCATATGTAAATACCTGTTTTCTTTCCTCTTTTCGCTCTCCACTTCTCCCACCCATATTTCAAAAAAAAAAAAAAAATCTTATTTTCCTTAGGATTATTCAAATAATAATCTGTATATATTTACCATATGTACATAATCTTTTTCCATTTTTACTCCTTTGTATATTTCCCACTTTCATGGGTTTCTCCGTCTTGTAACCCCAAGGAGAATCCTCTGTAAGACCTGTGTGTCTTAATAAAGGTTTTTGTGTGTGTGATATACCATCAACTAGGCAACCTGTTCCTCACGGCAATCCTATACCAATTCCTGAAACGGCTCAAGAATCCTATATCAAAAAGGATGATCAGCACACAGAGAAAGAAATTCGAATATACAAAGTTATATGGAAAATATGTAAATATAGAGCAATATAAATATATTGATATTATATACACTCATAGACAAAAACTTAAAGAAGTGTAAAGTCTTTGATATCACCGGTCGTCTTTTTTTTTTTTTTTTTAAGAAGAAGAAGACAGAGGTGTGTTGTTATGTATTATTTGTGTTACTTAAGTTCTACTAGGGACATGTGTTCCATGCGGGACACTTTGATGTATAAGTAAGTAAATAAAGTCAGTACTGGATGGATGGGGACAAACATCCCAGCTGGCTCAAGACAAACCGGTCATAGGACACCACCAGAACATCCGGACCCCGCCCTGTTTATAAAACCGACACCACTAGCATCCAATTTAGGATGTCAACAATGACTTCCTTTTTTTTTTTTTTTTCCTTTCAGATTCGCCCATTGTTGAATTTCCCTTTTGAACCCCCCAGAACCCATCAAGCTAATTCATTGCGGCAAATGTCACATTCTTTATTTTCACATAAAAAAAAAAAAACAGGATACTTTGTGCCATTGTACAACAGGTAGTGTTGTGTCACTTGGTGGAGACAGTCATTTGGCCTGATACTGAGGACAACCTGCCTTCCTTCCTCAGTCAATATTGTGACACATTTCATAGAATTTAACCTTGTTTTGTCTATACCTCTTTGGTAGATTGTTCCATTAGACAATTTGACAATTTAAACAATTTTATTGATTATTTTAATCAATTCAAATAATAATCTGTATATATTTACCATGTGTATATAATCTTTCTTCATTTTTACCCCTTTGTATATTTCCCACTTTCATAGGTTTCTCCGTCTTGTAACCCCAAGGAGAATCCTCTGTAAGACCTGTGTGTCTTAATAAAGGTTTTTGTGTGGGTGATTCTTTTAATCAAATTTTACAAAGGTAAAAAATAAAATAGTAAAAGGGCATATAAAGTGTAGGGTAATATATATATAGTTGTGTACAAATGTCTTCAGCAAGGAAGACTTCCCCACCTTGAGAGAGTTCTCCTCCAGACAAGGAGGGGTCTGTTTTGTCTATACAGAAAGACCCTTTGCTACATTGATATAAATTACACTCATGGACAAAACATAAAGGAAGTGGAAAATCTTTGATGTCGTCGGTCGTCTATATATATAGAATATTTATTGAAAATAGAGCAATCCATAAATAAATATTTAATTTAAAAAAGGCATATATTGGATCAAAATATCATTTATTTTACCAATCTACTTATATATTTGCCTTATTCTGTCTGTTTGTCTGTATGTCTGAAGCTCACGGATAGAATGCGCGCCCATTGGCTGCCAGCGAACACGTGGCCTCCCTGCCCCCCTCTAGACAACCCTGTTATCAGCTGTGCGATACATACACCTGTCTATAGCGGCCACTCTAGACAACCCTGTTATCAGCAGTGTGCTACATCCACCTGTCTAAACAGACCACTCTGTCTATAGCGGCCACTCTAGACAACCCTGTTATCACCAGTGTGTTACATTCACCTGTCTATACAGACCACCCTGTCTATAGCGGTCACTCTAGGCAACCCTGTTAACAGCAGTGTGATACATACACCTGTCTATACAGACCACCCTGACTATAGCGACCACTCTAGACAACCCTGTTATCAGCTGCCTGTCTATACAGACCACCCTGTCTATAGCGGTCACCTTAGGCAACCCTGTTATCATCAGTGTGTTACATTCACCTGTCTATACAGACCACCCTGTCTATAGCGGTCACCTTAGGCGACCCTGTTATCAGCAGTGTGATACATCCACCTGTCTATACAGACCACCCTGTCTATAGCGACCACTCTAGACAACCCTGTTATCAGGTGTGTGATACATCCACCTGTCTATACAGACCACCCTGTCAATAGCGACCACCCAAGACAACGTTTTTAAAATATATTCGCACTCGGGTAAACCCCGGGCGTTGCCCGGGCCATTCGTCTAGTATAAAATAAATGTAAAAACAAATGTAAAATAAATGATATTTTGATCCAATATATGCCTTTTTAATTTAATATATATATAATACAATATAATGCGGCTTATAATTGTAGAACGACATCTGAAAATTATCCCGCATGTGTTTCTTTTGAACGAAAAATCGAAATTTATTTTAAGAAGAAATAACGATTATTTCTAACCTTAGGGATGAAGTATGAAAGAATGAATTGTGAAGAGTAATGATAAACGGAAAAATAAAAGTGTCCAGGAGAAGAGGCAGAGAGAGGCAATTTTGTTTATACTTTGTAATCTCGGGTGTCTTCAATAAAGGTCACTGTAATATCGTTGTAAGCCGGCAATGAAAGAGGAGAATCTTTATAAGACTGGTGTCTTAATAAAGGCTTTGTGTGTTTGATAAGACAAAATTTGTAACAATAAATTTTGGCAATGGGTTTCTTGTTACATATATAATCTAACTAGCCGAATGACCCGGGCAACGCCCGGGTTTTACCCTATTAAATGTACCCTGTTTCACCCGTGGTCTCTGTTTTTTGGAATTTTTCCCGATATAATTTTGTATCTGATAATCAAACATGATACAGCAAAATTTTTAAAAGGAAAATTTTAAAATAGCCTATCGTCTTCCCAGTATTCTTTTACCTATGTATGGAAATTTTGGTTTGAATTAGTGAACTACTGAGAATTTGTAGACGAATGACCCGGGCAACGCCCGGGTTTACACGATTAAATGTATATTACATATGGAAGATGGACGTAGTTCCCGGAGGGCACCCGCGAGGTCACTCTGCCCCCGCGCAACTGTCCAACTGGGAGCGCCCCGCGCCGTCAAAATCGTTACGCGTTCTAGAGGGCGCTGTTCGTGAGCTCAACCGGCCGTCAGCCGGGAGATCTCATTTACTCGGCGGGGGGGGGGGGCAGGGGGAAGGGAAGTCACGTGCTGCGCCGGCAGCCAATCGTCGCGCGCCGCCATCGCCCGCCTGAGTGTTCTAGAGGGCGCTGCTCGTGAGCTAAGTTGAATAATTTGAATATATAGTTTTAATAAATGATTTATATATATTTTAAAATAGCCTATCGTCATCCTCGTTATTTTTTACCTATGTATGGAAATTTTGGTTTGAATTAGTGATCTACTGCGAATTTGTATAGGAGTCATACAAAGACACAGACAAACAAACATACAAACATACAAACATTCATTTTTATATATATAGATATCTCTATAGACCTTACTGCAATGATATCTGGGAATATTGTAATAAAACCTTGAAGAAAAGTCTTTTTAAAAAAGTGGGAATAACTTTAACAAACCAAATCTGACAAAAGTTACTTTTACGAGTTACCACCCCGGCAAACACCATCAACAAGCTTTACAAGCTTGATACCTTAGTGTGATTGAGTGGAGATAAGAAAGAAGAAGAAGAGACGGGTTACCACACAAAAATGGAATATACTAGGGCCTAAAGTTAATGTAACTTGAACACAGAAAAAGGTACACTTAAGAGTACAACACCAACAACAAAAAGGAGATAAAAACACGATTTGTTAAACAGTACTTATCTTTTATTTGCAGCGTTGATAAGGAGCGGACCGGGGTTACACAGGTATGCGAGGAGATCACCAGACAAGCACACAGAGAACGCTTTAAACGTCTCCACTCGAACACCACTCCACGACTTCTCGCATTCCGTTTCAACCCTCTTTTATGTACAAACATGGCCACATTCGTCCAATGACGTGGGAGATCAGTTCACTTAACAAACATTCTTCCTACATAACTGAGAAGATTAAAACTGCTGTCAAAATAATTTGACAAACCAATATCTAAATAACCATTCATAGAAAATGGTAAAAAACTTTGCTATCAAGAGATACCATGACTTCCAGAATAAAAACTGTAGAAATAAAAAAAAAAACGATAAAATATTATCCAAGACTTTTTTTTTTTCCTCTGATCGATTTCCAAAAGCTAAAAAAAATGGCGGAAGGATAAAAAAAGATTAGTTGATGGTTTCGATTATTGATTGGAATTTGTATAATTGAGGAGAAAGTTCGAACAATTGGTGACGTCACGGTGTTATGTAACATTTTGTTTCTTTAGCTTAGTTTTTTATTTCTTTGTTGTCAAGTCTACAGTGTAGTGGTGGTGTCCATGGTTAAACCAATTCCTGAAGTCCTCTCCTCTTCAGAAAAGATATTTGAAAGCAGTTCGACTTTTGCACTTACAAATTTTAGTCTTTACAAGTTTTGGTTACTTGTAATTCACACACACACACACAAAAACCTTTATTAAGACACACAGGTCTTACAGAGGATTCTCTTTGGGGTTACAAGACGGAGAAACCTATGAAAGTGGGAAATATACAAAGGGGTAAAAATGGAGAAGGATTATATACACATGATAAATATGTACAGATTATTATTTGAATGATCCTATGGAAAATAAGAAAAAAAAATTGGAAATATGGGTGGGAGAAGTGGAGAGCGAAAAGAGGAAAGAAAACAGGTATTTACATATGGAACATACATATAATGGAACAAGTCAATTTAAGCTCTTCTGCTCACACAGCACAGGTGGACCATGGCTTTTTCAAGAAATCTTTAAGAGATTTTCCAGGAAGTTACTTGTAATTCACTGGTCGAGTTAGATTTTTCCAGCATTTTTTCATTTATTCAATAAAAAAGTACCTAATGCGGGTTCGAACCAGTATAGTAGGTGTCGAAAATCAACGGTATAGAACCCAAGAAGTTTCCACTGTTAGCAAAGAGGATGTTTGTAAGAGAAGAAATCACTATATATATATATTGAGAAGGGACGGAGACATCCGTGTCGAAAGATGCCAGTTTTAACTGGGTATTGCTACATTCCAAGTAATGTCACTCACTCGTGGCGACGAGTTCGTTTTAAAAACCGCAGTCAGTCAATCAGTTGACAGATATGTGGAGAGCAATCGGCTTAGCAGCGAATTTCTGTCAAACTTCAAGGATGGACAACATATTTGCATAGTTCACTTCTACTCAACATACCTGACAACTGCAGCTATACTGTCAGCTCTACTCACATCAGCAATGTTTAGTTGATATTTATTCCGATAGATGGCACACGCCATTAACAAAGTTTAGTTTTTAATTATTCCGAGATATTGCGTACACCATAAGCAATGTTTATTTAATATTTATTCCGATAGATAGCGCACGTTAACATCAATGGTTAGTTCATATTTATTCCGATAGAAGGTGCACGTTAACATCAATGGTTAGTTCATATTTATTCCGATAGATGGTGCACGTTAACATCAATGGTTAGTTCATATTTATTCCGATAGAAGGTGCACGTTAACATCAATGGTTAGTTCATATTTATTCCGATAGATGGTGCACGTTAACATCAATGGTTAGTTCATATTTATTCCGATAGATGGTGCACGTTAACATCAATGGTTAGTTCATATTTATTCCGATAGATGGTGCACGTTAACATCAATGGTTATTTCATATTTATTCCGATAGATGGTGCACGTTAACATCAATGGTTAGTTCATATTTATTCCGATAGATGGTGCACGTTAACATCAGTGTTTAGTTCATATTTATTCCGATAGATGGTGCACGTTAACATCAATGGTTAGTTCATATTTATTCCGATAGATGGTGCACGTTAACATCAGTGTTTAGTTCATATTTATTCCGATAGATGGTGCACGTTAACATCAATGGTTAGTTCATATTTATTCCGATAGATGGTGCACGTTAACATCAATGGTTAGTTCATATTTATTCCGATAGATGGTGCACGTTAACATCAATGGTTAGTTCATATTTATTCCGATAGATGGTGCACGTTAACATCAATGGTTAGTTCATATTTATTCCGATAGATGGTGCACGTTAACATCAATGGTTAGTTCATATTTATTCCGATAGATGGTGCACGTTAACATCAGTGTTTAGTTCATATTTATTCCGATAGATGGTGCACGTTAACATCAATGGTTAGTTCATATTTATTCCGATAGATGGTGCACGTTAACATCAATGGTTAGTTCATATTTATTCCGATAGATGGTGCACGTTAACATCATGGTTAGTTCATATTTATTCCGATAGATGGTGCACGTTAACATCAGTGTTTAGTTCATATTTATTCCGATAGATGGTGCACGTTAACATCAATGGTTAGTTCATATTTATTCCGATAGATGATGCACACCATCAACAATGTTTAGTTGTATGATCTGGAAAAGACCTTTTTTTTTCCGCATTCGTATTCAACCTGTTGAAGGAGGTTATTATCCGAAAGCTTGCTAAGCTTATATCGCTTTAATAAAGAAACTTGTCGCTTTGATATCTTCTTTAAAAAACTTTTGTTCTTAATTCTAAGTAGGAGGTTGTATGCCAAAGAAGCGCTGTGGCCACAATGTCCTCTGAGAGGGAAAGCGAGATGTCAAATCCATCTTGTTGTAGAATGGAAGGAAGCGTTCCAACTTCCTACTTCCCTAATGTTGACCAAAAGATGATAGATCAGCATCTATTTATTTCCAGACGAAAACGTAAAAGTGTCGTTTGGCACAATAAATTGTCCCCCAGTATACTGTAACACAACATGGCTGGTCACCCCTTAAAATTTCTTGATACTTCGGCCAGTAAATCTTTTTATATTACCTCTTTGATATTTATTCGCAAGTCATCAACATCCTTGTAGCAGTGGCCACCCAGACCTTTCGGTCCATAAACCGGTATGCGATAGCATACCCATTGCTGTTTCATTATTCCGATAGATGGCGCACGTCATCAAAATGTTTTAATTGATATTTATTCCGATAGATGGCGCAAATCATAATCAGTGTTTATTCATTACCACAGGATTGCGGATTTCTCACTTTTTATTAAATTGAAAAAGAGCTTGTCCGACAGCTTCCTCTAAATCAAGTAAATTAAAAGAGTTGTGCAACGTTTTATGATTTTTCTAAATTCAAATGTTTTATTTGATATTTTTGTTGTGAAGGGGTGAAATTCTTGTTTTTATTTATTTATTATGGGGGGAAGGATGATCTAAACCGTTGGTTTTCAACCGCTACGACCTGGGTTCGATTCCCGCATTGGACACTTTCTTCTGATTAAAAAAAAAAATGCTCCAATGGCTCCTAATTCTTGCAAAAGTCTAACCCCTACCAGTAAGTGCAAGTAACCAAATGAGGCTCTGGCACATTTGTAAGTGAAAAAGTCGAACTGCTTTTCACATATGTAGACATGTGGTGTACTTACAGTAAAAGCAGTCGCCTACTTCTACCCACCATGATTATCATGGCCTGTACCACGTGTACTAGGGATAAATATTATTGTTATTGTATCTCTATGTGGAGCAGTGGTATTATCCGTTGATTTCTGACAGCCATGTTCCGAGATCAAATCCCGCATTGGACACCTTTTTTTTTTTTAAATAAAAAAATTACTTTAAATAGCCATGGATTCTTGCATAAAATCCAACCTAACATATTCAGTTAAATACACTCATAATTGGCCTTTTAAAAAACGAAATGCCAAATATAAAATGTAATTCTTGTTAGTTTAATATTTGTCTTTGTCTAATTATTTGGCATACAGAGTTTATCACGTAATTGTGTACCACATATCTACATATGTGAAAAGCAATTCGACTTTTACACTTACAAATATGCCAGAACCCCGTTTGGTTACTTTCACTCGCTGTTGGTATTGGACTTTTGCAAGAATCAGAGGGCTATTAGAGCATTTTTTAAATTTATTTATTTATTAGAAAAAAATTGTCCAATGCGAAATTCGATACCGGGTCGAAGCGATCGAAAACCAACATAACTAACTTTTAATTTGCATATCTAAAGGCGTCTGGAATGAAGCGATGATATCAGAGACCAGGAATACATATGGAAGCTCTAGGTTATTCCTCATTTTCCCATCAGCAGGAAGTAGGCATCTCCAGTCTGCCCTGATTTTCTCCCTCCTCCCCTCCCCCTTAATTTCTGTATGCGCAGCTAATTGGAAAATGTTGAGGGGGGGGGGCGTCGTTTTTTTTTTTATTTCTTAAAAAAAAAAAAAAAAAAAAATTATCTCCAAGTTCTGAATTTCTGAATTCCTCTCGAGGTTACGTTCATAATTGGAATGTGGTTGATGAATCTTGGTGGGAGGATTGTTTCTAATTTGCATAGTCTCTACCACAGAGTGAAGTCATATAAGATATTGATGTTGGGGGAAATGTTGATGAAAGAGAGGAAGATCTACAATGAACTGGATGAAAGAGGTCCAGAAAGATATCGGGAGGTCACTAGATGAGCCCTGAGTGTTGGTCACCAACAGTTCAACAACATATGTTGTCGTGTCCAATGAAGAGCCTCAGATGTCTCCATGCATCTCTATCACAGCAATTTGCTCTTCATTGGAAAATGGGTGCCGTTGCCACGTTAGTCTCCTTGGAAACGAACCAGAATTTGGTCGAATATTCCAAGGGTCCAGGGGGGACCGCAGGGAGGTGTGGTCGGACTTCTTCCCCCCCCCAGTTCAACATATAATACAACATATAATGCAACATATTTTGGTGTTGAGGAAAAAAAATGATGCAAGAAACGAAGATCTTCATAGAAATAGATGGAAGAGGTACAGAAAACTAGTGAAAGGTCACTAGATAAGCTGTGAGTCACCAACAGTTCCCAATGGATTTATCTATATAGAAACTGGAAGACGACTTGATGGACACTAACAACACTGTCTCAATATGCATGCTTATAGGTACAACTTCCTTTTGTCCATGAGTGCATATCAAAATAAAGGACCACCTCGTATACTGTATTTGCTTTCAACAATGGCAGCAAACAAATCTAAGGCAATAGCTTACTATACGTTTTTTTAGATCATTATTATGTAAGGACCAGTCAACAAGTGAATGACTTTGAGACGAAGAGTAAAGCCAGTTCAATTTCTATGTAAATAACACAAGATGAATATTACCTTACCCAATTGGGAGAATCTGTATGGGGCAAGTCCCTAATAAAGACTTTTGTGTGTGTAAATTGATATAGATCTACAATTTTATAATTTTATATAGAATAGAGATGTGTGTTTATCAGGTTTAAATTTATGAATTGGTTAGAAATATCGTTATTTCTCCTTGAAATAAATTTTGAATTTTGGTTGAAAAGAAACACATGCGGAATAGTATTTTAAATGTCGTTTTACAATCACAAGCCGCATTATGTTATATTGTATTATAAATTACTTTATGTATTATTTACGAACGGAAAAATATGTCCAGGGTAGCCTAGTGGACATGGCATCTGCCCGGTAAGCGAAACACTGTGGGTTCTATTCCCATCCCTGGACACTTTTATTTTTCCGTTTATCCTTATTCTTCACAATTCACCCTTTCATACCTCATCCAAAAGGTTAGAAATAATCGTTATTTCTCCTTGAAATAAATTTTGAATTTTCGCTGAAAAGAAACACATGCGGTATAATTGTAAAATGTCGTTTTACAAATTTATGAATGCACTTTAATAAAAAAGCAGACGAAAACGGTAGCCATATCACTGTACGGAAACAAGTCTCACTGTGGGGTTGCATCAGACGTTGCTAGGGGCAACTGGCGGTTTTGTTTCTTCTCTCACTATGGGAGCCAATCAATGACTGCCCTGACGAAAATAAATCTTTTTTGGCGTCAGGTGGCATCATGTAACGGCTTTCCTATGGCATCTCTTTCCTTAGTTTCTTTCTTAGGATTTTTTCTTACTAAAATACATTCCATAGATAGAAAATTACTTTGTATATAACAACAACTAAAAGCTTTATTAAGACCTTTCAGTCTTATACAGATTCTCCGAGTAGAAATGTAGGATAAATACAGGAATAACAGTAATAGTACCAGTAATAACAACAACATTTTTTTTCTTCTTATTTTATGTGTTAAAAACTTTCGGATAATTCTCTTTATCAATTAAAGTTCTTTTTTCGCTTATCCCTAGTACACGTGGTACAGGCCATGATTATCATGATGGGTAGAAGTTGACGACTGCTTTTACTGTAAGTGCACCACATGTCTACACATGTGAAAATAAGTTCGACTTCGCAATTACAAATGTGCCAAAACCCCGTTTTGGTTACTTGCACTCGCTGGTGGGGTTGGACTTTTGCAAGAATCGGGGGCCAATGGAGATTATTATTTTTTAATTAGAAAAAGTGTCTAATGCGGGAATCGAACCCGGGTCGTAGCGGTTGAAAACCAACGGTTTAGACAATCCTTCCACCGACCCCTTGTGATTGTATAAAATATATATGCTCTATATATATTACTATTTTGATTTAAGTTTAAAATAAAATGAGCATACTTACAATAAACCTATTTGAATCATAATTTAATTTCCTGTATATATATTATTTGCATATATAGATACATACTTTTCTCTTTCCTCTTTCGTGTTGGGCGCCAGTGTCCTTAACAGGACAGCGCACATTGTTGTTAGAGTTGAATATAGTTGACCTAGATGTGGAATGCCTTTTTCCTATACTTTTTAGGACATCGAGGTGAATCCAATATAATAATAAGTTTTTGTATATGCAACTTGGCGTGTGGATAAATTACATATATCTTAATAACAATTACTACCTGCTGGTAAATCCCCTCTAATTTTTCCTTTTCCGTGAATTTGAAAGGGGGAAAAAAGGAAGTTATGTAATTGTATTTCATGTACATTAACTTTGGTGTGAATTTCATGGTGAATTTTAAATGTATATAGATCTGAAGCTTTCGAAAACAATACACGGTTCTTTTACAGGTGGAACAACTCCAATACACGTTAAAAGAAAGACTTTATATATATAAGATATCAACTCAATAAACACAATTCCTTGTACCAATATTGAGTAAAAACATCAGGTGTCCAGGGAAAGTGTCTTTTCAAAAACCTTTTTATTCTCTAGCTTTGAACCCTTCGTGGTCTGGAAGAAAACCCTATCAAGATGGTGGAGCCCTCTTCACTCATAATTCATTGTTTATTATCTCTTTTTTTTTTCATTCTTCTTGTAAAACTTAATTGACAAGATGTCAATAAAAAGTGTTTCAATCTCTAGCTTTCGGGTACAAACGGCCTTCTTCAGGAGAAAACTTGGTATAATAATTCGCAAATAATTCTGTTACCGAAACGTCACAAACTATTTATTTGTTCTTATTACCTTGTATTTATGTTCGATAATCCAAATTGTGACTTATACAAGTTAATGTTAAACCTCGAGTTATATACTACTCTGATCAAAAAGTTTCGACACTTTGCTCATAAGTTTAAAAAACTTTATTATTCTACCAAATTCAAATTGTCCCCTTCAAAGTAGTCCCCGTTGGCCGCGATGCACTTCAGCCACCTTTTTTTCCAGTCGGCAAAACACCTCTGGTAGTCTGTTTGCGGGATCGCCTTCATGGCCTTCTTCGATTCCACTTTGATCGCTTCTATGCTCAGAGAATTTCGACCCCAGAAAGTTGAGATTTCAGCACCGGGGGTGTGGAATCCCCACAAAGAAATGTGCCAGGCTAATGGTTGGTCCCCCTCCCCCTGGGGCTGAGATTGATGCTGTGCAACGCCCTGGTTGAAAATTGGTCTTTTCCTGCGTGTGGCGTGATACCATCTGCGAGTAATTATGTCTGGTAGTAATGTTCTGTAGCATTGTCTCTTCCAGTACATCTACAGGATTTATCAGCTTGGAATGTTCAACATTGTTGCATGGTGTTGCAACTTTGTAGGGTCATCCAACTTGTAAACGTTCGTTCGGTGATACAACTACTACAATTGGAAGGATACAGAGAAGATTAGCATGGCCCCTGTGATACCAGTTCGGCAGGTACAACTACTACAATAGGAAGGATACCGAGAAGATTAGCATGGCCCCTGTGATACCAGTTCGGCGGTACAACTACTACAATAGGAAGGATACAGAGAAGATTAGCATGGCCCCTGTGATACCAGTTCGGCGGTACAACTACTACAATAGGAAGGATACATAGAAGATTAGCATGGCCCCTGTGATACCAGTTCGGCGGTACAACTACTACAATAGGAAGGATACATAGAAGATTAGCATGGCCCCTGTGATACCAGTTCGGCGGTACAACTACTACAATAGGAAGAATACAGAGAAGAGGGTTCACCACTGATGAGCCAAGCCATCTCATTCAATAACCATTGCAGTAAGGTCTGTAGAGATAATATTTGATGATATTATTAAAAAGAAACATATTTCCAAAAATGAATTTTACAAATTTGATCGTTAGATGGCAATTAAATTTATAAAACTATATACATTCTAGAGTTGCAGAGGCACCTTTCCCTTTAAAAATTATTTAAAACAAAGCATTTTGTTTATCATCCAGGTGATTGTATATAGTTGCATATAAGTCATCTAATGATATTGAAATTATGTACAATCACAGTTGCATATAAGTCATCTAATTATATGCAACTATATACAATCACAGTTGCATATAAGTCATCTAATTATATTGATATTATATACAATCACAGTTGCATATAAGTCATCTAATTATATTGAAATTATATACAATCACAGTTGCATATAAGTCATCTAATGATATTGAAATTATATACAATCACAGTTGCATATAAGTCATCTAATTTTATGCAATTATATACAATCGCAGTTGCATATAAGTCATCTAATTATACACAACTATATACAATCGCAGTTACATATAAGTCATCTAATTATATGCAACTATATACAATCGCAGTTGCATATAAGTCATCTAATTATATGCAACTACATACAATCGCAGTTGCCTATAAGTCATCTAATTATATGCAACTACATACAATCGCAGTTGCCTATAAGTCATCTAATTATATGCAACTATATACAATCGCAGTTGCATATAAGTCATCTAATTTTATGCAACTATATACAATCCCAGTTACATATAAGTCATCTAATTATATGCAACTATATACAATCGCAGTTGCATATAAGTCATCTAATTATATGCAACTATATACAACTATATGCAACTATATGAGCCAAGCCATCTCATTCAATAACCATTGCAGTAAGGTCTGTAGAGATAATATTTGATGATATTATTAAAAAGAAACATATTTCCAAAAATGAATTTTACAAATTTGATCGTTAGATGGCAATTAAATTTATAAAACTATATACATTCTAGAGTTGCAGAGGCACCTTTCCCTTTAAAAATTATTTAAAACAAAGCATTTTGTTTATCATCCAGGTGATTGTATATAGTTGCATATAAGTCATCTAATGATATTGAAATTATGTACAATCACAGTTGCATATAAGTCATCTAATTATATGCAACTATATACAATCACAGTTGCATATAAGTCATCTAATTATATTGATATTATATACAATCACAGTTGCATATAAGTCATCTAATTATATTGAAATTATATACAATCACAGTTGCATATAAGTCATCTAATGATATTGAAATTATATACAATCACAGTTGCATATAAGTCATCTAATTTTATGCAATTATATACAATCGCAGTTGCATATAAGTCATCTAATTATATACAACTATATACAATCGCAGTTACATATAAGTCATCTAATTATATGCAACTATATACAATCGCAGTTGCCTATAAGTCATCTAATTATATGCAACTACATACAATCGCAGTTGCCTATAAGTCATCTAATTATATGCAACTACATACAATCGCAGTTGCCTATAAGTCATCTAATTATATGCAACTATATACAATCGCAGTTACATATAAGTCATCTAATTATATGCAACTATATACAATCGCAGTTGCATATAAGTCATCTAATTATATGCAACTATATACAATCGCAGTTGCATATAAGTCATCTAATTATATGCAACTATATACAATCGCAGTTACATATAAGTCATCTAATTATATGCAACTATATACAATCGCAGTTGCATATAAGTCATCTAATTATATGCAACTATATACAATCGCAGTTACATATAAGTCATCTAATTATATGCAACTATATACAATCGCAGTTACATATAAGTCATCTAATTATATGCAACTATATACAATCGCAGTTGCATATGAGTCATCTAATTATATACAACTATATACAAATACAGTTGCATATAAGTCATCTAATTATATGCAACTATATACAATCGCAGTTGCATATAAGTCATCTAATTATATGCAACTATATACAATCACAGTTGCATATAAGTCATCTAATTATATGCAACTATATACAATCACAGTTGCATATAAGTCATCTAATTATATGCAACTATATACAATCACAGTTGCATATGAGTCATCTAATTATATACAACTATATACAAATACAGTTGCATATAAGTCATCTAATTATATACAACTATATACAATCACAGTTGCATATAAGTCATCTAATTATATGCAACTATATACAATCACAGTTGCATATAAGTCATCTAATTATATGCAACTATATACAATCACAGTTGCATATAAGTCATCTAATTATATGCAATTATATACAATCGCAGTTGCATATAAGTCATCTAATTATATGCAACTATATACAATCGCAGTTGCATATAAGTCATCTAATTATATGCAACTATATACAATCACAGTTGCATATAAGTCATCTAATTATATGCAACTATATACAATCACAGTTGCATATAAGTCATCTAATTATATACAACTATATACAATCACAGTTGCATATAAGTCATCTAATTATATGCAACTATATACAATCACAGTTGCATATAAGTCATCTAATTATATACAACTATATACAATCACAGTTGCATATAAGTCATCTAATTATATACAACTATATACAATCACAGTTGCATATGAGCCATCTAATTATATGCAACTATATACAATCGCAGTTGCATATAAGTCCTCTAATTATATTCAGGGTGGCCCAAAATTCCGAACCCAGGGACTATATATACGCAAAAAGAGTCGGTGGACGAGTGGGTAAAATCCTCGATTCCCGACAGCCATGAACCGGGATTGAATTTCGCGTTTGGACACTTTGTTTTAATATGTGAATAACCTTTAAACATTGTTACAATTATCATAAACTAGGTTGTTCTTTTTGAGCGGTACCTAATATAGTGATTTTGGAACAAGGACTATACTAGTATATACTTGTACCTATAGTTTTTTTTTTTTTATTCTGGTGTTTGTCCTTAATTTTTAATAAAATAATAAATTTTTTGGGACTTATTGGCCACACTGCGTATTATTTTAAACTAATATTTCAGATTGTGTTTACGTTAGCATGTATTGACAAGATGTCAGTAAAATGATGATTCATGATACAATATAATGCGGCTTATAATTGTAGAACGACATTTGAAAATTATCCCGCAAATGTTTCTTTTAAACAAAAAATCGAAATTTATTTTAAGAAGAAATAACGATTATTTCTAATCTTAGGAATGAGGCATGAAAGAATGAATTGTGAAGAGTAATGATAAACGGAAAAATAAAAGTGTACAGGGATGGGAATCGAATCCACAGTGTTCCGCTTACCGGGCTAATGCCATGTCCACTAGGCACTGTGGGTTCGATTCCCATCCCTGGACACTTTTATTTTTCCGTTTATCATTACTCTTCACAATTCATCCTTTCATACTTCATCCCTAAGGTTATAAATAATGGTTATTTCTCCTTTAAATAAATTTCGATTTTTCGTTCAAAAGAAACACATGCGGGATAATTTTCAACTGTCGTTCTACAAAATGATGATGATTGTCTACAACAAGAGATGATGATAAGGGAACCCTCCTTCCTTCTATCTACTGACCCTGGAGACTCTGGGATTCCCACAAGGTTGCTGCAAGGATGAAGGTGGAGAAATCCCCTAGACATCTCTTTCTTCTGTACACCACTTAGTGAACTAGATTATCCACTAGGTACTCAGCTATCTAGTTCTTTAGTGTCTAAATCTATCTTCTGTATTCATTCAATCATACACAAAAGTCTTTATTAATACATACAAGGTCTACCTGAACTTCTGATCTAGACACGGATCAGTTAGTGAACTAGATTCTTCACTAGGTACTCAGCTATCTAGTTCTTTATCGCCTAAATCTATCTTCAGTATTCATTCAATCATACACAAAAGTCTTTATTAAGACGTACAAGGTCTACCTAAACTTCTGATCTAGACACGGTTCAGTTAGTGAACTAGATTCTCTACTAAACACTCAGCTATCTAGTTCTTTAGTGTCTAAATCTATCTTCAGTATTCATTCAATCATACACAAAACCCTTTATTAATACATATAAGGTCTACCTAAACTTCTGATCTAGACATTGATCAGTTAGTGAACTAGATTCTTCACTAGGCACTCAGCTATCTAGTTCTTTAGTGTTTAAATCTATCTTCAGTGTTCATTCAATCATACACAAAAGTCTTTATTAAGACATACAAGGTCTACCTAAACTTTTCGTTCTTTAATGCATCCATTTCTTATACGTTTTTATTATTATTATTATTATTTATTGCTTATCCCTAGTACAAGTGGTACAGGCCATGATAATCATGGTGGGTAGAAGTAGGTGACTGATTTTACTGTAAGTTCACCATATGTCTACACATGTGAAAAGCAGTTCGACTTTGCACTTACAAATATGTCAGAGCCCCGTTTGGTTACTTGCACTCGCTGGTGGGGTTGGACTTTTGCAAGAACCGGGGGCCATTGGAGTATTTTTTTTTTTATCAGAAAAAAGTGCCCAATGCGGGAATCGAAATTGCTCGCAGAGGTCGAAAACCAACGGTTTAGACCATCCTTCCACCGACCCCCATTTCTTATACATTATAAAGTTGAGGGATTATGTTTTTACATGTCACCATGGCTAATGTACTCTGTTGATAAACCAAGGTTCTATACCATGTCCTCAGATACAATATACCACTGAAAAGTGTCACCATATGTCACTAGAGAGTGAGTGGGCTAGACATGACTTAGAAACGCCACCATTGATTTCCCGACGTCCCTAAATGAGGTCCGGGGTTTTAATCGGTCACCTTGCACGCACCAATATGCAAATAGAGCCGCACACATGTATTCACACGGATGGCTGTCGATATACCACTTATAATCTGACCTTTCTACTAGAAAACTTCTTCAATTTTTTTAATAATATTTTTTTCGGTTTGATTAGTAGTGCCATAGTAGAAATTGGCCCAAATGACCAGATAAAAGGCTTAATCCTGGTTTAGATCCCAAGAATAAAAAAAAATGTAAACAAAGACTTACTTCCTAAACCTATTTCAGACATATAATGAGAGAAAATGGTTATCATTCATTTATTTCATTCTCGACATTTCAGTGACTTCCATTCTCCTCAGTGGAATGTTTATTTTGAATCTTATTTCTACTTATATACATACTAGCCGAATGACCCGGGCAACGCCCGTGTTTTAATTTAAACACGTGGACCTGTTGGGTCATTAACGCCCGTGTTTTACCCGATTGAATGTTTTTATTCAAATACTATTTGTTACAATTATAAATTGGCGCCTTAAATAAATGCATATGTTAGTTAATAACTATAGCCTATGTGCTTTATCTGTCTATGTACTATTGGCTTCCGTAGGCGTCTCTTACTGGGAAAAAGAAAGAGAGGATTCCATTTGGTTATTAACTAATATATGCATTTATTTAAGGAGCGAGCCGCTCCAACACAATAGTTACAAAAACCAAAGAGCGAGTGGGGGAGGGGGGGGGGGGCAAAGTCAAAAACAAAGTGTCTCGCGCATTGGCGGCGCCATCGTAGCGAACCAATAGGAGAGCGCCATTCAAAAAAAAAAAAGCAAACGGTGACAGAGATGAAGAACGCATGACGCTCGTAACTGTATATAGAATACCATTTTCTAAAATTACATATGGTTTGTTGTATGAAAAGATAGAAACACGTTACCAAATATAATATTATCCATAAAATTGTTAAAATAGTTAAATTACAAACCAATTCAAAATTTTCAGTTATAAATATCTACGCTGCGCGCGTTTGTTTTTTTGTAAATATTTCTGGTGGGATCAAGTCGATATTATAGTAAGCCCGTTGAAGAGCGATTATCACTTAAAAGCTAGCGTTTTTTTATATAAAAAAGATACTCATTGTGAGAGAATATATTTGTAATTTTAATATAAAATGAAAGGATTTAAAAGCACGAATGTTTCTTTTATACATAATACAAACTTCTACTGTCCTTACTGCGATGAAAAAATGTATTGGGAGGGCTTGGCTCATCAGTGGTGAACCCTCCCAGCGGTTTCACCAATTTAATCTACCAGACCGCTTCTCAAAGCTCTAATACTGTATTGGACGATTCTGCTTATATACGCAGCACTGAAGGATGGAATCTCAGAAATGGTTTTCAAGAAAACTATGGATATAAGCTTATAGGACAGTAGAATTACATTCAAATATTTGCATCGAGCAATGCTCTTCCGCAAACAATAAAGACAAGGCCAGTTAGACATAAATTAACACATAGCAATAACGCGCCATAGTTTTTCACAATTTTATCATGAATATAATATTAGTTACATAATTAATTGATAGATGGCGTTTGAATTTTATAAATAATATTTACATATTGTATTTGCATTCATGAATTGTATTGATGACACTCTGCCTTCTGTAAAGCACATGTTGCTTCTGGTCAGGATATGCCATTTTTTTATTTTAATATTGTTTTACACTTCGGTACATTGTGGACATTTTGGGGGAGCTATATTTATATAGAAATGTCTGATATAATTTTGAAAAACTTAAAAAAAAGAGTATATATTAATGGTCTTTCACTTTTTCAAACTTTCGCTACTTCTCTCTCCTGATATAGAGCATCAGACAAAGGAGCATTATTCCATCAAATGAAAGGGAAGAGCATCAATCAAAACAATGATGTCATCACTCTTAAAAGTTTTCCCTATTCCATTAAAGATCTTTTTTTTTTTTTTTTTTAATCTAATTCTATTGGGAGAAGGAGGTTAATTGAGCTGTGATGATGATAATAATGATAAAGAGGAAGGAAGGAAAGAGCAGCTATGGGAAGAGCAAGCGGACTGGCTTCTGGATAAGCAAATATTGATGGGGTGTCCATCTCGAATGTCACTGACGGTGTCGGATGTCACATATCGTGGGAGGCGGTCAGCTTGTAATATGACCTCAGACTTCCCGCTAGGATCGTCCAAACTGGGACAATGACTTTGAGAGGATGTGTCCTTGGAATATTGTGGTAATGCCACTTCATGATTTTGTGTGTCATCCTTGCGTAGGAGCCATTGCTAATTTTCTCTGTATCGTTACTATTGTAGTAGTTGTGTCGCCATGAATCATGAATAAAATTGCAATAAAATCATTTGGTATATACGAATTTATACTAGCAAGTTGATAAAACTGACAAAAACTATAACAAGACTTAGAACAAAACACTATAAAGGAATGCCAATACATCCAGATGGTACAAGAACTTATAGAGCATGCAACAACTGTCCTGGTGTGGAACTAACACCTACTCACATATTCTCATGCCCAGCAATGGCCGCAGCCTTGCAGAAATTTGACATGGACCCAGAACTTTGCACACCCAAGATAGTGGACATTGCTTCTGCTGTGATAGAGATGCATGGAGACATCTGAGGCTCTTCATTGGACACGACAACAACAACACAACTAGAACACTTCATGATTTTGCGTGTCATCCATACGTAGGGGCCATTGCTAATTTTCATTGTATTATTTTTAATGTAGTAGCTGTAACGCCATGAATAATAAATATAAGTGCAATAAAATCATTTGGTATATTGCGCATTTATACTTAGCAAGTTATTGTGTTTTCGATATGATTTTCTTCGTCTTTTATCCAACTTATATGGTTTGTTCTAAAAGCATATGGGAATATGTAGTATAGGACATGATAAACATTGTGGGTAGTTTGCGACTGTTTTTACTGAAGTGGACCACATGTCTACACATGTAGAACTCCGTTCGACTTTTTTTACTTACAAGTATAACAGAACCGCGTTTGTTATAGTTAAACTTGTTATAGTTTTTGAGAAAACTGACAAAAACTATAACAAGACTTAGAACAAAACACTATAAAGGAATGACAATACATCCAGATGGCACAAGAACTTATAGGACATGTAACAACTGTCCTGGTGTGGAACTAACGCCTACTCACATATTCTCATGTCCAGCAATGGCCGCAGTCTTGCAGAAAATTGACTTAGACCCAGAGCAGCAGCTTTACACACCCAAGATAGTGGAAATTGCTGTGATAGAGATGTATGGGGACATCTGAGGCTCTTCATTGGACACGACAACAACAACAACAAAACCGCGTTTTGTTACTTGCATTCATTGGTGACGTTTTGATTTGAATTAGTGCTATTGAGATTTTTTTAATCCGAAAAAAAAAAGTGTAAAATGCGGGATTCGATCCCAGGTCGTGGTTATCGTGAATCAATGGTTTATACCACTGCTCCACTGAGTCTGAAGATGAAGTCTGCCAGTATATATATGTATACAGCCCATAGTGGGATTTCCCCACTGTATATATATGTAGAAAATTGGCGATTTAAACTATTTTATTGACTCTTCTAATCATTTGTTACAGAAATGATTATATCAAATAAAAGGTAATCTATAATAAAGGGCTAAATAATAAAATGTGTAGGGAAATATATATAGTTCCATCTAAAAAGACAAAGATCGCCTCTCCCGTCAAAATAGACGTCAAAACTAGACGCCATATATTGACCGTCGCCCCAAACTAGGGCCTCGGGTCGGTGACAAAGCCACAACACAGATGGCGTCTAATTTGACGTATGTTTTGACGGGAGAGGCGACCTTTGTCTCTTTATAGTTATATATGTACAATTTTTTTCAGCAAGGGAGGCTTCCACGCCTTTAGAGAGTTCTCCAGAAAATGTCTTCTTGAACACTGCTCAGTTCCACGCCGAGGAAGTACTTATATGTACTCAAGTAGTATACCTAGTATATGTACTTGTATACTGTATGTATATATATGGAGTGAACAGTTGGCAATGAACATCCCAACAATGTTAATTATTGTTTCCGATAAATCCATTTCCATTAGGTGGATCGAAAATGTCCCCAGCTTATTTTTGTAATGGCCTTCCGTGCTGGTTGAACTGTTTCCTACACGTGCATGTATATTTCCAACATATGCATGTACAGTACAAACTGTTCCCAACACATATATGTATAGCCCAAAGTGTTCCCAAGTACAGTAAACACAGATAGTATCCTACACCCTTTAGCAGATGGCCACCCAGATCTTTCGGTCTACAAGCCGGCATGTGAAGCATGCCCTTCGCTGCTATCCTGTTCAACTCATAAGCCAAGTAACGGTATCCAAGCTAGTGCTTGGACATTGTACCTGATAAAAACCACCTCCCAGACAACGTGTCTGGAAGGATTTCTATACCGGTGGCCTTTAATCACAGCAAAATAGGAAACTATCTACTGTGTCCAGCGGGGACCGCGGGAGGAGGCCACCGGTCGAGATAGTATCCTACATTAAGTTCCACCACATTTGCATATATCCTCAGTAATATTTACATACACCACCGTGTATCTCCTAGCTTCTACACGCCATGATGGCCGCCGTGTAAATGAATACATCACCAAGAGGAAGTCCACCTCGTACTAACAAAGCCACGCGTCAACAGCTTCGTTAGCGACTTCCCCTCGTGCATAATCAAACAATTGCCACATAGGGACAGACCTCCCAGAGCTTTTACACTGAGGTTTCACTCTGCGGTTTAGAGAGGCGGTCACCTCTAGTGGGACATGACAAAGCAATTTATTGTTATTCTCTACTCATCTGTTTATATCGTCAACAGTGAGGAAGGCTCTGTTGCTTCAGCCCAAAATGGGCTACATTATATTGGGAGGGCTTAGCTCAACAGCATTTCTATAAAAAAAAATACACTTATGGAGACAAAACTTAAGGAAGTTGTACCTTTCAGCATGTATATCGGAATTCAGACAATAACTATGAAAGATATTACAGTGACCTTTATTGAAGACACACGAGATAACCAATATACACTCATGGACAAAACTTAAGGAAGTTGTACCTTTTACCATGTATATTGGGATTGAGACAATAACTCTGAAAGATATTACAGTGACCTTTATTGAAGACACACGAGAACCCTAATATACACTCATGGACAAAAATCAAGGAAGTTGTATCTTTTACCATGTATATCGGGATTGAGACAATAACTCTGAAAGATATTACAGTGACCTTTATTGAAGACACACGAGATAGATAACCAATATACACTCATGGAGACAAAACTTAAGGAAGTTGTACCTTTCAGCATGCATATTGGGATTCTGAAATTAACTCTGAAAGATATTACAGTGACCTTTATTGAAGACATACGAGATAACCAAATATGAACAAAATTGCCTTTGTCTCCTTTAAAAATAATTAAATGGACGAATAGCGACATCAAAGACTTTCCAATTCATTAAGGTTTGTTCATGAGTATATATGGAACCGAGATATTGTAAAATGTATTCTCTGTGTGAATGGGAATGGTGTAATCCCCAACAATATGTAATAGGGAAGGCTGAAAGAAATTGTTTACAGGACACACACAGCAATTTCCACGCATGAACTAATTAGAGACAATTAAAACTCTAATTAGCAGAGGATTAATTTAGCCGAGAGAATGGCTATTTTTAATTTGAAGACAACGAGAATGACAGCGTAGGAAGCAGCAATGGTCGCTGGGATGATATCATCCTGATTCAATCGGAGACAATGTCTGTTTGGTGGTGGTTGTGTTCTTTTCTGAATTATTTATAATTGGGGCACAACATCTTTCCTCTGTCTACAAGTAACCTCTATATACACTCATGGAGACAAAACTTAAGGAAGTTGTACCTTTTACAATGTATATCGGGATTGAGGCAATAACTCTGAAAGATATTACAGTGACCTTTTTTGAAGATACACGAGATAACCAATATACACTCATGGACAAAACTTAAGGAAGTTGTACCTTTTACAATGTATATCGGGATTGAGACAATAACTCTGAAAGATATTACAGTGACCTTTTTTGAAGATACACGAGATAACCAATATACACTCATGGACAAAACTTAAGGAAGTTGTACCTTTTACCATATATATATCGGGATTGAGACAATAACTCTGAAAGATATTACAGTGACCTTTATTGAAGACACACGAGATAACCAATATACACTCATGGAGACAAAACTTAAGGAAGTTGTACCCTTTTACCATGTATATTGGGATTGAGACAATAACTCTGAAAGATATTACAGTGACTTTTATTGAAGATGCACGAGATAACTAAGTGTAAACAAAATTGACTGTCTCTTTAAAAAAAAAGACGACCGGCGAAATCAAAGTCTTTCTACTTTCTTAAATTTTGTCCATGAGTGTAGTTAAGTAACTCAGTAGGTTCCTGGAGCCACCACATATCGCCGGTCGTCTGTTTTTCTTTGAAAGGTACAACTTCCTTAAGTTTTGTCCATGAGTGTATATTGGTTATCTCGTGTGTCTTCAATAAAGGTCACTGTAATATCTTTCAGAGTTATTGTCTGAATATCCCGATATACATGGTAAAAGGTACAACTTCCTTAAGTTTTGTCCATGAGTGTATATTGGTTATCTCGTGTGTCTTCAATAAAGGTCACTGTAATATCTTTCAGAGTTATTGTCTGAATATCCCGATATACATGGTAAAAGGAACAACTTCCTTAAGTTTTGTCCATGAGTGTATATTGGTTATCTCGTGTGTCTTCAATAAAGGTCACTGTAATATCTTTCAGAGTTATTGTCTCAATCCCGATATACATGCTGAAAGGTACAACTTCCTTAAGTTTTGTCCATGAGTGTATGTTGGTTATCTCGTGTGTCTTCAATAAAGGTCACTGTAATATCTTTCAGAGTTATTGTCTCAATCCCGATATACATGCTGAAAGGTACAACTTCCTTAAGTTTTGTCCATGAGTGTATATTGGTTATCTCGTGTGTCTTCAATAAAGGTCACTGTAATATATTTCAGAGTTATTGTCTCAATCCCGATATACATGGTAAAAGGTACAACTTCCTTAAGTTTTGTCCATATATATGTGTATATACAAACCATAAAAACATATATACATATATGATAAATAATGATAAGTATTTTAGATTTTATCGAGGAAAAAAAAAGAATTTTTACAAAACTAAACCGATATTTCTATAATCTAAACGCTACCCTTTTTCAACCATTAAACGAATCAGACGTGGTTGTCAACCTTTTATTTCTCTCATGTTGTTTGCTGGCTTTGTGTTGTTTGTTCTTTGAAAACCTTTTATCTCAAAGGTCAAGATTTTTTTCTTCTTCTGTGTGACCTCTTGTCCCCATTGCCAAGATGAAGACCGTGGACCCAACCTTTCAATACCACCTGACCTCTTAGTGATCACCAACCTACGTCCCTATAAAATCTCCCAAGAAATAAATCTGCCCACCTCAGGACTTCCACAGACATTGTTAATGAAACCAAGAACAGCCCGGATCTGTAGGTGGTGGCTCCAGGTACCTTGGTTACCTAACTACACTCATGAACAAACTTATTATATAGGCCATTTTATTTATACTTGGTTATCTCGTGTATCTTCAATAAAGGTCACTGTAATATCTTTCACAGTTATTGTCTCAATCCCGATATACATGCTGAAAGGTACAACTTCCTTAAGTTTTGTCCATGAGTGTATATTGGTTATCTCGTGTATCTTCAATAAAGGTCACTGTAATATCTTTCACAGTTATTGTCTCAATCCCGATATACATGCTGAAAGGTACAACTTCCTTAAGTTTTGTCCATGAGTGTATATTGGTTATCTCGTGTATCTTCAATAAAGGTCACTGTAATATCTTTCACAGTTATTGTCTCAATCCCGATATACATGGTAAAAGGTACAAATTCCTTAAGTTTTGTCCATGAGTATATATTGGTTATCTCGTGTATCTTCAATAAAGGTCACTGTAATATCTTTCACAGTTATTGTCTCAATCCCGATATACATGCTGAAAGGTACAAATTCCTTAAGTTTTGTCCATGAGTATATATTGGTTATCTCGTGTGTCTTCAATAAAGGTCACTGTAATATCTTTCACAGTTATTGTCTCAATCCCGATATACATGCTGAAAGGTACAAATTCCTTAAGTTTTGTCCATGAGTATATATTGGTTATCTCGTGTATCTTCAATAAAGGTCACTGTAATATCTTTCACAGTTATTGTCTCAATCCCGATATACATGCTGAAAGGTACAAATTCCTTAGTTTTGTCCATGAGTATATATTGGTTATCTCGTGTATCTTCAATAAAGGTCACTGTAATATCTTTCAGAGTTATTGTCTCAATCCCGATATACATGCTGAAAGGTACAAATTCCTTAAGTTTTGTCCATGAGTGTATATTGGTTATCTCGTGTGTCTTCAATAAAGGTCACTGTAATATCTTTCAGAGTTATTGTCTCAATCCCGATATACATGCTGAAAGGTACAACTTCCTTAAGTTTTGTCTCCATGAGTGTATATTGGTTATCTCGTGTATCTTTAATAAAGGTCACTGTAATCTTTCAGAGTTATTGTCTCAATCCCGATATACATGCTGAAAAGTACAACTTCCTTAAGTTTTGTCTCCATGAGTGTATATTGGTTATCTCGTGTATCTTTAATAAAGGTCACTGTAATATCTTTCAGAGTTATTGTCTCAATCCCGATATACATGCTGAAAGGTACAACTTCCTTAAGTTTTGTCCATGAGTATATATTGGTTATCTCGTGTGTCTTCAATAAAGGTAATTGTAATATCTTTCAGAGTTATTGTCTCAATCCCGATATACATGGTAAAAGGTACAACTTCCTTAAGTTTTGTCCATTAGTGTATATTGGTTATCTCGTGTGTCTTCAATAAAGGTCACTGTAATATCTTTCAGAGTTATTGTCTCAATCCCGATATACATGCTGAAAGGTACAACTTCCTTAAGTTTTGTCTCCATGAGTGTATATTGGTTATCTCGTGTATCTTTAATAGAGGTCACTGTAATATCTTTCAGAGTTATTGTCTCAATCCCGATATACATGCTGAAAGGTACAAATTCCTTAAGTTTTGTCTCCATGAGTGTATATTGGTTATCTCGTGTATCTTTAATAAAGGTCACTGTAATATCTTTCAGAGTTATTGTCTCAATCCCGATATACATGGTAAAAGGTACAACTTCCTCAAGTTTTGTCTCCATGAGTGTATATTGGTTATCTCGTGTGTCTTCAATAAAGGTCACTGTAATATATTTCCGAGTTATTGTCTCAATCCCGATATACATGCTGAAAGGTACAACTTCCTTAAGTTTTGTCCGTGAGTGTATATTGGTTATCTCGTGTGTCTTCAATAAAGGTCACTGTAATATCTTCCCGAGTAATTGTCTCAATCCCGATATACATGCTGAAAGGTACAACTTCCTTAAGTTTTGTCTCCATGAGTGTATATTGGTTATCTCGTGTGTCTTCAATAAAGGTCACTGTAATATATTTCCGAGTTATTGTCTCAATCCCGATATACATGCTGAAAGGTACAACTTCCTTAAGTTTTGTCCGTGAGTGTATATTGGTTATCTCGTGTATCTTCAATAAAGGTCACTGTAATATCTTTCAAAGTTATTGTCTCAATCCCGATATACATGCTGAAAGGTACAACTTCCTTAAGTTTTGTCAATAAGTATACATGTAAACAATGTCTGACCTCTGTAAACCGGGCCGCCACCGTTGTACCATTCGATAAGTACAGTTGAACTTTCGAAGAGACCCACTAACAGTATTAATCAGGGAAATGTTAATTGATATTAAGGAAGAAGGAAAAACAAAATACGGCTTTGACATAACTACTTTGAATTTTATGGGAACTCTTCGTGTTTTCCTGGAGAGAAAACTGGTTTACTATAATGAGTTACTATTAATAGTACACTATTACTAGTTACTATTATTATATGTGTGTTACTATTATTATTATTATTACTATTTGTTTGGCCGATAGTTGTAAGTGGGTAACAAGGTTTTTATCTTTTTTTTTTTTTTTTATTGTTAGTGTCAACTTTTGGTGACACTATGGACAAATATTCTTCAATTTGATATCTGTTAGTCTCTTTATTCAATCAATAATTATATGCTTTTTTTATTATCTAAAAATTTTACATAAGTGTAAATATGCATATACGTCATTATATGTATAAAATAATGAAAGCATATCTTGACCAGGAGCACATGTGCTTTTTAGATGGCAGAGCGCCATCTAGTGGAACAGAAATCAACTAAACATTGATTTAACCTGTTCCCTGATATTTGGCCAACCCAATTTCTTGATAAATCAAGAAAAGCCATCCATGATTTTTCATATATATATATTCATCTAAAGAGACAAGGGTCGCCTCTCCCGTCAAAATAGAAGTCAAAACCAGACGCCATCTATTGACCGTCGCCGCAAACTAGCGGCCTCGGGTCGGTGACAAAGCCACAACACCAGCTTTGGCAAACTGAAAAGCGTCTACCTAGAGACCATGGTTTCGGGCAAATGGCCCTCGTCAGGCTAGGACGGACTTTATTCCATGAGATCCACACAGGATCTAATGGAATCTTTATAATATGCTAAAGAGATGTTTAGTTTTGCAAAGTGACTGGGCCATATCTATGGCCATAATAGATGGCGTCTGGTTTTACACGTCTATTTTGACGGGAGAGGCGACCCTTGTCTCGTTAGATCAATTTCCTCCCAGCAAAATTTCCATCTATATATATATATATATTCATATGTAAAAATACATATATGTCATTTTTGGTATTTATGTTTATTTCGTGACTTCGCTGAACAAGAACCAAAATCGAAAGTTTCAATTTACTTTCCTGTTGTCGGGGCGAAGTGGTCGCGGTAGAAGGAAGAGTGTCGCAATGTCGTTGACATTCTGGAGGGCAGCTCAACAATCCATTATTGTCTCTGCACGCAAGCACAATACACCATCATTTTTTTTTTATGATTGATTCTTCATTATTTACCTTCCTTTGCTTATCAATCAATGCTTATCAACTAGAGAAATTCCTTTTTTACAGATCTGACTGATCGAAAAAAAAAAAAAAACCTTTCTAATAAGGTTTTTTTTTTTTTAATAGTTGTAGAACTTGTGGTTGTTTTCTCCGTTACTTCTAAATACATTCATGATGATGATATATATATTGCTTATCCCTAGTACACGTGGTACAGGCCATGATAGAAATAGGCGACTGCTTTTACTGTAAGTGCACCACATGTCTACACATGTGAAAAGCAGTTCGACATTGCACTTACAAATGTGCCAGAACCACTTTGGTTACTTGCAATCGCTGGTGGGGTTAGATTTTTGCAAGAATCGGGGGACATTGGAGCATTTTTTTTTTTTTTATCAGAAAAAAAGTGCCCAATGCCGGAATCGAACCCGGGTCGTAGCGGTCGAAAACAAACGGTTTAGACCATCCTTCCACCAACCCCCCTACATGATGATTGTCATAGCCTGAAACCATGATATACAGAAAAAGACATTATCAATCAACGAATAGTTGATATTTATTCCGATAGATGGCGCAAGCTATCAGTAACTTTTAGTTATACAATCAGGAGATGCCTTTTTTTTTCTTCTTAATTTATCAATATGATCTGAGTACAGTTTCCCTTTTGTACTATTTTGTTTTTATACATGGTATACATGTTGACTGAATTTATCAAAGCTGGTGTTGTGGCTAATTCTTTATTACCATCATTACCTTATATGTAAATATGATCCATATATATATATATATATATATATATATGTAAATTAAATTTAATTGCCATCTATCGTTAAAATTTTACACATATAAATTTACTGGCAATGTGTTTCTTTTAAATATCATCAAATATTATATCTACAGACCTTACTGCAATGATATGAGTTATTGAATGAGAGGGCTTGGCTCATCAGTAGTGAACCCTCTCAGCGGTTTCGCCAAATTAATCTCTAGACCGCTCTACTATTGTATTGGATTGGTTTGGAATATACCCTGTATTTTCTATGGAAGGCAGCTTAGGGGTGTTTAGTAAACTATGGACATAAGCTTATAGGTCTGTAGAGGTACATACATATAGTTTCAAGGTATTACATCGAGCAATATATATATATGTGGTAATAATAAAATAATAATGTGGGGAAAGAGAAATAAGGACACCACAAATTGGTAGAGTAATCCTGACAACCAGAGAGAGAGATGGGGGACAGCCGGCCGTTCGTATCGCACACAATCCTCAACTGTCTTAATTAGTCCTGAGAACTCAGGGGCCCCTCTGGTCGCCCCTTGGAATGTCGCTGGTGTCTTGAATGACCGGACTTTAGCTGCTTGTCTCTCTCTGGGTTGACTGTAGGTTTGTTTTATTATTCCTGGAAGAGCATATATTATGACATATACATATATGTAAAACGAAAATTAAAATTATACCGCGAATGTTTCCTTTATAAAAATCGAAATTTATTTTTAAAGAGAAATAGCGACATTTCTATCTTTGAGGATGAGGTATGGAAAGGTGAAACATGAAGAGTAATGGCGAACGGAAAAATAAAAAGTGTCCAGGGGCGGGAATCGAACCCACACCCTTCTGCTTACCGGGCAGGTGCCTTGTCCACTCGGCTACCCTGGACGTATTTTTCCGTTCGTAACTTATATTTAAAGTAACATTTAAAATACAATATAACGCGGCTGATGATTGTAAAACGAAAATTAAAATTATACCGCGAATGTTTCCTTTATAAAAATCGAAATTTATTTTTAAAGAGAAATAGCGACATTTCTATCTTTGAGGATGAGGTATGGAAAGGTGAAACATGAAGAGTAATGGCGAACGGAGAAATAAAATAATTATTACGTTCGCCATTACTCTTCATGTTTCACCTTTCCATACCTCATCCTCAAAGATAGAAATGTCGCTATTTCTCTTTAAAAATAAATTTCGATTTTTATAAAGGAAACATTCGCGGTATAATTTTAATTTTCGTTTTACAATCATCAGCCGCGTTATATTGTATTTTAAATGTTACTTTAAATATAAGTTACGAACGGAAAAAATACGTCCAGGGTAGCCGAGTGGACAAGGCACCTGCCCGGTAAGCAGAAGGGTGTGGGTTCGATTCCCGCCCCTGGACACTTTTTATTTTTCCGTTCGCCATTACTCTTCATGTTTCACCTTTCCATACCTCATCCTCAAAGATAGAAATGTCGCTATTTCTCTTTAAAAATAAATTTCGATTTTTATAAAGGAAACATTCGCGGTATAATTTTAATTTTCGTTTTACAATCATCAGCCGCGTTATATTGTATTTTAAATATACATATATGTTGGAAGAGTTACATAGGTCTCTACAGTAAAAGCTGAAAAAGTCCAACCAAATGAGAGACAATATATATCTAACAAACAGGATAAAGTCGAACTGATCAAATGTACCATATTTACACAAGTCGGGAACAGCCATATTTACATATATTTTTGCATATCTGCTATGTAACTTGAAGCAGTTTGCACACACGAGTATGTAAAGAAAGGGGCACATTAACCCGTCCTATATTCTACATGTTTCAACAACAACGCCCTCTCTCGACTCGTGACTTACCTTTTTGCAAGTCTTTTTTTTTTTTATTCGGAGCACACAGTCTTTGAATTGCTAAACGTATAACTGGATGTGGGTAGACAAACAATAACATCTGTGAGACGTAGACCCTTGTGTACAACTTGGTCTAACAAACACAAGGTAATAAAACCATAAATCCAAATAAATAACAAATATTATTACCTTATTTCAATATCTCAATATTGATTGTGATTAGCTTTTGCTTTTTTTTTTTTTAATCTTCATTTGCGGTGAATACGCGGTAAATCCATGTATAACAAATTTATTTTTCTCCAATTTACCCAGAATAATCTATTAGCTTGATTGTCTTTGTATAATTTTCCTGTATATAAATATCATATTACCATTAAGGTACTATTACTGTTATTCCTGTATGTATCTTATATTTCTGTTTGGAGAATCTGTATAAGACTAAAAGGTCTTAATAAAGCTTTTTGTTGTTGTTGTTGTATTACCTTATATTTATAATCCAAATTGTGTCTTATCAAACTTCGTCTTAAAAGTTATCTATAATTCAATATAAAATTTTAAAGCAGACGATATAGTAGTTGAAATAAAATTTCAAAGCAGACGATATAGTAGTTGAATGTAAAATTTCAAAGCAAACGATAGCAGTTGAATATAAAATTTCAAAGCAGACGATAGTAATTGAATGGAATATTTTCAAAGCAGACGAGGGTAATCGAATGGAAAAATTTCAAAGCAGACGATGATAGTCAATAGAAGAAGAAAAAAAATTACCAAGCCAGACGATGATAGTCGACCGGAGAATTAGAAAGCAGACGATAATAGTCGAATTGCGGGTCAGACGATGATGGTCGTTTATATAATTCTAAGTCAGATGCTGATAATTGATTGTAGAATTACAAAGCAGACGGACAAAATTGCGAAGCAGCTGATGTCCCACTTAAGGAAGGACAACCACCGCCCTCCCCTAAATTATCCCTAAAGTTGCAAAAGTAGAACGATTTGCTAGCTCAGCTACCCCCTCCCCCCCGTCATTTGATGGCAACAGTATGCAATTTATCTGCTAGAATTACTATGATATGCAATCACTAATTAAATCCATACACTTCTTCTTGTCAGTTCTTCTTATCTGGAAACATATCTCTGAGATAAAATGGCTGACTGGATAGAACTGGTTGTCTTGGCCGCACTTGACAACACTGCCTACACTTCACATTTACATATTTCCTCAATACATCATATATATATGGCATATCCTGATCGTTCACATGAGTTTTTTAGATGGCAGAGCTCATGTAAGCCTGGTCAGGATATGCCTATTTTGTTTTTAATATCAAAATCTGACTTTTTTTAATATTTTTAATACCTTAATTTATACATTTCTAAAGCTTGTCTGACAAATGTATAAACTTTTATTTCTATCCTGAAAAGACAACTTTTTTTTTTTGTCGAAATACTGACTAAAATGAAAAAAAAAAAACATTTTTGACCGAGAAATGTTGTTCTCATTTAGACGAAATAAACAATTCTTATAATGACGGTGAAATATAAATTAGGCGTATTAATTACATAGTCAGTGAATCTTGTCAAAACATAGGTGGTCACGATGGAATATTTACGAAGAAGACAATAAGGTCGAAATGTATGTGAAAAAATTATGAGGCAGACGAAAAAAATCGAAATTTGTATAGAAAAATTATGAAGCAGACGATGATTTCGAAAATTTGTGTAGAAAATTTATGAAGCAGACGATGATGTTGAAATGTATGTAGAAAAATGATGTCGATATGTGTGTAGAAAAATTACAAAGCAGACGATGATGTTCGGTAAACAAAGAAAGAATTATAAAGCAGACGATGATGTTCGGTAAACAAAGAAAGAATTATAAAGCAGACGATGATGTTCGGTAAACAAACAAAGAATTATAAAGCAGACGATGATCTTCGGTAAACAAAGAAAGAATTATAAAGCAGACGATGATGTTCGGTAAACAAAGAAAGAATTATAAAGCAGACGATTATGTTCGGTAAACAAAAAAAGAATTATAAAGCAGACGATGGAGAGAGAATTAAGAAGCAGACGAGGATGACACCGAGTAGATTCCCGCCTTTTCTATTTTCAATTATCTTTCCCTATTTTCAGAGACCCAGAGAAAATCATATTTTATAAATAAAAAGAAAAAATACCGTGAAAAAAGAGATCAGATTTTAAATTTTCCATTGTTCTTTTTATAACCCATTGTTGCCAGTTCTTGGAAAATAATCTGTGATTTATTTATTGTGCCCTCTGTGAGCGAGAATTGGTTTCAGTGAGAATCTATGTTTTTTGACCAAAGGAAATACTGTATATATATGTTATGAATATTTTGTAATATACAGAATTATTATCTGTTGCTTGATTTTGGTATCCATGAGTATTTTACGTTTTGCAGTCGTAGTAACAAAATAATATATTAAAGAAAATAATTATCAAAAATAACTTTAATTGAACTAAAGAAATATATAAAAAACATAATTTGATAAAAGTACTGCCTGGCTTAAGGCAAGTAGAACAAAGAAAAACAAAAGACTTATTTACATATGGTTTTGAGCCGGCCATCAGGAAGCAACAACAATAGAGTTTATAAAGTGAAAACGGCTACCTCTGGTGGTCTATTTAACAGAGTAATTTAATCTATGAAATATATTTGAAAGATAATATATACATACCTACATACATACATATTTTAGCCATAGATATGGCCCAGCCACTTTGCCAGCTAAACACCTTTTTGGCAGATTGTCAAGATTCCATTAGATCCCGTGTGGATCTCATGGAATAAAGTCCGCCCTAGACTGACGAGGGCCATTAGCCCGAAACCATGGTCTCTAGGTGGACGCTTTTCAGTTTGCCAAAGCTGGTGTTGTGGCTTTGTCACCGACCCGAGGCCGCTAGTTTGTGGTAGCGGTCAATAGATGGCGTATGGTTTTAGACGTCAATTTTGACGGGAGAGGCGACCCTTGTCTCTTTAGATTAATTTCCTCCTTAGTTGGCATTCTACGCTCCAATAAAAATCTGGGTTATAAATATCTCTTCAACAAAAGATAAATCCTTTCGCAATAAGTTCCTTTTATTTACTCTAATCGCGAGCTTTCGGGCTCTTGGTCTTCAACAGGTGAAAGGTGGTATTAAGAGTATCAGGTAGTTGGCGATCTAAGGATACGTTCCAGGAGCCTGGGTTACCTTTTTGTTACTACTATTAAAATTGAATATCTTTTTTAAAAATTATTATCCCGAGTCTATGGTACCATGTCTTATGTTAAGGCCATGATAATCATGGTAGGTAAATCCGAGTAGATTGGTACAGGCCATTTTAATTATGGTAGGTAATCCGAGTAGAATTGGTACAGGCCATGATAATCATGGTAGGTAAAATCCGAGTAGATTGGCACAGGCCATGATAATCATGGTAGGTTAATCCGAGTAGAATTGGTACAGGCCATGATAATCATGGTAGGTAAATCCGAGTAGAATTGGTACAGGCCATGATAATCATGGTAGGTGATCCGAGTAGAATTGGTACGGGCCATGATAATCATGGTAGGTGATCCGAGTAGAATTGGTACAGGCCATGATAATCATGGTAGGTAAATCCGAGTAGAATTGGTACAGGGCATGATAATCATGGTAGGTGATTTGAGTAGAATTGGTACAGGCCATGATAATCATGGTAGGTGATTTGAGTAGAATTGGTACAGGCCATGATAATCATGGTAGGTAATCCGAGTAGAATTGGTACAGGCCATGATAATCATGGTAGGTAATCCGAGTAGAATTGGTACAGGCCATGATAATCATGGTATGTAATTCGAGTAGAATTGGTATACGAGTAGGCCATGATAATCATGGTAGGTAAATCCGAGTAGAATTGGTACAGGCCATGATAATCATGGCAGGTAATCCGAGTAGAATTGGTACAGGCCATGATAATCATGGTAGGTAATCCGAGTAGAATTGGTACAGGCCATGATAATCATGGCAGGTAATCCGAGTAAAATTGGTACAGGCCATGATAATCATGGTAGGTAATCCGAGTAGAATTGGTACAGGCCATGATAATCATGGTATGTAATTCGAGTAGAATTGGTATACGAGTAGGCCATGATAATCATGGTAGGTAAATCCGAGTAGAATTGGTACAGGCCATGATAATCATGGTAGGTAATCCGAGTAGAATTGGTACAGGCCATGATAATCATGGTAGGTAATCCGAGTAGAATTGGTACAGGCCATGATAATCATGGTAGGTAATCCGAGTAGAATTGGTACAGGCCATGATAATCATGGTAGGTAATCCGAGTAGAATTGGTACAGGCCATGATAATCATGGTAGGTAATAAGTAACTGTTTTTACTGGAAGTACGCAAAATATGTCTAAACATGTAGAAAGTAATTCCGTATTTACACTTACAAATGTGTCAGAGCCCTGTTTGGTTACTTGCACTCACTAAATACAATAATTAGAAGCCATTTGATCATTTTTTTTTTCCTTCAGAAAATAATTTTAAAATGTAAAGGTAAGAGAATAGTAACAAATAGAAATTCAGAAACAGTTCAATCACACACACACACACACAAATCGGTCTTATACAGATTTACCACAGGAAGCAATAAAAGATTGAGCTCCTATACTCCAGGCAGCGCAGCAGAAACAGTTCAATCATCATATATATAGAGATAATCTTATAAAACAATATGTGCCAGAGTCCTGTTTGGTTACTTTCACTCACTTGGTGAAGATGGACTTTGACAATAATCGGGAATCATTGAAGCATGTTTTACCACAGGAAGCAATAATAGATGGAGCTCCTTATACTCCAGGCAGCGCAGCAGAAACAGTTAAATCATCATATATAGATAGATAATCTTATAAAACAATATTTACCAGAGTCCTGTTTGGTTACTTTCACTCACTTGGTGAAGATGGACTTTGACAATAATCGAAGGTCAATGAAACATTTTTTTTTTCTTCAAAAAAAAAAAAAGTGGCCAGTGCGGGATTTGAACCCGGGTCATGATTGTCGGAAATCAAAGGTTTGTACCACTGCTCCACCGATCCCCTGTTCTTTAGGAACAAGTATAAAACGAATAATCCATCCTGGTAAATACAAGTAACCCTGTTGTGTTCCAAGCTGCTCTGTAGGAATCCGGATTTTTTTATTACGCCACACCCAGATGACGTTTTGTTTTCACATGCAAATCACATATCTCAGTGTGATTCATACTTACATATTTCCCGAGTTGGAAAAACAGAAGATCACACTCTATATAAACACATTTAAACTTTTTTATTCCATCTTGACCAGAAAGATCAGACATTCTTCTATCTAGAAACTTCATATTCTGGTTGTAAGACTTAACGAGTTTTTCATGATATCTTCATAGTTTGCTGAAGATGTGTTTAGCTTGCAAATTGGCCAAGTTCATTCGATGTACAAAATCTGTTCTAACTCATTTGCCGAATCTCTCAGGAGAATCTGTATATAAGACACTGAAGGTTTCTTATTAAAGGTATTGATTGACATAGCTCTATATTTACATATTTCCCATGTAAATTTGCATATTCTAATTTCTTTCTCCCTCTTTTTCCCCACTTATTTGCCGTATCTCCCTCAGGAGAAGCTGTATATAAGACACTGAAGGTTTCTTAATAAAGGTACTGATTAATTTAGCTCTGTATTTACATATTTCCCATGTAAATTTGCATATTATATTTCTTTTTCCCTTTTTTTCCCTACTCTTATTTGCTGTATCTCCCTCAGGAAAATCTAACACTGAAGGTTTCTTAATAAATGTATTGATTAACTGATTTATAGTTATATTTACATATTTCTAATATAAATTTGCATATTCTAACTTCTTTATACCTTTTTTTTCTTCTTCTTCTTCACTCCATTGCTGTATCTCTCAGGAGAATCTGTATAAAATACTGAAGGGGTCTTAATTGAGTTATTGATTGATATAGCTCTATATTTGCATATTTCCCATATAACTTTGCATATACTAACTTCTTTATTCCTCTATTTGTTTCATTCAATGCTGTATATCTCAGGAAAATCTATATATATAAAAATGAATGCATGTGTGTCTGTTTGTTTGTTTGTTTGTCCTTTATGCCTGACCAAACCACTCATTGGATCGCCATGAAACTTTGGGAAGTTATTTAGTATAGTACTGGGAAGGTTTCTAGCAAATAAAATTTTTGAAATAACTTTTCGCCTAGAAATAATCAAGATAAATATTCTAATTTATCTGTTATAATTCAACAATCTGCTCTAAATATTATCATGATGATACGATGATTTTGTAATGTAGAAAATTAGGAAAGACAAAATTCAGGATGACACGGCAATTTATTTGAGACAAGAATAATGATACAATTCAAAGGCAAGATACTATTCCTTTAACTTCCAATTACCGAGGGAACCAATTAATATTGATTTTATTCAACTTATCGAGTATTTTTCAAGGGACCGGGAAAAAATGTTCACTTTATCGAGAGATTCGTTAGACAAACCTTTACTCGGGTAAAACCCGGGCGAAGCCGGGTACGTCCGCTAGTATGTATATAAGATTGAAGTTCTATATAAAAGTATTGATTGGTTGTAAAAGTTAGAGTTTAAAGTGTAATTTCCGTTTTAAGTGGTTCACAATGGGCAGATAGCATTTGTCGCTGTGTGAAATGTTGGTCAGAGATGGTGGGATGTGATAGAAGTTTCCTGTTGTGCTATTGGACCGTTCTGTTAGAATCCACCAAGTGTAAGGGGGCAGCACGTGCTGTGGTGACATTGAAGTCCGCACTCTGGATGCAAATTAACCCTCGGGTTTCCAAACAGGTTCGCGGCTGTGGAACAATCGGCCGGTCACAATGGTGTTCCTCTAGGCCGCCGTCAGCCAATGGGAGTGCGAGGGCTGTTGCTGGGAGTCAGCTGACACTGCCTACACTCTGGCTCCCGCAGTAACGTCTCAACAACACTGCGGTGTCGGGACGTACAACTCTAGCTCCCACATTGACTTACTGCCTCCACAACACTGTGGTGTCGGGACGTACAACTCTAGCTCCCACATTGACTTACTGCCTCCACAACAACACTGCGGTGTCGGGACGTACAACTCTAGCTCCCACATTGACTTACTGCCTCCACAACAACACTGCGGTGTCGGGACGTACAACTCTAGCTCCCACATTGACTTACTGCCTCCACAACACTGTGGTGTCGGGACGTACAACTCTAGCTCCCACATTGACTTACTGCCTCCACAACACTGCGGTGTCGGGACGTACAACTCTAGCTCCCACATTGACTTACTGCCTCCACAACACTGCGGTGTCGGGACGTACAACTCTAGCTCCCACATTGACTTACTGCCTCCACAACAACACTGCGGTGTCGGGACGTACAACTCTAGCTCCCACATTGACTTACTGCCTCCACAACAACACTGCGGTGTCGGGACGTACAACTCTAGCTCCCACATTGACTTACTGCCTCCACAACAACACTGCGGTGTCGGGACGTACAACTCTAGCTCCCACATTGACTTACTGCCTCCACAACAACACTGCGGTGTCGGGACGTACAGCTCTAGCTCCCACATTGACTTACTGCCTCCACAACACTGCGATGTCGGGACGTACAGCTCTAGCTCCCACATTGACTTACTGCCTCCACAACACTGCGGTGTCGGGACGTACAGCTCTAGCTCCCACATTGACTTACTGCCTCCACAACAACACTGCGGTGTCGGGACGTACAGCTCTAGCTCCCACATTGACTTACTGCCTCCACAACACTGCGGTGTCGGGACGTACAGCTCTAGCTCCCACATTGACTTACTACCTCCACAATATCACTGCGGTGTCGGGACGTACAACTCTAGCTCCCACATTGACTTACTGCCTCCACAATATCACTGCGGTGTCGGGACGTACAACTCTAGCTCCCACATTGACTTACTGCCTCCACAACAACACTGCGGTGTCGGGACGTACAACTCTAGCTCCCACATTGACTTACTGCCTCCACAACAACACTGCGGTGTCGGGACGTACAACTCTAGCTCCCACATTGACTTACTGCCTCCACAACAACACTGCGGTGTCGGGACGTACAACTCTAGCTCCCACATTGACTTACTGCCTCCACAACAACACTGCGGTGTCGGGACGTACAACTCTAGCTCCCACATTGACTTACTGCCTCCACAACAACACTACGGTGTCGGGACGTACAACTCTAGCTCCCACATTGACTTACTGCCTCCACAACACTGAGGTGTCGGGACGTACAACTCTAGCTCCCACATTGACTTACTGCCTCCACAACACTGAGGTGTCGGGACGTACAACTCTAGCTCCCACATTGACTTACTGCCTCCACAACACTGAGGTGTCGGGACGTACAACTCTAGCTCCCACATTGACTTACTGCCTCCACAACACTGCGGTGTCGGGACGTACAACTCTAGCTCCCACATTGACTTACTACCTCCACAACACTGTGGTGTCGGGACGTACAACTCTAGCTCCCACATTGACTTACTGCCTCCACAACACTGAGGTGTCGGGACGTACAACTCTAGCTCCCACATTGACTTACTGCCTCCACAACATCACTGCGGTGTCGGGACGTACAACTCTAGCTCCCACATTGACTTACTGCCTCCACAACACTGCGGTGTCGGGACGTACAACTCTAGCTCCCACATTGACTTACTGCCTCCACAACATCACTGCGGTGTCGGGACGTACAACTCTAGCTCCCACATTGACTTACTGCCTCCACAACATCACTGCGGTGTCGGGACGTACAACTCTAGCTCCCACATTGACTTACTGCCTCCACAACATCACTGCGGTGTCGGGACGTACAACTCTAGCTCCCACATTGACTTACTGCCTCCACAACATCACTGCGGTGTCGGGACGTACAACTCTAGCTCCCACATTGACTTACTGCCTCCACAACATCACTGCGGTGTCGAGACGTACAACTCTAGCTCCCACATTGACTTACTGCCTCCACAACATCACTGCGGTGTCGGGACGTACAACTCTAGCTCCCACATTGACTTACTACCTCCACAACACTGCGGTGTCGGGACGTACAACTCTAGCTCCCACATTGACTTACTGCCTCCACAACACTGCGGTGTCGGGACGTACAACTCTAGCTCTCACATTGACTTACTGCCTCCACAACATCACTGCGGTGTCGGGACGTACAACTCTAGCTCCCACATTGACTTACTACCTCCACAACACTGCGGTGTCGGGACGTACAACTCTAGCTCCCACATTGACTTACTGCCTCCACAACACTGCGGTGTCGGGACGTACAACTCTAGCTCCCACATTGACTTACTGCCTCCACAACACTGCGGTGTCGGGACGTACAACTCTAGCTCCCACATTGACTTACTGCCTCCACAACACTGCGGTGTCGGGACGTACAACTCTAGCTCCCACATTGACTTACTACCTCCACAACACTGCGGTGTCGGGACGTACAACTCTAGCTCCCACATTGACTTACTGCCTCCACAACACTGCGGTGTCGGGACGTACAACTCTAGCTCCCACATTGACTTACTGCCTCCACAACACTGCGGTGTCGGGACGTACAACTCTAGCTCCCACATTGGCTTACTGCCTCCACAACAACACTGTGGTGTCGGGACGTACAACTCTAGCTCCCACATTGACTTACTGCCTCCACAACACTGCGGTGTCGGGACGTACAACTCAATATTTTATATGTATTATGGTAATTTATTCCATGTTGAAAAATAATACTATGTGCCAACTCTAGTAACATTTCTGTTGCATACGTAGTAATGCATAGTAAGTGACAATGTATAGGTGTCCTATAGGATCTGTTGTATCGCTAGATTGAGACGTAGCCAGGCGTTGACAAGATAAGGTGTTGTTTCTATTAGGCCATCACGGACTTAGGAAATATTAGAAATACCTTACAATATCCTACTGACTCACTACTAGTGCCGCTATTTATCTACATATTTCTTAAGCAATAACGAATATGCAAAGAGATATTTGCATATCTACAAATATCCAAGTATGCAAATACACTACAATATCCATACACATGTAGACAAAACCTTTATGTTTTAATTGAAAACAACGGAGTGTTTTCCCTAGAAATTACTTTACAATTGGAGAAAACAGATTTAGAACTTCCATGTTGTCATCAGTTATTTTTACGTCACAATTTTTGCTAATCCCAATGATAATTAACCTAATAATAGGTTTGCTTTAAAAAAAAAAAAATAGGGAACACTCATTGTCTGCTGCTTCTCTGTTTTTTTTTTTTTTTTCAATACGTTACAGGGGCATCAATCCTTTGTCTGGCGGATCTCTCTATGATAATTCAATAAAAGGATTTGACCCAGGACCAGTTTAAATATACTCGGTCAATGATTATAGTGGTTCGATAAACTATAATTGGGTTGATTTTGATGGGAAATTGAGGTTGTGTATTAAAACTGCAAATTCTTATTTTTAAATTACGTTTTACGAGAAAATATTTAAAATAATATTTAAATGGTTATTAATTCTTTGATAGTCAACTGTTTGATGACTCTAAGGTTGTCCCAAAAGTTCGTAAGCCTATTTTGATTTTTGCAAGTGTTTACAAACTTTTGGAACAACCTTGTAATTCTGAAACTTGGCCAACCTGCTGATTGTCCATTCTTGATATAGAACATCAGAGTTTAAATCATTCTTCTATAAGAATTCTGTTAAAATTTTACCAAGGTTGTCCCAAAATATTACCAAGGTTTGTCCCAAAAGTTCGTAAACACAAAATATAAATCATAATATGTTTAGGAACTTTTGAGACAGCCGTATATAATTTATATTTATTTTGATAAATTATTTAAGTTGTGAAGTTGGTTTTTGGTTAACACGCTGTACAAGAATTCTAATTGTAATTTCCTTCAAGCAGACAGGAGTGTTTAAGACAATGCTAATCTCGCTATTTGCTAAAGAAGAAGAAGAAATAAAAGTCGGGCAAGACGCTCTACTACGGGTACAGAATAAAAGGAGCGACAATATATACACTTTGATGACAATTTGCACCCATCAATTGACAACAACAACAACAAAAAGCCTTTATTTAGGGTTACTGACCCTATACAGGATTCACCAGAGGTATGCATAAGAACAAAGCAGTGAGACAAAGGAAATAACGATATAGACAGAAGAAAAAAGAAAAAAAAAAAACAAAAAAGAGAAAGAGGGAAGCAAGAAAAACAACACAAAAAGAGTAGCAGTAAGAAAGTGAGGAGTGAGTCCATCAATTGAATATTTTATTCATTATATATAAGTTCTCCTGTAGAAGAACAGAGATGTCTGAAACTTGAGATGGTTTTAAAATAAAAAGAAACTCATCTCCAGAAACCTTTTTTAATTGTTTAATTTGCACCCATACTTATACCTTACTAGCCGAATGACCCGGGCAACGCCCGTGTTTTACCCGATTGAATGTTTTAATTCAAATACTATTTGTTACAATTATAAATTGGCGCCTTAAATAAATGCATATGTTAGTTAATAACTATAGCCTATGTGCTTTATCTGTCTATGTACTGTTGGCTTCCGTAGGCGTCTCTTACTGGGAAAAAGAAAGAGAGGATTCCATTTGGTTATTAACTAATATATGCATTTATTTAAGGAGCGACCCGCTCCAACACAATAGTTACAAAAACGAAAAAAGCGAGTGGGGGGGGGGGGGCAAAGGTGGCGTGATCGTAGCCGACCAATAGGAGGGCGCCATTCCAAAAAAAAAAAAAAGCAAACCGTGACAGAGTTGATTGATTGGGAGATTAGGAGATGAAGAATGACCCTCGTAACTGTATATAGAATGACAAGTATAATCTCCAATTCACTATAGAAATGGAAGATACACAAGTCAGAGAGAAAAGATTCTTTATATAAGAGGATGATTGTTCAAGCTTTCGGACAATATGTCTTTCTACGGGTACAGAATAACAAGAGTGTTTGATGTCTATGGGAGACTGGATTCGCCCAGGGATTTGCATAGCTAATGAGATCCGTTTGCCGAGTCAGCTAAGTGAAAGCCAGAGTTTTAAAATAGTGTCAGACGATGGTTGGACATTTTCCAGCAGGTGATAACAAGATCTGGCTGGTGGAACGATCTTGTTGACGTCTTTCCTCATCAGGTGACGTAAAGACATCTCCTTATCTGCCCCACAAGACACACTCTTTTTTTTAAATCTCGATATCCTACTGGGAAAACGCCTTCAAATCAGTAGTCATACCTTTAATAGAAAGATATAACAAGTCATATATATATATATTATATTAATAAAAAGATGAGATTTTCTGTTTGTATTTTGATTGTTATTTATATAGAATTAGTTGTTATTTTAATTATGTTATATAAAAATGAATCGAGATTTTATGCTTGAATTTAGATCATGTTGAGGATTTTGGTTATCTTGAGAATTAAGCTATGGTGGTGCAGTCGTGGTTAAATAATAATCTTGAAAATATAAAGTCTTGATCAGAGATTTCTTTATTGAGCTGAGGAATACATATAAAAACATAATTTTGTAAAATTACCGCCCGGCTTAAGGCGAATAGAACAAGGAAAACAAAAGATTATTTACATAATGTACAAAGATTTGAGCCGGCCATCGGGGAACAACAACAATGAGTATTTATAGGGGAAGCGTGACCCGTGGCGGTCGATTTAGCAGAGCATTTTATCTATGAAATATAATTTTAAATAGAATAGTATTTTAATATAACATATATATAGGAAATTAAACAACAAGATGTTTCTTTCACATTAAAAACAAACTTCTAATGTCCTTACAACGGTGAAAAAAAAAAAGTTGGCCCTTTTGTTAACAATCACTTTAAATAATTATCTTTCTTTATAATTCTTACTTTCCCTTTATTCTTGTCTTTTTGGTGACGCTATGGACACAGATATTCTCCAATTTGATATCTGTCAGTGACCATCACTCTCATCTAGTGATCTTCTGGTAACTTCCTTGGCCTCTTCTAGCTATGCCATTGTAGGTCTTCCTCTCTTCTTTCAAATTTTCCCAACATCAATGTCTTTTCTGATCTATTTGCTCTTATTATATGTCTTAAATAAGTCAGACTTCATTTATTTGAGACTCTATGGATTTACCAGGATTTATTTCATTCTAGATTGATATACACTCATGGACAAAACTTAAGGAAGTTGTACCTTTCAGCATGTATATCGGGATTGAGACAATAACTCTGAAAGATATTACAGTTACCTTTATTGAAGACACACGAGATAACCAATATGCACTCATGGACAAAACTTAAGGAAGTTGTGCCTTTTACCATGTATATCGGGATTGAGACAATAACTCTGAGAGATATTACAGTGACCTTTATTGAAGACACACGAGATAACCAATATGCACTCATGGACAAAACTTAAGGAAGTTGTACCTTTCAGCATGTATATCGGGATTGAGACAATAACTCTGAAAGATATTACAGTGACCTTTATTGAAGACACACGAGATAACCAATATACACTCATGGACAAAACTTAAGGAAGTTGTACCTTTCAGCATGTATATCGGGATTGAGACAATAACTCTGAAAGATATTACAGTGACCTTTATTGAAGACACACGAGATAACCAATATACACTCATGGACAAAACTTAAGGAAGTTTTACCTTTCAGCATGTATATCGGGATTGAGACAATAACACACACACACACACACACAAAAGCCTTTATTAAGACACACAGGTCTTACAGGGGATTCTCCTTGTGGTTACAAAGCGGAGAAAGTGGGAAATAAAAATGGTGAAAGAATATATACATATGGTAAATATATACATATTATAAGAAAGAATAAAGAAATAAGAAGAATTTTAAAAAATAAATAAATAAAATTAAAAAAATTTGGAAATATGGATGGGAGAAGTGGAGAGCGAAAAGAGGAAAGAAAGCAGGTATTTACATATGGGATTGAGACAATAACTCTGATAGATATTACAGTCTTCTACAGATTATCCAAGTATAGAAATGTAGGATACAAACAGGAATAACAGTAATAGTACCTTAATGGTAATATGATATTTATATACAAGAAAAATTATATAAAGACAATCAAGCTAATAGATTAGTCTGGGTAAATTGGAGGACATTTATTATACATGGATTTACCACGGATTCACCGCAAATGAAGATTTAAAAAAGCAAAAGTTAACCACAAACAATCAATATTGATATAATGAAATTTATGGATAAAATACAATATTAAAAAATATAATTAATAAAATGTGAAACCCTTTCCTCAGCAAAAATAAAAATCCTAATTTGTCAGTTTTTAACAAAGGGGCAAGTTTTTGGGGGAAGGGGGGCGGTAGGTATGTATGTGCGTAAGGAGGGAGGAAGAGGAGAATTAAAAAAAAAAAGAAGAAAGAAAAAACCATGTTTTTTATATGATAAATACCTTACTGTACTGTAAGTCAATTTTTTTTCTTTTTCCGCGTGCAGCATAAACTTTCATAAAAAGTTTTGAATAAATTCTTCTTCCAATTAATAAAAAAAAAAAACATCCAGCCGGGACTCGAACCCGGGACCTTTGGATTAGAAGTCCAACGCGCTATCCACTGCGCTACTGGGACATATACAATCATCCTCAGTTAAGTTTTACAATCAATTTCTATGATAGGAAATTTTCTTTTTTTTTTTTTTTTTTAATTAATAGTTCGAATAAATTTTTAATATATGTACTTATTTTAAATTTAAAGAAAAACTTAAATTTACACAATACAATTAAATTATGTCAAATGATATAATGGTAATATTGATTGGGAAAATAAAATAATCTTTTGATATATAAAATGTAGGGTGTAAAATATATTAATGAAAGATATATATACCTATAACCTATAATGTTATTTTAATTATTAAAATTAATTCATTTTTATATATTACGTTTTACATTTGAATTTTATTTTACCAACGTGTAACCAAAAAAATTAATAAATTTTTTATTTAAACTTTTATGTTTTCACCATACTAAGTATTCAATAATACTAGTTAAAAATTAACTAGTTAAACAATATTAGTTTATTTCTCTAAAACCTTACACAATGACTAATCAATTTATTTAATATATTAAAAACCATATTTAATGCATTTAAATTAACAGCATCATGGTCAATGTGGTCTCAAATAATATTAAATATATTATATGGTCAATGATCAAATAAATATTATATATATTATAAATGGTCAATGATCAAATAATATTAAATAAATGGTCAATGATCAAATAATATTAAATAAATGGTCAATGATCAAATAATATTTAATATATGGTCAATGATCAAATAAAATTAAATTTATGGTCAATGATCAAATAATATTAAATATATTATATATGGTCAATGATCAAATAAATATTAATTATATTATACAAAAACTTCAACAGATAGTTACAGAAATGTTTAAAAAAAAATATTTTTTTTTTTCGTTAATGTGAAATATAATATTTTAGAAACATTTTCCTCTGCCAGGCCATTAAAAATTGTTGTTTAAAAAAAATGCTGACTCGTATCGTTTTTATTTATTTGTTGAAGCTTTTGACCATGTCAGGATTTTGGTCTGTCGATGGATTGCTCTATTTTTAAATACTATTTAACGATATTAAAAATTTGTGTCTTATCCGTTGTTTTATGATCAAAAACGAATATCCTTTGATAAAAATATAAAAAGTTGTATCCTTCTAGAATTTTGCCCGAGGAAAATTAGGGAAGACCAATTTCTTATCTATCTCTTTACTCGACTAATTGGCCATTATAGAATGATCTTCTAGTCCTACCAACGGAAGACCAACTTCAGGATGAGACAACAATTTATTTCAAGCATGAACAAACTATGAATGATAAACAAAAGATAAGCAATAAGGGAAGTAAAACAAGACTTGAAGTTACACCGCATGAGTTTCTTTTCAATGAAAAATCAAAATTTATTTCAAGGTGAAATATTGACTATTTCTAACCTTTTTGGATGAGGTATGAAAGGGTGAATTATGAAGAGTAATGATGAACGGAAAAATAAAGTGTCCGGGGATGGAATCGAACCCACAATGTTCCGCTTACCGGGGCAGACGCCATGTCCACTAGGCTACCCTGGACGTATTTTTCCGTTCATAAATAATACATAAAGTAACTTATAATACAATATAATACACTGCGGCTTGTAATTGTAAAACAACACTTGAAGTTACAGCGCATGGGTGAGAGAATAAGGAAAGTGTACAGAGTATAGCAAAATATAAACGTAAAAAATAATACTCTGCTAATAAATAATAAATACTTTGTTACAATATTCACTAGACGGTCCCTCGACGCCATTGACCCCCATCGTCTGCTACACTACATTCTAGTGTTACCAGACCGTAAAGCAGAGTTTCCACATGTGTAGACCACATGTCTACTCGGGTAGAAAACTGCCTTTTACATTCTTGTGGTCTACATGGTCGATAGACATTGAAGTTTAAACACAAGGTAATAAGACCAAATAGGTAACGAACGCTGCTACCAAAACGTCACACACCATTTATTTGATCTTATTACCTTGTGTTTATAATCTACTAGCGGATGTACCCGGCTTCGCCCGGGTTTTACCCGAGTAAAGGTTTGTCTAACGAACATTTGTTAAAACAATTCTCTATAAACTTATAAAAAAAGAAAGATATATTTTGATAATTTGAAACTCGTAAATTTGAATCTCTCGATAAAGTGAAGTTATCCTGAATTTTGTCTTTCCTAATTTTCTACATTACAAAAATCATCGTATCATCATGATAATATTTAAAGCAGATTGTTGAATTATAACAGATAAATTAGAATATTTATCTTGATTATTTTTAAAGCGAAAAGTTATTTCAAAAATTTTATTTGCTAGAAACCTTCCCAGTACTATACTAAATAACTTCCCAAAGTTTCATGGCGTTCCAATGAGTGGTTTGGTCTGGCATAAAGGACAGACACACACACACATACACACACATACATTCATTTTTATATATATAGACTAGACGAATGACCGGCTTCGCCCGGGAATTCCCCCGAGTGCAATTTCCTTCATACTGAAAGAACATTACTAATAAATAGTATTAGAGCCATAGAATAGCAACACCGAAGTAATACATTATCACAGGCAAAAAGTATGTGTGATGTAAAAAAATGCAATATATTAGTATTTAGGTATTTTATTTATTTATTTTTCAATCCATTTAGGTGTTTTAAATATAGTTCAAATAGTTGGCAGATTTAAGAATTATCATATTGACTGTAACTTTTATTTATTATTATATAAAAAAAACAAATGCCAGAACAAAAATTAATAAAAAATACGAAAGCCATTGTTTACATACAGTAACGCTAATTTTGTAAAGTTTTTTTAAAAATTGCATTGTGTGCACTTACCGTAACTTAGTAATATAAATTTCTCTCTCAATACTTTTGTAAAAAATGTGACACTCGTATAAAAAGATATTTAAAAAAAAGTACGCAAGCAACTTGAAAAGAAATGCAGAACGCTCATTGGTCGCTTAATTGGCCTCGTGTTGTTACTTCGCCTCGTATTTACTCCGCGTAAAAAAAAAAATTCTTTAAATGAAAAAAAGAAATAGCCAAAAATACTAATCAAAATGTAGCCGAAAATTTTCCCTCAGGTTTATAAAAGCGACATACAAAATTTGGTACCAATTGGTTCAGTAGTTTTTGAGTTTATCGCAAAACAGACATTGACTTTTATATATATATAGATAATCAAAATTGTACCTTATTGAAGGTTATTTACATATTAAACAAAATGTTAACGCGGGATTCAATCCCAGTTCTATGACTGTCGGGAATCGAGGGTGTTACCTACTGGTCCACCGACTCTTCATTTGCTATCTAAATGGAATTTTGGTATATCATATATCGGTAGAGTAGAAATTTATAAACGTGTTTGAAGAGATGATGTTTTCAGAGTTTGCTAAATCTAGCCAAGGACGTCTTGTGGCGACAACTTTGTGAGTTTGGGAGGAAGTCTCGATTGGAAATGCTTACCTCACCGATAAGAAGCGATTGATAAGTTGTTTTTTTGTGCATAGATTCCAGTCTTATCTCCACATAGGAGTTGGGATTGGGAAAGTTCTGACAGTCTGGGTGACACGGTACACCGTCGCTATAGCTCTGGTTGTATGACCTGGAATCTCCTCAACCAGCCATAGGATCGCAGTATTCCTCTCAGAGCTTCCTTTCTATGGCTGGTCTTTTGATGGTATCATAGGGTCTATCTATTTCTCCTCAACCAGCCATAGGATGGCAGTATTCCTGTCCTCTCTGAGCTTTCTTTCTATGGCTAGTCTTTTGATGGTATCGTAGGGTCTATCTATTTCTCTTCAACCAGCCATAGGTTGGTAGCTGGCAGTATTCCTGTCCTCTCAGAACTTCCTTTCTATGGCTGGTCTTTTGATGGTATCGTAGGGTCTATCTATTTCTCCTCACCAGCCATAGGTTGGTGACTGGCAGTATTCCTGTCCTCTCAGAGCTTCCTTTCTATGGCTAGTCTGTTGATGGTATCGTAGGGTCTATCTATTTCTCCTCAACCAGTCATAGGTTGGTGACTGGCAGTATTCCTGTTCTCTCAGAGCTTCCTTTCTATGGCTAGTCTGTTGATGGTATCGTAGGGTCTATCTATTTCTCCTCAACCAGCCATAAGTTGGTGGCTGGCAGTATTCCTATCCTCTCAGAGCTTCCTTTCTATGGCTAGTCTGTTGATGGTATCGTAGGGTCTATCTATTTTCTCCTCAACCAGTCATAGGTTGGTGACTGGCAGTATTCCTGTTCTCTCAGAGCTTCCTTTCTATGGCTAGTCTGTTGATGGTATCGTAGGGTCTATCTATTTCTCCTCAACCAGCCATAGGTTGGTGGCTGGCAGTATTCCTATCCTCTCAGAGCTTCCTTTCTATGGCTAGTCTGTTGATGGTATCGTAGGGTCTATCTATTTCTCCTCAAACCAGCCATAAGTTGGTGGCTGGCAGTATTCCTATCCTCTCAGAGCTTCCTTTCTATGGCTAGTCTGTTGATGGTATCGTATGGGTCTATCTATTTTCTCCTCAACCAGCCATAGGTTGGTGGCTGGCAGTATTCCTATCCTCTCAGAGCTTCCTTTCTATGGCTAGTCTGTTGATGGTATCGTAGGGTCTATCTATTTCTCCTCAACCAGCCATAGGTTGGTGGCTGGCAGTATTCCTATCCTCTCAGAGCTTCCTTTCTATGGCTAGTCTGTTGATGGTATCGTAGGGTCTATCTATTTCTCCTCAACCAGCCATAGGTTGGTGGCTGGCAGTATTCCTGTTCTCTCAGAGCTTCCTTTCTATGGCTAGTCTGTTGATGGTATCGTAGGGTCTATCTATTTCTCCTCACCAGCCATAGGTTGGTGGCTGGCAGTATTCCTATCCTCTCAGAGCTTCCTTTCTATGGCTAGTCTGTTGATGGTATCGTAGGGTCTATCTATTTCTCCTCAACCAGCCATAAGTTGGTGGCTTGGCAGTATTCCTATCCTCTCAGAGCTTCCTTTCTATGGCTAGTCTGTTGATGGTATCGTAGGGTCTATCTATTTCTCCTCAACCAGCCATAAGTTGGTGGCTGGCAGTATTCCTGTCCTCTCTGAGCTTTCTTTCTATGGCTAGTCTGTTGATGGTATCGTAGGGTCTTATCTATTTCTCCTCAACCAGCCATAAGTTGGTGGCTGGCAGTATTCCTGTCCTCTCTGAGCTTTCTTTCTATGGCTAATCTTTTGATGACCAAGTCTAGATAGAAATGTTTTCGGAAGGAAATGGATCTATAAAAACAAAGTTTATCTCTCCTGTCAAAATAGACATAAAAACTAGACCCTATCTATTGACCGTCTCCACAAACAAGCGGCCTCGGGTCGGTGACAAAGCCACAACACCAGCTTTGCTAAACTGAGAAGTGTCCATCTGAAGACCATTGTTTCAGGCTAATGGCCCTCTAGCTGGTACTGGGATCAGGTTGATAATTAATTTTAAAAAGTTATCTTCTGATAGTTCAACTAAAAGTTGCTGATGGGTTGCGCCATCTATCGGAATAAATATCAACTAATCGTTTTTTTTTTTATTATTCCAGAATTGATCTATATAATTCTAGAATATCTTTATCAATTAAGAAAGGAAATTTGACCAATATTCTGGAATAATTTTAAAAATCAACGATTAATTGATATTTTATTCCGATAGATGGTGCAAGCCATCAACAACTTTAAGTGGTGACTATCAGGAGATGTCTTTTTTTTTTTTCGTATCCAATGTCTATGTTGGAATCTGGTTATTGATGGAATCTCTTGATGCGACTATACAGCATTGGACCATTGTCAACGACCTTTGTGGTATATAGTCACCAGGGCGAAAAACAGTTCTGGGGATAGGAGACATAATTACAAATGTCATTTTGTCAAATTGTGCTGTCTTGTAGACGTCTGTGATTCGATGGACAACACATGGCCATTTCTGGAAGGTTATAGGGCTTCCAGACATACAGCAGGCGAATGCCTTATTGTCAATATTTCGACAGCCCAGGATCGATTCCCGCTTTAGACACTTTTTTTTTTAATCTTTAATGAACCCCGAATCTAACTTCACCAGTGAGTGCAAGTAACCAACGCAGTTCTCTGTCATATTTTTAAGTTAAAAAATTGAATTGCTTTTTTACATGTGTAGACATGTGGTGTACTTACAGTAAAACCTGTTGTTAACTACTCACCATGATTATAATGGCATACTTGGGATAAATACAACCATCCACCAAGATACACTCATGGACAAAACTTAAGGAAGTTGTATCTTTTACCATGTATATCGGGATTGAGACAATAACTCTGAAAGATATTACAGTGAGCTTTATTGAAGACACACGAGATAACCAATATACACTCATGGACACAGCACTTAAGGAAGTTGTACCTTTCAGCATGTATATCGGGATTCAGACAATAACTCAGAAAGATATTACAGTGACCTTTATTGAAGACACACGAGATAACCAATATACACTCATGGACACAGCACTTAAGGAAGTTGTACCTTCAGCATGTATATCGGGATTCAGACAATAACTCAGAAAGATATTACAGTGACCTTTATTGAAGACACACGAGATAAAAAACAGACAATCGGCGACATCAAAGACTTTCCACTTCCTTTAGTTTTTTACCTATTTAGAGTACTTTTTCTCAAGATTTTCTTTCATTAAAAATGTTTTACTACAAACTTACTGGAAAGATTGTAAAAAGGAGAGTGTGGTGAGATATAGACTTACCTGAGTTCACCCCTAAGACAAATATAGACAATCTATAAATAGAATAATCATTTTTACCCCCTCACGCCATAGTACCGTGGTGGTTGTTTTTTTACAGATTCCATTCATAGAAATTAGAAAGTTTATGGAGGGTTGGTGGAAGGCTGGTTAAACCGTTTGGTTTCGACCACTACAACCCGGGTTCGATTCCCGCATTGGACACTTTTTTTCTGATAAAAAAAAAATGCTCCAATGGCCCCCGATTCTTGCAAAAGTCCAACCCCACCAGCGAGTGCAAGTAACCAAACGGAGCTCTGGCATATTTGTAAGTGCAAAGTTGAACTGCTTTTCACGTGTGTAGACATGTGGTGCACTTACAGTAAAAACAGTCGCTAACTTCTACCCATCATGATTATCATGGCCTGTACCACGTGTACTAGGGATAATTAAAATCTCCAATGGTAAATCTTTTAGATTCACAATCAGGAGATGTCTTTTTTTCTTAAGAAACTCTTTGCTTCACGATTTTTTTTCTTCTTCTTCTGTGATAATATACTATTTCAGGTGATTATGCAACTTATGATATGTAAATATGTTAGCTAGATTTTTGTCGTCTGCTATCTTAGCAGACTGATAGATCTTCTTATACGGCATCTACTGATCGTCGTGCAACTAAAAGTTGTTGATGGCTTGCGCCATCTATCGGAATAAATATCAATTAATCGTTGATTTTTAAATTATTATTACAGAATTGGCCAATAATCAAAAAGGTTATTTGGCCAATTCTGGAATATAAGGTTGTTCCAAAAGTTCGTCTTTTTCTTAAAACTTTTTTTTTCTAATTACTTGGTGAATAATATTATTACAGCAAGAATACATAATACAATTACTCTATACATAATACAAAGACATTATATATAACGGCAAATAATATTGGTATTTCACATTTTTTGCAAGTGTTAACGAACTTTTGGGACAACCTTGTACTTAAAAAATCAACGATTAGATGATATGTATTCCGATAGATGGCGCAAGCCATCAGTAACTTTTAGTTACGCGTTCAGAAGTTGCCTTTTTTTTCTTAATTTATCCATCTAATCTGAGTACAATTTCACTTTTGTACAATATTTCATATTATTGTAAGGTACTTCACTCTATGGAAGTTACTGTAGTGTAGTGCAGGCTGTGTAGACAGACGGGAGTTCAAAGTAGACCACCACATGGCCGCTCTGCTAAATTTGGGATCATGTTGGCTGGTCGAATGTCTTTCTGCCGATATTTTAGGTTTTATTGGCTTAGAGAACATGTAGTGTAAGCCATGTCAGGGCTTTGCTTACTTTTTAACTTAGTCAATTTCACATTATGATGTATTTTTAATTAAAAAGGCATATATTGGATCAAAATATCATTTATTTTACCAATATTTCAGTGGCTGAACGCAACCTTTATCAAGGTATTATAACATATTTAATGTGTGCCAACAACAAACTCAGCGCCACATAACGTCACACATTAAAATGTTATAACACCTTGATAAAGGTTGGCGTTCAGCCAACTGAATATTGTAAAATAAATGATATTTTGATCCAATATATGCCTTTTTAATTAAAGATTTATTTATGGATTGCTCTATTTAAAAAAAATTATGATGTAGGTATTTGATATATTTTGAAAATGAATCGTACGCGTTACAAAAATAGTTTAAATTTCTTAAAATGGAATGGTATAAAATGGAAATATTGTATTCGTCTTTCTTCTCTCAATCATATGTATATATACTCTTATGGACAAAACTTAAGGATGTGGAAAGTATTTGATGTCGCCGGTCGTCTTTTTTTTTTTTTTTAAGGAGACAGAGGCTGTTCATACTTGATTATCTCGTGTGTCTTCAATAAAGGTCACTGTAATATATTTCAGAGTTATTGTCTCAATCCCGATATACATGCTAAAAGGTACAACTTCCTTAAGTTTTGTCCATGAGTGTATATGGTTATCTCATGTGTCTTCAATAAAGGTCACTGTAATATCTTTCAGAGTTATTGTCTCAATCCCGATATATATGCTGAAAGGTACAACTTCCTTAAGTTTTGTCCATGAGTGTATATTGGTTATCTCGTGTGTCTTCAATAAAGGTCACTGTAATATCTTTCAGAGTTATTGTCTCAATCCCAGATATACATGGTAAAAGGTACAACTTCCTTAAGTTTTGTCCATGAGTGTATATTGGTTATCTCGTGTGTCTTCAATAAAGGTCACTGTAATATCTTTCAGAGTTATTGTCTCAATCCCAGATATACATGGTAAAAGGTACAACTTCCTTAAGTTTTGTCTCCATGAGTGTATATTGGTTATCTCGTGTGTCTTCAATAAAGGTCACTGTAATATCTTTCAGAGTTATTGTCTCAATCCCGATATACATGGTAAAAGGTACAACTTCCTTAAGTTTTGCCTCCATGAGTATAGTCTTCTTTTTATTAACAATTTGATAATGCATCTGTTCTGTTGGTAGCTAGATGGTATCTGATTGTAAGAAGTTTTCCTTGGTTTCAGTTTATCCACAAATATAGTACGAGAACGTTCTGTTGATATCGTTGTTTTTTAACATATTCTTCAATCAGTTTTCGGTTTCTTAGAATTTGGATAAGGTATCTGTTCTGTTGGTATTATCGCCTATCATTGACTAAAAAGAAAATAGAGGTAACCTGGGCTGCTGGAGCATAAATCGCCTGACAAAAATGACAAATGTCACTTTGTTCGAGTTAACACACAAAAAGCAATAAACTAGGGCCTACAGTAAGAATAACTTAAACACAGAAAAAGGTACACTCAAGAGTACAACAACAACAATAAAAAGGAGCAAAAAGAAACGCACGATTTGCTATATAAAAATAAAACAATACTTATCCTTTATTGTAGCGTTGGTAGGGATCGGACCGGGGTCACACAGGTATGTGAGGAGATCACCAAACACGGATAGAGCACGCAGAGAACACTTTAAGCGTCTCCACACCAAATATCCACCACACTCCACTCGCAATACCATCTCTGAAATTATCACCCTCCGCTGTAAGCTTACTGCAAGCTTTTCGGAGAATAAAAACAACACAATGCAAACGGCCCGCAGCATCTGGAAGTGCGCGCCGCTTGTGAGGGAACCAAGGCAGCACCAAACACACCTAAAGCTCCCTAGGCTTCAAAAATAGGGATCATCAGAGATCAAAAGTCTGGCTTTTATCTTTCGCGCCCGCTGCACACTCGCAATACCATAGTCCCCTTATATATACAAACATGGCCACATTCGTCCAATGAGAAGGCGGTAGAGATTGGTTCACTAACAAACGAAAACAAAATTCTTTCCACTAAAACCTGAGATAAGATAAGAGTGCAGATATTTGTCAATATAATTTGACACGCCAACTATCCTGTATATCATGGTTGTCCAAGTATTCATAGTTATCCAGACTTGGGATTGTCAAATATGGAGGAGAGACGTTAGTACGGTATTGCACAAGTACTGGGACAAGAAGTGTGCCAGACAGACACACAGACTGACGTGTGGACAGACGAGCAAGGCTATCGGTCAACCGATAGTCCGACGACAAATGTCGCGAGCTGTCAACCTTATCACGGCGGCGGTGTTTGAAGAATGTCGTTCCCCTCTCGTCATCCCTGCACTGAAGATGGCCAAAAGCCCGAAACTACGGTTGTTGGCTACTGTACGAATTTGGCAAAAACTGATGTTGTGACTCATTTCTGTTGTTGTTGTTGTGTCCAATGAAGAGCCTCAGATGTCTCCATACATCTCTATCACAGCAATGTTCTCTATCTTGGGTGTCTAACATACAGTAATAACAGTAATAGTACCAATAATAATTATTAATACACGTATCATATGTAAATACCAGAGTTTTTGTTCTTGTATTTATATCTTTTCCGCAGGTTTACCCAGACCAATCTGTGTTTATGATTTTAATTGTCCTAAATAAGTTTTCCTATATATAAATTTCATTATTACCTTTAAATTTGATTAGCTTTTACTTTTTTTCCTTCTTTTCATTTGCATACTCAGTGTTGTATGTATAAGACTATATTTCTTAATAAAGGCCTTTGAGTACGTGGTTTAAGCCAATCAGAGTTGAGATATTTTGTCCAATCAGATTCAAGAGTTTGTTCTATATGGACCGTGTTGCTAAGTTTACCGTCTCTAAACCGGAAGTCCAGATGGACCTGACGCGATGTAAAATGGCCCCCTATACACAGACAGGAAGTTGTAATCCATTTAGCATTACCCAGGGTGCACCACGTGGAGGCGGATTACACTACACCCCGAAAGAGGAAGAGGTCGCTTTGACGCCCCCTACGCGGGGGGACTTAAACAGGACAAAACAAAGGGCCGACACGACAACGCGGTGTCCAGCAAATAAAGCCGCAGTGTCCCAAAGCGGTAGAATTTGATGGACGACGTTGAAGGCGGCCCTAGGTTCTGAGCCTCGAGTCGAACCCACGTGGAGCGGACGCCAACGACCAGATCCCCTTCCGGGACAACTACTAGGGTCGGATGATCAATTGTTCCGCCTTCTAAACTACTAGGGTCGGTAGTAACAATTATTCCGCCTTCTACATGCTATCTGATAAGCATTTTAAGGCTCAACTACTAGGGTCGGGTTCGGCTTATATAGCCGGCACTGGACGGGGGCGGGATCAAACGGGTAGTTTGGGGAATAACTCTGTTTCTCGGGGTTTGGGGGGGATTTTACCTTCCTTGGGGTGTACATAGTTGTCTGCGATGGTCAGATTTGATTTGCATAGCAAGAGGAGCGAAAATGCAAATTTGAAACGCCCGCCATTAATTGTTGAAGTTTGTAACTATTCTTGACTGCTTTTACAATGCTCGAACATTTCCAAACAATCAATTGCACGTGCATATGCAAATATTTGCATAAAAACATATTTACATAAAACACAATTTTTTATAAAAATAATATCCAGGTAAATTTGTTCATACATTTCGTGCGATATATGTTTAGGAATATTATTTAGTGATGTTTAGAAAATAATCTATAGATACCCTATGTGGTAAATAGTTGTAAACAGCCTTTACTAATAAATACCATTAAATTGGATAATGGGTCAGCTATTTTAAAGTTATTTTATTTTTCCAAGACTGCAAGGAGGAAAAAAGACCTAACAAAGTAACTGAACTGTGTGGAAATATTTCTTCTTCACAAGATGCAACCATTTACTCAATAATCTACTTCTTCACTGTGTTTAATGTAGGATGTATATAGTCTTTTGTGCATATATATTCTTTACTTCTTTTTCTCTTTTCTGAGCGAGGATTTCTTCCCTGCTTCTCATTTCTTTTTAGATTTATTTCTAACAGGAGAATCGTCTGTATCAATTTTTGCAATTCTTTATCTCTTGAAATCTTCGTATGATTTTTCTTTTCAATCACGTCCGGCTCACCAATGTGGTGTGTCGATTTATTAGTCCAGCGATGGCCCAGAAAGTATTTCAAAGTTAGTGTTTTATTGGAATTACTTATTGGCTACATTTTTAGAGGAAGACAAAAAGGACAACACCCTAGAATGTCTATTCTGGTTCTGTTGGCTTCCATTTACGATATGCCGCGGTGGTCATCTCCTATTTCATGTCCCCCGCTTGTATGTTTGCTGACGGCGTGGTCTGTCATCCCAGCAGGCTGGAAGGAGGTCTCTTGGCCCCACAATACCATTAAATTAAGACAATTAGTGGCATACACATTGCAATAAAATCCATTCAATAAGGAACGCTCTTCTCCATCAAAATCTATTAAGCCATGAAAGTTATGTACATGGGATAACTTATCTATAGTTGCATCAATACGCCATACATGTATTCAAAATATTCTATGATAGTTATATACTATGATAAAGATAGAGGCTGCCTGGCCGGCGGCATTTATATTTCTTGAAAATAAAGATATTTCGGCCAGTAAATCTTTTTATTATCTCGACGAAGTTTCGACAAAAATATTTTGTCCGCGTCAGGAGCAAACAAATTTTAAAACATTTGGCAAAGCGTTAAAAATTAAATATTTATTTAAAAAGGACAAAAAGTTTTTTGTTGAAACGTCGAGGTAATAAAAAGATTTACTGGGCGAAGTATCTTTATTTTCGATAATTTACTATGGTATCATTCCTTTTTATAGTTTCATTCCTTTTATAATATTGGTACATATATCTTGATTGGTTATTGGAGAGGGCCTAGACCGAGAATCACGATCTACGAGAAGGAATAAATAAACACAATAAAAGACAAGGTAATAAGACCAAATCCAAATAAATAAATAGTGTGTGATGTTTCGGTAACAACGCTGTTGGGGGTTCCCCCCTGCTCCATGATAGCTATGAAGGAAGATAATAAACGGGTAGGTACCACCTGGCGATAAGTCAGGGAACTACGAGGAAGACAATGCAAGGACTACCACACTCCCCGGGTTCTGAATAATGCATGACTGTGCATGACCGCTGGAAAAGCTTTTTTTCATCGTCACCAAGTCTAAAAGCGCATTAAAAGACATTCATCTAAAGATATGTATGCAAAATGGCACTTTTATTAATATTCATGTTATTTTAGTTCAATTTTTAAAGCGTTATGTCCCCCTAGAGACACTTGGCGCTGACTTACGTGTATGTTTCTATAGTTGTCTATATACATATTTACAATGACTTTAGGTCGTTATTATGTATCTAGTTTAAAAGATTTACGACGCAACGCTAGTCATTTTTGCATACATATATTTTAATTAAAACAAAGTATTTATACAAGCCAATGATGATGATAAATAATCTATGAATACATAACAACTTCTCCCCACAACAAAAATTTACATTTCAAAAAACTTCGAAGGCCTTCTTAATCTTGAGGACCTTCTCAAAGTAGGACCCGATGCTTCACCAGCAGGATCCATTTCCTGATCAGCTTGGGGGTCTTCAATATTAGTTGACTCTTGTGGAGTTGACGATGTAGACGGAGTTACTTCACTTTCTCCACAACCTCTGACCTGATCTAAATGCCGGTTTAAAATATCTCCGTCATCTGTTTCTACCTTGATAGAAACAGGGCCAGTTTTTTCTTGCACTACACCTGGTAGCCATCTGGGGCCATGGTACCCTCGTGCTATAACTGCCTGTCCTTCATTTACTACTCTATGGGGTTTCCAATTTCTTATGAACCTGTCCTCCTGTCGTATCCTTCCCTCCGACACACTTTCAGGATGAAATTTATTTAAGAGACTCTTCAGGTTTCTGTTCATCAACAACTGGGCTGGGGATTTTTGCGTCGTGCTGTTTATAGCTATTCTCATGGATAACAAAGATCTAGATAATCTAGTCGTCCAATTTCCCGAGCTGTTCTTTCTTAGCAGATTTTTAAGCGTTTGAATAGCTCTCTCCACCTGCCCATTTGACGCTGCATGATAAGGCGCACACAAAATGTGCCTCACGCCATTTCTTTTTAAGAAAGTCCTGAAAAGTTCCGATGTGAAGGATGTACCATTATCTGAAACTATCACATCCGGCAACCCGTGGGTCGCGAATATTTCCTTTAGGCTATTGATGGTAGTTTCAGTAGATGTTGTAGATACGATTTTAGCCTCAATCCACTTAGAATAGGCATCTATTACAACCAGAAAGAGTTTTCCTTGAAAGGGACCCGCATGATCAATATGTAGTCTCGACCAAGGTCTTGATGGCCAAATCCAAGGATATACGTCAGTTTTTGGCGGATCGTGACTACACGACAAACAAACCGCACAACTGGATATCATCCGTTCAATATCTCCATCCATCTTGGGCCACCAGCATAATCCTCGAGCTAGCGCTTTTGTCCCCACTATGCCCATATGAGTATCATGTAAAAGATTTAAAATATCTTTTCTTAATTTTTCAGGTATAATCACCCTGCTCCCCCACAATAAACAATCTTTATGAACTGATATTTCATTAGATTTGGAGACAAAATCTTTAAATTTATCATCAACTCTCCTTTCAGGCCACCCATTCATTGCCCAGAATTTAACCTTTGAAAGAATTGGATCTTTACTGGTTAGTTTTGCCACTTCCGAAGAATTAATTGCAGCATGTTCCGATTCTATAAAAAAACACCTCTGAAGGGTTCGGAACTACACTTGGACATTCTTTTAAAGGCAGTCTACTTAATGCATCGGCATTACAATTTACTTTTCCGGGTTTATACTCTATAGTATAAGTATCCGCAGCCAAAGTCAAACACCATCTCAACATGCGCGGCGATAGCACTTGAGGTATCGGCTTTTTGGGGTTAAACATTCCAACTAGGGGCTTATGATCCGTTAATATTTTAAAATTTCTCCCTAGAAGATACTGTGAAAATTTTGATACACCAAAAATAACCCTAATGCCTCTTTATCAATTACTGCATATCTTCTCTCAGTTTTATTTAAAGTACGAGAGGCGAATACAACTGGTCTTTCAACTCCATGATCTACTTGGGACAATATGGCTCCAATGCCATACTCAGAAGCATCACAGCTGACCAGAATAGGCAGATTATCATCAAAATGAGCTAAAACAGACTCAGAACTGATTAAGCTTTTAGCTTCTTTAAAGGCTCTTTGATGCTCTCTGTTCCATTTCCAAGGATTATTACTGTCTAAAAGTCTATGAAGAGGTTCAACTACTGTGGCTTTATTTCTTAAAAACCTCTCATAATAATTTAAAAGTCCTAAAAAAGACATCAATTCTTTTTTTATTAGATGGTGGTCTGGCATCTTTAATTGCTCTCAACTTTTCTTCGGATGGATGAATTCCTTTATTGTCAATTTTCATTCCTAAAAATTCAATTTCTGGAACATAAAATTTACATTTGTTTCTTTTAAGACGGAGTCCTGCTTCCTTGAAACGCAAAAGAACTTTTTCCGTTTTTTTCATATGGTCACCGCAATTTATTCCTGATATAAGGACATCGTCCAAATAAACTGCTACTCCATCAATCCCCATTAGAAGAGTGTCCATAAATCTTTGGAAGGTTCCGACTGCGGAATTCAATCCAAAAGGAAGCCGTTTAACTCTATACAATCCTCTGGGCGTATTAATGGTAAGAATTTCAGAAGATTCATCATCCACCTTTAATTGTTGATAGGCTTGGGCCATATCTAATTTAGTAAATACCTTACCACCTCTTAACCTGTCCAAAAGTTGTGGAATTGTGGGCAGTGGATATTTATCTGGGCTGGTATATAAGTTAACTGTTGTCTTGTAATCATGACAAATCCTTATTGTTCCATCATTTTTTAGAACCGTAACAATTGGTGATGCCCATTTAGAAAATTTTATTGGTTCAATAATTCCTTGTTCCTCTAATGCTTTCAATTTTTCATCTACTAAATTTCGTAGAGCAAACGGCACGGTTCTGGCCTTCACAAATTTGGGCTCAGCATTATCAGGAATATCAATATGGATCAAAGGTCCATTATAGGCATCAATTTCCTCCTTAAACAATTCCTCGAAATCAGGTGAAATAGGATTAGTTTCCAATGAGTTTAAAAAGTTTAACTTCAGGCGAAAAGCAGAAAACCATTGCCTTCCCAGAATGTTGGGACCTAAACCATCAGCCACTAAAATTTGCAAACTTCTACTACCATGGGATAGCCTTGCTTTAACATAGAGTTTCCCAAGAATTTTTACTTGACTGGATGACCAAGTATTTAGAAGTATCTCAGATCTTTTAAGTTGCGTCAATTTCCAATATTCAAGAAAGGTTTCTTTATTTAATAATGAGTATTCACTTCCCGAGTCAATTAACATGTGTACATCGTGGTTATCCAGATTTGCTGTTATATTATAAGGATTGCTTATCTCTTCCCTTCTCAGACAACATAAAGTTGGATTACTATTAGCCCTATATAGGTTTCCCGATTTACCAAAATTTGTTAAGCAAGCCATTTGTACATGACCTATTTTGCCACATTTAAAACATTTTGCATTACGGAATTTACAAACATTTGGCATATGATTTCCTTTACAACGTATGCAAATAATTCTTTTATTATTCATTTTCTTGAAATCTTTAAAATGAACTTTGCCCGATTTAAAATTAGGTGGTTCAGTTTTGCTAGCTTTTTTCATCATATTTACCTCCGCAATTTTCTCTTGCAAAACACTGGCGTCTGCACTAGCCGATTCATCACATATTGCTATATTTATGGCTTTTTCAAAAGTCAAGTCTTTTTCAGACAATAGTCTTTTAACCAGAGATTCATTTCTCAAGCCACATACTAGTTTATCTCTTAAGCGATCATCTAAATCAATAAAGTCACAATTTTCGCTTAATTTTCTTAATTCAGCCACATAGGCGGATACCGATTCTGTGCCTTGATTTCTTTTATTGAAATGGTATCTTTGCACAATTACGTTTGGCTTAGGGCAGAAATGGCCAGTCATTAGCTTGATCAAATCGCTATAATCAATATCATTTAAAGATTTAGGTGCGGCCAATGATCTTGCCAAAGAAAATGTTTCAGGACCTATTAAAGTCAATAATATTGCCTTCTTTTGTTCAATTTTTTCAATGCCATTCGCCACGAAATAAAAATTAATTCTTTCGAGATATGCAATCCACCCTTCAGGCTTAGATAAATCAAAATTTTCAAGCTTGCCAAAACTTGCCATTTTAAAAATAAAATTCACTTACCTAAGCTTTAACTAAGTACGAATTTAAAGATTTTCTTTAGCTTTAACTTAAAAAAAAAGATTTACCTTCGTCGCCAATTTATTATGTATCTAGTTTAAAAGATTTACGACGCAACGCTAGTCATTTTTGCATACATACATTTTAATTAAAACAAAGTATTTATACAAGCAAATGATGATGATAAATAATCTATGAATACATAACAGTCGTAAACAATGGTCATATGATATTAACAAGGAGAAGAAAAAAAAGGAGACATTGTCATCAAATATATATAACAAACTTCCTGGTCAACTGGTTCAACTCAGTAATCAAAACAGGACGAGAGTAAAAACGCTTAGCACTTAATCCATACTGGTGACTCCCCGGGTAGTTGGTGTTCTATGCTCCCTGGGTTATAAATATATCTCTTTGTTATCATGTTTTGTATTCTAACCTTCTTCTTTAATGCCTTCCTCTACTGGCCACATGGTCTCTCCATATCTCCCTCCTTCAATGCCTTCCTCTACTGGCCACATGGTCTCTCCATATCTCCCTCCTTCAATGTCTTCCTCTACTGGCCACATGGTCTCTCCATATCTCCCTCCTTCAATGTCTTCCTCTACTGAGGGTGGCTGGCCACATGGTCTCTCCATATCTCCCTCCTTCAATGTCTTCCTCTACTGAGGGTGGGCCACATGGTCTCTCCATATCTTCTTCCTTCAATGTCTTCCTCTACTGGCCACATGGTCTCTCCATATCTCCTTCCTTCAATGTCTTCCTCGACTGAGGGTGGCTGGCCACATGGTCTCTCCATATCTCCTTCCTTCAATGTCTTCCTCTACTGGCCACATGGTCTCTCCATATCTCCCTCCTTCAATGTCTTCCTCGACTGAGGGTGGCTGGCCACATGGTCTCTCCATATCTCCTTCCTTCAATGTCTTCCTCTACTGGCCACATGGTCTCTCCATATCTCCCTCCTTCAATGTCTTCCTCTACTGAGGGTGGGCCACATGGTCTCTCCATATCTCCCTCCTTCAATGTCTTCCTCGACTGAGGGTGGCTGGCCACATGGTCTCTCCATATCTCCTTCCTTCAATGTCTTCCTCTACTGAGGGTGGGCCACATGGTCTCTCCATATCTCCCTCCTTCAATGTCTTCCTCGACTGAGGGTGGCTGGCCACATGGTCTCTCCATATCTCCTTCCTTCAATGTCTTCCTCTACTGAGGGTGGGCCACATGGTCTCTCCATATCTCCCTCCTTCAATGTCTTCCTCGACTGAGGGTGGCTGGCCACATGGTCTCTCCATATCTCCTTCCTTCAATGTCTTCCTCTACTGAGGGTGGGCCACATGGTCTCTCCATATCTCCCTCCTTCAATGTCTTCCTCGACTGAGGGTGGCTGGCCACATGGTCTCTCCATATCTCCTTCCTTCAATGTCTTCCTCTACTGAGGGTGGGCCACATGGTCTCTCCATATCTCCCTCCTTCAATGTCTTCCTCTACTGAGGGTGGGCCACATGGTCTCTCCATATCTCCCTCCTTCAATGTCTTCCTCTACTGAGGGTGGGCCACATGGTCTCTCCATACTTCCTCCGCCATCCTCTCCTCGTGTCGTTCTGTCCAATGTTTTTTAGATACTCTGTGATCGTTTTTATTCTATAGATTTTGTTAAACAAATTATTTTAAAACGAATTTTGACAATTATACCACAAATGTTTCTTTTGAACGAAAAATCGAAACTTTATTTTAAAGAGAAATAACGATTATTTTTTTAACCTTAGGGATGAAGTATGATAGGATGAATTGTGAAGAGTCATGATAAACGGAAAAATAAAGTGTCCATGGATGGGAATCATTACTCTTCACAATTCATCCTTTCATACCTCATCCCTATGGCTAAAAATAATCGTTATTTCTATTTAAAATAAATTTCGATTTTTTCGTTCAAAAGAAACACATGCGGTATAATTGTCAAACATCGTTCTACAATCATAAGCCGCATTATATTGTATTATAAATTATATTAAATACTTGGAATACTTCGCCGCCATGATAATATCATTAAATAGTAGTAGTAAACCTAGTACAATCGTACTACATCACTATGATGGTAGTGTGGTATTGTAGAGATAGCATGGAGAAAGGAAAACTATGGGGACACAACGAGACAAAGAACCCATAGGTCCACCCATGGAAATTTCCAGACAGAGTGGCGGCCTTGGGGCTCCTCAAGGCCACCCCTGACGGCAGGTTCTATATCGGGGAGAGGGGGGGGGGTGTGTTCCCTGGGGGAGAGGGGGACTTCCCCGGGTGGCGTACTCTTCTTTGTAGTATATATTAGTTTAGTATAGTTAGTAATAGTTAGTGTAGTAATAAGTGGAAGTAAATTTTAGTAATTGGTCAAGAAATCAATCAACACATTTAGTCTTATATATGCAGATTCTCTCCTGAGAGATATTGAGTGGATAAAAAGAAGGAGAAAGAAATTAGAATATGCAAATCTAAATGGGAAATATGTAAATATAGAAGTTTTTTTTTCTCAAAAAATCAACCAATATTAAGACCTTTAGTCTCTTATATACAGATTCTCTCCTGAGAAATACGGCTATTGAGTGTATAAAAAGAGGGAGAAAGAAATTAGAATATGCAAAGTTATATGGGAAATATGTAAATATAGAGTTATAATAGTTAGTGTTTAGTAGAGATGTAATAGTTAGCTTGGTAAAAGTTTAGTAAGAGATGGTTTGCGTGTGTAATTATCTTGATTGTAATGTAAAATACATATGTTCTTGTAGGATAAATTGCATATATACAGTAGCATAACTAGTGGAGGACTGAACAGATTATGTAAATAATGTTGGAAGTGTATATACACCCATGGACAAAACTTTAAAAATTTGTACCTTTCACCATATATATCGGGACAATAACTCTGAAAGATATTACAGTGACCTTTATTGTAGACACACGAGATAACCAATATACACTCATGGACAAAACTTAAGGAAGTTGTGCCTTTCAGCATGTATATCGGGATTGAGACAATAACTCTGAAAGATATTACAGTGACCTTTATTGTAGACACACGAGATAACCAATATACACTCATGGACAAAACTTAAGGAAGTTGTACCTTTCAGCATGTATATCGGGATTGAGACAATAACTCTGAAAGATATTACAGTGATCTTTATTGAAGACACACGAGATAACCAATATAAACTCATGGACAAAACTTAAAACATTTGTACCTTTTAGCATGTATATCGGGATTGAGACAATAACTCTGAAAGATATTACAATGATCTTTATTGAAGACACACTAGATAACCAATATACACTCATGGACAAAACTTAAGGAAGTTGTTATTTTAGCATGTATATCGGGATTGAGACAATAACTCTGAAAGATATTACAGTGACCTTTATTGAAGACACACAAGATAACCAAGTGTGAACAGCCTCTGTCTCCTTCAAAAAAGACAGTCGACATCAAAGACGTTACACTTCCATAAGTTTTGTCTATGAGTGTATTTAGAGAGTGAGGTATTTCTATGTAACTCCACATGTGCCAGCTATACCATGTGACCTATATGGATATCAAAAGGCGCCAGTTCTGTGTGTTGGCTGATTTCTGGGTTCTTGCATCAGACTCGTGCAAAAGAGGAAATCCTGTTAGATACCGACTTGGGCTCCCGCGCTTTTGGTTTCAGCTTCTTGTGGTTCTCGTTGGGTCGTTTGTTAGTTAGCGTTTATGAACATTTTGTCATGAAGAATCTATAAAATAAATCTTACCTCTCCCGTCAAAAATAGACACTAAACAGTCCTTTTTGATGTATTCTTTTTAACCTTTCTTCTATTTTTTACTTGAAAGTATTTCTCTGTTGGTGTATGTAATCTATTTCTTTCTGTAATATATATTTAATATTATTTGACCATTTAAAATGTTTAATATTATTTGATCATTGACTATGTAATGTATATTTAATATTATTATATATACATATCATTGACCATGTAATATATTTTATATTATTTGACCATTAGCCATGTAGTATATTTAATATTCATTTGATCATTGACCCCCCGGTAGTTGGCGCTCCAGGAACCTCGGTTATAAATATCTCTCTCTCCTTGACCACACATATATTTAATATTATTTGACCATTAACCATGTAATATATTTAATATTTATATGACCATTGACCATTCAATTTATTTAATATTAGAGGACCATTGACCATAATGATACTGTATATTTAAGAGTGTATCCATTATTATTTCTAAATGATTACAAAAGTTTTTTTTTTTTTTTATTAACATTTTTTTTACCTAAAACTTTTATATTTTTTCAAAAAGAAAATCTATATTTTCTCAGCACTTGCTAAATTATTCCCGCTTTATATAATATTCGTATTTGAACAACACCTGTCTTTCTTTTATCTTCCCTGGCCTGGGGAATCTAACCTTTTTTTGAACAACCTTGGTTGCGTGCACCACCTTGATACTTTGATATAGTGTATTGCGGTTTGTCTGATTGCTACATTCATTTGGGCTCAAATATGATACACTTTGGTTAGTAACCCGTAAAACCATATTTTCTCTCTATTATTTCTAATAATAAATAAATCGATTAATCTTTGTAATATTATAGAAATATATTAATACTTAACTAGTATTATATTGAATATATACTTAGTATATGGTGAATATAGTCGTTTCTATATGAAATCTTTAACGACGCGAAAAAATTATACTAGCTTGCCTTATCATTTGGGAAAATAGACAATTTTTTTAAACAATTTAAACAATTATATTGATTCTTCTAATCAATTGTTACAAAGGTAGAAAAATATATAATAAAATAGTAAATAAAGGGTAGATAAAATGTAGGGAAATATATATAGTTTTATGAAAACGACAGAAAAAAATAAAATAAAAAGGTCAGGTGTTGATATTAAAAATAGAAAAGGCATATCCTGACCAGGTGCACATGTGCTTTACAGAAGGCAGAGCGCCATCTGGTGGAACAGAAATTAACTAAACATTGATTTACTATGAATTACTAAGAAATTGTGTTGGCCAAATATCAGGGAACAGGTTAAATCAATGAATAGTTGATTTCTGTTCCACACCAGATGGCGCTCTGCCTTCTGTAAAGCACATGTGCTCCTGGTCAGGATATTCCTTTTTTATTTTTAATATAGTTGTATATGTACAAATTTCTTCAGTAAGGAAGGTTTCCCCACCTTGAGAAAGTTCTCCTCCAGACAAGGTCTTCACTCCTCAGTTCTACACCGAGGAAGTACCTATAGATGTGCGTCTTGGTAGACACCAGATTGCCAGGGCATCATCGTCTAGGCCATGTCCGAAGACCTACCAGCCCTGTAGGTCAGGGGGGATGATGGTCCTCCCGGATAAGAGGCCTTGTTTTTGTAGTACACAGGGTAACGCTGTAGTGTTCTATGGCCTGACTACCGTCTGTAGACATGTAGTGTCCTCTCCACAGGTAGCAATAGTATTTCTGCTGTGTAATTAGACTCTGTATGTCCCAGTACTAAATTAGCAGGTCCCGGATTTGAATGAATGGGGTTAGAGGAAGTATGAATTTTCATGACATTTGTATGGCCACAAATGAATAGGGCTGTAAAACAAGGTCATTTTTAACCCTACTAAACATAGAATTGAGTGCGGCGAAGATTTAGGGGGGTATTGGGAAGTAATTTGCATATATATATTTACTTATTACATACTTAACATAGTTACATATTGTACTTTAGCATATTTACATATTGGCATATTACACTTAGCATATTTACATATTGTACTTTCGTTTGCATTGAAAGCAAAGAAGATGCTGATGCGCTAGCAAAAAAAAAAAGGCACAAAAGAACACTTACCACGGAATAATAAACTTATTTTCAAAGAAATAGAGACAGTAGCCAAATCAGAAAATAAACAAGAACTGGAGGATCCCACCTAAACACAGCTGGTACAGTGGAGTGGACCCAGGAGTGAACCTCAGACAGCACCAATTGCTCCGTTTGTCAGCCACATTTCAGAGTTCCCTGTTCACGGTTACTGTAGCGGCTCCGGGCTCACAACACCGTACTACAGGGCAGTCCCTTATTTGTGCTGTTTCTCCCGCCCGCCACGTAGAGGAGGACTTCTGGACGGGAGAGATATGTGGTGTATCGATTTATTAGCCCAGCGATGGCCCAGAAAGTATTTCAAAGTTCGTGTTTTATTGGTATTACTTATTAGCTACATTTTTAGAGGAAGACAAAAAGGACAACACCCTAGAATGTCTATTCTGGTTCTGTTGACTTCCGCCGATCTGCCGTGCCGCGGTGGTCATCTCCTATTTCATGGCCCCGTTTGTATGTTTGCTGACGGCGTGGTCTGTCATCCCAGCAGGCTGGAAGGAAGTGTCTTGGCCCCCAAAGATACATGTTAAGGGAAAACTATAAACAAGACAATGTACAGTACTATTAACAGTTGAGGAGGAGACAACACAGAAGTCCAGATAACCAGAAGGTTATCTCACCTCAGGAACTACTTGGACGTTAAGGTCATCTGTGTCTTGTCCGAAGAACCAGCCAGTAGTCCTGAAGATCGGGTGGATGTGATGAATTGTTGCTGAAGAACTCCCAGATAATGTCAGGGGTATGTCCAGTATTTGTGAGACAGCAGAGAAGATGATGTGTTAATAGGATCAACCGTGTACAGTAGCCATACAGGTGAGGTCAACAACACTGGCTATCTCCCCACGACGGATGTACTCGCTGCCACTTCCCGCGGAACAACGCTGATAGCGTAT
>CP092863.1:153870694-153977411 GCA_030710605.1 Cordylochernes scorpioides | reverse complement strand
ATATTTCCCACTTCCATGGGTTTCTCCGTCTTGTAACCCCAAGGAGAATCCTCTGTAAGACCTGTGTGTCTTGTGTGTGTGATATACCATCAACTAGGCAACCTGTTCCTCACGGCAATCCTATACCAATTCCTGAAACGGCTCAAGAATCCTATATCAAAAAGGATGATCAGCACACAGAGAAAGAAATTCGAATATACAAAGTTATATGGAAAATATGTAAATATAGAGCAATATAATTATATTGATATTATATACACTCATAGACAAAAACTTAAAGAAGTGGAAAGTCTTTGATATCACCGGTCGTCTGTTTTTTTTTTTTTTTTTTTGAAGAAGAAGAAGACAAGAGGTGTGCTGTTATGTATTACACCTATCCCCCGATTTACACGGTAGATATGTTCCTGAGAAAAACGTGTAAATCGAAAATTAAAATTTTTAAAAATTAAAAATACAGACACAGTGTGCGTGTGCAGCAAGTCAGCACATAAGCTCGGGATTCCTCGTGAGATGTGTACACAGCGCATGTGTTCAATCACAGTAGCTTTTAGTATAGTGCGATAAAAAAAATACTTATTTGGAAAACCGTGTAAAAGCGAAAACGTGTAAAAACAAGTACCGTGTAAATCGGGGGATAGGTGTATTTGTGTTACTTATGTTCTACTAGGGACACGTGTTCCATGCGGGACACTTTGATGTATAAGTAAGTAAATAAAGCCAGTACTGGATGGATGGGGACAAACATCCCAGCTGGCTCAAGACAAACCGGTCATAGGACACCACCAGAACATCCGGACCCCGCCCTGTTTATAAAACCGACACCACTAGCATCCAATTTAGGATGTCAACAATGACTTCCTTTTTTTTTTTTTTTCTTTCAGATTCCCCCATTGTTGAATTTCCCTTTTGAACCCCCCAGAACCCATCAAGCTAATTCATTGCGGCAAATGTCACATTCTTTATTTTCACATAAAAAAAAAAACAGGATACTTTGTGCCATTGTACAACAGGTAGTGTTGTGTCACTTGGTGGAGACAGTCATTTGGCCTGATATCTGAGGACAACCTGCCTTCCTTCCTCAGTCAATATTGTGACACATTTCATAGAATTTAACCTTGTTTTGTCTATACCTCTTTGGTAGATTGTTCCATTAGACAATTTGACAATTTAAACAATTTTATTGATTATTTTAATCAATTCAAATAATAATCTGTATATATTTACCATGTGTATATAATCTTTCTTCATTTTTACCCCTTTGTATATTTCCCACTTTCATAGGTTTCTCCGTCTTGTAACCCCAAGGAGAATCCTCTGTAAGACCTGTGTGTCTTAATAAAGGTTTTTGTGTGGGTGATTCTTTTAATCAAATTTTACAAAGGTAAAAAATAAAATAGTAAAAGGGCATATAAAGTGTAGGGTAATATATATATAGTTGTGTACAAATGTCTTCAGCAAGGAAGACTTCCCCACCTTGAGAGAGTTCTCCTCCAGACAAGGAGGGGTCTGTTTTGTCTATACAGAAAGACCCTTTGCTACATTGATATAAATTACACTCATGGACAAAACATAAAGGAAATGGAAAATCTTTGATGTCGTCGGTCGTCTATATATATAAAATATATATTGAAAATAGAGCAATCCATAAATAAATATTTAATTTAAAAAAGGCATATATTGGATCAAAATATCATTTATTTTACCAATCTACTTATATATTTGCCTTATTCTGTCTGTTTGTCTGTATGTCTGAAGCTCACGGATAGAATGCGCGCGCATTGGCTGCCAGCGAACACGTGGCCTCCCTGCCCCCCTCTAGACAACCCTGTTATCAGCTGTGCGATACATACACCTGTCTATAGCGGCCACTCTAGACAACCCTGTTATCAGCAGTGTGCTACATCCACCTGTCTAAACAGACCACTCTGTTTATAGCGGCCACTCTAGACAACCCTGTTATCACCAGTGTGTTACATTCACCTGTCTATACAGACCACCCTGTCTATAGCGGTCACTCTAGGCAACCCTGTTAACAGCAGTGTGATACATACACCTATCTATACAGACCACCCTGACTATAGCGACCACTCTAGACAACCCTGTTATCAGCTGCCTGTCTATACAGACCACCCTGTCTATAGCGGTCACCTTAGGCAACCCTGTTACCATCAGTGTGTTACATTCACCTGTCTATACAGACCACCCTGTCTATAGCGGTCACCTTAGGCGACCCTGTTATCAGCAGTGTGATACATCCACCTGTCTATACAGACCACCCTGTCTATAGCGACCACTCTAGACAACCCTGTTATCAGCTGCCTGTCTATACAGACCACCCTGTCTATAGCGGTCACCTTAGGCAACCCTGTTATCATCAGTGTGTTACATTCACCTGTCTATACAGACCACCCTGTCTATAGCGGTCACCTTAGGCGACCCTGTTATCAGCAGTGTGATACATCCACCTGTCTATACAGACCACCCTGTCTATAGCGACCACTCTAGACAACCCTGTTATCAGCTGTGTGATACATCCACCTGTCTATACAGACCACCCTGTCAATAGCGACCACCCAAGACAACGTTTTTAAAATATATTCGCACTCGGGTAAACCCCGGGCGTTGCCCGGGCCATTCGTCTAGTATAAAATAAATGTAAAAACAAATGTAAAATAAATGAAATTTTGATCCAATATATGCCTTTTTAATTTAATATATATATAATACAATATAATGCGGCTTATAATTGTAGAACGACATCTGAAAATTATCCCGCATGTGTTTCTTTTGAACGAAAAATCGAAATTTATTTTAAGAAGAAATAACGATTATTTCTAACCTTAGGGATGAAGTATGAAAGAATGAATTGTGAAGAGTAATGATAAACGGAAAAATAAAAGTGTCCAGGAGAAGAGGCAGAGAGAGGCAATTTTGTTTATACTTTGTAATCTCGGGTGTCTTCAATAAAGGTCACTGTAATATCGTTGTAAGCCGGCAATGAAAGAGGAGAATCTTTATAAGACTGGTGTCTTAATAAAGGCTTTGTGTGTTTGATAAGACAAAATTTGTAACAATAAATTTTGGCAATGGGTTTCTTGTTACATATATAATCTAATATCTCTATAGACCTTACTGCAATGATATCTGGGAATATTGTAATAAAACCTTGAAGAAAAGTCTTTTTAAAAAAGTGGGAATAACTTTAACAAACCAAATCTGACAAAAGTTACTTTTACGGGTTACCACCCCGGCAAACACCATCAACAAGCTTTACAAGCTTGATACCTTAGTGTGATTGAGTGGAGATAAGAAAGAAGAAGAAGAAGAGACGGGTTACCACACAAAAATGGAATATACTAGGGCCTAAAGTTAATGTAACTTGAACACAGAAAAAGCTACACTTAAGAGTACAACACCAACAACAAAAAGGAGATAAAAACACGATTTGTTAAACAGTACTTATCTTTTATTTGCAGCGTTGATAAGGAGCGGACCGGGGTTACACAGGTATGCGAGGAGATCACCAGACAAGCACACAGAGAACGCTTTAAACGTCTCCACTCGAACACCACTCCACGACTTCTCGCATTCCGTTTCAACCCTCTTTTATGTACAAACATGGCCACATTCGTCCAATGACGTGGGAGATCAGTTCACTTAACAAACATTCTTCCTACATAACTGAGAAGATTAAAACTGCTGTCAAAATAATTTGACAAACCAATATCTAAATAACCATTCATAGAAAATGGTAAAAAACTTTGCTATCAAGAGATACCATGACTTCCAGAATAAAAACTGTAGAAATAAAAAAAAAAACGATAAAATATTATCCAAGACTTTTTTTTTTTCCTCTGATCGATTTCCAAAAGCTAAAAAAAAATGGCGGAAGGATAAAAAAAGATTAGTTGATGGTTTCGATTATTGATTGGAATTTGTATAATTGAGGAGAAAGTTCGAACAATTGGTGACGTCACGGTGTTATGTAACATTTTGTTTCTTTAGCATAGTTTTTTATTTCTTTGTTGTCGAGTCTACAGTGTGGTGATGGTGTCCAAGGTTAAACCAATTCCTGAAGTCCTCTCCTATTCAGAAAAGATAAGATATTTGAAAGCAGTTTGACTTTTGCACTTACAAATTTTAGTTTTTACAAGTTTGGTTACTTGTAATTCACACACACACATACACACACACAAAAGCCTTTATTAAGACACACAGGTCTTACAGAGGATTCTCCTTGGGGTTACAAGACGGAGAAACCTATGAAAGTGGGAAATATACAAAGGGGTAAAAATGGAGAAAGATTATATACACATGGTAAATATATACAGATTATTATTTGAATAATCCTATGGAAAATAAGAAAAAAAAAATGGAAATATGGATGGGAGAAGTGGAGAGCGAAAAGAGGAAAGAAAACAGATATTTACATATGGAACATACATATAATGGAACAAGTCAATTTAAGCTCTTCTGCTCACACAGCACAGGTGGACCATGGCTTTTTTCAATAAATATTTAAGATATTTTCCAGGAAGTTACTTGTAATTCACTGGTCGAGTTAGATTTTTCCAGTATTTTTCATTTATTCAATAAAAAAGGTACCTAATGCAGGTTCGAGCCCGTATAGTAGGTGTTGAAAATCAACGGTATAGAATCCAAGAAGTTTCCACTATTAGCAAAGAGGATGTATGTAAGAGAAGAAATCACTATATATATATATTGAGAAGGGACGGAGACATCCGTGTCGAAAGATGCCAGTTTTAACTGGGTATTGCGACATTCCAAGTAATGTCACTCACTCGTGGCGACAAGTTCGTTTTAAAAAACTCCCAGTCAATCAGTTGACAGATATGTGGAGAGCAATCGGCTTAGCAGTGAATTTCTGTCAAACTTCTAGGATGGACAACATATTTGCATAGTTCACTTCTACTCAACATAGCTGACAACTGCAGCTATACTGTCAGCTCTACTCATATCAGCAATGTTTAGTTGATATTTATTCCGATAGATGGCACAAGTCATCATCAATGTTTTAGTTGATATTTATTCCGATAGATGGCGCACACCATCAACAAAGTTTTATATATCTATAGAGACAAAGGTCACCTCTCCCGTTAAAATAGTTGACGGAAGAGGCGACCTTTATCTCTATAGATCAATATCCTCCCGGCAAAATTTCCATCTAACAATGTTTTAGTTGATATTTATTCCGATAGATGGCGCAAGTCATAATCAGTGTTTATTCGTTATCACAGGATTGCGGATTTCTTACTTTTTAGTTAGTTGAAGAAGGGATTGCCCAAAAGCTTCCTCTAATCAAGTAAATAAAAAGAGTTGCACAACGTTTTATGATCTTAAAAAAATATATATATATTTTGTTGAAATTTATTCCGATAGATTGTGCAAGTCATCGGCAATGTATAGTTGATATTTATTCCGATAGATGGCACAGACCATTAACAAAGTTTGAATTTTATTCATTCCGATAGATGGCGAAGACCATCAGCAATGTTTAACTGATATTTATTCCGATAGATGGTGCACGTTAACATCAATGGTTAGTTCATATTTATTCCGATAGATGGTGCACGTTAACATCAATGGTTAGTTCATATTTATTCCGATAGATGGCGCACGTTAACATCAATGGTTAGTTCATATTTATTCCGATAGATGGTGCACGTTAACATCAATGGTTAGTTCATATTTATTCCGATAGATGGCGCACGTTAACATCAATGGTTAGTTCATATTTATTCCGATAGATGGTGCACGTTAACATCAATGGTTAGTTCATATTTATTCCGATAGATGGTGCACGTTAACATCAATGGTTAGTTCATATTTATTCCGATAGATGGTGCACGTTAACATCAATGGTTAGTTCATATTTATTCCGATAGATGGTGCACGTTAACATCAATGGTTAGTTCATATTTATTCCGATAGATGGTGCACGTTAACATCAATGGTTAGTTCATATTTATTCCGATAGATGGTGCACGTTAACATCAATGGTTAGTTCATATTTATTCCGATAGATGGTGCACGTTAACATCAATGGTTAGTTCATATTTATTCCGATAGATGGCGCACGTTAACATCAATGGTTAGTTCATATTTATTCCGATAGATGGTGCACGTTAACATCAATGGTTAGTTCATATTTATTCCGATAGATGGTGCACGTTAACATCAATGGTTAGTTCATATTTATTCCGATAGATGGTGCACGTTAACATCAATGGTTAGTTCATATTTATTCCGATAGATGGTGCACGCTAACATCAATGGTTAGTTCATATTTATTCCGATAGATGGTGCACGTTAACATCAATGGTTAGTTCATATTTATTCCGATAGATGGTGCACGTTAACATCAATGGTTAGTTCATATTTATTCCGATAGATGGTGCACGTTAACATTAATGGTTGGTTCATATTTATTCCGATAGATGATGCACACCATCAACAATGTTTAGTTGTATGATCTGGAAAAGACCTTTTTTTTCCGCATTCGTATTCAACCTGTTGAAGGAGGTTATTATCCGAAAGCTTGCTAAGCTTATATCGCTTTAATAAAGAAACTTGTCGCTTTGATCTCTTCTTTAAAAAACTTTTGTTCTTAATTCTAAGTAGGAGGTTGTATGCCAAAGAAGCGCTGTGGCCACAATGTCCTCTGAGAGGGAAAGCGAGATGTCAAATCCATCTTGTTGTAGAATGGAAGGAAGCGTTCCAACTTCCTACTTCCCTAATGTTGACCAAAAGATGATAGATCAGCATCTATTTATTTCCAGACGAAAACGTAAAAGTGTCGTTTGGCAGAATAAATTGTCCCCCAGTATACTGTAGCACAAACTGGCTGGTCACCCCTTAAAATTTCTTGATACTTCGGCCAGTAAATCTTTTTATTACCTCTTTGATATTTATTCGCAAGTCATCAACATCCTTGTAGCAGTGGCCACCCAGACCTTTCGGTCCATAAACCGGCATGCGATAGCATACCCATTGCTGTTTCATTATTCCGATAGATGGCGCACGTCATCAAAATGTTTTAATTCTGATATTTATTCCGATAGATGACGCAAATCATAATCAGTGTTTATTCATTACCACAGGATTGCGGATTTCTCACTTTTTATTAAATTGAAAAAGAGCTTGTCCGACAGCTTCCTCTAAATCAAGTAAATTAAAAGAGTTGTGCAACGTTTTATGATTTTTCTAAATTCAAATGTTTTATTTGATATTTTTGTTGTGAAGGGGTGAAATTCTTGTTTTTATTTATTTATTATGGGGGGAAGGATTATCTAAACCGTTGGTTTTCAACCGCTACGACCTGGGTTCGATTCCCGCATTGGAGACTTTCTTCTGATTAAAAAAAAAAAAATGCTCCAATGGCTCCTAATTCTTGCAAAAGTCTAACCCCTACCAGTAAGTGCAAGTAACCAAATGAGGCTCTGGCACATTTGTAAGTGAAAAAGTCGAACTGCTTTTCACATATGTAGACATGTGGTGTACTTACAGTAAAAGCAGTCGCCTACTTCTACCCACCATGATTATCATGGCCTGTACCACGTGTACTAGGGATAAATAGTATTGTTATTGTATCTCTATGTGGAGCAGTGGTATTATCCGTTGATTTCTGACAGCCATGTTCCGAGATCAAATCCCGCATTGGACACCTTTTTTTTTTTTAATAAAAAAATTACTTTAAATAGCCATGGATTCTTGCATAAAATCCAACCTAACATATTCAGTTAAATACACTCATAATTGGCCTTTTAAAAAACGAAATGCCAAATATAAAATGTAATTCTTGTTAGTTTAATATTTGTCTTTGTCTAATTATTTGGCATACAGAGTTTATCATGTAATTGTGTACCACATATCTACATATGTGAAAAGCAATTCGACTTTTACACTTACAAATATGCCAGAACCCCGTTTGGTTACTTTCACTCGCTGTTGGTATTGGACTTTTGCAAGAATCAGAGGGCTATTAGAGCATTTTTTAAATTTATTTATTTATTAGAAAAAAATTGTCCAATGCGAAATTCGATACCGGGTCGAAGCGATCGAAAACCAACATAACTAACTTTTAATTTGCATATCTAAAGGCGTCTGGAATGAAGCGATGATATCAGAGACCAGGAATACATATGGAAGCTCTAGGTTATTCCTCATTTTCCCATCAGCAGGAAGTAGGCATCTCCAGTCTGCCCTGATTTTCTCCCTCCTCCCCTCCCCCTTAATTTCTGTATGCGCAGCTAATTGGAAAATGTTGAGGGGGGGGGGCGTCGTTTTTTTTTATTTCTTAAAAAAAAAAAAAAAAAAAAATATCTCCAAGTTCTGAATTTCTGAATTCCTCTCGAGGTTACGTTCATAATTGGAATGTGGTTGGTGAATCTTGGTGGGAGGATTGTTTCTAATTTGCATAGTCTCTACCACAGAGTGAAGTCATATAAGATATTGATGTTGGGGGAAATGTTGATGAAAGAGAGGAAGATCTACAATGAACTGGATGAAAGATATCGGGAGGTCACTAGATGAGCCCTGAGTGATGCTCACCAACAGTTCAACATATGTTGTTGTTGTTGTGGTGTCCAATGAAGAGCCTCAGATGTCTCCATGCATCTCTATCACAGCAATTTGCTCTTCATTGGAAAATGGGTGCCGTTGCCACGTTAGTCTCCTTGGAAACGAACCAGAATTTGGTCGAATATTCCAAGGGTCCAGGGGGGACCGCAGGGAGGTGTGGTCGGACTTCTTCCCCCCAGTTCAACATATAATACAACATATAATGCAACATATTTTGGTGTTGAGGAAAAAAATGATGCAAGAAACGAAGATCTTCATAGAAATAGATGGAAGAGGTACAGAAAACTACTGAAAGGTCACTAGATAAGCTGTGAGTCACCAACAGTTCCCAATGGATTTATCTATATAGAAACTGGAAGACGACTTGGTGGACACTAAGAACACTGTATCAATATGCATGCTTATAGGTACAACTTCCTTTTGTCCATGAGTGCATATCAAAATAAAGGACCACCTCGTATACTGTATTTGCTTTCAACAATGTCAGCAAACAAATCTAAGGCAATAGCTTACTATACGTTTTTTTAGATCATTATTATGTAAGGACCAGTCAACAAGTGAATGACTTTGAGACGAAGAGTAAAGCCAGTTCAATTTCTATGTAAATAACACAAGATGAATATTACCTTACCCAATTGGGAGAATCTGTATGGGGCAAGTCCCTAATAAAGACTTTTGTGTGTGTAAATTGATATAGATCTACAATTTTATAATTTTATATAGAATAGAGATGTGTGTTTATCAGGTTTAAATTTATGAATTGGTTAGAAATATCGTTATTTCTCCTTGAAATAAATTTTGAATTTTGGTTGAAAAGAAACACATGCGGGATAGTATTTTAAATGTCGTTTTACAATCACAAGCCGCATTATGTTATATTGTATTATAAATTACTTTATGTATTATTTACGAACGGAAAAATATGTCCAGGGTAGCCTAGTGGACATGGCATCTGCCCGGTAAGCGAAACACTGTGGGTTCTATTCCCATCCCTGGACACTTTTATTTTTCCGTTTATCCTTATTCTTCACAATTCACCCTTTCATACCTCATCCAAAAGGTTAGAAATAATCGTTATTTCTCCTTGAAATAAATTTTGAATTTTCGCTGAAAAGAAACACATGCGGTATAATTGTAAAATGTCGTTTTACAAATTTATGAATGCACTTTAATAAAAAAGCAGACGAAAACGGTAGCCATATCACTGTACGGAAACAAGTCTCACTGTGGGGTTGCATCAGACGTTGCTAGGGGCAACTGGCGGTTTTGTTTCTTCTCTCACTATGGGAGCCAATCAATGACTGCCCTGACGAAAATAAATCTTTTTTGGCGTCAGGTGGCATCATGTAACGGCTTTCCTATGGCATCTCTTTCCTTAGTTTCTTTCTTAGGATTTTTTCTTACTAAAATACATTCCATAGATAGAAAATTACTTTGTATATAACAACAACTAAAAGCTTTATTAAGACCTTTCAGTCTTATACAGATTCTCCGAGTAGAAATGTAGGATAAATACAGGAATAACAGTAATAGTACCAGTAATAACTACAACAAAAAGCTTTATTAAGACCTTTCAGTCTTATACAGATTCTCCGAGTAGAAATGTAGGATAAATACAGGAATAACAGTAATAGTACCAGTAATAACTACAACAAAAAGCTTTATTAAGACCTTTCAGTCTTATACAGATTCTCCGAGTAGAAATGTAGGATAAATACAGGAATAACAGTAATAGTATCAGTAATAACAAAAACATTTTTTTCTTCTTATTTTATGTGTTAAAAACTTTCGGATAATTCTCTTTATCAATTAAAGTTTTTTTTTTCGCTTATCCCTAGTACACGTTGTACAGGCCATGATAATCATGATGGGTAGAAGTTGACGACTGCTTTTACTGTAAGTGCACCACATGTCTACACATGTGAAAATAAGTTCGACTTCGCAATTACAAATGTGCCAGAACCCCGTTTTGGTTACTTGCACTCGCTGGTGGGGTTGGACTTTTGCAAGAATCGGGGGCCAATGGAGATTTTTTTTTTTTAATTAGAAAAAGTGTCTAATGCGGGAATCGAACCCGGGTCGTAGCGGTTGAAAACCAACGGTTTAGACAATCCTTCCACCGACCCCTTGTGATTGTATAAAATATATATGCTCTATATATATTACTATTTTGATTTAAGTTTAAAATAAAATGAGCATACTTACAATAAACCTATTTGAATCATAATTTAATTTCCTGTATATATATTATTTGCATATATAGATACATACTTTTCTCTTTCCTCTTTCGTGTTGGGCGCCAGTGTCCTTAACAGGACAGCGCACATTGTTGTTAGAGTTGAATATAGTTGACCTAGATGTGGAATGCCTTTTTCCTATACTTTTTAGGACATCGAGGTGAATCCAATATAATAATATGTTTTGTATATGCAACTTGGCGTGTGGATAAATTACATATATCTTAATAACAATTACTACCTGCTGGTAAATCCCCTCTAATTTTTCCTTTTCCGTGAATTTGAAAGGGGGAAAAAAGGAAGTTATGTAATTGTATTTCATGTACATTAACTTTGGTGTGAATTTCATGGTGAATTTTAAATGTATATAGATCTGAAGCTTTCGAAAACAATACACGGTTCTTTTACAGGTGGAACAACTCCAATACACGTTAAAAGAAAGACTTTATATATATAAGATATCAACTCAATAAACACAATTCCTTGTACCAATATTGAGTAAAAACATCAGGTGTCCAGGGAAAAGTGTCTTTTCAAAAACCTTTTTATTCTCTAGCTTTGAACCCTTCGTGGTCTGGAAGAAAACCCTATCAAGATGGTGGAGCCCTCTTCACTCATAATTCATTGTTTATTATCTCTTTTTTTTTCATTCTTCTTGTAAAACTTAATTGACAAGATGTCAATAAAAAGTGTTTCAATCTCTAGCTTTCGGGTACAAACGGCCTTCTTCAGGAGAAAACTTGGTATAATAATTCGCAAATAATTCTGTTACCGAAACGTCACAAACTATTTATTTGTTCTTATTACCTTGTATTTATGTTCGATAATCCAAATTGTGTCATATACAAGTTAATGCTAAATCTCGAGTTATATATTACTCTGATCAAAAAGTTTCGACACTTTGCTCATAAGTTTAAAAAACTTTATTATTCTACCAAATTCAAATTGTCCCCTTCAAAGTAGTTCCCGTTGGCCGCGATGCACTTCAGCCACCTTTTTTTCCAGTCGGCAAAACACCTCTGGTAGTCTGTTTTCGGGATCGCCTTCATGGCCTTCTTCGATTCCACTTTGATCGCTTCTATGCTCAGAGAATTTCGACCCCAGAAAGTTGAGATTTCAGCACCGGGGGTGTGGAATCCCCACAAAGAAATGTGCCAGGCTAATGGTTGGTCCCCCCTCCCCCTGGGGCTGAGATTGATGCTGTGCAACGCCCTGGTTGAAAAATTGGTCTTTTCCTGCGTGTGGCGTGATACCATCTGCGAGTAATTATGTCTGGTAGTAATGTTCTGTAGCATTGTCTCTTCCAGTACATCTACAGGATTTATCAGCTTGGAATGTTCAACATTGTTGCATAGTGTTGCAACTTTGTAGGGTCATCCAACTTGTAAACGTTCGTTCGGTGATACAACTACTACAATTGGAAGGATACAGAGAAGATTAGCATGGCCCCTGTGATACCAGTTCGGCGGTACAACTACTACAATAGGAAGGATACCGAGAAGATTAGCATGGCCCCTGTGATACCAGTTCGGCGGTACAACTACTACAATAGGAAGGATACAGAGAAGATTAGCATGGCCCCTGTGATACCAGTTCGGCGGTACAACTACTACAATAGGAAGGATACCGAGAAGATTAGCATGGCCCCTGTGATACCAGTTCGGCGGTACAACTACTACAATAGGAAGGATACAGAGAAGATTAGCATGGCCCCTGTGATACCAGTTCGGCGGTACAACTACTACAATAGGAAGGATACAGAGAAGAGGGTTCACCACTGATGAGCCAAGCCATCTCATTCAATAACCATTGCAGTAAGGTCTGTAGAGATAATATTTGATGATATTATTAAAAAGAAACATATTTCCAAAAATGAATTTTACAAATTTGATCGATAGATGGCAATTAAATTTATAAAACCATATACATTCTAGAGTTGCAGAGGCACCTTTCCCTTTAAAAATTATTTAAAACAAAGCATTTTGTTTATCATCCAGGTGATTGTATATAGTTGCATATAAGTCATCTAATGATATTGAAATTATGTACAATCACAGTTGCATATAAGTCATCTAATTATATGCAACTATATACAATCACAGTTGCATATAAGTCATCTAATTATATGCAACTATATACAATCACAGTTGCATATAAGTCATCTAATTATATTGATATTATATACAATCACAGTTGCATATAAGTCATCTAATTATATTGAAATTATATACAATCACAGTTGCATATAAGTCATCTAATTATATTGATATTATATACAATCACAGTTGCATATAAGTCATCTAATGATATTGAAATTATATACAATCACAGTTGCATATAAGTCATCTAATTTTATGCAATTATATACAATCGCAGTTGCATATAGTCATCTAATTATATACAACTATATACAATCGCATTTACATATAAGTCATCTAATTATATGCAACTACATACAATCGCAGTTGCCTATAAGTCATCTAATTATATGCAACTACATACAATCGCAGTTGCCTATAAGTCATCTAATTATATGCAACTATATACAATCGCAGTTGCATATAAGTCATCTAATTATATGCAACTATATACAATCGCAGTTGCATATAAGTCATCTAATTTTATGCAACTATATACAATCACAGTTGCATATAAGTCATCTAATTATATGCAACTATATACAATCCCAGTTACATATAAGTAATCTAATTATATGCAACTATATACAATCGCAGTTGCATATAAGTCATCTAATTATATGCAACTATATACAATCGCAGTTACATATAAGTCATCTAATTATATGCAACTATATACAATCGTAGTTGCATATAAGTCATCTAATTATATGCAACTATATACAATCGCAGTTGCATATGAGTCATCTAATTATATGCAATTATATACAATCACAGTTGCATATAAGTCATCTAATTATATACAACTATATACAATCACAGTTGCATATAAGTCATCTAATTATATGCAACTATATACAATCACAGTTGCATATAAGTCATCTAATTATATACAACTATATACAATCACAGTTGCATATGAGCCATCTAATTATATGCAACTATATACAATCGCAGTTGCATATAAGTCCTCTAATTATATTCAGGGTGGCCCAAAACCCCGAACCCAGGGACTATATATACGCAAAAAGAGTCGGTGGACGAGTGGGTAAAATCCTCGATTCCCGACAGCCATGAACCGGGATTGAATTTCGCGTTTGGACACTTTGTTTTAATATGTGAATAACCTTTAAACATTGTTACAATTATCATAAACTAGGTTGTTCTTTTTGAGCGGTACCTAATATAGTGATTTTGGAACAAGGACTATACTAGTATATACTTGTACCTATAGTTTTTTTTTTTTTTTTATTCTGGTGTTTGTCCTTAATTTTTAATAAAATAATAAATTTTTTGGGACTTATTGGCCACTGCGTATTATTTTAAACTAATATTTCAGATTGTGTTTACGTTAGCATGTATTGACAAGATGTCAGTAAAATGATGATTCATGATACAATATAATGCGACTTATAATTGTAGAACGACATTTGAAAATTATCCCGCAAATGTTTCTTTTAAACAAAAAATCGAAATTTATTTTAAGAAGAAATAACGATTATTTCTAATCTTAGGAATGAGGCATGAAAGAATGAATTGTGAAGAGTAATGATAAACGGAAAAATAAAAGTGTACAGGGATGGGAATCGAATCCACATTGTTCCGCTTACCGGGCTAATGCCATGTCCACTAGGCACTGTGGGTTCGATTCCCATCCCTGGACACTTTTATTTTTCCGTTTATCATTACTCTTCACAATTCATCCTTTCATACTTCATCCCTAAGGTTATAAATAATGGTTATTTCTCCTTTAAATAAATTTCGATTTTTCGTTCAAAAGAAACACATGCGGGATAATTTTCAACTGTCGTTCTACAAAATGATGATGATTGTCTACAACAAGAGATGATGATAAGGGAACCCTCCTTCCTTCTATCTACTGACCCTGGAGACTCTGGGATTCCCACAAGGTTGCTGCAAGGATGAAGGTGGAGAAATCCCCCAGACATCTCTTTCTTCTGTACACCACTTAGTGAACTAGATTATCCACTAGGTACTCAGCTATCTAGTTCTTTAGTGTCTAAATCTATCTTCTGTATTCATTCAATCATACACAAAAGTCTTTATTAATACATACAAGGTCTACCTGAACTTCTGATCTAGACACGGATCAGTTAGTGAACTAGATTCTTCACTAGGTACTCAGCTATCTAGTTCTTTATCGCCTAAATCTATCTTCAGTATTCATTCAATCATACACAAAAGTCTTTATTAAGACGTACAAGGTCTACCTAAACTTCTGATCTAGACACGGTTCAGTTAGTGAACTAGATTCTCTACTAAACACTCAGCTATCTAGTTCTTTAGTGTCTAAATCTATCTTCAGTATTCATTCAATCATACACAAAACCCTTTATTAATACATATAAGGTCTACCTAAACTTCTGATCTAGACATTGATCAGTTAGTGAACTAGATTCTTCACTAGGCACTCAGCTATCTAGTTCTTTAGTGTTTAAATCTATCTTCAGTGTTCATTCAATCATACACAAAAGTCTTTATTAAGACATACAAGGTCTACCTAAACTTTTCGTTCTTTAATGCATCCATTTCTTATACGTTTTTATTATTATTATTATTATTATTTATTGCTTATCCCTAGTACACGTGGTACAGGCCATGATAATCATGGTGGGTAGAAGTAAGTGACTGATTTTACTGTAAGTTCACCATATGTCTACACATGTGAAAAGCAGTTCGACTTTGCACTTACAAATATGTCAGAGCCCCGTTTGGTTACTTGCACTCGCTGGTGGGGTTGGACTTTTGCAAGAACCGGGGGCCATTGGAGTATTTTTTTTTTTTATCAGAAAAAAGTGCCCAATGCGGGAATCGAAATTGCTCGCAGAGGTCGAAAACCAACGGTTTAGACCATCCTTCCACCGACCCCCATTTCTTATACATTATAAAGTTGAGGGATTATGTTTTACATGTCACCATGGCTAATGTACTCTGTTGATAAACCAAGGTTCTATACCATGTCCTCAGATACAATATACCACTGAAAAGTGTCACCATATGTCACTAGAGAGTGAGTGGGCTAGACATGACTTAGCAACGCCACCATTGATTTCCCGACGTCCCTAAATGAGGTCCGGGGTTTTAATCGGTCACCTTGCACGCACCAATATGCAAATAGAGCCGCACACATGTATTCACACGGATGGCTGTCGATATACCACTTACAATCTGACCTTTCTACTTGAAAACTTCTTCAATTTTTTAAATAATATTTTTTTCGGTTTGATTAGTAGTGCCATAGTAGAAATTGGCCCAAATGACCAGATAAAAGGCTTAATCCTGGTTTAGATCCCAAGAATAAAAAAAATGTAAACAAAGACTTACTTCCTAAACCTATTTCAGACATATAATGAGAGAAAATGGTTATCATTCATTTATTTCATTCTCGACATTTCAGTGACTTCCATTCTCCTCAGTGGAATGTTTATTTTGAATCTTATTTCTACTTATATACATACTAGCCGAATGACCCGGGCAACGCCCGTGTTTTAATTTAAACACGTGGACCTGTTGGATCATTAACGCCCGTGTTTTACCCGATTGAATGTTTTTATTCAAATACTATTTGTTACAATTATAAATTGGCGCCTTAAATAAATGCATATGTTAGTTAATAACTATAGCCTATGTGCTTTATCTGTCTATGTACTATTGGCTTCCGTAGGCGTCTCTTACTGGGAAAAAGAAAGAGAGGATTCCATTTGGTTATTAACTAATATATGCATTTATTTAAGGAGCGAGCCGCTCCAACACAATAGTTACAAAAACCAAAGAGCGAGTGGGGGAGGGGGGGGGGGGGGCAAAGTCAAAAACAAAGTGTCTCGCGCATTGGCGGCGCCATCGTAGCGAACCAACAGGAGAGCGCCATTCCAAAAAAAAAAAAAGCAAACGGTGACAGAGATGAAGAACGCATGACGCTCGTAACTGTATATAGAATACCATTTTCTAAAATTACATATGGTTTGTTGTATGAAAAGATAGAAACACGTTACCAAATATAATATTATCCATAAAATTGTTAAAATAGTTAAATTACAAACCAATTCAAAATTTTCAGTTATAAATATCTACGCTGCGCGCGTTTGTTTTTTTTTTTTTGTAAATATTTCTGGTGGGATCAAGTCGATATTATAGTAAGCCCGTTGAAGAGCGATTATCACTTAAAAGCTAGCGTTTTTTTTTATATAAAAAAGATACTCATTGTGAGAGAATATATTTGTAATTTTAATATAAAATGAAAGGATTTAAAAGCACGAATGTTTTTTTTTATACATAATACAAACTTCTACTGTCCTTACTGCGATGAAAAAATGTATTGGGAGGGCTTGGCTCATCAGTGGTGAACCCTCCCAGCGGTTTCACCAATTTAATCTACCAGACCGCTTCTCAGAGCTCTAATACTGTATTGGACGATTCTGCTTATATACGCAGCACTGAAGGATGGAATCTCAGAAATGGTTTTCAAGAAAACTATGGATATAAGCTTATAGGACAGTAGAATTACATTCAAATATTTGCATCGAGCAATGCTCTTCCGCAAACAATAAAGACAAGGCCAGTTAGACATAAATTAACACATAGCAATAACGCGCCATAGTTTTTCACAATTTCATCATGAATATAATATTAGTTACATATTTAATCGATAGATGGCGTTTGAATTTTATAAATAATATTTACATATTGTATTTGCATTCATGTATTGTATTGATGACACTCTGCCTTCTGTAAAGCACATGTTGCTCCTGGTCAGGATATGCCATTTTTTTATTTTAATATTGTTTTACACTTCGGTACATTGTGGACATTTTGGGGGAGCTATATTTATATAGCAATGTTTGATATCATTTTGAAAAACTTAAAAAAAAGAGTATATATTAATGGTCTTTCACTTTTTAAACTTTCGCTTCTTCTCTCTCCTGATATAGAGCATCAGACAAAGGAGCATTATTCCATCAAATGAAAGGAAAGAGCATCAATCAAAACAATGATGTCATCACTCTTAAAAGTTTTCCCTATTCCATTAAAGATCTTTTTTTTTTTAAATCTAATTCTATTGGGAGAAGGAGGTTAATTGAGCTGTGATGATGATAATAATGATAAAGAGGAAGGAAGGAAAGAGCAGCTATGGGAAGATCAAGCGGACTGGCTTCTGGATAAGCAAATATTGATGGGGTGTCCATCTCGAATGTCACTGACGGTGTCGGATGTCACATATCGTGGGAGGCGGTCAGCTTGTAATATGACCTCAGACTTCCCGCTAGGATCGTCCAAACTGGGACAATGACTTTGAGAGGATGTGTCCTTGGAATATTGTGGTAATGCCACTTCATGATTTTGTGTGTCATCCTTGCGTAGGAGCCATTGCTAATTTTCTCTGTATCGTTACTATTGTAGTAGTTGTGTCGCCATGAATCATGAATAAAATTGCAATAAAATCATTTGGTATATACGCATTTATACTAGCAAGTTGATAAAACTGACAAAAACTATAACAAGACTTAGAACAAAACACTATAAAGGAATGTCAATACATCCAGATGGTACAAGAACTTATAGAGCATGCAACAACTGTCCTGGTGTGGAACTAACACCTACTCACATATTCTCATGCCCAGCAATGGCCGCAGCCTTGCAGAAATTTGACATGGACCCAGAACTTTACACACCCAAGATAGTGGACATTGCTTCTGCTGTAATAGAGATGCATGGAGACATCTGAGGCTCTTCATTGGACACGACAACAACAACACAACTAGAACACTTCATGATTTTGCGTGTCATCCATACGTAGGGGCCATTGCTAATTTTCATTGTATTCTTTTTAATGTAGTAGCTGTAACGCCATGAATAATAAATATAAGTGCAATAAAATCATTTGGTATATTGCGCATTTATACTTAGCAAGTTAATGTGTTTTCGCGATATGATTTTCTTCGTCTTTTATCCAACTTATATGGTTTGTTCTAAAAACATATGTAGTATAGGACATGATAAACATTGTGGGTAGTTTGTTTTTACTGAAGTGGACCACATGTCTACACATGTAGACTTTTTTACTTACAAGTATGACAGAACCGCGTTTGTTATAGTTAAACTTGTTATAGGTTTTGAGAAAACTGACAAAAACTATAACAAGACTTAGAACAAAACACTATAAAGGAATGACAATACATCCAGATGGCACAAGAACTTATAGGACATGTAACAACTGTCCTGGTGTGGAACTAACACCTACTCACATATTCTCATGTCCAGCAATGGCCGCAGTCTTGTAGAAAATTGACTTAGACCCAGAGCAGCAGCTTTACACACCCAAGATAGTGGAAATTGCTGTGATAGAGATGTATGGGGACATCTGAGGCTCTTCATTGGACACGACAACAACAACAACAAAACCGCGTTTTGTTACTTGCATTCATTGGTGACGTTTTGATTTGAATTAGTGCTATTGAGATTTTTTTAATCAGAAAAAAAAGTGTAAAATGCGGGATTCGATCCCAGGTCGTGGTTATCGTGGTTTATACCACTGCTCCACTGAGTACTTGTCTGAAGTCTGCCAGTATATATATGTATAGTGTGATTTCCCCACTGTATATATATGTAGAAAATTGGCGATTTAAACAATTTTATTGACTCTTCTAATCATTTGTTACAGAAATGATTATATCAAATAAAAGGTAATCTATAATAAAGGGCTAAATAATAAAATGTGCAGGGAAATATATATAGTTATATCTAAAAAGACAAAGATCGCCTCTCCCGTCAAAATAGACGTCAAAACTAGACGCCATATATTGACCGTCGCCCCAAACTAGGGCCTCGGGTCGGTGACAAAGCCACAACACAGATGGCGTCTAATTTTGACGTATGTTTTGACGGGAGAGGCGACCTTTGTCTCTTTATAGTTATATATGTACAATTTTTTTCAGCAAGGGAGGCTTCCACGCCTTTAGAGAGTTCTCCAGAAAATGTCTTCTTGAACACTGCTCAGTTCCAGGCCGAGGAAGTACTTATATGTACTCAAGTAGTATACCTAGTATATGTACTTGTATACTGTATGTATATATATGGAGTGAACAGTTGGCAATGAACATCCCAACAATGTTAATTATTGTTTCCGATAAATCCATTTCCATTAGGTGGATCGAAAATGTCCCCAGCTTATTTTTGTAATGGCCTTCCGTGCTGGTTGAACTGTTTCCTACACGTGCATGTATATTTCCAACATATGCATGTACAGTACAAACTGTTCCCAACACATATATGTATAGCCCAAAGTGTTCCCAAGTACAGTAAACACAGATAGTATCCTACACCCTTGAAGCAGATGGCCACCCAGATCTTTCGGTCTACAAGCCGGCATGTGAAGCATGCCCTTCGCTGCTATCCTGTTCAACTCATAAGCCAAGTAACGGTATCCAAGCTAGTGCTTGGACATTGTACCTGATAAAAACCACCTCCCAGACAACGTGTCTGGAAGGATTTCTATACCGGTGGCCTTTAATCACAGCAAAATAGGAAACTATCTACTGTGTCCAGCGGGGACCGCGGGAGGAGGCCACCGGTCGAGATAGTATCCTACATTAAGTTCCACCACATTTGCATATATCCTCAGTAATATTTACATACACCACCGTGTATCTCCTAGCTTCTACACGCCATGATGGCCGCCGTGTAAATGAATACATCACCAAGAGGAAGTCCACCTCGTACTAACAAAGCCACGCGTCAACAGCTTCGTTAGCGACTTCCCCTCGTGCATAATCAAACAATTGCCACATAGGGACAGACCTCCCAGAGCTTTTACACTGAGGTTTCACTCTGCGGTTTAGAGAGGCGGTCACCTCTAGTGGGACATGACAAAGCAATTTATTGATATTCTCTACTCATCTGTTTATATCGTCAACAGTGAGGAAGGCTCTGTTGCTTCAGCTCAAAATGGGCTACATTATATTGGGAGGGCTTAGCTCAACAGCATTTCTATAAAAAAAAAAAATACACTTATGGAGACAAAACTTAAGGAAGTTGTACCTTTCAGCATGTATATTGGGATTCTGAAATTAACTCTGAAAGATATTACAGTGACCTTTATTGAAGACATACGAGATAACCAAATATGAACAAAATTGCCTTTGTCTCCTTTAAAAATAATTAAATAGACGAATAGCGACATCAAAGACTTTCCAATTCATTAAGGTTTGTTCATGAGTATATATGGAACCGAGATATTGTAAAATGTATTCTCTGTGTGAATGGGAATGGTGTAATCCCCAACAATATGTAATAGGGAAGGCTGAAAGAAATTGTTTACAGGACACACACAGCAATTTCCACGCATGAACTAATTAGAGACAATTAAAACTCTAATTAGCAGAGGATTAATTTAGCCGAGAGAATGGCTATTTTTAATTTGAAGACAACGAGAATGACAGCGTAGGAAGCAGCAATGGTCGCTGGGATGATATCATCCTGATTCAATCGGAGACAATGTCTGTTTGGTGGTGGTTGTGTTCTTTTCTGAATTATTTATAATTGGGGCACAACATCTTTCCTCTGTCTACAAGTAACCTCTATATACACTCATGGAGACAAAACTTAAGGAAGTTGTACCTTTTACAATGTATATCGGGATTCAGACAATAACTCTGAAAGATATTACAGTAACCTTTATTGAAGACACACGAGATAACCAATATACACTCATGGAGACAAAACTTAAGGAAGTTGTACCTTTTACCATGTATATTGGGATTGAGACAATAACTCTGAAAGATATTACAGTGACTTTTATTGAAGATGCACGAGATAACTAAGTGTAAACAAAACTACTTTCTTAAATTTTGTCCATGAGTGTAGTTAAGTAACTCAGTAGGTTCCTGGAGCCACCACATATCGCCGGTCGTCTGTTTTTCTTTTAAAGGAGACAGAGGTTGTGGACACTTGGTTATCTCGTGTGTCTTCAATAAAAGTCACTGTAATATCTTTCAGAGTTATTGTCTCAATCCCGATATACATGGTAAAAGGTACAACTTCCTTAAGTTTTGTCCATATATATGTGTATATACAAACCATAAAAACATATATACATATATGATAAATAATGATAAGTATTTTAGATTTTATCGAGGAAAAAAAAAAGAATTTTTACAAAACTAAACCGATATTTCTATAATCTAAACGCTACCCTTTTTCAACCATTAAACGAATCAGACGTGGTTGTCAACCTTTTATTTCTCTCATGTTGTTTGCTGGCTTTGTGTTGTTTGTTCTTTGAAAACCTTTTATCTCAAAGGTCAAGATTTTTTTCTTCTTCTGTGTGACCTCTTGTCCCCATTGCCAAGATGAAGACCGTGGACCCAACCTTTCAATACCACCTGACCTCTTAGTGATCACCAACCTAAGTCCCTATAAAATCTCCCAAGAAATAAATCTGCCCACCTCAGGACTTCCAATAACATTGTTAATGAAACCAAGAACAGCCCGGATCTGTAGGTGGTGGCTCCAGGTACCTTGGTTACCTAACTACACTCATGAACAAACTTATTATATAGGCCATTTTATTTATACTTGGTTATCTCGTGTATCTTCAATAAAGGTCACTGTAATATCTTTCAGAGTTATAATCCCGATATACATGCTGAAAGGTACAAATTCCTTAAGTTTTGTCCATTAGTGTATATTGGTTATCTCGTGTATCTTCAATAAAGGTCACTGTAATATCTTTCACAGTTATTGTCTCAATCCCGATATACATGCTGAAAGGTACAAATTCCTTAAGTTTTGTCCATGAGTATATATTGGTTATCTCGTGTATCTTCAATAAAGGTCACTGTAATATCTTTCACAGTTATTGTCTCAATCCCGATATACATGCTGAAAGGTACAAATTCCTTAAGTTTTGTCCATTAGTGTATATTGGTTATCTCGTGTATCTTCAATAAAGGTAACTGTAATATCTTTCACAGTTATTGTCTCAATCCCGATATACATGCTGAAAGGTACAAATTCCTTAAGTTTTGTCCATTAGTGTATATTGGTTATCTCGTGTGTCTTCAATAAAGGTCACTGTAATATCTTTCAGAGTTATTGTTTCAATCCCGATATACATGCTGAAAGGTACAACTTCCTTAAGTTTTGTCTCCATGAGTGTATATTGGTTATCTCGTGTATCTTTAATAAAGGTCACTGTAATCTTTCAGAGTTATTGTCTCAATCCCGATATACATGCTGAAAGGTACAACTTCCTTAAGTTTTGTCTCCATGAGTGTATATTGGTTATCTCGTGTATCTTTAATAAAGGTCACTGTAATATCTTTCAGAGTTATTGTCTCAATCCCGATATACATGCTGAAAGGTACAACTTCCTTAAGTTTTGTCCATGAGTATATATTGGTTATCTCGTGTGTCTTCAATAAAGGTCACTGTAATATCTTTCAGAGTTATTGTCTCAATCCCGATATACATGGTAAAAGGTACAACTTCCTTAAGTTTTGTCCATTAGTGTATATTGGTTATCTCGTGTGTCTTCAATAAAGGTCACTGTAATATCTTTCAGAGTTATTGTCTCAATCCCGATATACATGCTGAAAAGTACAACTTCCTTAAGTTTTGTCTCCATGAGTGTATATTGGTTATCTCGTGTATCTTTAATAGAGGTCACTGTAATATCTTTCAGAGTTATTGTCTCAATCCCGATATACATGCTGAAAGGTACAAATTCCTTAAGTTTTGTCTCCATGAGTGTATATTGGTTATCTCGTGTATCTTTAATAAAGGTCACTGTAATATCTTTCAGAGTTATTGTCTCAATCCCGATATACATGGTAAAAGGTACAACTTCCTCAAGTTTTGTCTCCATGAGTGTATATTGGTTATCTCGTGTGTCTTCAATAAAGGTCACTGTAATATATTTCCGAGTTATTGTCTCAAGCCCGATATACATGCTGAAAGGTACAACTTCCTTAAGTTTTGTCCGTGAGTGTATATTGGTTATCTCGTGTATCTTCAATAAAGGTCACTGTAATATCTTTCAAAGTTATTGTCTCAATCCCGATATACATGCTGAAAGGTACAACTTCCTTAAGTTTTGTCATTGAGTATACATGTAAACAATGTCTGACCTCTGTAAAACCGAGCCGCCACCGTTGTACCATTCGATAAGTACAGTTGAACTTTCGAAGAGACCCACTAACAGTATTAATCAGGGAAATGTTAATTGATATTAAGGAAGAAGGAAAAACAAAATACGGCTTTGACATAACTACTTTGAATTTTATGGGAACTCTTCGTGTTTTCCTGGAGAGAAAACTGGTTTACTATAATGAGTTACTATTAATAGTACACTATTACTAGTTACTATTATTATATGTGTGTTACTATTATTATTATTATTACTATTTGTTTGGCCGATAGTTGTAAGTGGGTAACAAGGTCTTTATCTTTTTTTTTTTTTTATTGTTAGTGTCAACTTTTGGTGACACTATGGACAAATATTCTTCAATTTGATATCTGTTAGTCTCTTTATTCAATCAATAATTATATGCTTTTTTTATTATCTAAAAATTTTACATAAGTGTAAATATGCATATACGTCATTATATGTATAAAATAATGAAAGCATATCTTGACCAGGAGCACATGTGCTTTTTAGATGGCAGAGCGCCATCTAGTGGAACAGAAATCAACTAAACATTGATTTAACCTGTTCCCTGATATTTGGCCAACCCAATTTCTTGATAAATCAAGAAAAGCCATCCATGATTTTTCATATATATATATTCATCTAAAGAGACAAGGGTCGCCTCTCCCGTCAAAATAGAAGTCAAAACCAGACGCCATCTATTGACCGTCGCCGCAAACTAGCGGCCTCGGGTCGGTGACAAAGCCACAACACCAGCTTTGGCAAACTGAAAAGCGTCCACCTAGAGACCATGGTTTCAGGCTAATGGCCCTCGTCAGGCTAGGACGGACTTTATTCCATGAGATCCACACAGGATCTAATGGAATCTTTATAATATGCTAAAGAGATGTTTAGTTTTGCAAAGTGACTGGGCCATATCTATGGCCATAATAGATGGCGTCTGGTTTTACACGTCTATTTTGACGGGAGAGGCGACCCTTGTCTCGTTAGATCAATTTCCTCCCAGCAAAATTTCCATCTATATATATATATATATTCATATGTAAAAATACATATATGTCATTTTTGGTATTTATGTTTATTTCGTGACTTCGCTGAACAAGAACCAAAATCGAAAGTTTCAATTTACTTTCCTGTTGTCGGGGCGAAGTGGTCGCGGTAGAAGGAAGAGTGTCGCAATGTCGTTGACATTCTGGAGGGCAGCTCAACAATCCATTATTGTCTCTGCACGCAAGCACAATACACCATCATTTTTTTTTATGATTGATTCTTCATTATTTACCTTCCCTTTGCTTATCAATCAATGCTTATCAACTAGAGAAATTCCTTTTTTACAGATCTGACTGATCGAAAAAAAAAAAAACTTTCTAATAAGGTTTTTTTTTTTTTTAATAGTTGTAGAACTTGTGGTTGTTTTCTCCGTTACTTCTAAATACATTCATGATGATGATATATATATTGCTTATCCCTAGTACACGTGGTACAGGCCATGATAGAAATAGGCGACTGCTTTTACTGTAAGTGCACCACATGTCTACACATGTGAAAAGCAGTTCGACATTGCACTTACAAATGTGCCAGAACCACTTTGGTTACTTGCAATCGCTGGTGGGGTTAGATTTTTGCAAGAATCGGGGGACATTGGAGCATTTTTTTTTTTTTTTATCAGAAAAAAAGTGCCCAATGCCGGAATCGAACCCGGGTCGTAGCGGTCGAAAACAAACGGTTTAGACCATCCTTCCACCAACCCCCCTACATGATGATAGTCAAAGCCTGAAACCATGATATACAGAAAAAGACATTATCAATCAACGAATAGTTGATATTTATTCCGATAGATGGCGCAAGCTATCAGTAACTTTTAGTTATACAATCAGGAGATGCCTTTTTTTTTTTCTTCTTAATTTATCAATATGATCTGAGTACAGTTTCCCTTTTGTACTATTTTGTTTTTATACATGGTATACATGTTGACTGAATTTATAAAAGCTGGTGTTGTGGCTAATTCTTTATTACCATCATTACCTTATATGTAAATATGATCCATATATATATATATATATATGTAAATTAAATTTAATTGCCATCTATCGTTAAAATTTTACACATATAAATTTACTGGCAATGTGTTTCTTTTAAATATCATCAAATATTATATCTACAGACCTTACTGCAATGATATGAGTTATTGAATGAGAGGGCTTGGCTCATCAGTAGTGAACCCTCTCAGCGGTTTCGCCAAATTAATCTCTAGACCGCTCTACTATTGTATTGGATTGGTTTGGAATATACCCTGTATTTTCTATGGAAGGCAGCTTAGGGGTGTTTAGTAAACTATGGACATAAGCTTATAGGTCTGTAGAGGTACATACATATAGTTTCAAGGTATTACATCGAGCAATATATATATGTGGTAATAATAAAATAATAATGTGGGGAAAGAGAAATAAGGACACCACAAATTGGTAGAGTAATCCTGACAACCAGAGAGAGAGATGGGGGACAGCCGGCCTGCCCGCCGCTGAGCGGCCGGCCGTTCGTATCGCACACAATCCTCAACTGTCTTAATTAGTCCTGAGAACTCAGGGGCCCCTCTGGTCGCCCCTTGGAATGTCGCTGGTGTCTTGAATGACCGGACTTTAGCTGCTTGTCTCTCTCTGGGTTGACTGTAGGTTTGTTTTATTATTCCTGGAAGAGCATATATTATGACATATATATATATATATATATATGTTGGAAGAGTTACATAGGTCTCCACAGTAAAAGCTGAAAAAGTCCAAACAAATGAGAGACAATATATGCAACAAACAGGATAAAGTCGAACTGATCAAATGTAACATATTTACACATGTTGGGAACAGCCATATTTACATATAACTTTGCATATCTGCTATGTAACTTGAAGCAGTTTGCACACACGGGAAAGAGTATGTAAAGAAAGGGGCACATTAACCCGTCCTATATTCTACATATTTCAACAGCAACGCCCTCTCTCGACTCGTGATTTACCTTGTTGCAAGTCCTTTTTTTTTTTTTTTTTTTATTCGGAGCACACAGTCTTTGAATTGCTAAACGTATAACTGGATGTGGGTAGACAAACAATAACATCTGTGAGACGTAGACCTTTGTGTACAACTTGGTCTAACAAACACAAGGTAATAAAACCATAAATCCAAATAAATAACAAATATTATTACCTTATTTCAATATCTCAATATTGATTGTGATTAGCTTTTGCTTTTTTTTTTTTTTAATCTTCATTTGCGGTGAATACGCGGTAAATCCATGTATAACAAATTTATTTTTCTCCAATTTACCCAGAATAATCTATTAGCTTGATTGTCTTTGTATAATTTTTCCTGTATATAAATATCATATTACCATTAAGGTACTATTACTGTTATTCCTGTATGTATCTTATATTTCTGTTTGGAGAATCTGTATAAGACTAAAAGGTCTTAATAAAGCTTTTTGTTGTTGTTGTTGTATTACCTTATATTTATAATCCAAATTGTGTCTTATCAAACTTGGTCTTAAAAGTTATCTATAATTCAATATAAAATTTTAAAGCAGACGATATAGTAGTTGAAATAAAATTTCAAAGCAGACGATATAGTAGTTGAATGTAAAATTTCAAAGCAAACGATAGCAGTTGAATATAAAATTTCAAAGCAGACGATAGTAATTTAATGGAATATTTTCAAAGCAGACGAGGGTAATCGAATGGAAAAATTTCAAAGCAGACGATGATAGTCAATAGAAGAAGAAAAAAAATTACCAAGCCAGACGATGATAGTCGACCGGAGAATTAGAAAGCAGACGATAATAGTCGAATTGCGGGTCAGACGATGATGGTCGTTTATATAATTCTAAGTCAGATGCTGATAATTGATTGTAGAATTACAAAGCAGACGGACAAAATTGCGAAGCAGCTGATGTCCCACTTAAGGAAGGACAACCACCGCCCTCCCCTAAATTATCCCTAAAGTTGCAAAAGTAGAACGATTTGCTAGCTCAGCTACCCCCTCCCCCCGTCATTTGATGGCGACAGTATGCAATTTATCTGTTAGAATTACTATGATATGCAATCACTAATTAAATCCATACACTTCTTCTTGTCAGTTCTTCTTATCTGGAAACATATCTCTGAGATAAAATGGCTGACTGGATAGAACTGGTTGTCTTGGCCGCACTTGACAACACTGCCTACACTTCACATTTACATATTTCCTCAATACATCATATATATATGGCATATCCTGATCGTTCACATGAGTTTTTTAGATGGCAGAGCTCATGTAAGCCTGGTCAGGATATGCCTATTTTGTTTTTAATATCAAAATCTGACTTTTTTAATATTTTTAATACCTTAATTTATACATTTCTAAAGCTTGTCTGACAAATGTATAAACTTTTATTTCTATCCTGAAAAGACAACTTTTTTTTTTTTTGTCGAAATACTGACTAAAATGAAAAAAAAAAAAACATTTTTGACCGAGAAATGTTGTTCTCATTTAGACGAAATAAACAATTCTTATAATGACGGTGAAATATAAATTAGGCGTATTAATTACATAGTCAGTGAATCTTGTCAAAACATAGGTGGTCACGATGGAATATTTACGAAGAAGACAATAAGGTCGAAATGTATGTGAAAAAATTATGAGGCAGACGAAAAAAAATCGAAATTTGTATAGAAAAATTATGAAGCAGACGATGATTTCGAAAATTTGTGTAGAAAATTTATGAAGCAGACGATGATGTTGAAATGTATGTAGAAAAATGATGTCGATATGTGTGTAGAAAAATTACAAAGCAGACGATGATGTTCGGTAAACAAAGAAAGAATTATAAAGCAGACGATGATGTTCGGTAAACAAAGAAAGAATTATAAAGCAGACGATGATGTTCGGTAAACAAACAAAGAATTATAAAGCAGACGATGATCTTCGGTAAACAAAGAAAGAATTATAAAGCAGACGATGATGTTCGGTAAACAAAGAAAGAATTATAAAGCAGACGATTATGTTCGGTAAACAAAAAAAGAATTATAAAGCAGACGATGGAGAGAGAATTAAGAAGCAGACGAGGATGACACCGAGTAGATTCCCGCCTTTTCTATTTTCAATTATCTTTCCCTATTTTCAGAGACCCAGAGAAAATCATATTTTATAAATAAAAAGAAAAAATACCGTGAAAAAAAGAGATCAGATTTTAAATTTTCCATTGTTCTTTTTATAACCCCATTGTTGCCAGTTCTTGGAAAATAATCTGTGATTTATTTATTGTGCCCTCTGTGAGCGAGAATTGGTTTCAGTGAGAATCTATGTTTTTTGACCAAAGGAAATACTGTATATATATGTTATGAATATTTTGTAATATACAGAATTATTATCTGTTGCTTGATTTTGGTATCCATGAGTATTTTACGTTTTGCAGTCGTAGTAACAAAATAATATATTAAAGAAAATAATTATCAAAAATAACTTTAATTGAACTAAAGAAATATATAAAAAACATAATTTGATAAAAGTACTGCCTGGCTTAAGGCAAGTAGAACAAAGAAAAACAAAAGACTTATTTACATATGGTTTTGAGCCGGCCATCAGGAAGCAACAACAATAGAGTTTATAAAGTGAAAACGGCTACCTCTGGTGGTCTATTTAACAGAGTAATTTAATCTATGAAATATATTTGAAAGATAATATATACATACCTACATACATACATATTTTAGCCATAGATATGGCCCAGCCACTTTGCCAGCTAAACACCTTTTTGGCAGATTGTCAAGATTCCATTAGATCCCGTGTGGATCTCATGGAATAAAGTCCGCCCTAGACTGACGAGGGCCATTAGCCCGAAACCATGGTCTCTAGGTGGACGCTTTTCAGTTTGCCAAAGCTGGTGTTGTGGCTTTGTCACCGACCCGAGGCCGCTAGTTTGTGGTAGCGGTCAATAGATGGCGTATGGTTTTAGACGTCAATTTTGACGGGAGAGGCGACCCTTGTCTCTTTAGATTAATTTCCTCCTTAGTTGGCATTCTACGCTCCAATAAAAATCTGGGTTATAAATATCTCTTCAACAAAAGATAAATCCTTTCGCAATAAGTTCCTTTTATTTACTCTAATCGCGAGCTTTCGGGCTCTTGGTCTTCAACAGGTGAAAGGTGGTATTAAGAGTATCAGGTAGTTGGCGATCTAAGGATACGTTCCAGGAGCCTGGGTTACCTTTTTGTTACTACTATTAAAATTGAATATCTTTTTTAAAAATTATTATCCCGAGTCTATGGTACCATGTCTTATGTTAAGGCCATGATAATCATGGTAGGTAAATCCGAGTAGATTGGTACAGGCCATTTTAATTATGGTAGGTAATCCGAGTAGAATTGGTACAGGCCATGATAATCATGGTAGGTAAAATCCGAGTAGATTGGCACAGGCCATGATAATCATGGTAGGTTAATCCGAGTAGAATTGGTACAGGCCATGATAATCATGGTAGGTAAATCCGAGTAGAATTGGTACAGGCCATGATAATCATGGTAGGTGATCCGAGTAGAATTGGTACGGGCCATGATAATCATGGTAGGTGATCCGAGTAGAATTGGTACAGGCCATGATAATCATGGTAGGTAAATCCGAGTAGAATTGGTACAGGCCATGATAATCATGGTAGGTGATTTGAGTAGAATTGGTACAGGCCATGATAATCATGGTAGGTGATTTGAGTAGAATTGGTACAGGCCATGATAATCATGGTAGGTAATCCGAGTAGAATTGGTACAGGCCATGATAATCATGGTATGTAATTCGAGTAGAATTGGTATACGAGTAGGCCATGATAATCATGGTAGGTAAATCCGAGTAGAATTGGTACAGGCCATGATAATCATGGTAGGTAATTCGAGTAGAATTGGTATACGAGTAGGCCATGATAATCATGGTAGGTAATCCGAGTAGAATTGGTACAGGCCATGATAATCATGGTATGTAATTCGAGTAGAATTGGTATACGAGTAGGCCATGATAATCATGGTAGGTAATCCGAGTAGAATTGGTACAGGCCATGATAATCATGGCAGGTAATCCGAGTAGAATTGGTACAGGCCATGATAATCATGGTAGGTGATCCGAGTAGAATTGGTACAGGCCATGATAATCATGGTATGTAATTCGAGTAGAATTGGTATACGAGTAGGCCATGATAATCATGGTAGGTAAATCCGAGTAGAATTGGTACAGGCCATGATAATCATGGCAGGTAATCCGAGTAGAATTGGTACAGGCCATGATAATCATGGTAGGTGATCCGAGTAGAATTGGTACAGGCCATGATAATCATGGTATGTAATTCGAGTAGAATTGGTATACGAGTAGGCCATGATAATCATGGTAGGTAATCCGAGTAGAATTGGTACAGGCCATGATAATCATGGCAGGTAATCCGAGTAGAATTGGTACAGGCCATGATAATCATGGTAGGTAATCCGAGTAGAATTGGTACAGGCCATGATAATCATGGCAGGTAATCCGAGTAGAATTGGTACAGGCCATGATAATCATGGTAGGTAATCCGAGTAGAATTGGTACAGGCCATGATAATCATGGTAGGTAATAAGTAACTGTTTTTACTGGAAGTACGCAAAATATGTCTAAACATGTAGAAAGTAATTCCGTATTTACACTTACAAATGTGTCAGAGCCCTGTTTGGTTACTTGCACTCACTAAATACAATAATTAGAAGCCAGTTGATCATTTTTTTTTTCCTTCAGAAAATAATTTTAAAATGTAAAGGTAAGAGAATAGTAACAAATAGAAATTCAGAAACAGTTCAATCACACACACACACACAAATCGGTCTTATACAGATTTACCACAGGAAGCAATAAAAGATTGAGCTCCTATACTCCAGGCAGCGCAGCAGAAACAGTTCAATCATCATATATATAGAGATAATCTTATAAAACAATATGTGCCAGAGTCCTGTTTGGTTACTTTCACTCACTTGGTGAAGATGGACTTTGACAATAATCGGGAATCATTGAAGCATGTTTTACCACAGGAAGCAATAATAGATGGAGCTCCTTATACTCCAGGCAGCGCAGCAGAAACAGTTAAATCATCATATATAGATAGATAATCTTATAAAACAATATTTACCAGAGTCCTGTTTGGTTACTTTCACTCACTTGGTGAAGATGGACTTTGACAATAATCGAAGGTCAATGAAACTTTTTTTTTTTCTTCAAAAAAAAAAAAAAGTGGCCAGTGCGGGATTTGAACCCGGGTCATGATTGTCGGAAATCAAAGGTTTGTACCACTGCTCCACCGATCCCCTGTTCTTTAGGAACAAGTATAAAACGAATAATCCATCCTGGTAAATACAAGTAACCCTGTTGTGTTCCAAGCTGCTCTGTAGGAATCCGGATTTTTTTATTACGCCACACCCAGATGACGTTTTGTTTTCACATGCAAATCACATATCTCAGTGTGATTCATACTTACATATTTCCCGAGTTGGAAAAACAGAAGATCACACTCTATATAAACACATTTAAACTTTTTTATTCCATCTTGACCAGAAAGATCAGACATTCTTCTATCTAGAAACTTCATATTCTGGTTGTAAGACTTAACGAGTTTTTCATGATATCTTCATAATTTGCTGAAGATGTGTTTAGCTTGCAAATTGGCCAAGTTCATTCGATGTGCAAAATCTGTTCTAACTCATTTGCCGAATCTCTCAGGAGAATCTGTATATAAGACACTGAAGGTTTCTTATTAAAGGTATTGATTGACATAGCTCTATATTTACATATTTCCCATGTAAATTTGCATATTCTAATTTCTTTCTCCCTCTTTTTCCCCACTTATTTGCCGTATCTCCCTCAGGAGAAGCTGTATATAAGACACTGAAGGTTTCTTAATAAAGGTACTGATTAATTTAGCTCTGTATTTACATATTTCCCATGTAAATTTGCATATTATATTTCTTTTTCCCTTTTTTTCCCTACTCTTATTTGCTGTATCTCCCTCAGGAAAATCTAACACTGAAGGTTTCTTAATAAATGTATTGATTAACTGATTTATAGTTATATTTACATATTTCTAATATAAATTTGCATATTCTAACTTCTTTATACCTTTTTTTTTTCTTCTTCTTCTTCACTCCATTGCTGTATCTCTCAGGAGAATCTGTATAAAATACTGAAGGGGTCTTAATTGAGTTATTGATTGATATAGCTCTATATTTGCATATTTCCCATATAACTTTGCATATACTAACTTCTTTATTCCTCTATTTGTTTCATTCAATGCTGTATATCTCAGGAAAATCTATATATATAAAAATGAATGCATGTGTGTCTGTTTGTTTGTTTGTTTGTCCTTTATGCCTGACCAAACCACTCATTGGATCGCCATGAAACTTTGGGAAGTTATTTAGTATAGTACTGGGAAGGTTTCTAGCAAATAAAATTTTTGAAATAACTTTTCGCCTAGAAATAATCAAGATAAATATTCTAATTTATCTGTTATAATTCAACAATCTGCTCTAAATATTATCATGATAATACGATGATTTTGTAATGTAGAAAATTAGGAAAGACAAAATTCAGGATGACACGGCAATTTATTTGAGACAAGAATAATGATACAATTCAAAGGCAAGATACTATTCCTTTAACTTCCAATTACCGAGGGAACCAATTAATATTGATTTTATTCAACTTATCGAGTATATTTCAAGGGACCGGGAAAAAATGTTCACTTTATCGAGAGATTCGTTAGACAAACCTTTACTCGGGTAAAACCCGGGCGAAGCCGGGTACGTCCGCTAGTATGTATATAAGATTGAAGTTCTATATAAAAGTATTGATTGGTTGTAAAAGTTTAAGTTTAAAGTGTAATTTCCGTTTTAAGTGGTTCACAATGGGCAGATAGCATTTGTCGCTGTGTGAAATGTTGGTCAGAGATGGTGGGATGTGATAGAAGTTTCCTGTTGTGCTATTGGACCGTTCTGTTAGAATCCACCAAGTGTAAGGGGGCAGCACGTGCTGTGGTGACATTGAAGTCCGCACTCTGGATGCAAATTAACCCTCGGGTTTCCAAACAGGTTCGCGGCTGTGGAACAATCGGCCGGTCACAATGGTGTTCCTCTAGGCCGCCGTCAGCCAATGGGAGTGCGAGGGCTGTTGCTGGGAGTCAGCTGACACTGCCTACACTCTGGCACCCGCAGTAACGTCTCAACAACACTGCGGTGTCGGGACGTACAACTCTAGCTCCCACATTGACTTACTGCCTCCACAACACTGTGGTGTCGGGACGTACAACTCTAGCTCCCACATTGACTTACTGCCTCCACAACACTGTGGTGTCGGGACGTACAACTCTAGCTCCCACATTGACTTACTGCCTCCACAATATCACTGCGGTGTCGGGACGTACAACTCTAGCTCCCACATTGACTTACTGCCTCCACAACAACACTGCGGTGTCGGGACGTACAACTCTAGCTCCCACATTGACTTACTGCCTCCACAACAACACTGCGGTGTCGGGACGTACAACTCTAGCTCCCACATTGACTTACTGCCTCCACAACAACACTGCGGTGTCGGGACGTACAACTCTAGCTCCCACATTGACTTACTGCCTCCACAACAACACTGCGGTGTCGGGACGTACAACTCTAGCTCCCACATTGACTTACTGCCTCCACAACAACACTGCGGTGTCGGGACGTACAACTCTAGCTCCCACATTGACTTACTGCCTCCACAACAACACTGCGGTGTCGGGACGTACAACTCTAGCTCCCACATTGACTTACTGCCTCCACAACAACACTGCGGTGTCGGGACGTACAACTCTAGCTCCCACATTGACTTACTGCCTCCACAACAACACTGCGGTGTCGGGACGTACAACTCTAGCTCCCACATTGACTTACTGCCTCCACAACAACACTACGGTGTCGGGACGTACAACTCTAGCTCCCACATTGACTTACTGCCTCCACAACACTGAGGTGTCGGGACGTACAACTCTAGCTCCCACATTGACTTACTGCCTCCACAACACTGCGGTGTCGGGACGTACAACTCTAGCGCCCACATTGACTTACTGCCTCCACAACACTGTGGTGTCGGGACGTACAACTCTAGCTCCCACATTGACTTACTGCCTCCACAACACTGAGGTGTCGGGACGTACAACTCTAGCTCCCACATTGACTTACTGCCTCCACAACACTGAGGTGTCGGGACGTACAACTCTAGCTCCCACATTGACTTACTGCCTCCACAACACTGCGGTGTCGGGACGTACAACTCTAGCTCCCACATTGACTTACTACCTCCACAACACTGTGGTGTCGGGACGTACAACTCTAGCTCCCACATTGACTTACTACCTCCACAACAACACTGCGGTGTCGGGACGTACAACTCTAGCTCCCACATTGACTTACTGCCTCCACAACACTGCGGTGTCGGGACGTACAACTCTAGCTCCCACATTGACTTACTGCCTCCACAACACTGCGGTGTCGGGACGTACAACTCTAGCTCCCACATTGACTTACTACCTCCACAACACTGCAGTGTCGGGACGTACAACTCTAGCTCCCACATTGGCTTACTGCCTCCACAACACTGCGGTGTCGGGACGTACAACTCTAGCTCCCACATTGACTTACTACCTCCACAACACTGCAGTGTCGGGACGTACAACTCTAGCTCCCACATTGACTTACTGCCTCCACAACACTGCGGTGTCGGGACGTACAACTCTAGCTCCCACATTGACTTACTGCCTCCACAACAACACTGCGGTGTCGGGACGTACAACTCTAGCTCCCACATTGACTTACTGCCTCCACAACACTGCGGTGTCGGGACGTACAACTCAATATTTTATATGTATTATGGTAATTTATTCCATGTTGAAAAATAATACTATGTGCCAACTCTAGTAACATTTCTGTTGCATACGTAGTAATGCATAGTAAGTGACAATGTATAGGTGTCCTATAGGATCTGTTGTATCGCTAGATTGAGACGTAGCCAGGCGTTGACAAGATAAGGTGTTGTTTCTATTAGGCCATCACGGACTTAGGAAATATTAGAAATACCTTACAATATCCTACTGACTCACTACTAGTGCCGCTATTTATCTACATATTCCTTAAGCAATAACGAATATGCAAAGAGGATATTTGCATATCTACAAATATCCAAGTATGCAAATACACTACAATATCCATACACATGTAGACAAAACCTTTATGTTTTAATTGAAAACAACGGAGTGTTTTCCCTAGAAATTACTTTACAATTGGAGAAAACAGATTTAGAACTTCCATGTTGTCATCAGTTATTTTTATGTCACAATTTTTGCTAATCCCAATGATAATTAACCTAATAATAGGTTTGCTTTAAAAAAAAAAAAAAAAAAATAGGGAACACTCATTGTCTGCTGCTTCTCTGTTTTTTTTTTTTTTTTTTTAATACGTTACAGGGGCATCAATCCTTTGTCTGGCGGATCTCTCTATGATAATTCAATAAAAGGATTTGACCCAGGACCAGTTTAAATATACTCGGTCAATGATTATAGTGGTTCGATAAACTATAATTGGGTTGATTTTGATGGGAAATTGGGGTTGTGTATTAAAACTGCAAATTCTTATTTTTAAATTACGTTTTACGAGAAAATATTTAAAAATAATATTTAAATGGTTATTAATTCTTTGATAGTCAACTGTTTGATGACTCTAAGGTTGTCCCAAAAGTTCGTATGCCTATTTTGATTTTTGCAAGTGTTTACAAACTTTTGGAACAACCTTGTAATTCTGAAACTTGGCCAACCTGCTGATTGTCCATTCTTGATATAGAACATCAGAGTTTAAATCATTCTTCTATAAGAATTCTGTTAAAATGTTACCAAGGTTGTCTCAAAATATTACCAAGGTTGTCCCAAAATATTACCAAGGTTGTCCCAAAATATTACCAAGGTTGTCCCAAAATATTACCAAGGTTGTCCCAAAATATTACCAAGGTTGTCCCAAAATATTACCAAGGTTGTCCCAAAATATTACCAAGGTTGTCCCAAAATATTACCAAGGTTGTCCCAAAATATTACCAAGGTTGTCCCAAAATATTACCAAGGTTGTCCCAAAAGTTCGTAAACACTTACAAAATATAAATCATAATATGTTTAGGAACTTTTGAGACAGCCGTATATAATTTATATTTATTTTGATAAATTATTTAAGTTGTGAAGTTGGTTTTTGGTTAACACGCTGTACAAGAATTCTAATTGTAATTTCCTTCAAGCAGACAGGAGTGTTTAAGACAATGCTAATCTCGCTATTTGCTAAAGAAGAAGAAGAAATAAAAGTCGGGCAAGACGCTCTACTACGGGTACAGAATAAAAGGAGCGACAATATATACACTTTGATGACAATTTGCACCCATCAATTGACAACAACAACAACAAAAAGCCTTTATTTAGGGTTACTGACCCTATACAGGATTCACCAGAGGTATGCATAAGAACAAAGCAGTGAGACAAAGGAAATAACGATATAGACAGAAGAAAAAAGAAAAAAAAACAAGAAAGAGAAAGAGGGAAGCAAGAAAAACAACACAAAAAGAGTAGCAGTAAGAAAGTGAGGAGTGAGTCCATCAATTGAATATTTTATTCATTATATATAAGTTCCCTGTAGAAGAACAGAGATGTCTGAAACTTGAGATGGTTTTAAAATAAATAAAAAACTCATCTCCAGAAACCTTTTTTAATTGTTTAATTTGCACCCATACTTATACCTTACTAGCCGAATGGCAACGCCCGTGTTTTACCCGATTGAATGTTTTGATTCAAATACTATTTGTTACAATTATAAATTGGCGCCTTAAATAAATGCATATGTTAGTTAATAACTATAGCCTATGTGCTTTATCTGTCTATGTACTGTTGGCTTCCGTAGGCGTCTCTTACTGGGAAAAAGAAAGAGAGGATTCCATTTGGTTATTAACTAATATATGCATTTATTTAAGGAGCGACCCGCTCCAACACAATAGTTACAAAAACGAAAATGCGAGTGGGGGGGGGGGGGGGGGGGGGGGGGGGGGGGCAAAGGTGGCGTGATCGTAGCCGACCAATAGGAGGGCGCCCATTCCAAAAAAAAAAAAAAGCAAACCGTGACAGAGTTGATTGATTGGGAGATTAGGAGATGAAGAATGACCCTCGTAACTGTATATAGAATGACAAGTATAATCTCCAATTCACTATAGAAATGGAAGATACACAAGTCAGAGAGAAAAGATTCTTTATATAAGAGGATGATTGTTCAAGCTTTCGGACAATATGTCTTTCTACGGGTACAGAATAACAACAACAACAACAAAAAAGCCTTTATTTAGGGTCACTGACCCTATACAGGATTCACCAGAGGTATGCATAAGAACAAAGCAGTGAGACAACGGAAATAGCGATATATACAGAGTAAAAAGAGAAAAAAAAAAAAAAAAAAAAACAAGAAAAGGAAAAAAAAAATAATAATAATAAGAAAGAGGGAAGCAAGAAATCAACACAAAAAGAGTAGCAGTAAGAAAGTGAGGAGTGAGTATCACTTGGCCTTCTTCTGAGATATGGACTTGTGGAAACCATAAAACGCCGTAGCAATATACTTATTCTGGGTCATATTGTCAATTATTGATGGAAGTGAAGCACAGAGTTGCCCAGTTTTGAGCATAAGGGTTCTTCTTTCTTCTTTCAGAGCAGAGCAATCAAAAATATAGTGAGTGATTTCATTTTGTAGTTTTGAATTACAGAAGGTACAAGTCGGGTCCTCACCGCAGAGCATCTTGGTGTGGTTTTCTCTAAAAAAACTTGAAAGTATTCTAACTTGTGCGAGTAGTCTTACAACCGGGAAAGGAAAATCCCCTAAAAGGTATCCCTCCGTCATGAAAGATATGTGAATGTCTTTGTAGTGAGAGTATAGCTTAGATTTATCCATTCTTGTAAGGTCGTTTTGTATAGATTGGTCTGCCGCTGTTTTTAAGAGCCCTGTAATCGCGCTCCTCAGCGTTTCAGGGTCATCACAGGAAACAAGTGCAGGGGATCCATTATCGTTAAGCAGATTAGTGAGCTTTTTAATGAAACCGATGGGTGTGCCCGAAGCATTAGAGAGTTCCCGTGTTCTATTAAAACATATACGTGGCAATCTGTCACTGCTCATATTCAACACCCGCAGCCAATACTTCAGGGTTAATTTTAAGGTGGTACAGAATAACAAGAGTGTTTGATGTCTATGGGAGACTGGATTCGCCCAGGGATTTGCATAGCTAATGAGATCCGTTTGCCGAGTCAGCTAAGTGAAAGCCAGAGTTTTAAAATAGTGTCAGACGATGGTTGGACATTTTCCAGCAGGTGATAACAAGATCTGGCTGGTGGAACGATCTTGTTGACGTCTTTCCTCATCAGGTGACGTAAAGACATCTCCTTATCTGCCCCACAAGACACACTCTTTTTTTTTAAATCTCGATATCCTACTGGGAAAACGCTTCCAAATCAGTAGGCATACTTTTAATAGAAAGATATAACAAGTCATATATATATATTATATTAATAAAAAGATGAGATTTTCTGTTTGTATTTTGATTGTTATTTATATAGAATTAGTTGTTATTTTAATTATGTTATATAAAAATGAATCGAGATTTTATTCTTGAATTTAGATCATGTTGAGGATTTTGGTTATCTTGAGAATTAAGCTATGGTGGTGCAGTCGTGGTTGAATAATAATCTTGAAAATATAATGTCTTGATCAGAGATTTCTTTATTGAGCTGAGGAATACATATAAAAACATAATATGGTAAAATTACCGCCTGGCTTAAGGCGAATAGAACAAGGAAAACAAAAGATTATTTACATAATGTACAAAGATTTGAGCCGGCCATCGGGGAACAACAACAATGAATATTTATAGGGGAAGCGTGACCCGTGGCGGTCGATTTAGCAGAGCATTTTATCTATGAAATATAATTTTAAATAGAATAGTATTTTAATATAACATATATATAGGAAATTAAACAACAAGAATGTTTCTTTCACATTAAAAACAAACTTCTAATGTCCTTACAACGGTGAAAAAAAAATTGGCCCTTTTGTTAACAATCACTTTAAGTAATTATCTTTCTTTATAATTCTTACTTTCCCTTTATTCTTGTCTTTTTGGTGACACTATGGACACAAATAATCTCCAATTTGATATCTGTCAGTGACCATCTCTCTCATCTAGTGATCTTCTGGTAACTTCCTTGGCCTCTTCCAGCCAGTTCATTGGAGGTCTTCCTCTCTTCTTTCAAATTTTCCCAACATCATTGTCTTTTGTGATCTATTTGCTCTTATTATATGTCTTAAATAAGTCAGTCTTCATTTATTTGAGACTCTATGGATTTACCAGGATTTATTTCATTCTAGATTGATATACACTCATGGACAAACTTAAGGAAGTTGTACCTTTCAGCATGTATATCGGGATTGAGACAATAACTCTGAAAGATATTACAGTGACCTTTATTGAAGACACACGAGATAACCAATATGCACTCATGGACAAAACTTAAGGAAGTTGTGCCTTTTACCATGTATATCGGGATTGAGACAATAACTCTGAGAGATATTACAGTGACCTTTATTGAAGACACACGAGATAACCAATATGCACTCATGGACAAAACTTAAGGAAGTTGTACCTTTCAGCATGTATATCGGGATTGAGACAATAACTCTGAAAGATATTACAGTGACCTTTATTGAAGACACACGAGATAACCAATATACACTCATGGACAAAACTTAAGGAAGTTGTACCTTTCAGCATGTATATCGGGATTGAGACAATAACTCTGAAGATATTACAGTGACCTTTATTGAAGACACACGAGATAACCAATATACACTCATGGACAAAACTTAAGGAAGTTTTACCTTTCAGCATGTATATCGGGATTGAGACAATAACCACACACACACACACACACACAAAAGCCTTTATTAAGACACACAGGTCTTACAGGGGATTCTCCTTGTGGTTACAAAGCGGAGAAAGTGGGAAATAAAAATGGTGAAAGAATATATACATATGGTAAATATATACATATTATAAGAAAGAATAAAGAAATAAGAAGAATTTTAAAAATAAATAAATAAAAATTAAAAAAATTTGGAAATATGGATGGGAGAAGTGGAGAGCGAAAAGAGGAAAGAAAGCAGGTATTTACATATGGGATTGAGACAATAACTTCTGATAGATATTACAGTCTTCTACAGATTATCCAAGTATAGAAATGTAGGATACATACAGGAATAACAGTAATAGTACCAGTAATAACAACAAAAAGCTTTATTAAGACCTTTCAGTCTTTATACAGATTCTCCAAAACAGAAATGTAGAATACAAACAGGAATAACAGTAATAGTACCTTAATGGTAATATGATATTATATACAAGAAAAAATTATATAAAGACAATCAAGCTAATAGATTAGTCTGGGTAAATTGGAGGACATTTATTATACATGGATTTACCACGGATTCACCGCAAATGAAGATTTAAAAAAAGCAAAAGTTAACCACAATCAATATTGATATAATGAAATTTATGGATAAAATACAATATTAAAAAATATAATTAATAAAATGTGAAACCCTTTCCTCAGCAAAAATAAAAATCCTAATTTGTCAGTTTTTAACAAAGGGGCAAGTTTTGGGGGAAGGGGGGCGGTAGGTATGTATGTGCGTAAGGAGGGAGGAAGAGGAGAATTAAAAAAAAAAGAAGAAAGAAAAAACCATGTTTTTTATATGATAAATACCTTACTGTACTGTAAGTCAATTTTTTTTCTTTTTCCGCGTGCAGCATAAACTTTCATAAAAAGTTTTGAATAAATTCTTCTTCCAATTAATAAAAAAAAAAAAACATCCCAGCCGGGACTCGAACCCGGGACCTTTGGATTAGAAGTCCAACGCGCTATCCACTGCGCTACTGGGACATATACAATCATCCTCAGTTAAGTTTTACAATCAATTTCTATGATAGGAAATTTTCTTTTTTTTAATTAATAGTTCGAATAAATTTTTAATATATGTACTTATTTTAAATTTAAAGAAAAACTTGAATTTACACAATATATCAGAATCACTATAGAACAGTCTATCCAAACCGACCAATCAAGAATAACCAATTCGAAGCTACACACACACTACAAATATTTACATAAAACATTCGCAGCAGAGAACTATCTACTAAGTGAACTCCCACTGCCGGCTAAACGCCTCATTGCGCAATTGAGAATTCTATTTGTTTTATATCGAGAAGACCATATAAAATATCTAAGGACAGAAGACTTGTATTGCCAACTATGCAAAAATAGAACCGAAAATGAATTAGAACATTATATATTTGAATGCATGCCTCTTGACACGGAAAGAAAAATACTCTTCTCTAAGATAGGCCATACACACTTCACATTATATTCTTTATTATCCAACTTTATAGACAATAGTTCAGTAGCTCTAAATCTATATAACTTCCATAAAAATGCTGTAAAAAAGAAAGACTTAACCGAACATTCAAACATACCAAAAATTTCTGTTTGATAAGAAAGACAGAACCAACATCCAATTATTTGTTTAGGCAGATACGATAAGTTAACAATGATAAAACGGTGTTTACCTTACAACCCTGAACACGAGGATTTCCTGGGAAATCTCTTAAAGATTTCTTAAAAAATACATGGCCCACCTGCGCTGTTCCATCTTGTTCCATATGTAAATACCTGTTTTCTTTCCTCTTTTCGCTCTCCACTTCTCCCATCCATATTTCCAAAAAAATTTTTTTTTCTCTTTTTTTGATTTTTTTTTTATTCTTCTTACTTTTTATTCTTTCTTATAATCTGTATATATTTACCAAATGTATATAATCTTTCTCCATTTTTTATTTCCCACTTTCATAGGTTCCTCCGTTTTGTAACCCCAAGGAGAATCCTCTGTAAGACCTGTGTGTCTTAATAAAGGCTTTTGTGTGTGTGTGTGTGTGAATTTACACAATACAATTAAATTATGTCAAATGATATAATGGTATTATTGATTGGGAAAATAAAATAATCTTTTGATATATAAAATGTAGGGTGTAAAATATATTAATGAAAGATATATACCTATAACCTTTAATGTTATTTTAATTATTAAAAATTAATTCATTTTTATATATTACGTTTTACATTTGAATTTTATTTTACCAACGTGTAACCAAAAAAATTAAATAAATTTTTTATTTAAACTTTTATGTTTTCACCATACTAAGTATTCAATAATACTAGTTAAAAATTAACTAGTTAAACAATATTAGTTTATTTCTCTAAAACCTTACACAATGACTAATCAATTTATTTAATATATTAAAAACCATATTTAATGCATTTAAATTAACAGCATCATGGTCAATGTGGTCTCAAATAATATTAAATATATTATATGGTCAATGATCAAATAAATATTATATATATTATAAATGGTCAATGATCAAATAATATTAAATAAATGGTCAATGATCAAATAATATTAAATAAATGGTCAATGATCAAATAATATTTAATATATGGTCAATGATCAAATAAAATTAAATTTATGGTCAATGATCAAATAATATTAAATATATTATATATGGTCAATGATCAAATAAATATTAATTATATTATACAAAAACTTCAACAGATAGTTACAGAAATGTTTAAAAAAAAAAAATTTTTTTTTCGTTAATGTGAAATATAATATTTTAGAAACATTTTCCTCAACCAGGCCATTAAAAATTGTTGTTTAAAAAAATGCTGACTCGTATCGTTTTTATTTATTTGTTGAAGCTTTTGACCATGTCAGGATTTTGGTCTGTCGATGGATTGCTCTATTTTTAAAAACTATTTAACGATATTAAAAATTTGTGTCTTATCCGTTGTTTTATGATCAAAAACGAATATCTTTGATAAAAAATATAAAAAGTTGTATCCTTCTAGAATTTTGCCACGAGGAAAATTAGGGAAGACCAATTTCTTATCTATCTCTTTACTCGACTAATTGGCCATTATAGAATGATCTTCTAGTCCTACCAACGAAAGTCCAACTTCGGGATGAGACAACAATTTATTTCAAGCAAGAACAAACTATTAATGATAAAACAAAAGATAAGTAATAAGGGAAGTAAAACAACACTTGAAGTTACAGTTGAGTTTATTTTCAATGAAAAATCAAAATTTATTTCAAGGTGAAATATTGACTATTTCTAACCTTTTTGGATGAGGTATGAAAGGGGGGTGAATTATGAAGAGTAATGATGAACGGAAAAATAAAAGTGCCCAGGGATGGGATTCGAACCCACAATGTTCCGCTTACCGGGCAGATGCCATGTACACTAGGCTACCCTGGACGTATTTTTCCGTTCACAAATAATACATAAAGTAACTTATAATACAATATAATACACTGCGGCTTGTGATTGTAAAACAACATTTGAAGTTACGCCGCATGAGGAGGAGAATAAGGGAAGTGTACAGAGTATAGCAAAATATAAACGTAAAAAATAATACTCTGCTAATAAAATAATAAATACTTTGTTACAATATTCACTAGACGGTCCCTCGACGCCATTGACCCCCCCCCCCCCCCCCCCCCCCATCGTCTGCTACACTACATTCTAGTGTTACCAGACCGTAAAGCAGAGTTTCCACATGTGTAGACCACATGGCTACTCGGGTAGAAAACTGCCTTCTACATTCTTGTGGTCTACATGGTCGATAGACATTGAAGTTTAAACACAAGGTAATAAGACCAAATAGGTAACGAACGCTGCTACCAAAACGTCACACACCATTTATTTGATCTTATTACCTTGTGTTTATAATCTACTAGCGGATGTACCCGGCTTCGCCCGGGTTTTACCCGAGTAAAGGTTTGTCTAACGAACATTTGTTAAAACAATTCTCTATAAACTTATAAAAAAAGAAAGATATATTTTGATAATTTGAAACTCGTAAATTTGAATCTCTCGATAAAGTGAAGTTATCCTGAATTTTGTCTTTCCTAATTTTCTACATTACAAAATCATCGTATCATCATGATAATATTTAGAGCAGATTGTTGAATTATAACAGATAAATTAGAATATTTATCTTGATTATTTTAAAGCGAAAAGTTATTTCAAAAATTTTATTTGCTAGAAACCTTCCCAGTACTATACTAAATAACTTCCCAAAGTTTCATGGCGTTCCAATGAGTGGTTTGGTCTGGCATAAAGGACAGACAGACACACACACACATACACACACATACATTCATTTTTATATATATAGACTAGACGAATGACCCGGCTTCGCCCGGGAATTCCCCCGAGTGCAATTTCCTTCATACTGAAAGAACATTACTAATAAATAGTATTAGAGCCATAGAATAGCAACACCGAAGTAATACATTATCACAGGCAAAAAGTATGTGTGATGTAAAAAAATGCAATATATTAGTATTTAGGTATTTTATTTATTTATTTTTCAATCCATTTAGGTGTTTTAAATATAGTTCAAATAGTTGGCAGATTTTAAGAATTATCATATTGACTGTAACTTTAATTTATTATTATATAAAAAAAAACAAATGCCAGAACAAAAATTAATAAAAAATACGAAAGCCATTGTTTACATACAGTAACGCTAATTTTGTAAAGTTTTTTTAAAAATTGCATTGTGTGCACTTACCGTAACTTAGTAATATAAATTTCTCTCTCAATACTTTTGTAAAAAAATGTGACACTCGTATAAAAAGATATTTAAAAAAAAGTACGCAAGCAACTTGAAAAGAAATGCAGAACGCTCATTGGTCGCTTAATTGGCCTCGTGTTGTTACTTCGCCTCGTATTTACTCCGCGTAAAAAAAAAAAATTCTTTAAATGAAAAAAAAGAAATAGCCAAAAATACTAATCAAAATGTAGCCGAAAATTTTCCTCAGGTTTATAAAAAGCGACATACAAAATTTGGTACCAATTGGTTCAGTAGTTTTTGAGTTTATCGCAAAACAGACATTGACTTTTATATATATATAGATAATCAAAATTGTACCTTATTGAAGGTTATTTACATATTAAACAAAATGTTAACGCGGGATTCAATCCCAGTTCATGACTGTCGGGAATCGAGGGTGTTACCTACTGGTCCACCGACTCTTCATTTGCTATCTAAATGGAATGTTGGTATATCATATATCGGTAGAGTAGAAAGTTATAAACGGTTGAAGAGATGATGTTTTCAGAGTTTGCTAAATCTAGCCAAGGACGTCTTGTGGCGACAACTTTGTGAGTTTGGGAGGAAGTCTCGATTGGAAATGCTTACCTCACCGATAAGAAGCGATTGATAAGTTGTTTTTTTGTGCATAGATTCCAGTCTTATCTCCACGTGGAGTTGGGATTGGGAAAGTTCTGACAGTCTGGGTGACACGGTACCACCGTCGCTATAGCTCTGGTTGTATGACCTGGAATCTCCTCAACCAGCCATAGGATCGCAGTATTCCTCTCAGAGCTTCCTTTCTATGGCTGGTCTTTTGATGGTATCATAGGGTCTATCTATTTCTCCTCAACCAGCCATAGGATGGCAGTATTCCTGTCCTCTCAGAGCTTCCTTTCTATGGCTGGTCTTTTGATGGTATCATAGGGTCTATCTATTTCTCCTCAACCAGCCATAGGATGGCAGTATTCCTGCCCTCTCTGAGCTTTCTTTCTATGGCTAGTCTTTTGATGGTATCGTAGGGTCTATCTATTTCTCTTCAACCAGCCATAGGTTGGTAGCTGGCAGTATTCCTGTCCTCTCAGAACTTCCTTTCTATGGCTGGTCTTTTGATGGTATCGTAGGGTCTATCTATTTCTCCTCAACCAGTCATAGGTTGGTGACTGGCAGTATTCCTGTCCTCTCAGAGCTTCCTTTCTACGGCTAGTCTTTTGATGGTATCGTAGGGTCTATCTATTTCTCCTCAACCAGCCATAGGTTGGTGACTGGCAGTATTCCTGTCCTCTCAGAGCTTCCTTTCTATGGCTAGTCTTTTGATGACCAAGTCTAGATAGAAATGTTTTCGGAAGGAAATGGATCTATAAAAACAAAGTTTATCTCTCCTGTCAAAATAGACATAAAAACTAGACCCTATCTATTGACCGTCTCCACAAACAAGCGGCCTCGGGTCGGTGACAAAGCCACAACACCAGCTTTGCTAAACTGAGAAGCGTCCATCTGGAGACCATGGTTTCAGGCTAATGGCCCTCTAGCTGGTACTGGGATCAGGTTGATAAATTAATTTTAAAAAAAGTTATCTCCTGATAGTGTAACTAAAAGTTGCTGATGGCTTGCGCCATCTATCGGAATAAATATCAACTAATCGTTTATTTTTTATTATTCCAGAATTGATCTATATAATTCTAGAATATCTTGATTAATAAAAAAAAAAAGGGAAATTTGACCAATATTCTGGAATAATTTTAAAAATCAACGATTAATTGATATTTATTCCGATAGATGGCGCAAGTCATCAGCAATATTTACTGGTGACTATCAGGAGATGTCTTTTTTCATAATCCAATGTCTATGTTGGAATCTGGTTATTGATGGAATCTCTTGATGCGACTATACAGCATTGGACCATTGTCAACGACCTTTGTGGTATATAGCTACAAGGGAGAAAAACAGTTCTGGGGATGGGAGACATAATTACAAATGTCATTTTGTCAAGTTGTGCTGTCTTGTAGACGTCTGTGATTCGATAGACAACACATGGCCATTCCTGGAAGGTTATAGGGCTTCCAGACATATAACAGGCGAATGCCTTATTGTCAACATTTCCACAGCCCGGGATCGATTCCCCCTTTAGACACTTTTTTTTTTTTATCTTCAATGAACCCCAAATCCAAATCCACCAGTGAGTGCAAGTAACGAAACGTAGTTATCTGTCATATTTTTAAGTGAAAAAAACGAATTGCTTTTTTTACATGTGTAGACATGTGGTGTACTTACAGTAAAACCTGTTGTTAACTACTCACCATGATTATAATGGCATACTTGGGATAAATACAACCAACCACCAAGATACACTCATGGACAAAACTTAAGGAAGTTGTATCTTTTACCATGTATATCGGGATTGAGACAATAACTCTGAAAGATATTACAGTGAGCTTTATTGAAGACATACGAGATAACCAATATACACTCATGGACAAAACTTAAGGAAGTTGTACCTTTCAGCATGTATATCGGGATTGAGACATTAACTCTAAAAGATATTACAGTGAGCTTTATTGAAGACACACGAGATAACCAATATACACTCATGGACAAAACTTAAGGAAGTTGTACCTTTCAGCATGTATATCGGGATTGAGACATTAACTCTAAAAGATATTACAGTGAGCTTTATTGAAGACACACGAGATAACCAATATACACTCATGGACAAAACTTAAGGAAGTTGTACCTTTCAGCATGTATATCGGGATTGAGACAATAACTCTGAAAGATATTACAGTGACCTTTATTGAAGACACACGAGATAACCAATATACACTCATGGACTAAACTTAAGGAAGTTGTACCTTTCAGCATGTATATCGGGATTGAGACAATAACTCTGAAAGATATTAAAGTGACCTTTATTGAAGACACACGAGATAACCAATATACACTCATGGACTAAACTTAAGGAAGTTGTACCTTTCAGCATGTATATCGAGATTGAGACAATAACTCTGAAAGATATTACAGTGAGCTTTATTGAAGACACACGAGATAACCAATATACACTCATGGACAAAACTTAAGGAAGTTGTACCTTTCAGCATGTATATCGGGATTGAGACAATAACTCTGAAAGATATTACAGTGAGCTTTATTGAAGACACACGAGATAACCAATATACACTCGTGGACAAAACTTAAGGAAGTTGTACCTTTCAGCATGTATATCGGGATTGAGACAATAACTCTGAAAGATATTACAGTGACCTTTATTGAAGACACACGAGATAACCAATATACACTCATGGACAAAACTTAAGGAAGTTGTACCTTTTATCATGTATATATGGATTGAGACAATAACTCAGAAAGATATTACAGTGACCTTTATTGAAGACACACGAGATAACCAATATACACTCATGGACAAAACTTAAGGAAGTTGTACCTTTTATCATGTATATATGGATTGAGACAATAACTCAGAAAGATATTACAGTGACCTTTATTGAAGACACACGAGATAACCAATATACACTCATGGACAAAACTTAAGGAAGTTGTACCTTTTATCATGTATATATGGATTGAGACAATAACTCAGAAAGATATTACAGTGACCTTTATTGAAGACACACGAGATAAAAAAATAGACAATCGGCGACATCAAAGACTTTCCACTTCCTTTAGTTTTTATCTATTTAGAGTACTTTTTCTCAAAGATTTTCTTTCATTAAAAACGTTTTAATACAAATTTACTGGCAAGATTGTAAAAAGGAGAGTGCGGTGAGATATAGACTTACCTGAGTTCACCCCTAAGACAAATATAGACAATCTATAAATAGAATAATCATTTTACCCCCTCACGCCATAGTACCGTGGTGGTTGTTTTTTTACAGATTCCATTCATAGAAATTAGAAAGTTTATGGAGGGTTGGTGGAAGGCTGGTTAAACCGTTTGGTTTTCGACCACTACAACCCGGGTTCGATTCCCGCATTGGACACTTTTTTTCTGATTAAAAAAAAAAATGCTCCAATGGCCCCCGATTCTTGCAAAAGTCCAACCCCACCAGCGAGTGCAAGTAACCAAACGGAGCTCTGGCATATTTGTAAGTGCAAAGTTGAACTGCTTTTCACGTGTGTAGACATGTGGTGTACTTACAGTAAAAACAGTCGCTAACTACCCACCATGATTATCATCACCTGTACCACGTGTACTAGGGATAATTAAAATCTCCAATGGTAAATCTTTTAGATTCACAATCAGGAGATGTCTTTTTTTCTTAAGAAACTCTTTGCTTCACGATTTTTTTTCTTCTTCTTCTGTGATAATATACTATTTCAGGTGATTATGCAACTTATGATATGTAAATATGTTAGCTAGATTTTTGTCGTCTGCTATCTTAGCAGACTGATAGATCTTCTTATACGGCATCTACTGATCGTCGTGCAACTAAAAGTTATTGATGGCTTTCGCCATCTATCGGAATAAATATCAATTTATCGTTGATTTTTTAATTATTATTACAGAATTGGCCAATAATCAAAAAGGGTATTTGGCCAATTCTGGAATATAAGGTTGTTCCAAAAGTTCGTCTTTTTCTTAAAACTTTTTTTTTCTAATTACTTGGTGAATAATATTATTACAGCAAGAATACATAATACAATTACTCTATACATAATACAAAGACATTATATATAACGGCGAATAATATTGGTATTTCACATTTTTTGCAAGTGTTAACGAACTTTTGGGATAACCTTGTAATTAAAAAATCAACGATTAGTTGATATTTAGTCCGATAGATGGCGCAAGCCATCAGTAACTTTTAGTTACGCGTTCAGAAGATGCCTTTTTTTCCCCCTTAATTTATCCATCTGATCCATGTACAATTTCAGTTTTGTACAATAATTCATATTGTTGTAAGGTACTTCACTCTATGGAAGTTACTGTAGGGTAGTGCAGGCTGTGTAGACAGACGGGATATCAAAGTAGACCACCACATGGCCGCTCTGCTAAATTTGGGATCATGTTGGCTGGTCGAATGTCTTTATGGCGATATTTTAGGTTTTATTGGCTTAGAGAACATGTAGTGTAAGTCATGTCATATTTGCTTACTTTTTTAACTTAGTCAATTTCACATTATGATGTATTTTTAATTAAAAAGGCATATATTGGATCAAAATATCATTTATTTTACCAATATTTCAGTTGGCTGAACGCCAACCTTTATCAAGGTATTATAACATATTTAATGTGTGCCAACAACAAACTCAGCGCCACATAACGTCACACATTAAGATGTTATAACACCTTGATAAAGGTTGGCGTTCAGCCAACTGAAATATTGGTAAAATAAATGATATTTTGATCCAATATATGCCTTTTTAATTAAAGATTTATTTATGGATTGCTCTATTTAAAAAAAATATGATGTAGGTATTTGATATATTTTGAAAATGAATCGTACGCGTTACAAAAATAGTTTAAATTTCTTAAAATAGAATGGTATAAAATGGAAATATTGTATTCGTCTTTCTTCTCTCAATCATATGTATATATACTCTTATGGACAAAACTTAAGGATGTGGAAAGTATTTGATGTCGCCGGTCGTCTTTTTTTTTTTTTTTTTAAGGAGACAGAGGCTGTTCATACTTGATTATCTCGTGTGTCTTCAATAAAGGTCACTGTAATATCTTTCAGAGTTATTGTCTCAATCCCGATATACATGCTAAAAGGTACAACTTCCTTAAGTTTTGCCTCCATGAGTATAGTCTTCTTTTTATTAACAATTTGATAATGCATCTGTTCTGTTGGTAGCTAGATGGTATCTGATTGTAAGAAGTTTTCCTTGGTTTCAGTTTATCCACAAATATAGTACGAGAACGTTCTGTTGATATCGTGTTTTTTAACATATTCTTCAATCAGTTTTCGGTTTCTTAGAATTTGGATAAGGTATCTGTTCTGTTGGTATCATCGCCTATCATCGACTAAAAAGAAAATAGAGGTAACCCAGGCTCCTGGAGCATAAATCGCCTGACAAAAATGACAAATGTTACTTTGTTCGAGTTAACACACAAAAAGCAATAAACTAGGGCCTACAGTAAGAGTAACTTAAACACAGAAAAAGGTACACTCCGGAGTACAACACCAACAATAAAAAGGAGCAAAAATAACGCACGATTTGCTATATAAAAACAAAACAGTACTTATCTTTATTTTAGCGTTGATAGGGATCGGACCGGGGTCACACAGGTATGCGAGGAGATCACCAAACACGGATAAAGCACGCAGAGAACACTTTAAGCGTCTTCACACCAAATATCCACCACACTCCCCTCGCAATACCATAGTCCCCTTATATATATAAACATGGCCACATTTGTCCAATGAGAAGGCGGGAGAGATTGGTTCACTAACAAACGAAAACAAAATTCTTTCCACTAAAACCTGAGATAAGATATTTGTCAATATAATTGGACACGCCAACTATCCTGTATATCATGGTTGTCCAAGTCTTCATAGTTATCCAGACTTGGGATTGTCAAATATGGAGGAGAGACGTTAGTACGGTATTGCACAAGTACTGGACAAGAAGTGTGCCAGACAGACACACAGACTGACGTGTGGACAGACGAGCAAGGCTATCGGTCAACCGATAGTCCGACGACAAATGTCGCGAGCTGTCAACCTTATCACGGCGGCGGTGTTTGAAGAATGTCGTTCCCCTCTCGTCATCCCTCCACTGAAGATGGCCAAAAGCCCGAAACTACGGTTGTTGGCTACTGTACGAATTTGGCAAAAACTGATGTTGTGACTCATTTCTGTTGTTGTCGTGTCCAATGAAGAGCCTCAGATGTCTCCGTACATCTCTATCACAGCAATGTTCTCTTTCTTGGGTGTCTAACATACAGTAATAACAGTAATAGTACCAATAATAATTATTAATACACGTATCATATGTAAATACCAGAGTTTTTGTTCTTGTATTTATATCTTTTCCGCAGGTTTACCCAGACCAATCTGTGTTTATGATTTTAATTGTCCTAAATAAGTTTTCCTATATATAAATTTCATTATTACCTTTAAATTTGATTAGCTTTTACTTTTTTTCCTTCTTTTCATTTGCATACTCAGTGTTGTATGTATAAGACTATATTTCTTAATAAAGGCCTTTGAGTACGTGGTTTAAGCCAATCAGAGTTGAGATATTTTGTCCAATCAGATTCAAGAGTTTGTTCTATATGGACCGTGTTGCTAAGCTTACCGTCTCTAAACCGGAAGTCCAGATGGACCTGACGCGATGTAAAATGGCCCCCTATACACAGACAGGAAGTTGTAATCCATTTAGCATTACCCAGGGTGCACCACGTGGAGGCGGATTACACTACACCCCGAAAGAGGAAGAGGTCGCTTTGACGCCCCCTACGCGGGGGGACTTAAACAGGACAAAACAAAGGGCCGACACGACAACGCGGTGTCCAGCAAATAAAGCCGCAGTGTCCCAAAGCGGTAGAATTTGATGGACGACGTTGAAGGCGGCCCTAGGTTCTGAGTCTCGAGTCAAACCCACGTGGAGCGGACGCCAACGACCAGATCCCCTTCCGGGACAACTACTAGGGTCGGATGATCAATTGTTCCGCCTTCTAAACTACTAGGGTCGGTAGTAACAATTATTCCGCCTTCTACATGCTATCTGATAAGCATTTTAAGGCTCAACTACTAGGGTCGGGTTCGGCTTATATAGCCGGCACTGGACGGGGGCGGGATCAAACGGGTAGTTTGGGGAATAACTCTGTTTCTCGGGGTTTGGGGGGGATTTTACCTTCCTTGGGGTGTACATAGTTGTCTGCGATGGTCAGATTTGATTTGCATAGCAAGAGGAGCGAAAATGCAAATTTGAAACGCCCGCCATCAATTGTTGAAGTTTGTAACTATTCTTGACTGCTTTTACAATACTCGAACATTTCCAAACAATCAATTGCACGTGTGCATATGCAAATATTTGCATAAAAACATATTTACATAAAACACAATTTTTTATAAAAATAATATCCAGGTAAATTTGTTCATACATTTCGTGCGATATATGTTTAGGAATATTATTTAGTGATGTTTAGAAAATAATCTATAGATACCCTATGTGGTAAATAGTTGTAAACAGCCTCTACTAATAAATACCATTAAATTGGATAATGGGTCAGCTATTTTAAAGTTATTTTATTTTTCCAAGACTGCAAGGAGGAAAAAAGACCTAACAAAGTAACTGAACTGTGTGGAAATATTTCTTCTTCACAAGATGTAACCATTTACTCAATAATCTACTTCTTCACTGTGTTTAATGTACGATGTATATAGTCTTTTGTACATAGATATTCTTTACTTCTTTTTCTCTTTTCTGAGCGAGGATTTCTTCCCCTGCTTCTCATTTCTTTTTAGATTTATTTCTAACAGGAGAATCGTCTGTATCAATTTTTGCAATTCTTTATCTCTTGAAATCTTCGTATGATTTTTCTTTTCAATCACGTCCGGCTCACCAATGTGGTGTGTCGATTTATTAGTCCAGCGATGGCCCAGAAAGTATTTCAAAGTTAGTGTTTTATTGGAATTACTTATTAGCTACATTTATAGAGGAAGACAAAAAGGACAACACCCTAGAATGTCTATTCTGGTTCTGTTGGCTTCCATTTACGATATGCCGCGGTGGTCATCTCCTATTTCATGTCCCCCACTTGTATGTTTGCTGACGGCGTGGTCCGTCATCCCAGCAGGCTGGAAGGAGGTCTCTTGGCCCCACAATACCATTAAATTAAGACAATTAGTGGCATACACATTGCAATAAAATCCATTTAATAAGGAACGCTCTTCTCCATCAAAATCTATTAAGCCATGAAAGTTATGTACCTGGGATAACTTATCTATAGTTGCATCAATACGCCATACATTTATTCAAAATATTCTATGATAGTTATATAAAACAGATTATATGATAAAGATAGAGGCTGCCTGGCCGGCGGCATTCATATTACTTGAAAATAAAGATACTTCGGCCAGTAAATCTTTTTATTATCTCGACGTTTCGACAAAAAAATCTTTTGTCCTCGTCAGGAGCAAACAAAAATTAAAACATTTGGCAAGGCGTTAAAAATTAAATATTTATTAAATAATTTTTAACGCTTCGCCAAATGTTTTAATTTTTGTTCGCTTCTGACGAAGACAAAAGATTTTTTGTCTAAACGTCGAGATAATAAAAATATTTACTGGCCGAAGTATCTTTATTTACGAGTATACTATGGTATCATTCCTTTTGTAATATTGGTACATCTTGATTGGTTATTGGAGAGGGCCTAGATTGAGAATCACGATCTGCGAGGAAGAATAAATAAACACAATAAAAGACAAGGTAATAAGACCAAATCCAAATAAATAAATAGTGTGTGATGTTTCGGTAACAACGCTGTTGGAGGTTCCCCCCCTGCTCCATGATAGCTATGAAGGAAGATAATAAACGGGTAGGGGCCACCTGGCGATAAATCAGGGAACTACGAGGAAGACAATGCAAGGACTACCACACTCCCCGGCTTCTGAATAATGCATGACTGTGCATGACCGCTGGAAAAGCTTTTTTTTCATCGTCACCAAGTCTAAAAGCGCATTAAAAGGCATTCATCTAAAGATATGTATGCAAAATGGCACTTTTATTAATATTCATTTTATTTTAGTTCAATTTTTAAAGCGTTATGTCCCCCTAGAGACACTTGGCGCTGACTTACGTGTATCTTTCTACAGTTGTCTATATACATATTTACAATGACTTTAGGTCGTAAACAATAGTCATAAGATATTAAAAAGGAGAAAAAAGGAAACATTGTCATCAAATATATATAACAAACTTCCTGGTCAACTGGTTCAACTCAGTAATCAAAACAGGACGAGAGTAAAAACGCTTAGCACTTAATCCATACTGGTGACTCCCCGGGTAGTTGGCGTTCTGTGTTCCCTGGGTTATAAATATATCTCTTTGTTATCATGTTTTGTATTCTAACCTTCTCCTTCAATGCCTTCCTCTACTGGCCACATGGTCTCTCCATATCTCCCTCCTTCAATGTCTTCCTCTACTGAGGGTGGGCCACATGGTCTCTCCATATCTCCCTCCTTCAATGTCTTCCTCTACTGAGGGTGGGCCACATGGTCTCTCCATATCTCCCTCTTTCAATGTCTTCCTCTACTGAGGGTGGGCCACATGGTCTCTCCATATCTCCCTTCTTCAATGCCTTCCTCTACTGAGGGTGGGCCACATGGTCTCTCCATATCTCCCTTCTTCAATGCCTTCCTCTACTAAAGGTGGGCCACATGGTCTCTCCATATCTCCCTCCTTCAATGTCTTCCTCTACTGAGGGTGGCTGGCCACATGGTCTCTCCATATCTCCCTCCTTCAATGCTTTCCTCTACTGAAGGTGGCTAGCCACATGGTCTCTCCATATCTCCCTCCTTCAAAGTCTTCCTCTACTGAGGGTGGGCCACATGGTCTCTCCATATCTCCCTCCTTCAATGTCTTCCTCTACTGAGGGTGGCTGGCCACATTGTCTCTCCATATCTCCCTCCTTCAATGTCTTCCTCTACTGAGGGTGGCTGGCCACATGGTCTCTCCATATCTCCCTCCTTCAATGTCTTCCTCTACTGGCCACATGGTCTCTCCATATATCCCTCCTCCAATGTCTTCCTCTACTGGCCACATGGTCTCTCCATATCTCCCTCTTTCAATGTCTTCCTCTACTGGCTACATGGTCTCTCCATATCTCCCTCCTTCAATGTCTTCCTCTACTGGCCACATGGTCTCTCCATATATCCCTCCTCCAATGTCTTCCTCTACTGGCCACATGGTCTCTCCATATCTCCCTCCTTCAATGTCTTCCTCTACTGGCCACATGGTCTTTCCATATCTCCCTCCTTCAATGTCTTCCTCTACTGGCCACATGGTCTCTCCATATCTCCCTCCTTCAATGTCTTCCTCTACTGAGGGTGGCTGGCCACATGGTCTCTCCATATCTCCCTCCTTCAATGTCTTCCTCTACTGGCCACATGGTCTTTCCATATCTCCCTCCTTCAATGTCTTCCTCTACTGGCCACATGGTCTTTCCATATCTCCCTCCTTCAATGTCTTCCTCTACTGAGGGTGGGCCACATGGTCTCTCCATATCTCCCTCCTTCAATGTCTTCCTCTACTGAGGGTGGGCCACATGGTCTCTCCATATCTCCCTCCGCCATCCTCTTCATCTCCTCGTGTCGTCCAGTCCATTGTTTTATGTCGTCTGTGATCGTTTGTATTCTATAGATTTTGTTAAACAAATTATTTTAAAACGAAGTTTGAAAATTATACTGCAAATGTTTCTTTTGAACGAAAAATCGAAATTTATTTTAAAGAGAAATAACGATTATTTTTTAACCTTAGGGATGAAGTATGATAGGATGAATTGTGAAGAGTAATGATGAATGGAAAAATAAAGTGTCCAGGGATGGGAATCATTACCCTTCACAATTCATCCTTTCATAATTCATAATATGGTTAAAAATAATCGTTATTTCTCTTTAAAATAAATTTCGATTTTTCGTTCAAAAGAAACATTTGCAGTATAATTTTCAAACTTCGTTCTACAATCATAAGCCGCATTATATTGTATTATAAATTATAAAGTACTTGGAATACTTCACCGCCATGATAATACCATTAAATAGTAGTAGTAAGCCTAGTACAATCGTACTACATCACTACGATGGTAGTGTGGTATTGTAGAGATAGCATGGAGAAAGGAAAACTATGGGGAGAGAACGAGACAAAGAACCCATAGGTCCACCCATGGAAATTTCCAGACAGAGTGGCGGCCTTGGGGCTCCTCAAGGCCACCCCTGACGGCAGGTTCTATATCGGGGAGAGGGGGGGGGGGTGTTCCCTGGGGGAGAGGGGGACTTCCCCGGGTGGCGTACTCTTCTTTGTAGTATTTATTAGTTTAGTATAGTTAGTAATAGTTAGTGTAGTAATCAGTGGAAGTAAATTTTAGTAGTTGGTCAAAAAAAACAATCAACACATTTAGTCTTATATATGCAGATTCTCTCCTGAGAGATATTGAGTGGATAAAAAGAAGGAGAAAGAAATTAGAATATGCAAATCTAAATGAGAAATATGTAAATATAGAGGTTTTTTTTTTCTCTTTTTTTTTTTCAAAAAATCAACCAATATTAAGACCTTTAGTCTCTTATATACAGATTCTCTCCTGAGATATACAGCTATTGAGTGGATAAAAGAGGGAGAAAGAAATTAGAATATGCAAAGTTATATGGGAAATATGTAAATATAGAGCTATAATAGTTAGTGTTTAGTAGAGATGTAATAGTTAGCTTGGTAAAAGTTTAGTAAGAGATGGTTTGCGTGTGTAATTATCTTGATTGTAATGTAAAATACATATGTTCTTGTAGGATAAATTGCATATATACAGTTGCATAACTAGTGGAGGACTGAACCGATTATGTAAATAATGTTGGAAGTGTATATACACCCATGGACAAAACTTTAAAAATTTGTACCTTTCACCATGTATATCGGGACAATAACTGAAAGATATTACAGTGACCTTTATTGAAGACAGACGAGATAACCAATATACACTCATGGACAAAACTTTAAAAATTTGTACCTTTTACCATGTATATCGGGACAATAACTCTGAAAGATATTACAGTGACCTTTATTGAAGACACACGAGATAACCAATATACACTCATGGACAAAACTTAAGGAAGTTGTACCTTTTACCATGTATATCGGGATTGAGACAATAACTCTGAAAGATATTACAGTGACCTTTATTGAATACACACGAGATAACCAATATACACTCATGGACAAAACTTTAAAAAGTTGTACCTTTTACCATGTATATCTGGACAATAACACTGAATTATATTACAGTGACCTTTATTGAAGACACACGAGATAACCAAGTGTGAACAACCTCTGTCTCCTTCAAAAAAGACAGTCGACATCAAAGACGTTACACTTCCATAAGTTTTGTCTATGAGTGTATTTAGAGAGTGAGGTATTTCTATGCAACTCCACATGTGCCAGCTATACCATGTGACCTATATGGATATCAAAAGGCGCCAGTTCTGTGTGTTGGCTGATTTCTGGGTTCTTGCATCAGACTCGTGCAAAAGAGGAAATCCTGTTAGATACCGACTTGGGCTCCCGCGCTTTTGGTTTCAGCTTCTTGTGGTTCTTGTTGGGTTGTTTGTTAGTTAGAGTTGATGAACATTTTGTCGTGAAGAATCTATAAAAATAAATATTACCTCCCCGTCAAAATAGACACTAAACAGTAGTTTTTAATGTATTCTTTTTAACCTTTCTTGTATTTTCTACTTGAAAGTATTTCACTGTTGGTGAATCTAATCAATTATTACAGAGATGGAAAAATACATAATAAAATAGTAAATAAAGGGTAGATAAAATGTAGGGGAATATATATAGTTGTACAAATGTCTTCAGCAAGGAAGGTTTCCCTACCTTGAGAGAGTTCTCCTCCAGACAAGGTCTTCACTCCTCAGTTCCACACCGAGGAAGTACCTATAGATACGTGTCTTGGTAGACACCAGGATGGCCAGGGCGTCATCGTCTAGGCCATGCCCAAAGACCCAGTAGCCCTGCAGGTCAGGGGGAATGATGGTCCTCCCGGATGAGAGACCTTGTTCATGTAGTACACACAGCGTAGCGCTGTAGTGTTCTATGGCCTGACTACCGTCTTTAGACATATAGTGTCCTCTCCACAGGTAGCAATAGTACTTCTGCTGTGTAATTAGACTCTGTATGTCCCAGTACTAAATTAGCAGGTCCCGGATTTGAATGAATGGGGTTAGAGGAAGTATGAATTTTCATGACATTTGTATGGCCACAAATGAATAGGGCTGTAAAACAAGGTCGTTTTTAGCCCTACTAAACATAGAATTGAGTGCGGCGAAGATTTAGGGGGTATTGGTAGAAGTAATTTGCATATATATATACTTATTACATACTTAACATAGTTACATATTGTACTTTAGCATATTTACATATTGCCATATTATACTTAACATGTTTACATATTGCACTTTCGTTTGCATTGAAAGCAAAGAAGATGCTGATGCGCTAGCAAAAAAAGGCACAAAAGAACACTTTCCACGGAATAATAAACTTATTTTCAAAGAAATAGAGACAGTAGCAAAATCAGAAAATAAACAAAAACTGGAGGATCCCACCTAAACACAGCTGGTACAGTGGAGTGGACCCAGGAGTGAACCTCAGACAGCACCAATTGCTCTCCGTTTGTCAGCCACATTTCAGAGTTCCCTGTTCACGGTTACTGTAGCGACTTGGGGCTCAAGATACCGTACTACAGGGCAGTCCTTTACTTGTGCTGTTTCTCCCGCCCGCCACGTAGAGGAGGACTTCTGGACGGGAGAGATATGTGGTGTGTCGATTTATTAGTCCAGCGATGGCCCAGAAAGTATTTCAAAGTTAGTGTTTTATTGGTATTACTTATTAGCTACATTTTTAGAGGAAGACAAAAAGGACAACACCCTAGAATGTCTATTGGGTTCTGTTGACTTCCGCCGATCTGCCGCCCCGCGGTGGTCATCTCCTATTTCATGGCCCCGCTTGTATGTTTGCTGACGGCGTGGTCTGTCATCCCAGCAGGCTGGAAGGAAGTGTCTTGGCCCCCACAGATGCATGTTAAGGGAAAACTATAAACAAGACAATGTACAGTACTATATACAGTCGAGGAGGAGACAACACAGAAGTCCAGATAACCAGAAGGTTATCTCTCCTCAGGAACTACTTGGACGTTAACGTCATCTGTGTCTTGTCTGAAGAACCAGCCAGTAGTCCTGAAGATCGGGTGGATGTGATAGATTGTTGCTGAAGACCTCCCAGATAATGTCAGCGGTTTGTCCAGTACTTGTGAGACAGCAGAGAAGATGTGTTAATAGGATGAACCGTGTACAGTAGCCATACAGGTGAGGTCAACAACACTGGCTATCTCCCCACGACGGATGTACTCGGCTGCCACTTCCCGCGGAACAACGCTGATAGCGTATGTTGAGGCAATGTACATTAACGCACATCACGGCAAACATTGTTGTAGCGTCTACCTTACTGCTGTCTACACGTTCAGAACCTCTACTTGGTGAAACGCCCAGCAGGATGGACCTAAATCAACCACCTCGGAGGACAAAGCCGTAATTTGCTATGCAAAGATGGAGCAGCGAGCGATTGTTCCTGTCCTAATTCGCGCTATCGCACGCTTCCGGGAAGTTTTTTGTATCGTGTGATTTTTGTATCGTGCTTCATTCATCACTCGGAGTGATTCTTCCCTCTGACAGCTTCTTTACTTGCGACAATATGTAAATACGGTGTGTGTGAAATATACAGAGGGACAATATGTAAATACGGTGTGTGTGAAATATACAGAGGGACAATATGTAAATACGGTGTGTGTTACATATACAGAGGGACAATATGTAAATACGGTGTGTGTTACATATACAGAGGGACAATATGTAAATACGGTGCGTGTTACATATACAGAGGGACAATATGTAAATACGGTGTGTGTTACATATACAGAGCGACAATATGTAAATACGGTGTGTGTTACATATACAGAGGGACAATATGTAAATACGGTGTTTACATATATATAGTGGCGACAATATGTAAATATAGGTTATAACATATAGAGTTGCGACAATGTACAAATACAGTGTGTTACATATAAAAACAGAGAAGGGACAATATGTAAATACAGTGTGTTACATATAAAAACAGAGAAGGGACAATATGCAAATACAGTGTGTTACATATACTAACAGAAAGGACAATATGTAAATACAGTGTGTTACATATACTGACAGAAAGGGCAATATGTAAATACAGTGTGTTACATATACTAACAGAAAGGACAATATGTAGATACAGTGTGTTACATATACTAACAGAAAGGACAATATGTAAATACAGTGTGTTACATATACTAACAGAAAGGACAATATGTAGATACAGTGTGTTACATATACTATAATAGAAAGGACAATATGTAAATACAGTGTGTTACATATACTAACAGAAAGGACAATATGTAGATACAGTGTGTTACATATACTAACAGAAAGGACAATATGTAGATACAGTGTGTTACATATACTATATAACAGAAAGGACAATATGTAGATACAGTGTGTTACATATACTAACAGAAAGGACAATATGTAGATACAGTGTGTTACATATACAAACAGAGAAAGGACAATATGTAGATACAGTGTGTTACATATACAAATATAAGGGACAATATGTAAATACAGTGTGTTACATATACTAACAGAAAGGACAATATGTAAATACAGTGTGTTACATATACCAACAGAAAGGACAATAGATAATGAATGTGACTTAAAATGGGAAATGTTTCCGTGAAGTTCCATTTCTCGATAATAGAATTTCACCAAAATTGATATAGAGGGAAACTCATTTTAAAAATATTTCAGTTGCCAGGGTAATCTTTTAAAGTTGGAAGTTTCAGTTTGTAAAAATAACATTGAACATTTGTGTCTCTATCTACGTGGGGTGTATGAAGATCTGCCCGAAATGAACAATGTCCCCCAAATATCTCTGCCCCTACGCAATCCTGTAGCTAACTGTGGGTGATTGGCTGTTGCTATGTAAGGTCTAATTTATCTATTGTCAGACTGTTGGTCTTCTTCTTTGCGCCGTTGATAGAACAAATCACAGGTTAGGAGTTATAGCAGAAACATCTTTAAAAGTCACTCTATGAAATACACACACACAAGCCTTTATTAAAGCAATATAGTTTTATACATAAATTTACTATGGAGTAAATTAATTTTTAATAAATGTTAAGTTAAAGTTAATCATATTTAATGGTAATAATGAAATTTACACTCATGGACAAAACTTAAGGAAGTTGTACCTTTTACCATGTATATCGGGATTGAGACAATAACTCTGAAAGATATTACAGTGACCTTTATTGAAGACACACGAGATAACCAATATACACTCATGGACAAAACTTAAGGAAGTTGTACCTTTCAGCATGTATATCGGGATTGAGACAATAACTCTGAAAGATATTACAGTGACCTTTATTGAAGACACACGAGATAACCAATATACACTCATGGACAAAACTTAAGGAAGTTTTAGCATGTATATCGGGATTCAGACAATAACTCTGAAAGATATTACAGTGACCTTTATTGAAGACACACACGAGATAACCAAATGTGAACAACCTCTGTCTCCTTAAAAAACAAAAAAAAAAAAAAAAAAAAAAAAACAGACGACCGGCGATATCAAAGACTTTCCACTTAATTTTTGTCCATGAATGTATTTACCATCGCCCCAGAATATTCTATATAAGTTATTTACTTCTTCATTTACATATTATTTATTTACGACCGGCGTCATCAAAATATGAAACGTACTTAAGGTTTGTCCATGAGTGTATATATACAGGTAAACTTAATTAAAACTATTAAATTCATTTTTTTCATGAAACAGGCTTCAATTTAGGTCTGTAGAAAGCGTGTTATACTTTAAGTGGCATCGTGACTGCAGTAGACGCTGAAAGAATGATTTGGTAGACGAACGGGAAGCTAGAGTTGAGTCATGGAAGCCGTGTTATCTGTAGAGGCAATAAAACATGTTAGAACAAGATCTACTCCCAGTGTAGACACCTCATTTGGTTGTTTAGTAGCTCCCACCGTTATGTACAGTCTCTCTAAATGTTGGTCTCTCCTTCAGTTCACTAGACAGACATATCCTACAGTAATTATCCAAGCTCCACTGTGGTGGTGTCCATGGTTAAACCAATTCCTTCTTCTTCTTTCTTATCTCCACTCAATCATATCAGGGTATCAAGCTTGTAAAGCTTGAGAGTTTTGATGGTGTCTGCCGGGGAAGAGTAGAGCTCATCAATGGATGAGTCAATAGAGTCAATGATGTGTTTTGGGGTTGCAGGTTGACACTTAGTACATAGTGGGAAAACCTTGCAACTATTTTGGAAAGTCATTGTCCGTAGATGACCAGACTTAAGTCTGGAAATCAAAGACTGTTGTTCTCTTGGTAGGACAGAACTGATGCTTGTCTCTCCTGCTCTGTACCAGTCATATGCAGCATTAGATTTCCATTCCTGCAGGTATTGGGTTTTGATGGTACGGAGGAGGTTTCTTTCGACCAATTCCCGAAGTCCACTCCTCTCCAATTCTGCGATGGAAGTTATAGGCCTGGGGTCCTCTATTGTCAGTTCTGATATGTTCCGGAGCCGCACTATTGCATTTCAAGTTCGGCTATATTATATATATATATATATATATATCCAAAAAAATAAAAGACTTAGAAGACCAGCTTGAATACTTGGATGCAAAGAGCAGAGAAAGGAACCTTATTTTTTACGGAATAGAACAAGACATTAACGAGGACTGCCGAGAACGGATACGGAGGGTTATCGAAGAAAATATGCGGACAACGGAGAAGATAAACATCACGCGATGCCACCGAGTATCCAGAAAACCTGGTGCACCGATCCTGGTTGAAGTCCCAGAACAAAACGATAGAACAACTCTATTCAAAGCTGCTTTCAATCTAAGAGGAACTAAGATTTCACTATCGAAGGACTATAGTATGAAGATGAGAGAACAACGACGCGTTCTGAATGTCAAAAGAAGAGAACTCGTCGAAAAAGGTACTCTAGCTAAGCTAAGGGACAATAAGTTAATAATTAATGGCATAGCATATAAGGTCTGTGATGGACAAATTGTAGATGCCAATGGACATTCATTGTAGCAGGCAGATAGGAAACAATCACTTGTAAATAGTCAACCCATTGATAAACTGATCTCTAATACAATGTCCATACAGCCACTTTATGATAAAACACTCACGGCTAAAACTTCTAAAATTAAAAACTCAAAGGCTATGGATAATATACCAGATAGAAATACAACTAAAATTAGGTATACACATACGAAAAACTGTGAATCGGCAATAAAAGACAAACAAGTAACTCAGGCCAAACATATAGATACTAAAATTAAAATATTACAATGGAATATAAATGGATTCAATAGAATAACATCAATATTTCCACTCGTTGAATACCTAAAAAAATACGAACTTTTTGCACTAAATGAAACATGGATCACTGGTGTTATTGAATTGTTAACTGATGAATATTACATAATTCAAAGCCCAGCAATGAAGACAGAACTAAAGGGAAGGGGCTCGGGGGGAATTCTGATTGGAATAAAAAAAAACTTCCAACATACGGTTAGAAAAATCGAAACAAACCCTTACTGGATATCTGTCTTGACACACAAATTTCTAGACAAAACCACCGAGAGTATATGTTTGCTGTTTGCTTATTTACCTCCTAATGCATTACAAGAGCAAAATTTAACAAATTTACTTAGGCATATTGATTATCACATGAGTGAAGGTAACGAAGTACTAATAGCTGGTGACATCAATATTAGAATAGGCAATGCTGGAGGCTTCCATAACCCACTGAAACTAAATTCACCCCTCAACAAATACAGGAAATCTAAAGACCTAATATCTTCGAAACTATCTGAAAAACTAATTTCCTTCACTGATTCAAATTCTATAACAATAGCTAATGGAAGAACTAAGGGTGACACGCACGGCTCATTCACTTTTATTTCAGAAAGAGGTTCATCGGTTTTGGATTATTTCATGTACACACACGGTTTAACACAGATCATATCGGATATGTGGATCGAAGAACTTTCATATTCAGACCACTTACCAATTGTTTTACAAATTAATACTGGGTATGAAGCTATTAAATCCTCGTACAAAAATGAAATACTAACACGAAAATTCATTTGGACGAAAGAAAATGTGGAGATGCTAAAACATAATTTAAGTGATATTGAAGTTGGAAATGAAACCGATATTAACACAGAAACAGCAAATTTTACTAAACAGATCTACACGGCAATGGAATCGGCAAATATAATTAAATTTGCTAAACGACGACACCAACTTTCAAAACCTTGGTATGACAAAGATTGCTATATTATGAAAAAAACGACCAAAGTAAGTTTACAAAGATGTAGGAACTCAAATAACATACACGACCGCCAAAAATATATTGAGGCTAGGAGGGAATATTTTAAGCTCCTGCAAAGAAAAAGAGATGAATTCAATAAGGACAAGAATGAAAGGATAAAGAACGCCAAAGATCCCAAATCCTTCTGGAATGCCATTGCATCCTTCAGAAAAAAACCAATAATACAAGGTGAGATTGATATAAAAGAATGGTTTTTATTTTATAAAAATTTACTGAACAAAGAAAATAAAGAAGCTACTTTTATGGTAAACCAGATGATCGGTTGGAAAGATCCAGATTTAGACGCGGAAATAACCCTTGAAGAGATCCATGATGTAGTAAAAAAACTAGCGAACGGCAAAGCAGTGGGACTCGATGGTATACCAAATGAGTTGCTAAAGAATTTACCAATACCGACTTTAAATAAATTGAAAAACCTATTCAACAAAATAATGTCCACAGAAAAATACCCGCAACTCTGGACGAACTCAATAGTACACCCTATATATAAAAGCGGTGATAAGAATAACCCAACAAATTACAGAGGGATTGCCCTCTGCAGTAATATATCTAAATTATTTACTACAATACTAAGAAACAGATTAAACAACTGGATAGAAAAAAGAATGATTATTTTAGAAAACCAAGCAGGTTTCCGTAAGAACCGATCATGCACTGACCACATAATACTACTGAATTCACTCATCCAATTATCTCTGAGAAGAAAACGAGGCAAGCTATATGTCTTCTTCGTCGATTTGACTAAAGCTTTCGACACAGTCCCACATGATTTACTTTGGCAAAAATTGCATAAAATGGGCATTAGCAATAAATTTGTAATGCTGATAAAAAACTTTTACCAAGAAGCTAAGATCACTATCCGATGGAAAGGACAATATTCAAATAATGTGAAAATTAATTCTGGAGTGTTGCAGGGAGAATCACTTTCCCCACTTTTATTTATACTATATATGGCCGACCTAATAGAACTTTATAATAACTCAGCACTTACAGGATTTCATCTCCCTGATTTTGGCGTTTTACACCTACTTATGTATGCGGATGACATAGCCATAATTGGAGAATCGAAAATTAATCTTCAAATTAAAATCAATTTACTAAAGTCTTACCTGGATAAGAACAAATTAGTTTTAAATGAAAATAAATCCAAAATAATAGTATTCAGAAATGGAGGAAGACCGGCAAGACACGAAAACTGGTACTGGGGTGACACCCCACTGACTGTTGCGTCCAATATTACATATCTGGGATATCCATTCACTTCCACTATTAATAGTAAAAAGGTAGCCCTCTTTTATAAAGCCAAAGCAAATACGGCAATAAATGCAACTATTAGACTGATAAAAAAAGAAAAAATTAACTCATTAAAAGTTGCTCTGAATCTATTTGACTCAGTTATTAAATCAATACTGCTCTATGCGGCCCCTGTGTGGGCTTGGGACAATACGGATATTATAGACCAATTACAGAATACGTTTATCAAAAATTTTCTGAATCTACCAAGATATATACCAGGGTACATTGTAAGGCTGGAAACAGGCAGAATATCTTTGACTTTTACAACGATCAAATTAATTTTGAAATATTTCATTAGATTACAAAAAATGGAAGACAATAGACTACCTAAGCTATGCTGGAATAGATTGAAGGAAATTTCCTTAATGACAAAAAAACCTATAGGATTCTGTAAGAATATTATGGATATCATCAATCATTGTGGACTCACATGGCTAAACTATAGGTTAAATTATGATGACATACAGATCGAACTTCCGAATATACTAAAAATAAAAATTGAACAGCTATTGCAGCAAGATCTGGCAAAATTATCTCTTACGAAAACATACTCAAACTATAGGTTACTTTATGATTCATTTATTCCAGAAAATTACTTTTCATGCTATCTGTCTTCAGCTTTAGTGAGCTTTATTGCACAGATCAGATTAATGTCAACAATGATCAAAGAAAATCATATTTACGCAATTAAGAAAGAAGATTTGTACTGTGGGTTATGTGGAAGTCAGATAACTGATGAAATATACCATTTTATTGCCGAATGCGGGGATCTGGAAGGAGAGAGAAAAAGATCCTGAAAAGTCTTCCTAGACCGCATTTGAACTCAATAAAGCTAATAAAAACTGTTTCAGATAAGAAAAGTTGGGCAATTGAACTGTTCAACTTTCAAAAAGCGGTTGGGAATAAAATTGCACTCATGGAAGAGAGAAGAACAGGGGCACAATAAAAAGTCACCCTGTTTGACATACCTTGACTGTAAATACTATATTTTCACCTGTTCTCTTATGGTTAATATTGTCTGTAACTCCACGGAGAATCCGTACAGGGCAAGATGCCCTAATAAAGCTGTTTTGTTGTTTGTTGTATATATATATATATGTTGTAGCAAAATATTTAATTATATTTTATATACAGATTATTAATTTCTCTCTCGATATTTATAGTTTGCTACTCTCTGGCAACTTCCCTCATTGTTTCTCTTGTATTTTATACATTTTAGTTGGTGTTTACCTTGAATTTTCTACGTTACACACAATATATATGTAATAATATGTAAATAGGGGGTTCTAGAGTTTCCTATAATCTATTACAGAGAGAGAGAGAGCAGTGAGTGAGGTAATACAAGAATGACAAATTGTCATTACTCCACATCTTGGTTCTCTCTAGGCGCCCAAAGTCAAGGTCAGCGCTTAAAACTGGAGCCAACAACAATACAGGGGGGGGGCAGTGTTGCGAGACGCGGGAGAGGGAAATTGATGTGAGAGAAGCATTTTTTTTTATTTTATAAATGATCGATCAAATGTTATCATCATCATCAATTTACCTTCCGTTTGCCTGAGGGTACGCCGCCATTGATGGAAGTTGGAACAATTAATCGATATGTAACTTGACTAATTGTGAGAACAAGTGGGTATAGCAGCCTAGCCAATATGTAAATATGTGGCTGACAATTTAACTGGATATGCAACGTAGCCAATTGTAGGATTGGGGTGGGTATAGCCTAGCCGATATGTAAATATGTGGCTGCCAGTTACTGGATATGTACAGCTTAACTAATTGTGGGAGTGGATGGGTATAGCCAAGGTAATATGCAAATATGTGGGTGAAGTTACTCTACTGGCGGGATAGCATTGTTCGGTTTTTTATGTTGTTGTTGTTTATCATTATTTTTCCTAGTAAAGGTTATGATCATAATTTTACTGTAAATGTATTACATATCTAAACATGTAAATAGAGTTCGACTTTCATACTTACAAATGAGCTTGAGCCTCGTTTGGTTACTTGCACTCTCACTGATGGGGTTGGACTTTTCAAGAATCGGGGGTGCCATTGAACTTTTTTTTTTTCTTAAAAAAAAAAAGTTCCAGATGTGGGATTTGATCCCCGGGTACTAGCTGTCGAAAATCAACGTTTATAGCACTTCTGGAATTGCAAGAAGGTGCACTGCGATTAAGTGCAAAGCCTTAAAGTTTAATTAGGTGCACTACAGTGACGTGTAGTGCCTTAAAGTGCAATAAGTTGCACTGCAGTGACGTGCAAGGTCTTCAGTGCAAGAAGGTGCACTACAGTGAAGTGAAAGGTCTGGAAGTACAATAAGGTGCACTACAGTGAAGTGCAAGGTCTGGAAGTACAATAAGTTGCACTGCAGTGACGTGTAGTGCCTTAAAGTGCAATAAGGTGCACTACAGTCAAGGGAAAGAAGGCGCACTATAGTGAATTGCAGTGCCTGAAAGTGCAATAAGTTGCACTGCAGTGACGTGTAGTGCCTGGAAGTGCAATAAGTTGCACTGCAGTGACGTGTAGTGCCTGAAAGTGCAATAAGTAGCACTGCAGTGACGTGTAGTGCCTGAAAGTGCAATAAGTTGCACTGCAGTGACGTGTAGTGCCTGGAAGTGCAATAAGTTGCACTGCAGTGACGTGTAGTGCCTGGAAGTGCAATAAGTTGCACTGCAGTGACGTGTAGTGCCTTAAAGTGCAATAAGGTGCACTACAGTCAAGGGAAAGAAGGCGCACTATAGTGAATTGCAGTGCCTGAAAGTGCAATAAGTTGCACTGCAGTGACGTGTAGTGCCTGGAAGTGCAATAAGTTGCACTGCAGTGACGTGTAGTGCCTGAAAGTGCAATAAGTTGCACTGCAGTGACGTGTAGTGCCTGGAAGTGCGATAAGTTGCACTGCAGTGACGTGTAGTGCCTGGAAGTGCAATAAGTTGCACTGCAGTGACGTGTAGTGCCTGAAAGTGCAATAAGTTGCACTGCAGTGACGTGTAGTGCCTGGAAGTGCAATAAGTTGCACTGCAGTGACGTGTAGTGCCTGAAAGTGCAATAAGTTGCACTGCAGTGACGTGTAGTGCCTGGAAGTGCGATAAGTTGCACTGCGGTGACGTGTAGTGCCTGGAAGTGCGATAAGTTGCACTGCAGTGACGTGAAGTGCCTGGAAGTGCAATAAGTTGCACTGCAGTGACGTGTAGTGCCTGGAAGTGCAATAAGTTGTACTGCAGTGACACTGCAGTGACATGTAGTGCCTGGAAGTGCAATAAGTTGTACTGCAGTGACGTGTAGTGCCTGGAAGTGCAATAAGTTGTACTGCAGTGACGTGTAATGCCTGCAAGTACAATAAGTTGTACTGCAGTGACATGTAGTGCCTGGAAGTGCAATAAGTTGTACTGCAGTGACATGTAGTGCCTGGAAGTGCAATAAGTTGTACTGCAGTGACATGTAGTGCCTGGAAGTGCAAGAAGGTCACTACAGTTAAGTGCAAGGTCTGGAAGTACAATAAGGTGCACTACAGTGCAGTGCCTGAAATTGCAATAAGGTGCACTACAGTGACGTGTAGTGCCTGAAAATGCAATAAGGTGCACTACAATCAATTGAAAGAAGGTGCACTACAGTTAAGTGCAGTGCCTGAAAGTACGATAAGGTGCAGTGCCTGAAAGTGATAAAAAGGTATACTACAGTCAAGTACAGTTCCTACAGAACGGGGTGTCCAGAAGACCGGCAAGATGACCGCCAATGAGTCAGCCAGTCAGGAAGAGGAATAGAGGGCGCGGCGAGGTCACTACCACCATGAAGTAGGACATGGTGAATCACCGGACCCCGAAATAAACAGCGCCGCGCTTTATTTTTGGTCGGTCGTTGGAGGTGAACGACTGACCACCAAGTGGGACCTACTGGGCGCCGCATATATGCAACTTTAATTAAAAACTTTTTTGCATATACCCCAATAAATTTTAAGGCAGAAGACTATGCAATACTCGTTTGTTTGCAGGCCTTTCTTCCTTCTTTCAGAACTGCATAAACTAAGTAAACTTATTGAAGATTTATAATTCCTTATATCATAGTGTTTTGGGAGACCCGGTGGTTGGTTTCAAGAAATAATTACTGAGCTTATTTATTGCATGGAAAAAAATTAGAAGAAAATTTTATTCTATTGATAAACCTATCGGTAAACGGGTATTTGATATACGAGTGATCTAAACAGTTTGTTTACCGCTGGGAGGGTTTCCCACTGATGAGCCAGGCCCTCCCAATATTATTTCTTCCCAGGAAAAACATAAGAAATTTCGATTTATTAAATATATATATATTAAAAATAAAGAAGGCATCTCCTGACCACGAGCACATGTGCTTTTTAGATGGCAGAACTCCATCTAGTAGAGCAAAAATAAACTAAACGTTTATTTAGCTTGCTCCGTGATATTTGGCCAACCCAATTTCTTGATAAATCAAGAAACGCCATCCACGAAAAAGCACATGTGCTCGTGGTCAGGAGATGCCTCCTTTATTTTTAATATCAACACCTGACCCACTTATCTTTTATTTTTTCTATTGTTTTTTTCATATATATATATATTATATAAATTTAAAAAATAAGATTTCTGTTTGAATTTATATCATGCTGAGGATTATTGTAATGGTGATGCAGTCGTGGCTATAATCTTGAAAAGTAAAATAATGAAAATAGTTTTGATCAGATATTGTTTTATTTGAGCTAAAGTGATATATATGAAAACATAATTTGATTAAAGTAATGCCTGGCTTAAGGCGTAAGGATAAATAAAACAAAATATTATTTACATAATTACAAAGTTTTGGGCCGACCCACGGGGAAGAACAACAATGAGATTTTTATATGGTAAGCGTGACCTCTGGCGGTCGATTTAAACAGAGTATTTGGATCTATGAAATGTATTTTTTTAAAATAAAACAATACCTTAATTTAACATTTTAAATAATATCTTAATATAACATTTTAAATAATACTTTTATATAACATTTTTAAATAAAATATTTCAATATAACATTTCAAGTAAAATAGTTTGATATAACATATATATATACAGTTAAACCTGTCTATAGCGCCCCCTCTAAATAGCGCCCAAATTTAAACATTAAAATGTAAACAGTTTACATTAAAAATGACCTGCCTATAGCAGCACCCTCTCTATATCACCCTATTTTGGTGAGTCTCAAGAGGGGACGCTATAGACAGGTTTAACTGTATACATATATATCGTGTTTTAATAGTTTCATTTAATTTATAAAGATGGCGTGTTATTTCCTTATGTTTAACAGTAACTGTAAAATAAAAATAAAAATTGCATATCCTGATCGCTCACATATGCATTTTTGATAGCAGACCGCCATCTAGCGGAACAACTAAACGTACTATAAATGCATCAGTATGATACAAATTCATCCTTGGAACCCTGCCACGTGTTTATGTCTTATTTTAATTGGCAACAGTGCGCATTACCTTTAATGAGGCGGTGTTTACAGTTGGGTCTGGCAACGCTGTAATTCATAGAAGATTGTAATCGGTGTTTTTTTTTTTGTTTTTTTTTAAATCTCCGTTGAAATCAATGGTTCGTAGAAAGTCATTTATTGGCTCTATTGTCTTCAATTATACAATGATGTCTCTTTTCTTTATTATTGTCTCAATGGGTATCATTGTTGGATGTCATTAGTGAAAGTTGTGACCCTTTTTTAAAATGAATTTATCATTCCTGTTGTGGGTATAAAAATATTTCCATATAGAAAATTAAGAATGACAAACTTCAGGAAAAAACAGAAATTTATTTATGGCAAAAAAACAAACTAAAAATTATACAGAGTAGCAAAATATAAAAACAACAATAACAAAAAACTCTTTATTAAGACCTTTCAGTCTTAAACAGATTATCCGAGTATAGAAATGTAGGGTACATACAGGAATAACAGTAATAATACCAGTAATAACAACAACAAAAAAGCTTCATTAAGACCTTTCAGTCTTAAACAGATTCTCCAAGTAGAAATGTAGGATACATACAGGAATAACAGTAATAGTACCAGTAATAACAACAACAAAAAGCTTTATTAAAACCTTTCAGTCTTATAAAGATTCTCCAAGTATAAATGTAGGGTACATACAGGAATAACAGTAATAGTACCAGTAATAACAACAACAAAAATCTTTATTAAGACCTTTCAGTCTTATACAGATTCTCCGAGTATATAGAAATGTAGGGTACATACAGGAATAACAGTAATAGTACCAGTAATAACAATAACAAAAAGCGTTATTAAGACCTTTTAGTCTTATACAGATTCTCCGAGTATATAGAAATGTAGGGTACATACAGGAATAACAGTAATAGTACCAGTAATAACGACAACAAAAAGCTTCATTAAGACCTTTCAGTCCTATATAGATTCTCCGAGTATATAGAAATGTAAGGTACATACAGGAATAACAGTAATAGTACCAGTAATAACAACAACAAAAAGCTTTATTAAGACCTTTCAGTCTTATACAGATACTCCGAGTATAGAAATGTAGGGTACATACAGGAAAAACAGTAATAGTACCAGTAATAACAACAACAAAAAGCTTTATTAAGACCTTTTATTCTTATACAGATTCTCCGAGTATATAGAAATGTAGGGTACATACAGGAATAACAGTAATAGTACCAGTAATAACAACAACAAAAAGCTTTATTAAGACCTTTCAGTCTTATACAGATTCTCCGAGTATATAGAAATGTAGGGTACATACAGGAATAACAGTAATAGTACCAGTAATAACAACAACAAAAAGCTTTATTAAGACCTTTCAGTCTTATACAGATTCTCCGAGTATATAGAAATGTAGGGTACATACAGGAATAACAGTAATAGTACCAGTAATAACAACAACAAAAAGCTTTATTAAGACCTTTCAGTCTTATACAGATTCTCCGAGTATATAGAAATGTAGGGTACATACAGGAATAACAGTAATAGTACCAGTAATAACAACAACAAAAAGCTTTATTAAGACCTTTCAGTCTTATACAGATTCTCCGAGTATATAGAAATGTAGGGTACATACAGGAATACCAGTAATAGTACCAGTAATAACAACAACAAAAAGCTTTATTAAGACCTTTCAGTCTTATACAGATTCTCCGAGTAAATAGAAATGTAGGATACACACAGGAATAACAGTAATAGTACCAGTAATAACAACAAAAAGCTTTATTAAGACCTTTCAGTCTTATACAGATTCTCCGAGTAGAAATGTAGGGTACATACAGGAATAACAGTAATAGTACCAGTAATAACAACAAAAAGCTTTATTAAGACCTTTCAGTCTTATACAGATTCTCCGAGTAGAAATGTAGGGTACATACAGGAATAACAGTAATAGTACCAGTAATAACAACAACAAAAAGCTTTATTAAGACCTTTCAGTCTTATACAGATTCTCCAAGTATATAGAAATGTAGGGCACATACAGGAATAACAGTAATAGTACCAGTAATAACAACAACAAAAAGCTTTATTAAGACCTTTTAGTCTTATACAGATTTTCCGAGTATATAGAAATGTAGGGTACATACAGGAATAACAGTAATAGTACCAGTAATAACAACAACAAAAAGCTTTATTAAGACCTTTCAGTCTTATACAGATTCTCCGAGTATATAGAAATGCGGGGTACATACAGGAATAACAGTAATAGTACCAGTAATAACAACAACAAAAAGCTTTATTAAGACCTTTCAGTCTTATACAGATTCTCCGAGTATATAGAAATGCGGGGTACATACAGGAATAACAGTAATAGTACCAGTAATAACAACAACAAAAAGCTTTATTAAGACCTTTCAGTCTTATACAGATTCTCCGAGTAAATAGAAATGTAGGATACACACAGGAATAACAGTAATAGTACCAGTAATAACAACAAAAAGCTTTATTAAGACCTTTCAGTCTTATACAGATTCTCCGAGTAGAAATGTAGGGTACATACAGGAATAACAGTAATAGTACCAGTAATAACAACAAAAAGCTTTATTAAGACCTTTCAGTCTTATACAGATTCTCCGAGTAGAAATGTAGGGTACATACAGGAATAACAGTAATAGTACCAGTAATAACAACAACAAAAAGCTTTATTAAGACCTTTCAGTCTTATACAGATTCTCCAAGTATATAGAAATGTAGGGCACATACAGGAATAACAGTAATAGTACCAGTAATAACAACAACAAAAAGCTTTATTAAGACCTTTTAGTCTTATACAGATTCTCCGAGTATATATAAATGTAGGGTACATACAGGAATAACAGTAATAGTACCAGTAATAACAACAAAAAGCTTTATTAAGACCTTTCAGTCTTATACAGATTCTCCGAGTAGAAATGTAGGGTACATACAGGAATAACAGTAATAGTACCAGTAATAACAACAACAAAAAGCTTTATTAAGACCTTTCAGTCTTATACAGATTCTCCAAGTATATAGAAATGTAGGGCACATACAGGAATAACAGTAATAGTACCAGTAATAACAACAACAAAAAGCTTTATTAAGACCTTTTAGTCTTATACAGATTTTCCGAGTATATAGAAATGTAGGGTACATACAGGAATAACAGTAATAGTACCAGTAATAACAACAACAAAAAGCTTTATTAAGACCTTTCAGTCTTATACAGATTCTCCGAGTATATAGAAATGCGGGGTACATACAGGAATAACAGTAATAGTACCAGTAATAACAACAACAAAAAGCTTTATTAAGACCTTTCAGTCTTATACAGATTCTCCGAGTATATAGAAATGCGGGGTACATACAGGAATAACAGTAATAGTACCAGTAATAACAACAACAAAAAGCTTTATTAAGACCTTTCAGTCTTATACAGATTCTCCGAGTATATAGAAATGCGGGGTACAAACAGGAATAACAGTAATAGTACCAGTAATAACAACAACAAAAAGCTTTATTAAGACCTTTCAGTCTTATACAGATTCTCCGAGTATATAGAAATGCGGGGTACATACAGGAATAACAGTAATAGTACCAGTAATAACAACAACAAAAAGCTTCATTAAGACCTTTCAGTCTTATACAGATTCTCCGAGTATATAGAAATGTAGGGTACATACAGGAATAACAGTAATAGTACCAGTAATAACAACAACAAAAAGCTTTATTAAGACCTTTCAGTCTTATACAGATTCTCCGAGTATATAGAAATGCGGGGTACATACAGGAATAACAGTAATAGTACCAGTAATAACAACAACAAAAAGCTTCATTAAGACCTTTCAATCTTATACAGATTCTCCGAGTATATAGAAATGTAGGGTACATACAGGAATAACAGTAATAGTACCAGTAATAACAACAACAAAAAGCTTTATTAAGACCTTTCAGTCTTATACAGATTCTCCGAGTAAATAGAAATGTAGGGTGCATACAGAGGACGCGCTTCTTTTCAAAGGACAGTTTTCTTTTGCAAACTTACACATTTTTACTAATTTAAAACTCTCCAGTAAGAGGACACCTCTTTGTAAAAGACACTTTGTCTCTGCAATTAGGTGTTGTCCTTTACAGGAAGGTTCTACTGTATTATCAGTAATAAGCAATGTTATTATTTTAAATCTAATCATATTTAATGATAATAATGAAATTTACATACTAAATCGATCTGTCTGGGTAAATTGGAGGAAATTTCTTATACCTGGATTTACCTCGGAGTCTCTAGCGAAATATATAAATATCTAACAATATGTAAAATTGTTTGTGTTCTGTGTGATATAACTTGTTCCCAGTGTCTTCACGCGATGATTCGGCGTTTTTTACCGTGATTGGTTATGACATAACCAATACCGTCGATTTTCGAAAGCTACGACTTGTGATCGGTTAACGGATTTGGCATTTTTTTGAAGAAAAACTTTCTTCAATGGTTCCCGATACTTGCAGAAGTCCAACCCCACCAGTGAAATCAAGTAACCAAATGACACACTTTTAAGTCAAACTGCTTTCTACATGTATAGACATGAGGTGTACTTACAGTAAAAGCAGTCGCTAACTACCCACCATGATTATCATGGCCTGTACCATGTGTAGACATGAGGTGTACTTACAGTAAAAGCAGTCGCTAACTACCCACCATGATTATTATCATGGCCTGTACCATATGTAGACATGAGGTGTACTTACAGTAAAAGCAGTCGCTAACTACCCACCATGATTATCATGGCCTGTACCATGTGTAGACATGTGACAATGACAATGAAAACACATTTATTGACAGCTTAGTCAATTGTTACACTCCGGAGAGTTAGGCAGTTAAATATTTACAATTTAAATATTCCCATCAGGAGGTGCCCCTGCCAAGGGTAGTCTGGACTCTGTCAGGGGAGTAACATCCTCCTGAGCGCGTATAAGCCCTCACGTACAAAGGGATCTGAGTCCCGAGCGCGCTCAATTGCAGCACTGATGATTTCGGTGATAAGGTTTTTCTTCTGGGTGGAACAGGTCCTGAGGAGAGGCTCCCTGTCCTCGGGGTATATGACCGCATCCGTGATGTCACCCTCTGTGATTCCCAAATCAGTCAAGGGCCCCGAGTAGCGTTCATTGCACAATTTATAGATTATATCAGCTGCTTCATCCCAGCGCTTCGACGTCAGATCCTCCTCCACTTGAAACAGTGGAGATGGAGATGTCGCCATGGCCGGTGTTGTCATTTTCCCATGGGGTGCGGGCGGTGTTGGCTCGGCAGGCCGAGGCGCAGGCAGTGTGGGTGTTGGAGGCACTGCTGGTGTTGTCCTGAGCTCAGCCTTGACTTGTCCGAGGACTTTGTACAGGTTGCTGGCTGCTCCGGGTCTCAGATCCAGGATTTGCCCGATCAGGCCGACGAGGGCGTCGCACTGCGGAGGCGACAGGAGGGGTCCCTTCCTCTGCGCCTTGGTCCTCGAGGAGAGGAGGTCCAGGACCTCCTCCCGCCCAAGACCAAGGGCGTCCGTCTCAGCGAAGGACACGCTGGGGTGCCCCTCGATGAACGCATCGAGGTCGACTCTCGTTGCGTTTTTTGCCGATGACGTGGAGGACGCAAAGGTCTCCTCCACGATGGACATCTCCACGTCCGTTGTTGGGGCCGCAGGCTCGCGACTCCCAGGTGTTCGCAGGGACGGAGCAGGGTTCACTGGTGGAGGGGCAGGAGGCGCATCCTCCGCACGTAAGGCCGAAGGCGCTGGTGGTGATGGCCGGAGTGCTGCAGGTGGATGGAGCGCAGCTCGGCTTGTGGGAAGCACGTCGGAGACCTCCATGGTTGGGCTGGGGGATGCCGGAGGTGGAGGCTGGGTAGATGGTTGTTGAGGCAGCCTAGGCGCAGTCGCTGGTGGGACGCTGGTTGGAGAGGTTGGTGTGGCCGGTCCAGGAGCGGTGGTTCGCCCTGCAAGCAGGGGACAGTTGGCCCTGCGGTGCCCCTGCCCGTGGCATCTGGAGCACTTAATGCCGGAGGACAGGTAAGCGGGCCAGGCCTCGCCTTTGATGGTGATGTTGAGGCGGGTGGGGAGCCTCTCGGTGGTCACTTCTTCGTGGAGGACGATGAACGCCTCACGGCGGCCGTCGGTGTAGGTGTATGGGCCGGCCTTCATCATTTTGGGCGCGATGGATGTAATGCGCCCATAGGGCCCAAGGGCCTTGATGATGGCTGAGTCCTCCACGAAGAAGGGGAGGTTGCCCACCGTTATCCTCTCCGCTCTTTTGCGGAAAGGGAAAGCCCTGAGGAGAGTGCCCTCAACCTCAAGGCCGTTGTTTATGAGGCGCTCGGCGAGGTCCCTGTTGGCTAGTCCCAGGAGTTGGTGGCCGTTTACCTTGGAGATCTGGATAATTCCGGCGGTACCTCCAAGCAGCCTGTCCAGCGCCCTCAGGTAGTGGAAGGGCTGTAGCTAGGGGCCGTGTTCCAGGTAGACGCAGTGCTCCTCGGAGGAGGACGCCTGCCTCGCCCGGGCCTCTGTGATATGGGTCCTGGTTGTCGGGATCTCCTGTGCCCGGGGTACCGATCGCGCCGATGAATGCAATCGGCGACTGCTCCTGGCGCCTCCGCTGTTGGAGGATGGTGCAGCGGCTGTAGGCGAATTTGATGATTCGCGGCGCCTCTTCTTGGTTTTCACGACGTTAAAGTCGTCTTCCGCTCCGGGGCTCAAATCCTCAATGCAGTCCGCCCAGTTTCCCGATACACGGGCAGCGCCGTTGGATGACGTACCGGCCGGCAAGTTGAGCGTGACGTCACGCGCGGCGGCCAGATTTACATCTTTAACGCCTGCCGGCGGATTTGCATAAACTCGATTTTCTGAGTTTTCTTTTAAGATATTTTTTTGATTTCCGTTTTCGCTTGAAATCCTCCCACCAGTAGGAGCTGGGATGCTAGGCCTTCCAGGCTCTTGTCCAGCAGATCCCGAGCTCCCTGGCGATGCCGAACTCGACATGCCTAAATGCATTTTACCGCCCGCCAAAGGCGAAAAACACGGAGCTCGCGCGACGCGTGGCCGAGTGTAGACATGTGGTGTACTTACAGTAAAAGCAGTCGCTAACTACCCACCATGATTATCATGGCCTGTACCATGTGTAGACATGTGATGTACTTACAGTAAAAAGCAGTCGCTAACTACCCACCATGATTATAATGGCCTGTACCATGTGTAGACATGTGGTGTACTTACAGTAAAAAGCAGTCGCTAACTACCCACCATGATTATTATGGCCTGTACCATGTGTAGACATGTGGTGTACTTACAGTAAAAAAGCAGTCGCTAACTACCCACCATGATTATCATGGCCTGTACCATGTGTAGACATGTGGTGTACTTACAGTAAAAAGCAGTCGCTAACTACCCACCATGATTATCATGGCCTGTACCATGTGTAGACATGTGGTGTACTTACAGTAAAAAGCAGTCACTAACTACCTACCATGATTATCATGGCCTGTACCATGTGTAGACATGTGACAATTGACAATTGAAAATTATTTATTGTCTTCTAGACAATGTTACATCTCAAAGAGAAAGAGAGAAGAGAGGGGTATATACATTAGGTTAGCGCTTGCCGCGGTGACGTCTAGTCTTGGGAGCCAAGGCCCTCCTGAGCTCGGACAACCCGCTGAGGATCCTGGGATGGGAATCCCGAGCGCGCTCGATGGCCGCCTCGAAAAAGACAGCGTAGTTTTTCTTCAAAATAGGCGAGAGTCTCGCAAGGAAAGGCGCCCTAGAAAGGGGATGTAGGATGGCATCAATGGCGTCGGTCCAGGAGATTTCATCATCGACCAAGGGTCCAACGTCGATTTTGGAACTGATGATCTCTGTTAAAATTCTATCGATGCAATCACCCGAGTTCGGCGGCAGGTCTTTCTCCATCGGGGTAGGTGGTGGGGACGGAGGTGTCATAGCCGGTGTCGGATCCTCTTTGTGGGGAGCAGATGGTGTCGGCCCAGCAGGCTGAGGCGCAGGCAGTGGGGGTGTTGAAACTGCGGCTGGTGAGGGAGCAGAGGGCTCCTCAGTGGTGGTCATGTCGACATCCGGTGTGTGGGTCGCAGGTCCGAGGGTCCCCTGTGCAGGCAGAGGGCCACACGGGGCAATGAAGTCCGGCCGGGCGGGAGGCGTCGGCTCAGTTGCTGCCGAGCGAGGGCCCGCTGGATCTGCAGGTGCAGGGGCCACTGATGGAGGAACAGGGGCCGCCACCGGCACAGATGAGGCCGGAGGCGCTGGTGTAGACGGCCGGGGCGCCGTAGATGGTGGGGACGCAACTCGGGCATCTGGTTGAGCGCCGGAAAGCCTGACAGCTGGGCTGGTAGGCGCCGGCGGGGTTGGCGCGGCCGGAGACGGTCCATGCAGCCCAGGTGCGGTCGATGGTGGAAGGCCGGTGGAAGGGGGCGGTGAGGCCCGTCTGGCGGTAGTAGGACGCCCATGAAGTTGGGGGCAGTTTGCTCTTCGGTGACCTTGACCACGGCATTTCGAGCATTTGACTCCGTGGGTCAGGAAAGCCGGCCATGGCTCGCCCTTGATCCTCAGTTCGAATCGAGAGGGGAGCATTTCGACGGTTATGCCGTCATGGAGGAGTATAAAGGCCTCCCGGCGGCCGTCGGTGAAATTAAACTCTCCAACCCTAAGCTGTTTGGGGGCGATGGAGGTTATTCGGCCGTATCTGGAGAGAGCATCCATGACGGCGGCGTCTCCCACAAAGAAGGGGAGGTTCCCAATCGTAACTCTGATTGAAGTTCTCCTGAAGGGGAAGGTCTTGAGAAGGGTTCCCTCGATCTCGAGGCCCTCTCGAACTAGGCGCTCCGCCAGGGATCTGTTGGCGAGTCCGACCAAGTATTGCCCGTTCACCTTAGTGAACTGGACAATGTTTCCTGTGCTTCCGACCACCTTTTCCAAAGCCTTCATGTACTGGTAGGTCTGGTATTCCGGACAGAACTCGAGGAAACAGCACTGCTCCTCGGTGCAGGACGCCTAGCGAGCCCTGGCCTCCATGACGTGTGCCCTCGTGGTCCTGATTTCCTGGACCTGGGGCATCAGTCTCGTCGACGGTCGCTGTCGGCGAGAAGGGCCAGCGCTGTTAAACTGCGCGGCCATGGCAGGCAGATCCGGCGAGTCGCGGCGCCTCTTCCTGCCTTTTACGACTGTGAAGCTGTCATCCTCCTCAGAATTCACATTCTCGGCATAGTCTGCCCAGTTTCTTTGGGCATCGGCACCGCGGTTGGAAGAAGGGAGAGCCGCCAAGTTGAACGGCGCGGCCGAATTTACATTTCTTCCGCCGGCGGGAGAATTTGCATAAGTTTGAATTCTCTCGTTGGTATTCGAGATATTTCTCTGCGAATTGAAAATTGCAGATTTCTCTGCACAGGGCTGTGCTACGTTGCTGTGCCTTTCAGGCATTTGATCAGCTTTTAATGGGCTTTCAGCCCGTGCTAAATTCGGCGTACTGCCGGTAGCCATACAGTAAAAAGCAGTCACTAACTACCCACCATGATTATCATGGCCTGTACCATGTGTAGACATGTGGTGTACTTACAGTAAAAAGCAGTCACTAACTACCTACCATGATTATCATGGCCTGTACCAAGTGTAGACATGTGGTGTACTTACAGTAAAAGCAGTCGCTGAATACTCACCATGATTATCAACAACAACAACAACAAAAAAGCCTTTATTTAGGGTCACTGACCCTATACAGGATTCACCAGAGGTATGCATAAGAACAAAGCAGTGAGACAACGGAAATAGCGATATATCACCATGATTATCATGGCCTCTACCATATGTAGACAGACATATGGTGTACTTACAGTAAAAACCGTTAATAACTACCCACCAGATTATCATGGCCTGTACCATGTGTAGACATGTGATGTACTTACAGTAAAAGCAGTCGCTAACTACCCACCATGATTATCATGGCCTGTACCATGTGTAGACATGTGATGTACTTACAGTAAAAAGCAGTCACTAACTACCCACCATGATTATCATGGCTTGTACTATGTGTGGTTAACAATAAAACATTATATTCCTCTTAGAGACAGTTTTTGATCGCGCTATGCAAATCTCCGCACCTCCCGGAGAGCAAACTTCCTCAAGAACAAGCAGGGTCAAGAGGACAGACTTCCTGCGGGTGATTGCAGATTTGCAAACAAGAAAACTTTCACAATATCTTCTTCAGCTTGTCTTTCTCTCCCCTCTTGTTCACAGGGGGCATGTTCTCTACTGGCTGTTGGACCATTTCACATAGCTGGGAACACACCATGAAATACACATTGTTTTACCGTAACACACAAAAAAGAAATAAATTTATCATTTGGGTAAAAAATGCATCCAGGGATAAGTTTATTTATATGCATTTTTTATAATAAATAAGCTGAGACAATGGAATCTAATGGAGATCGTTTAAACGACTTGAGGAATAAGCGACAACAACAACAATAATATGGATTTTTATTTACATAACGTTACATTGATAGCATAAATTTTTAAAATACATATATGCAACTTGGGCTATCAATTGTTATGTGCATATTTTCTCCATATTTGCACATTTTCCTACAGATTATGCAAATATTGGAGTTGATAAGACCGAAACAAAACTGAATTAGTTAGAACTTAAGCTTTGTCTATGAGTGTAAATAATATATTTGGAGGGCCTAGCTCATCAGTGGTGAACCCTTCCAGCGGTTTCGCCAGTTTAATCCACCATATCGTATCATAGAGCATTGTTATTGTATTTGGCGATTCCGCTTGTATATATGACACTGGACATAGGCTTTGAGGACAGTAAAATTACATATAAAAGATTGCAGCTTGCACCAAGCTGATGAAGGCCAACAGCACGAAACGCGTACGTGGTTAGCTTTTCTTGATTAATCAAGAATGGGTATTTGGCCAATTCTGGAATAATTAGAAATCAACGAGAATAGTTGATATTTATTCCGATAGATGGCGCAAGCCATCAGCAACTTTCAGTTGCACGATATGGAGATGCCTTTTTCATAATATAAAATATTGCTATAGTTTTGTTTTTTAGCCTTTTTTCACACTGGTATTTGTGTATTATTATATAATTGTTGTTAAAGCAGAGTTATGTAATTATTATTAAGATTTTTAGTCGTTTGTTTGTAAATAAATAATTCATATCGGCTAATTATTCCCGATATTAATTAGTACTGAGGAAGATCTCAATAAAATTTGGTTAAAAAATAAATTAATGATCGCTTTGTTTTTTTCCTCTTCTCGTTGCAGCCTTCTTGACTTAAGGCAGAGGGGAGGAGACTCAGTCCATTCCTGAAGACGTTGAAAAAGAATGATTAGGTTGTCAAACCATTCAAGACTTCAAGTTATGATCCAAAGAAGACGAACCTTGAAAAATCCAGATATCAGAGAACCATCAAAGCCAAAAGTGTCCTTTAGAGAGAGGTGTCCTCTTACTGGAGAGTTGCTACAGTAAAACTACCTCTCTGACAACACCTAGATACAGAGTGTCCTTTAGGGAGAGGTGTCCTCTTACTGGAGAGTTGCTACAGTAGAACTACCTCTCTGACAACACCTAGTTACAGAGTGTCCTTTAGGGAGAGGTGTCCTCTTACTGGAAAGTTGCTACAGTAGAACTACCTCTCTGACAACACCTAGTTACAGAGTGTCCTTTAGGGAGAGGTGTCCTCTTACTGGAGAGTTGCTACAGTAGAACTACCTCTCTGACAACACCTAGTTACAGAGTGTTCTTTAGGGAGAGGTGTCCTCTTACTGGAGAGTTGCTACAGTAGAACTACCTCTCTGACAACACCTAGTTACAGAGTGTCCTTTAGGGAGAGGTGTCCTCTTACTGGAGAGTTGCTACAGTAGAACTACCTCTCTGACAACACCTAGTTACAGAGTGTCCTTTAGGGAGAGGTGTCCTCTTACTGGAGAGTTGCTACAGTAGAACTACCTCTCTGACAACACCTAGTTACAGAGTGTCCTTTAGGGAGAGGTGTCCTCTTACTGGAGAGTTGCTACAGTAGAACTACCTCTCTGACAACACCTAGTTACAGAGTGTCCTTTAGAGAGAGGTGTCCTCTTACTAGAGAGTTGCTACAGTAGAACTACCTCTCTGACAACACCTAGTTACAGAGTGTTCTTTAGGGAGAGATGTCCTCTTACTGGAGAGTTGCTACAGTAGAACTACCTCTCTGACAACACCTAGTTACAGAGTGTCCTTTAGGGAGAGGTGTCCTCTTACTGGAGAGTTGCTACAGTAGAACTACCTCTCTGACAACACCTAGTTACAGAGTGTCCTCTCATGGAGGTTGTTCTACTTTAGGTACTTTTTAGAAACAAGTTTTTTTGCTTATTCCTTATCACTACTGTATGGTTTTTTACTAGCGTGATAAACATAAGACATTATTCCAATGCATAAATAAAAGGAGAGATGCCTATTTTGCCACAAACACATATAGATTCTTATATACGTTTTGAAAATAGAGCAATCTATACTTAAATGATTACAATATTTCGTAGAAAAATTTCTAACTATGAATCAAAAGAAATCAAAGGTTTATGGTGTTTAGAAATGGAGGTTGAATGGCTATCTCTGACGTTTGGTTCTGGGGACAACTCATGGCAAAATCTAAATACACGTATTTGGGTTACCAGCTGACAACTTTAAACTCAACTGGCGGCGAAACCTTTTAAACAAGTCGCTAAATGATATTAATGCGGTTTTAACAATATTAATACTCAATTATAATACACCTATCCCCCGATTTACACGGTACTTGTTTTACACGTTTTCTCTTTTACACGGTTTTCCAAATAAGTTTTTTTTTTGTTGTTGTTGTTTTTATCGCACTATACTAAATGCTACTGTGATTGAACACATGCGCTGTGTACACATCTCACGAGGAATCCCGAGCTTATGTGCTGACTACATATTTTAACCTGTCAATGCATTTTATTTTTATTTCTGTGTACACCTATCCCCGATTTACACGTTTTTCTCAGGAACGTATCTACCGTGTAAATCGGGGGATAGGTGTACTCAATTTGTTACAAACCACGGAAATTTCAAAAGTTTTTCAAATAGAATAAAGGCAGTGGAGGATTCAAGTTGCTTTTGTGGTATTGAGGAACAAACCTCAAGACATCTACTGATCGATTGCCCAGCATTTTAAGATTATAGAATGAAGAATGAACTAGTTGTTTGTGAACTTAACGATTTGATTTCCGATAAAAAAAATCATATTTAAAGTTCAATTCATTTTGTAAATACATTCTAAACTTTCTACAAAATCTGGATCTCTAATGTTTTCATGCGTTGAATAATGTAAATAACTTATGTAAATAAACTTTTCTCCTTGTTTGGCGCAAGTATCCATTGCGGGATATAGCGCTTTGGAAATAAAATAATTGTAATATTGATCAAATCAACTCTATTAAATCATCACTCAGTCTCTTGGATTCTATGATTCTCTCGCTATATGCAGCTCCTATATATGCAAATAACCAGAAGAGCTTGATGAACGGGGACTTATGTAATTAGATAATATAAAGACAAACATATATTGGATTGAATAAAAATATGTGTTAGCCAATTATTAGTTGTGTCTGGATAACGTAATATTTTGTATTGCTGTTGTAATGTATTGACAAAGATTGGCGTTCAGCCAACCGAAATATTGGCAAATAGATATTTTGGTTCAATCCAATATATGCCTATTTATTCTCTCTATATAAAAGGTTGTCCCAAAATTCGTAAACACTTGTAAAAAAATGAAATACCAATATTATTCGCCGTTATGTATAATGTCTTTGCTTTTCTTAGCGAGGATTCCGTTTCTTCCCCTGCTTCTCATTTCTTTTTAGATTCATTTCTAACAGGAGTCTGTATAAGACGGAATGTCTTAATAAAGGCTTGTTTTTGTATATAATGTCTTTGTATTATGTATAAAGTAATTGTATTATGTATTATTATGTATATTCGCCGTAATAATATTATTCGCCAAGTAATAAGAAAAAAACAACGTTTTAAGAAAAAGACGAACTTTTGGGATAACCTTATATATACATATCTCCTTGATTTGCATAATAAATTGTTGAGGGTTTGTTGGAACAAGGTTTCTGAGAGAGATGTCTTCAGGGGTAATAAAGAAAGGACAGAAACGTGTTCCTTACAGAGCTACGTTAGAACAACTGGGTGATTCACACAGGACGTGTAGGCGTGACCACTTGATTACGTACAAAAAAAAAAAAAAAAAAACTGGTAAAATAAGTGATGCATCTTTTTGTCGTATTTCTCTCATCTTTAAGAAAATATTCTCCATTTCCTATTTAAAAAGGATAAGCTAATAAGTAAGGAAATCCGTGTCTATCTATGGCTACAGGGGTTATGAAGAAAAACTTACCAATTTTTGTGTAAGTGTGAATGGGTGTGTGCGTGAAATTATCCAGTTCCATTTGAAATACACTCATGGACAAAACTTAAGGAAGTTGTACCTTTTACCATGTATATCGGAATTGAGACAATAACTCTGAAAGATATTACAGTGACCTTTATTGAAGACACACGAGATAACCAATATACACTAATGGACAAAACTTAAGGAAGTTGTACCTTTCAGCATGTATATCGGGATTGAGACAATAACTCTGAAAGATATTACAGTGACCTTTATTGAAGACACACGAGATAACCAAGTGTAAACAATCTCTGTCTCCTTAAAAGAAAAAAAAAAGTAGACAACCGGCCACATCAAAGACTTTCCACTTCCTTAAGTTTTCTCCATTTCTTTTTTTTAATACAGTGTGTTTTTACCCTCTCCCATAACTGACAGTAAATTATATATAACAAAGATACCTATATATTGTATCTATGTAATTATATATTTACATATTTCCCATGTAACTGTGTAAACTCGAATTTCTTTCTCCTTTTTTTTTTCTCTCTCTCTCCCAACTCAATTTCTGTATGATCTCACAGGAGAATTCGAGACTAAATAACGGTTGTTGTGAGTTGATTGAAATAATGAGTTAGTTTCTATTTTAATGCCTTGTATATTATGTATTGGATATATACAACACAGTAATTGAAGTGGAGTAAGTATCATATGGTTTCTCTCTCTCTAACTAAGCGTATGTTATCAATAAGTTAAACAAAACATCTAGGGCTGCGTATCTTTTATTACATGAATATAAAACGAGCTTTCGGGCTCATACGCAGCCCTAGATGCTTTGTTTAACTTATTTATAAATCTAACAGGTTTTTTTCTATTGATCTTAAGCGTATGTTGTTTGGGGTATAGCTTTTGTTGAACATGGCACCATGATATAGGCACACTGGTGATAGTCTTACTTTGTCTGTAATTTGAGGCTGTTCCTAACATGGAAGCCTTTGCTGCTGACTCTAACATGAGTACAGATGCAGTTCCTCCGTATCCCTGGAGTGTGACCCTTGCTGAGGTCTATCAACCGGGTCAGTTGAACTCAGATTTTTAAAGAGGTGTTTCTCCTCTTCTAACAATGCTGCTGTTGGTCTGTGACTGCTTATTGGTCAGAGTTATTCTGCTTGTTTCACAGCTGGCCTTCATATCTGAAGGTTGTTCCCCTATTGGTCACCTGTAGCAGTCAGCTCTGCCGAGGAAACTTAGAATATGATGATAAGGTGTGGATTATAGATTATAATTCATTCAGTACTTTTGTCTGATGATGGTAACAACACTGTCACCAAAACGTCGCACACTATTTATTTGGATTTGATCTTATTACCTGGTGTTTATAATCTATACATTCAGTACTTTTGTCTGAAGATGGTAACAACACTGTTACCGAAACGTCACACACTATTTATTTGGATTTGATCTTATTACCTTGTGTTTATATTCTATACATTCAGTACTTTTGTCTGATGATGGTAACAACACTGTTACCGAAACGTCACACACTATTTATTTAGATTTGATCTTATTACCTGGTGTTTATAATCTATACATTCAGTACTTTTGTCTGAAGATGGTAACAACACTGTTACCGAAACGTCACACACTATTTATTTAGATTTGATCTTATTACCTGGTGTTTATATTCTATACATTCAGTACTTTTGTCTGATGATGGTAACAACACTGTTACCGAAACGTCACACACTATTTATTTAGATTTGATCTTATTACCTGGTGTTTATAATCTATACATTCAGTACTTTTGTCTGAAGATGGTAACAACACTGTTACCGAAACGTCACACACTATTTATTTGGTCTTATTACCTTGTGTTTAGTATGATAATAAGTAGCGTTTCCAAATATATTCTGTTATAAAAAAAAAGGTATTGAATGATTGCCATAATGGCGGGTATACGGAATGTTATAACAGACGATGTAACCTGTGATAAGAAAACAGAAGATAGAATCACTTATGGAAGAATGTCCTTGGTAGGGGACGGACGTCCAGAAATGACCCGCATTGCCCCGAGGGGGGGAGCGGTATTGTTTCCAGTCCCTTATCTCAGCGCCATTGTCGCACTTCTTCTGGGAACGACCAGCCAAACTGTTCTAATGGCATTCCTTCTTTCTCCACCGGGGTAACGGCAAAGTTGGCTCCTTCTATAGGACGTGCTTACAATTCTTGGACAGCTTGATTCCAATCTCCATATTGCCATCTTAAGACGTACTGAAGCATTTATGAGGAGTAAACACTTATTTAAAAAAAAATAGCTGATTCCCTTTTCTTCAATGTTCTAATTACATATATGTATTTTTAAAATAGAGCAATCCATAGATAAATCTTTAATTAATTCAGTTGGCGTTCATCCAACTGAAATATTGGTAAAATAAATGATATTTTGATCCAATATATGTTTTTTTAATCAAACATATATGTATATTACATATTTGTAAATATGCAAATTACATATATGCATATTATACAATTACATATATGTATGCATATTACATATTTGTACATATGCAAATTACACAATTACATATATGCATATTATACAATTACATATATGTACAGATATATGCATATTACATATTTGTGTACATATATGCATATTATACACTTACATATATGTACATATATATGCTACACTGATGGGTTGAATTTTAGAAATGGTATTCAAGTAAACTATGGTCATTAGCTTTTGAAATAGTAGAACTTCATATTTTTAAAAAGATTGCTTTAATGGCCCCCGATTCTTGCAAAAGTCCAACCCTCAAAAGTGAGTTCAAGTAACCAAACTGAAACTGGCACATGTGTAAAAGTCGAACTTGGCTTTCTACATGTGTAGACATGTGGTGTACAGTAAATTCAATGGTTATCGACCCCATCATGGCCACGTGTACTTGAGAGATTGGTAGATAAAATGACTGTCTTATCATCTTACAATGAGCATCTTAATTGTATATAGAGCAAACGTCAGCGCAATGACTAATACCAGCAGAGACATTGTCACAAAGAGGGTGACAGACATTCAATGTCCCCCCTTGTGTTTGACGTGCTTGCCCCAAACATTTCATCAGATCTGACGACACCGTCTTTTGGCAGTCCCCCCCCCCCCCTGCCCAGCTGGTGGGGGCCCCGTTATGTTCCTGGCTGCTCTCCCGTTTGGTTGGTTCTCAGTGGTCAATATGTAAATGGTGCATATAGGCTCTAAAGTTGCATATATGCATTAGTTGCATATGTACTTTAGTTGCATATATGCTTTAGTTGCATATATATGCATTAGTTGCATATATGCTTTAGTTGCATATATATGCATTAGTTGCATATATATACATTAGTTGCATATGTGCTTTAGTTGCATATATATGTATTAGTTGCATATGTGTGCTTTAGTTGCATATAGGAATTAGTTGCATATATATGCATTAGTTGCATATGTGTGCTTTAGTTGCATATGTGTGCTTTAGTTGCATATATGAATTAGTTGCATATATGAATTAGTTGCATATATATGCATTAGTTGCATATATGAATATATGCATTAGTTGCAAATACCAATATATGCATTATTTGTATATTGTTGCATATATGCATGGATGACCTTACTTTAAGGGATCATTTCTAAAGTTACGTACTTCATTTCTATAATTGCATATCTCTTCTCTTTTTTTGTTCTATATTTACATATTTCCCATGTAACTCTGTAAATTCGAATTTATTTCTCCCTCTTTTTTCCCCCACTCCACTGTATTTCTAAGGAGAATCTGTATATAAGACTGTATAAAATCAGTCGCTAACTACCCACCATGATTATCATAGCCTGTACCATGTGTAGACATGTGGTGTACTTACAGTAAAAGCAGTCGCTAACTACCCACCATGATTATTATGACGTACTTGGAATAAGTATCATCATCATCATCATATTCACAGAAAGGCCACGTTGGATCACCTCTATGTTACAAATTCTGTTAAGTTTTGACCACTCACACTCTCGATGTAACCCAGATTCCTGGAGGGAATTTTGACCAATGACACTCTCGGTGTAAGCAGGATTCCTGAAGCCAGTTTTGACCAATGAGAAGATGGACAGAATGCGACTTATCGGTGACGTCAAAGATTATCTGTGACGACGAGATTAAGAAAATAGGTGTGAGATAAGATATCGTGGTGCTGTAATCACATACTATGCAACACTTCCACTTTGCATACTTCCTTCCACCGATACAACGGCCGAACTTATCGACTATTTAAATGGAGGGCAATTCTTCATTATCTGTTTGTTGGTCAGTTTGACATGTTGAGTATCAAAGCATTTTCCTATTTTCATTCTATTGAACACCGTTTTAAATCAAAGTTTGCATATTGTTGCATATATACAATATATATGTTGCATATCTGTACCTAATGTTGCATATTTTTGAATATATGCGTTAATATATTATGCATATCTGTACTTAATGTTGTATATTTTTGCTTTTCTGTTGCGTATTGTTGCATACATGTTGCACATTATTGCCTATCTGTTGTATATTGTTGCATATAGGCTGATTATTGTTGCATGTATGTTGTCTATTGTTCAAAACTCTTGTTTTTGTGAAGGGGCTTGAGAAAGATAGGTCACAAGAGTAAAAGCTTCATATATTTGTTCACTATATCTCTATATCTCTATATATATCTATATAAAAGTCAATTTCTGTCTGTCTGTCTGTTTCGCGATAAACTCAAAAACTACTGAACCAATTGGTACCAAATTTTGCATGTCGCTTTTTATAAACCTGAGGAAAATTTTCGGCTGCATTTTGATTAGTATTTTTGGCTATTTCTTTTTTTCATTTGAAGAACTTTTTTTTACGCGGACTAATCCGGAATGGAATGAATACCTAAATATGGCCATTTTTTTAAAGCATCGGTGGTTCAGTGGTAGAATGCTCGCCTGCCACACGGGCGGCCAGGGTTCGATTCCCGGCCGATGCATTTTTTTTAAAACAATTTTTAAAACTCATTTATATTATATCTTCTATATATATAAAAATGAATGTTTGTATGTTTGTTTGTTTGTTTGTTGGTTTGTATGTCCGGTATACAAATTCGCAGTAGTTCACTAATTCAAACCAAAATTTCCATACATAGGTAAAAAAATACGGGGAAGACGATAGGCTATTTTAAAAAAATATATAAATCAATTATTAAAACTATATATTATTAGTCAGAAAATGATTATGACGATATTGCTGTATCATGTAAGATTATCAGATACAAAATTATATCGGGAAAAATTCCAAAAAGCAGAGACCACGGGTGAAACCAGCTCATTATTTTGTACGCAGGAACAAAATTCTAACAGAAAAACATTCATTCGAGCAGAAAACAAAAGCCAGATCATCTTTCTATAAAAATATCGCTTCTCAGACAAAAAGTTTGGAGCGGGACGTTTCACAAGAGTGACATCCACGCCGCCAATTTATAATTGTAACGAATAGTATTTAAATAAAAACATTTAATCGGATAAAACCCGGGCGTTGCCCGGGTCATTCGGCTAGTTAAACATAAAACCCAATATATATATAAAAAATAAAAACTTATGTCCATAGTTTACTTAAATACATAACCAAGATTCCATCCTTCAGTATAACATATATAAACAGAATGATCCAATACAGTATTAGAGCTCTAAAAATCTGTATGATAGATTAAATTGGCGAAACCGCTGTGAGGGTTTACCACTAAAAAGCCAAGCCCTTCCAATATTTTTCATCGCAGTAAACACAGTAAAAAAAAATTGTTTTTTTTTTCTTGTAAAAGAAATAGTCGTGCACAATAATTTCGTTTAATATTGGTATAATCGAATCAATTTTGTATTAGAACGTAAAAAAAAACAACGAATTAAACAAAATTATTAAGTGTCAGGTTTTGTATTCCAAGTTCATGATTTCATCAAACGGAAGCGATCTTGTGGAAAGATAATGAAGACAGCCATTACGTCTGCGACGGTTAATGAAATAATAAAAAAGGAGATAATGGTTAGACTCGTGGATCTAAATGACGGAGGGATGATGTCTTTTTTTGCCCAATGTCTCCATTGGATGAGATAGTAGGTCGCTAAATGTGCCCTGGTGGTGGTTTTTTTTTACCTACTGGGTGCCTAGACTGGTCCCTATCTACATATTGTTTTGTTGCATAGTGTAGTTACATATTTGTTTTATTGTTGTTACAGTAGAACTACCTCTCTGACAACACCTAGTCACAGAGTGTTCTTTAGGGAGAGGTGTCGTCTTACTGGAGAGTTGCTACAGTAGAACTACCTCTCTGACAACACCTAGTTACAGAGTGTCTTTTAGGTGTCCTCTTACTGGAGAGTTGCTACAGTAGAACTACCTCTCTGACAACACCTAGTTACAGAGTGTCCTTTAGGTGTCCCCTTACTGGAGAGTTGCTACAGTAGAACTACCTCTCTGACAACACCTAGTTACAGAGTGTCCTTTAGGGAGAGATGTCCTCTTACTGGAGAGTTGCTACAGTAGAACTACCTCTCTGACAACACCTAGTTACAGAGTGTCTTTTAGGTGTCCTCTTACTGGAGAGTTGCTACAGTAGAACTACCTCTCTGACAACACCTAGTTACAGAGTGTCCTTTAGGGAGAGATGTCCTCTTACTGGAGAGTTGCTACAGTAGAACTACCTCTCTGTAAAGGTCAACACCTAGTTACATAACCAAAGTGTCCTTTAGAGAGAGGTGTTTTCCTACCGGAGAGTTTCTAAATACAAATTTGTTTGGAAAATATGCACATATGTAGATTATGTTGATATGTATTTCACGTTGATACGTTATAAGAAGAAGCCAACATGTTGTCGCATGGGAAAATAGAGGAGGATGGATGCAAATTGTTTGGGTTCACTCGCGGTCGCCCGAGAGCCCATCCTAACTAATCAATGGAATAGTTACGGTGTAGTTATCATAACCAATCATAACTGTAGTTACAAGGAGTCCAAAATTAGAACACCTCCTGTAATACATCAATGGAATCTCCCTTTTTATCTTCTTCTTTGGCAGGTGGCGATAATATTTCCGTCTGACGTCATCCTTTACAATGGCTCTGTGTGAACACTTACATATCCCTCTCCATTCTTCCTCGTAAATATGTAAATATGTTTTGAAAATAGGGCAATCCATAAATAAATCTTTAATTAAAAAGGCATATATTGGATCAGAATATCATTTATTTTACCAATATTTCAGTTGGCTGAACCCAACCTTTATCAAGGTATTATAACATATTTAATGTGTGTCAACAACAAACTCAGCGCCACATCTGATGTGAGGTTGTTGTTGACACACATTAAAATGTTATAATACCTTGATAAAGATTGGCTTTCAGCCAACTGAAATATTGGTAAAATAAATAATATTTTTATCCAATATATGCTTTTTTAATTAAATACAAATATGTATTCAAATTTACACACAAAAGCGTTTATTGAGACATATAGTCTTATTTCAGCAACAAAAAACGCTTTATATATTTCTATCGTTCCTTTTTTTCTTTTTTTTTTTTCTTTGAATGCAAATCTACTAATATGTGTAAATATGCAGATATGTATATATAGATGGAAATATTGGCTGGAGGATTTTGGCCATAGATTTGGTCTAGTCACTTTGCCAGATAAACATCTCTTTGGCAGATTGTGAAGATTCCATTAGATGCCTTGTGGATCTCATAAGATAATATATAATATATTTAATTATCATATATAAAGTTTTATTTAAAGTTTTACATATAACTATTTTAAACATTGACATCGTGAATAAGCAGTGAGTCAAATTTGATGCTTGAGAAGGTTAGCTGAAGATTTAAAGAATGTCTGTTTGAGAAAATGTGGAAGAGAGGCTTCCAAATTCATATATTATATGTATTATTTACGAACGGAAAAAATATGTCCAGGGTAGCCTAGTGGACATGGCATCTGCCCGGTAAGCGGAACACTGTGGGTTCGATTCCCATCCCTGGACACTTTTATTTTTCCGTTTATCATTACTCTTCACAATTCATCCTTTCATACCTCATCCCTAAGGTTAGAAATAATCGTTATTTCTCCTTGGGATAAATTTGGATTTTTCGTTGAAAAGAAACTCATGCGGGATAATCTTTAAATGTCGTTTTACAATCACAAGCCGCATTATATGCCAATATTGCATATTGGTTGCTAAGAGGTATTTTGATATCTCACAGAATCACCGACTGTTTCCTGACCTTCTTCTAATCCGATTGTCCAATCTGTTTGGTCTTATTGGCATTCATATCTCGCGACATGTCAGGTTGGATGGATTCCTATGGAAATGTCTTTATTTACGGGTCTGCTAGCTAGAATGGATGATTTTTGAGCCCCAATGGAGGCATAAAGTGGAATATATACAAAGCACTATATACATTATATATAAAATGAAAGGATTTAAAAGCACGAATGTTTCTTTTATACACAAAATGCAAATTTCTACTGTCCTTACTGCGATGAAAAAATATATTGGGAGGGCTTGGCTTATCAGTGGTGAACCCTCCCAGCGGTTTCATCAATTTAATCTACCAGACCGCTTCTCTCAGAGCTCTAATACTGTATTGGATGATTCTGCTTATATACTCAGCACTGAAGGGTGGAATGAAGAGGGTGCGGCAAATCATCCAGATGGCACAAGAACCTATAAAGCATGCATAAACTGTCCTGGTGTGGAACTAACACCTACTCACATATTCTCATGCCCAGCAATGGCCGCAGCCTTGCAGAAAATTGACATGGACCCAGAGCAGCAGCTTTACACACCCAAGATAGTGGACATTGCTGCTGCTGTGATGGAGATGCATGGAGACTTCTGAGACTCTTCTTTGGACACGACAACAACAACAACTGAAGGGTGGAATCTCGTAAATGGTTTCAAGAAAACTATGTACATAAGCTTATAGGACAATAGAAGCCCTCCCAACATATTTTTCATCGCAGTAAGGACAGTAGAAGTTTGTATTGTGTATAAAAGAAACATTCGAGCTTTTAATCCTTTCATTTTATATGTATAGATGGCGCGCTATTGCTTTGTGTTAACTCGTATATACATTGCACCGTTAGAGGGGGATGGGTGGCCAGGAGATCATCGCCAGGCGAGGCCAGGAGAGAAGGTCATTTATTCCTATTATCGACGGCAAAAAGATTTCCCCAGAAGAAGAACGACACTAACGGTCGAAATGTCGGGAGGTTTTATTACCCACAAGGTTATTTGTGTCTGTTTACCTTAACGTGATGGTTTACAAAAGGCTAAAAAAAGTCTCGCTTGAGACTGAACCAGATGTCGGTCTCTCACACCATGCTCACATACCATATCTGTAAAATAAAGAGTACCTCTCCCTTTAAAATTTGACGTTGAAAACTAATCGCCATCTATGAACGCGTCCATAAATTGTAGACTCGAGTCGTTGACAAGGTCACAATACCAGATTCAGTGAATTGATGGTCGAGGCAACCTTTATATTTTCATATATCAATATCCTGCGGGCAAAATGTCCATTTATAACATGGCTGGTTTTCCTCAAGGGGAAGGTCGGACAGGAAGGTCTTTCGGATGAACAGAAGCCCAGCAACCATCTAAGTTAGACAATAGACAATTGACATAATTTATTTACATCTTATCAACATATGCAAAAGTGTACAGTCTGTACTGTTATTTAAAAAGATTATTATATACAACACATAACACTATGTACAATGAATATGGCGGCTGCAGAGTTTGGTGGAGTCTGAGTTAGATAACCCCCGCCGTCCTACCTTGCCCAATATGTAATTGTTGCCAACCCTGTTACATATTTGGACGCTATGCAAATTAATATTCCATTAAGATGTTTTAGAGTTAAATGCTGCATCTCAATGGATGAAAGCAAACAAACATTATATTATACGCATTTTAAAAAATCGCAATAAGTTATTTTTATTTACACTCATGGACAAAACTTAAGGAAGTTGTACCTTTTATCATGTATATCGGGATTGAGACAATAACTCTGAAATATATTACAGTGACCTTTATTGAAGACAACACGAGATAACCAATATACACTCATGGACAAAACTTAAGGAAGTTGTACCTTTTATCATGTATATCGGGATTGAGACAATAACTCTGAAATATATTACAGTGACCTTTATTGAAGACACACGAGATAACCAATATACACTCATGGACAAAACTTAAGGAAGTTGTACCTTTTATCATGTATATCGGGATTGAGACAATAACTCTGAAATATATTACAGTGACCTTTATTGAAGACAACACGAGATAACCAATATACACTCATGGACAAAACTTAAGGAAGTTGTACCTTTTATCATGTATATCGGGATTGAGACAATAACTCTGAAATATATTACAGTGACCTTTATTGAAGACAACACGAGATAACCAATATACACTCATGGACAAAACTTAAGGAAGTTGTACCTTTTATCATGTATATCGGGATTGAGACAATAACTCTGAAAGATATTACAGTGACCTTTATTGAAGACACACAAGATAACCAATATACACTCATGGACAAAACTTAAGGAAGTTGTACCTTTTATCATGTATATCGGGATTGAGACAATAACTCTGAAAGATATTACAGTGACCTTTATTGAAGACAACACGAGATAACCAATATACACTCATGGGCAAAACTAAAGGAAGTTGTACCTTTTACCATGTATATCGGGATTCAGACAATAACTCTGAAAGATATTACAGTGACCTTTATTGAAGACAACACGAGATAACCAATATACACTCATGGGCAAAACTAAAGGAAGTTGTACCTTTTACCATGTATATCGGGATTCAGACAATAACTCTGAAAGATATTACAGTGCCCTTTATTGAAGACAACACGAGATAACCAATATACACTCATGGGCAAAACTAAAGGAAGTTGTACCTTTTACCATGTATATCGGGATTCAGACAATAACTCTGAAAGATATTACAGTGACCTTTATTGAAGACAACACGAGATAACCAATATACACTCATGGACAAAACTTAAGGAAGTTGTACCTTTTATCATGTATATCGGGATTGAGACAATAACTCTGAAATATATTACAGTGACCTTTATTGAAGACACACGAGATAACCAATATACACTCATGGACAAAACTTAAGGAAGTTGTACCTTTTATCATGTATATCGGGATTGAGACAATAACTCTGAAATATATTACAGTGACCTTTATTGAAGACAACACGAGATAACCAATATACACTCATGGACAAAACTTAAGGAAGTTGTACCTTTTATCATGTATATCGGGATTGAGACAATAACTCTGAAATATATTACAGTGACCTTTATTGAAGACAACACGAGATAACCAATATACACTCATGGACAAAACTTAAGGAAGTTGTACCTTTTATCATGTATATCGGGATTGAGACAATAACTCTGAAAGATATTACAGTGACCTTTATTGAAGACAACACGAGATAACCAATATACACTCATGGGCAAAACTAAAGGAAGTTGTACCTTTTACCATGTATATCGGGATTCAGACAATAACTCTGAAAGATATTACAGTGACCTTTATTGAAGACAACACGAGATAACCAATATACACTCATGGGCAAAACTAAAGGAAGTTGTACCTTTTACCATGTATATCGGGATTCAGACAATAACTCTGAAATATATTACAGTGCCCTTTATTGAAGACAACACGAGATAACCAATATACACTCATGGGCAAAACTAAAGGAAGTTGTACCTTTTACCATGTATATCGGGATTCAGACAATAACTCTGAAAGATATTACAGTGACCTTTATTGAAGACAACACGAGATAACCAATATACACTCATGGGCAAAACTAAAGGAAGTTGTACCTTTTACCATGTATATCGGGATTCAGACAATAACTCTGAAAGATATTACAGTGCCCTTTATTGAAGACAACACGAGATAACCAATATACACTCATGGGCAAAACTAAAGGAAGTTGTACCTTTTACCATGTATATCGGGATTCAGACAATAACTCTGAAATATATTACAGTGACCTTTATTGAAGACAACACGAGATAACCAATATACACTCATGGACAAAACTAAAGGAAGTTGTACCTTTTACCATGTATATCGGGATTCAGACAATAACTCTGAAAGATATTACAGTGACCTTTATTGAAGACAACACGAGATAACCAATATACACTCATGGACAAAACTAAAGGAAGTTGTACCTTTTACCATGTATATCGGGATTCAGACAATAACTCTGAAATATATTACAGTGACCTTTATTGAAGACAACACGAGATAACCAATATACACTCATGGACAAAACTAAAGGAAGTTGTACCTTTTACCATGTACAGGGTGATCCAAAAGTCCCGCACAACTTTAAAAATTAATAACTCCGCGAATATTTGCGCTAGAGCAATGCGGTAAACACCATTGTGTTCAGGATGCAATGGGATTTTTTATGGCAAATAATGAAAAATTCGAAATTGATTTTAGTTACAACTTTATTCGCCAGATGGCGCTCTACCAGAATCAGAGATTCAGCGGCCAAATTGTTTGATAAATTGAAAAATATAACTGATCGACACGTATTTTTCCTTTTTGAATACCAGGAAAGAACCCTAATAATATCAAATAACAAATTAATAAAGCACCACTTCGCCAAAAGTATGAAGAATTGGTTAACGATTTTCAAATACAATCAGAGATATGTAAAATAGGTAAATGCAAATTAAAACATGTAGCAAAAATATTTATATTTTATATGGAGTTTTGTGAAATAGATTGAATGTTTGAAAAACACTGCTGATATCAATACACGAATTTTTGAAATGTTAATATAGTACCAAAAATTATGATGGCACTTCTAATAGGATTTCTTGCTATAAGAAATGTGTAGTTTCTTGACTGATTGGCGACACTTGACTATTTAACTGGATATTTGTCATGATCCAACAAATGAAATATAGAAGGAAGTGACAAAATATATTTGTCGTACTTTATTCCAAATATCCTATGGGCTTGTCAAATGTTATCATTGTTTATTATACTGTACACAATTTTAAAAAATGTGTCCCCTCAAATAAAAATCATTTTTAAATCGACCTTTTGCGTTGAAAAACGTGGTAGTAAAATCATTTTGTATTATTTTTTTTTTCACAAAATTTCTAAAGTTATTGGTGTACAGAAAATATTCCTTATGTTATTTCTTCTAATGAGCGAAAAGCGGAAACTAAACATAAGGGGAAAAATTGTGTGTACCAGTGTTATTCGAGAAGTTATAACACTCTGGTTTGCACGACATAATATGTGAGCAAATGACAAACAAAATATTACTGTTCACAAAAAGAAGAGTCAAGATGTGAGGACAGCATTTATTATCCCCATAACCCAACACAAAGAGCTGCAAAATATAGTTAGATAATTTAATACATGGCAGCTTATATAACACATTATAGGTAACTTGCCTTCTCTCTTGTATTAGGTCACAATCCTTGCTCAATGTGGCGCCCTTCAATCTCAAACACCGCCTGCAGACGATAGATGACAGATTGGACAACATTAAATAACATATCTGTTGAAATTGATAAAACGTGCCATCTGATAGAAGCCTTCAACATGGCCAATGTGGTAGGCCAGCATCGATAAACACACGATTTAATGTACCCCCATAAACTAAAATCGCAAGGCGTCAAGTCTGGTGATCTTGGAGGCCACTGGTATATAAAGTGGCGACTTATCACACGATTTTCACCGAACGTATCCTTCAGCAATTGTTTGGCACCTCGGGAGATATGAGGAGGTCCTCCATCTTTCATGAATGTTATTTCGCTTAGTGCTTTTGCCCTGCAATATGGGAAATACCTTTTCTCTCAAAAGTTGAACATAACGTTCACCAGTTACAAAAACGGTTTTAAAAGTTCTTCCATTGATTTTTCAAAGAAAAATGGCCCAATAATAAAAGAATGAACCCACACAAAACTGTAACTCTAGGCTGGTAAAGTGGCATTTCTGTATAAACCCTAGGGTTTTCTGTTGCCCAAATGCGGCTGTTTTGAATGTTAAATTCTCCGTTTAGAGAAAGGTGAGCATCATCTGTCCACAGAACATTCGACAGCCAGGTTTCATCAATATCAATTTGCCGGAAAACCCATGCAGCGAATTCTTGACGCATCTCAAAATCGCCAACTTTCAGCTCGTGAAATCTTTGAATTTTGTATGGGTACACACAATAGAGACATTAAGTGAAGCGTCTTCGGATATCACAATCATACTCGGCGAATTTAACGCCAAAAGTTCAATTTGGGGATCACCTGTCCAGGATAACAAAAGTCAGCAGGTTGAGGACATGCTAACCGACCTTACACCGTTAAATAACGGAGAGAGCACCTACCTATCTAAGTCCACAGGCACAGAATCCGCAATAGACATCACAGCGATAAATTACAACATCGCACCCACAACACAATGGAAAATCCTGAGAGGTGCAATCAGTGACCACAGAAATTGAGAATGTCCATCAGAATAAAAGAACATGGAACTTTAGGAAAGCCGACTTGAAAAATAATTCACAGAAAAGCTTGAAGAACTGTGCAACGAAAAATTGAATTACAGAACGCTTGACAAAAACTTGGAAAAATTCTCTTCGAACATTTCAAAAGCTGCAAAAGCATCGATACCTAGAAGTAGACGTATAGACCTGTGGATACCTTACTGGAAGGACCACAACATCGAGGCAATGATTTCAGAGAGAGAGACAATATCGATGAACTTCTTTAAAAAAAATAAAACAGAAGAAAACAGAAAGGAACTCATTGAAATTAGTCACAAAATAGAACACGAAATTTGGATATGCAAACAAGAAAAATGGCAGAATTCTGCGAAAAAATGGATCCAAGAAAGGACAGCCAACACTGGAATATGATTAGAGTGTTAGAGAACAATCAAAACCAACACCAATCCTCCAATACTCTAACCGATATGAATAGAACAGCGCGAACGAGAACAAACAGATGGCTGACATAATTGCTGAATATCTTTCAAGCACTTCCATACTCAACTATACGAATGAAGACAGGACTCTAAAAATAATATAAACCAGTTAGTTAAACAAGCAAGAAACTTCCATCAACAAGATATTTTATCGAGAGACTTCACACTGAATGAGCTAAACTTATCAATAAAAAAATCCAAGTGGTCATCAAGAGATAATCTAATCTTTGGTCAAATGATTAAACACTTTGAAGACAAAGCTAATAAACCACTCCTACGAAAACTGAACATTTCATGGCAAACTGGTAAACTACCAAAGAATTGGAAGATATCAATTATAGTGCCAATACTGAAGCCAAACAAAGATGCCAAGGAATACAAGAACTATCGGCCAATTGCTCTGACCAGCATACTTTGTAAAATACCAGAACGAATTATCCACTCTAGGCTCATAGTCTGACTCACTAACAATAATAAAATAAACCTCTACCAAACTGCCTATAGATCCCAGCACTGTACGACTGATCAACTGTTCTACTTCTGTCAATCAATAATAGATTCTTTCCAGGAAAAACCGCCAAAGAAGACAACGGCCGTATTCCTGGATATGACCTCAGCTTTTGATCGAGTGTGGAGGGAGAAATTAAGTGAAAAGCTGCACAACATCGGAGTGAGAGGATAAACCTTAATATGGACTGCAGACTTCTTAAGGGTAAAGAAGGTTAATGGTTCGGGTCAATGGAGAATTTTCCAAGGAAGGAAGAACATGGACTGGTGTAACTCAGGGATCTGTGCTCAGTCCTCTACTCTATCTGCTATATATTAACGACATCCATCCTTACCTCACTGAAGACACAAAGGTTGCCTGTTATGCAGATGATATAGCCATATGGCACACAAGTAGCAGTATAGAAAAATCAGACAAAATACTGAACATATCAATGAGAGGACTGGAAAAGTGGGCAATGGAACTCCAAATGACCATAAACCCAATAAAACCAAACCTATGCGTCTTCTCCACTGACAGGGAAAAAGGCATAAATATAACCACAAAATAAGCATAAACAAACAAATAATTGATAAAATTAGAAATCCATAATACCTAGGTGTGATACTGCAGTCCTGGATCTTTCAAGTTGGTCTCGAGGACCACGCCATCACCATCTCCTAAGCGGCGAAGTACGCTATCTACGCATTCATCGTAGATCGCAAAATGCGTGGTGACGCTGGAGACACACTGGCGATTCTCCACCAAATTCTTCAGCGCTGGCAGAGGCGCCATATTCATTGTACATAGTGTATATAATGCATATTATCTTTTTTTTTAATAGTGCAGACTGTGCATGTATTGACAAGATGTCAACAAAATTATTTTAATTATTATTGATGAGGAATTGGAATTTTCAGAACACATAATTAGCACCTCAAATAGAGATATCAGAAAACTAAACATTCTGAGAAGGCTATGTGGAACAAATTGGGGAGCAAAACCCAGAATTCTCAGAACAACATATACCACCTTAATAAGGCCGATAATGGAATATGCAACACCGGTCTGGGCTCCCTCAAGCTCATCACTAAAAGTAAGACTAGACAGTGTTCAAGCAAAAGCGGCCAAAATAATCACTGGTGCTGTTTCATCCACCAACAATGAGAAAATTCAGAGAGAATGTGTTCTAGACCTACTCGCTCGAAAGCACAAGACAAAATAAAAACAACTTGGATCGGCACTTCGGAAACGAGGAACCAGAGGACGAGATCTCTCTGACCACTTGTGGTTTGGTAGATCCACCCTTTTCTGAGAATGAGGTGAAACTGACGGCTTTCAAGTTCAGGAAAAGGAAATATCCTGGTCCCGAAGGGATCGATAACACGGTCGTGAAAGCCCTGGTAAGGATGCACCCATCGCTTCTTTCCAGGTTATTCAATAGGTGCCTGGACACTGATACATTTCCTGAGGCATGGAAGGTTGCCCGAGTAGTGCTTCTCGAAAGGTCTGGTAGAAAGGGTAATTCTCCTAATGATTATCGTCCGCTTTCTTTACTAGTGTGTCTAGGTATGGTCCTGGATAGCCTACTAGCTCAGCGACTGAAGCATTGGCTAGAGAGTAATGAGCTCCTTTCCTCTTTCCAACATGGTTTTAGGAAAAAGAAGTCCACAACCACAGCTCTGAACGAGGTGTTAGAGGGGGTTGAGATGGGCTTAAATAAGGGTGCTTGGGTTTTTCTCGTGGCCCTGGACATTGATGGCGCGTTCAACTCCATGAGCTGGAACAAGCTGACGAGAAATTTGATGGACATGGGTTGTCCTGATAATTTGCGCAGCTTGGTTCGTGACTTCCTGAGGGATAGATGGATTAGCCTCAGTTTTGGTGGGCGGAAGTTGGAAAGAAACTGTGCTAGGGGTTGCCCCCAGGGCTCTTGCTGCGGACCTATTCTGTGGAATATCCTGGTAAACACCGTTTTCCAAAAGGAGCTCCCTGAGGGAGCCAGGCTGGTTCTCTATGCTGACGACCAGTTCCTCATCATTGAGGCTGCTTCGAGAGCGAAGGCTGAGAAGTGTGTTGAAACTTCTCTCCAAATTCTCTCGATCTGGGCCCATGACTCTGGCCTTAAGTTCAATGTCTCCAAAACTAAAGCCCTCAGCTTTAAGCCCAAGGACATAAGATCTAAAAGGAAAGGGATCAAATGGGAACACAAGCCGGCTATCCGGATGGAAGGACGGAGGGTAGCGTTGGTCAATAGGATGACCATACTGGGGGTGGTCATTGATGACAAGATGGGTTGGCAATACTCGGCGGAGGAGATGGTGGCGAGAGGCAGGGAGGCGTTGTGCAGGCCTGTCCTGGTTGGCTCTCAACAGGGGAGGGGGAGAAGGAGGGTACTATTTTTAGGAACCTCTGCCTCTCCTGTGTCGAGCCAATCTTGCTATATGCTTCCGGGGCTTGGTGGCGCCGAAACAGGGATCAGAAGGTGGCAACAACTCTAGAGAGAGTGCAGAGGACAGCGGCACTCAGAATCACAGGGGGATATCGCACTACCAGCAGTGAGGCCTTTTTGGTCCTCGCTGGGCTTATTCCCCTGGGATTGGAACTAGAGGAGGAGACCATCAGACAGAAAATCTGGAAAAACAGGGAAGATGCCCTGGGACTTGAAGCGGGGGCCCTGGAATCGAAGAGGGATCCAAGGAAGCCTCCGCAGTGGTTGCCAAAGTGGAATTGGAGTCCAGGAGGGCCGACAGGGATTGCCACGGAGGTTTTCACTGATGGTAGTAAGTCTGGAACCAATACTGGAGCTGGGGTAGTGATATACACTAATGGAGAGCTGATCTTCCAAGAAAGTTTAACACTCAGAGTGGACGAATTGGTCTTTTCAGCCGAGCTGGTTGCGATCAGGGTAGCCCTCAGAGTGTGTGCCGAGAAGAACTTCAGCCCGGACCGCCTCTATTCAGATTGTATGTCGGCCCTCGTCGCCATCAATCCGGAGAAAGGGAAACTCGCGCATCAAATAATCCAGGAGCTGGAGATGATGACGCGGGCTCCGGAGCTCCCTTGGTTTAGGAGACACAGCCTAATCGAAGGTAATGAGTTCGCAGACAGGATCGCTAAGGCAGGATGCTTTAGAGGTAGATCACTGAGGACCCCAGTGACCAAGAAAGAAGTTTATAGGAGGATCAGGGGGCACGTCCAGGACTTATGGTTGGACAGATGGAGGAACAGTGTGAAGGGGAGAGAGGTATTCAATGGGGTAACAACACCCAAGTACCTCTGTAAGGTAATGTCCCACAAACTCATTAGGGTAGTTCGGAACATGGGCTCTTCCCCAAGTCTCCACAGATTTGAAATTAAGAGAAACCCTGATTGCGTCTATGGAGAAAGGGATGTGAATGCACGCCACTACATCTTGGATTGTCCAAGGGTAGTGGGTGTGCAGGAAGAGAGAAGGAGGGCGAGGGGCGCGATCGAGAGTAAGCTGCTGAGAAATCACAGCTAGCTTCTTGAGAAATCCCACGACATGGCAGATGAGCTTTTCCTCAGCTGTGAGTGAACAGAGTACACCGGTGGCCGCCTCCCCGCGGTCCCTGCTGGACACAGTAGATAGTTTCCTATTTTGCTGTTACTAAAGGCCACCGGTATAGAAATCCTTCCAGACACGTTGTCTGGGAGGTGGTATTTCCAGGTACAATGTCCAAGCACTATCTTGGATACCGTTACTTGGCTTATGCGTTGAACAGAATAGCAGCGAAGGGCATGCTTCGCAT
>CP092863.1:153707161-153870594 GCA_030710605.1 Cordylochernes scorpioides | reverse complement strand
TCTATTTTTAAGGAAATCATTTATCCAAGTGATAGATTTTCCATCAATTTTGAAATGTTTGTATAATTTTGTAATTAACTTGTTTTTCCATACCCCTTATCAAAAGCTTGTGTAAGGTCTAAAAAGCAGCTATGGTGTGGTTAGTAGGTTTTGTTTTGTGCATCTTTTACCTTTTGTGTGAAAAATAAGAGTTGGTCTATTGTCTCATGTCCTTTCCTAAATCCATGTTGTTCTTCTGGTAAGAGATTTTTTGTGTCAGGGTGGTAGGTGAGTCGTCTGAGTATAATTTTTTCCATTAATTTGCAGCAAATATTTGTTAGGGAGATAGGTCGGTATTTTTTTGGGTCATCAGCAGATTTGTCAAGTTTTTTAATGGGAATTTTATTGTTGCATTTTTACAGTCTTGAGGCAATTTTCCAGTTTTCCAGGAGTTATTGAAAATATTAAGAAGTCTTTCTTTGCCAATTTTGCCCAAGTTTGATATCATTCGGCCATGGATTCCATCTGGCCCAGGAGTCTTGTTTAGGTCAGTGTTTTCTAATGCATAAGCTAGCTCTTTCATATTGATTTTTTTCATGGAAATATATTATGACAACAACAACAACAACAAAAACCTTTATTAAGACACTATTGTCTTACAAGGGGATTCCCCTAAAAAGTTATATATGTACATGAGTGAGGAGGAAAAGCAATTTAGAGGGGAGGGGGAGCAATCAGCCGTTGTCTGTGGGGTTGAGCACTTCTTCTCTCATTTTACAATCGCCTTGTAATATTAAAAAAATTATAAACAAATGTTTTATCCAGCAGGAGAGTAGTGAAGATTTTATATACATGTTGTTCATTGTAGTGAGTTGGCCCCGAAATTTCGCGAATTTCCTGTCTCTTTTCATGTAGGAATGGGCAATGGAATAGATAGTGGACCAAATTGTCTTGGATGTCAACATTGCAGAAGTAGCAATTTAAAGGGTCGCTGCTCCAAAGTCCCGTGATATCCTCGCGGAAAAGTAGCCATAGAGGAAAATATTATGAGTGCTGGTGTCATTTTTACAGTCATGAGTAATCTTTCGGGCCTTTTTTCAACCTTGATTTTACTACTTATTTGATATGAATTACCTAAAAGATTGGCAGCAATTTTGTCATTAGTTGCTGGTGTACCATCTGTATTCTTTATCATATTTGTGTTTTCAGTTTGTGGCTGGCCTCTGTCAATTTGTTTTGTATTTGGGTTTCTTGGGTTCAGGTTTTCACAAGTTTGCTTCCATTTTTCCCTTTTCACATTTACGTATAATCTTTTTATTTTTGCAATCACAATGTTCAGTTCAGTTCTACAATTTGTTTGGTTTTGGGTGTACTTTTTGTAGTTCATTTCTTTTAGTTATAAGTGTTTGAATATTTTTTGCCTGGTGTGTATAATTTGGAATCCATTTCTTAATATTACCTCTTGGTATTGAAACTTTGGCTGCTTTAATAATGGTGTTTTCGAAAGATATCATATTAGCCTTTTTGAAGTTCCAGAATTTTTTTTAATTGAGCTAGTTTTGGTCTTGGTGCTAATTTTTATCAAATTAGGCAAATTATCACTTACAAAACTTTTTAATATTTGCTATTTGCATTTGTGGAAAATGTCAGGATAGTAAAAACTTATATCAAGGGCTTGTGCAGTATTATAGCTTGTAGGAATGATGGGTAGGATTCCCATCATTTAAGCACATGAAGGCATTGTCGTCAAATATGTTTGATAGTATTTTGCCTCTTGGGTTTTTGGCGTAGAACATCCCCATATTTTATGTTTGGCATTAAGGTCACCTAAAATAATAGTATTGTCTGTAAGAAATTGAGCCATTGTTCCATCGTCAATAAATGTATTGTTTGGAGGGTGATACATATTGTATATGTTGATGGCTTTGTTTGATTGAGGTAGACTTTGATACCTTGGGCTTCGAGGTCTAATGTGTTTGTAATATTAACGGCTATGTCCTCATAGTACAAATTATTGATTAAAATTTCTAGGCCACGCCCTTTAACAGCATATACAGATGGATCTTCAGACCTTACCCTGAGTAATGGAGGGGCCGGAATTAACATAATACTGCAAGATGGAACAAACATCAAAATCAAAGAAGGAGCAGGACAGATTTCGTCAAACTTCATTTGTGAACTGACAGCTATCTAAAGCCCTTGATGTATGCCTTAACTAACCATCCCTGCATCAAGCAGAAGGAATTTTAATATCCAGCGACTCCATATCCGCTCTAGAAGCAATTCAGAAGGGCAATACTAAAATCACACAGAAAATGCACTCGTTACTTACCCAACTCGAACCATTGGAGAATAACTGCATTCTACATTGAATCCCTGCCCATGCTGGGATCGGGGGTAATGAAATGGCATTTGAATTGGCAAAGGAAGCCAGAAAGTTGAGCCAAAGGAAAGAACAAATGTCATTATTTGACGCTGATTCTTTGTTAAAATACAAGATAATTAAACAAAAAATAAGAAAAGATCAAAATGCGAAATAAACTCTGAGAGAAAATGACAAAAAACTATAACAAGACTTAGAACAAAACACTATAAAGGAATGACAATACATCCAGATGGCACAAGAACCTATAGGGCATGCAACAATTGTCCTGGTGTGGAACTTACACCTATCCACATATTCTCATAGCCAGCAATGGCCGCAGCCTTGTAGAAATTTGACATAGACCCTGAGCAGCAGCTTTACACACCCAAGATAGTGGACATTGCTGCTGCTATGATGGAGATGCATGGATATATCTGAGGCTCTTTATTGGACACGACAACAACAACGGCATTCCAGAGTAAAATAAATCATCAGAGATAGATACATATTTTTCAAATGAATTAAAATAAATATAATCGATGCTGAGTGAGAGTTGAATTAAAAATATTAGAAATTTATTATCTTCGGAAACAAACCGTATCTAAAATATCAATTTTCTTTTTGCTTCATGTTTTAATTTGCATTTACCTATTTTACATATCTCTGATTGTATTTGAAAATCGTTAACCAATTCTTCATACTTTTGGCGAAGTGGTGTTTTATTAATTTGTTATTTGATATTATTAGGGTTCTTTCCTGGTATTCAAAAAGGAAAAATACGTGTCGATCAGTTATATTTTTCAATTTATCAAACAATTTGGCCGCTGAATCTCTGATTCTGGTAGAGCGCCATCTGGCGAATAAAATTGTAACTAAAATCAATTTCGAATTTTTCATTATTTGCCATAAAAAATCCCATTGCATCCTGAACACAATGGTGTTTACCGCATTGCTCTAGCGCAAATATTCGCGGAGTTATTAATTTTTAAAATAGTGCGGGACTTTTGGATCACCCTGTATATCGGGATTCAGACAATAACTCTGAAAGATATTACAGTGACCTTTATTGAAGACAACACAAGATAACCAATATACACTCATGGACAAAACTAAAGGAAGTTGTACCTTTTACCATGTATATCGGGATTCAGACAATAACTCTGAAAGATATTACAGTGACCTTTATTGAAGACAACACAAGATAACCAATATACACTCATGGACAAAACTAAAGGAAGTTGTACCTTTTACCATGTATATCGGGATTCAGACAATAACTCTGAAAGATATTACAGTGACCTTTATTGAAGACAACACGAGATAACCAATATACACTCATGGACAAAACTAAAGGAAGTTGTACCTTTTACCATGTATATCGGGATTCAGACAATAACTCTGAAAGATATTACAGTGACCTTTATTGAAGACAACACGAGATAACCAATATACACTCATGGACAAAACTTAAGGAAGTTGTACCTTTTACCATGTATATCGGGATTGAGACAATAACTCTGAAAGATATTACAGTGACCTTTATTGAAGACAACACGAGATAACCAATATACACTCATGGACAAAACTTAAGGAAGTTGTACCTTTTACCATGTATATCGGGATTGAGACAATAACTCTGAAAGATATTACAGTGACCTTTATTGAAGACACACGAGATAACCAATATACACTCATGGACAAAACTTAAGGAAGTTGTACCTTTTACCATGTATATCGGGATTGAGACAATAACTCTGAAAGATATTACAGTGACCTTTATTGAAGACACACGAGATAACCAATATACACTCATTGACAAAACTTAAGGAAGTTGTACCTTTTACCATGTATATCGGGATTGAGACAATAACTCTGAAAGATATTACAGTGACCTTTATTGAAGACACACGAGATAACCAATATACACTCATGGACAAAACTTAAGGAAGTTGTACCTTTTACCATGTATATCGGGATTGAGACAATAACTCTGAAAGATATTACAGTGACCTTTATTGAAGACACACAAGATAACCAATATACACTCATGGACAAAACTTAAGGAAGTTGTACCTTTCAGCATGTATATCGGGATTGAGACAATAACTCTGAAAGATATTACAGTGACCTTTATTGAAGACACACGAGATAACCAATATACACTCATGGACAAAACTTAAGGAAGTTGTACCTTCTATCATGTATATCGGGATTGAGACAATAACTCTGAAAGATATTACAGTGACCTTTATTGAAGACACACGAGATAACCAATATACACTCATGGACAAAACTTAAGGAAGTTGTACCTTTTACCATGTATATCGGGATTGAGACAATAACTCTGAAAGATATTACAGTGACCTTTATTGAAGACACACGAGATAACCAATATACACTCATGGACAAAACTTAATGAAGTTGTACCTTTTACCATGTATATCGGGATTGAGACAATAACTCTGAAAGATATTACAGTGACCTTTATTGAAGACACACGAGATAACCAATATACACTCATGGACAAAACTTAAGGAAGTTGTACCTTTTACCATGTATATCGGGATTGAGACAATAACTCTGAAAGATATTACAGTGACCTTTATTGAAGACACACGAGATAACCAATATACACTCATGGACAAAACTTAAGGAAGTTGTACCTTTTATCATGTATATCGGGATTGAGACAATAACTCTGAAAGATATTACAGTGACCTTTATTGAAGACACACGAGATAACCAATATACACTCATGGACAAAACTTAAGGAAGTTGTACCTTTTACCATGTATATCGGGATTGAGACAATAACTCTGAAAGATATTACAGTGACCTTTATTGAAGACACACGAGATAACCAATATACACTCATGGGCAAAACTTAAGGAAGTTGTACCTTTTATCATGTATATCGGGATTGAGACAATAACTCTGAAAGATATTACAGTGACCTTTATTGAAGACACACGAGATAACCAATATACACTCATGGACAAAACTTAAGGAAGTTGTACCTTTTATCATGTATATCGGGATTGAGACAATAACTCTGAAAGATATTACAGTGACCTTTATTGAAGACACACGAGATAACCAATATACACTCATGGACAAAACTTAAGGAAGTTGTACCTTTTACCATGTATATCGGGATTGAGACAATAACTCTGAAAGATATTACAGTGACCTTTATTGAAGACACACGAGATAACCAATATACACTCATGGACAAAACTTAAGGAAGTTGTAACTTTTACCATGTATATCGGGATTGAGACAATAACTCTGAAAGATATTACAGTGACCTTTATTGAAGACACACGAGATAACCAATATACACTCATGGACAAAACTTAAGGAAGTTGTACCTTTTACCATGTATATCGGGATTGAGACAATAACTCTGAAAGATATTACAGTGACCTTTATTGAAGACACACGAGATAACCAATATACACTCATGGACAAAACTTAAGGAAGTTGTACCTTTTACCATGTATATCGGGATTGAGACAATAACTCTGAAAGATATTACAGTGACCTTTATTGAAGACACACGAGATAACCAATATACACTCATGGACAAAACTTAAGAAAGTTGTATCTTTCAGCATGTATATCGGGATTGAGACAATAACTCTGAAAGATATTACAGTGACCTTTATTGAAGACACACGAGATAACCAATATATACTCATGGACAAAACTTAAGGTAGTTGTACCTTTCAGCATGTATATCGGGATTGAGACAATAACTCTGAAAGATATTACAGTGACCTTTATTGAAGACACACGAGATAACCAATATATACTCATGGACAAAACTTAAGGTAGTTGTACCTTTCAGCATGTATATCGGGATTGAGACAATAACTCTGAAAGATATTACAGTGACCTTTATTGAAGACACACGAGATAACCAATATATACTCATGGACAAAACTTAAGGTAGTTGTACCTTTCAAAATGTATATCGGGATTCAGACAATAACTCTGAAAGATATTACAGTGACCTTTATTGAAGACAACACGAGATAACCAATATATACTCATGGACAAAACTTAAGGTAGTTGTACCTTTCAAAATGTATATCGGGATTGAGATAATAACTCTGAAAGATATTACAGTGACCTTTATTGAAGACAACACGAGATAACCAATATATACTCATGGACAAAACTTAAGGTAGTTGTACCTTTCAAAATGTATATCGGGATTGAGATAATAACTCTGAAAGATATTACAGTGACCTTTATTGAAGACAACACGAGATAACCAATATATACTCATGGACAAAACTTAAGGTAGTTGTACCTTTCAAAATGTATATCGGGATTCAGACAATAACTCTGAAAGATATTACAGTGACCTTTATTGAAGACAACACGAGATAACCAATATATACTCATGGACAAAACTTAAGGTAGTTGTACCTTTCAAAATGTATATCGGGATTGAGATAATAACTCTGAAAGATATTACAGTGACCTTTATTGAAGACAACACGAGATAACCAATATATACTCATGGACAAAACTTAAGGTAGTTGTACCTTTCAAAATGTATATCGGGATTGAGATAATAACTCTGAAAGATATTACAGTGACCTTTATTGAAGACAACACGAGATAACCAATATATACTCATGGACAAAACTTAAGGTAGTTGTACCTTTCAAAATGTATATCGGGATTGAGATAATAACTCTGAAAGATATTACCGTGACCTTTATTGAAGACACACGAGATAACCAATATACACTCATGGACAAAACTTAAGGTAGTTGTACCTTTCAAAATGTATATCGGGATTGAGATAATAACTCTTAAAGATATTACAGTGACCTTTATTGAAGACACACGAGATAACCAATATACACTCATGGACAAAACTTAAGGTAGTTGTACCTTTCAAAATGTATATCGGGATTGAGATAATAACTCTGAAAGATATTACAGTGACCTTTATTGAAGACACACGAGATAACCAATATATACTCATGGACAAAACTTAAGGAAGTTGTACCTTTCAAAATGTATATCGGGATTGAGATAATAACTCTGAAAGATATTACAGTGACCTTTATTGAAGACACACGAGATAACCAATATATACTCATGGACAAAACTTAAGGTAGTTGTACCTTTCAAAATGTATATCGGGATTGAGATAATAACTCTGAAAGATATTACAGTGACCTTTATTGAAGACAACACGAGATAACCAATATATACTCATGGACAAAACTTAAGGTAGTTGTACCTTTCAAAATGTATATCGGGATTGAGATAATAACTCTGAAAGATATTACAGTGACCTTTATTGAAGACACACGAGATAACCAATATACACTCATGGACAAAACTTAAGGTAGTTGTACCTTTCAAAATGTATATCGGGATTGAGATAATAACTCTGAAAGATATTACAGTGACCTTTATTGAAGACACACGAGATAACCAATATACACTCATGGACAAAACTTAAGGTAGTTGTACCTTTTACCATGTATATCGGGATTCAGACAATAACTCTGAAAGATATTACAGTGACCTTTATTGAAGACACACGAGATAACCAATATATACTCATGGACAAAACTTAAGGTAGTTGTACCTTTCAGCATGTATATCGGGATTGAGACAATAACTCTGAAAGATATTACAGTGACCTTTATTGAAGACACACGAGATAACCAATATATACTCATGGACAAAACTTAAGGTAGTTGTACCTTTCAGCATGTATATCGGGATTGAGACAATAACTCTGAAAGATATTACAGTGACCTTTATTGAAGACACACGAGATAACCAATATATACTCATGGACAAAACTTAAGGTAGTTGTACCTTTCAAAATGTATATCGGGATTCAGACAATAACTCTGAAAGATATTACAGTGACCTTTATTGAAGACAACACGAGATAACCAATATATACTCATGGACAAAACTTAAGGTAGTTGTACCTTTCAAAATGTATATCGGGATTGAGATAATAACTCTGAAAGATATTACAGTGACCTTTATTGAAGACAACACGAGATAACCAATATATACTCATGGACAAAACTTAAGGTAGTTGTACCTTTCAAAATGTATATCGGGATTGAGATAATAACTCTGAAAGATATTACAGTGACCTTTATTGAAGACAACACGAGATAACCAATATATACTCATGGACAAAACTTAAGGTAGTTGTACCTTTCAAAATGTATATCGGGATTCAGACAATAACTCTGAAAGATATTACAGTGACCTTTATTGAAGACAACACGAGATAACCAATATATACTCATGGACAAAACTTAAGGTAGTTGTACCTTTCAAAATGTATATCGGGATTGAGATAATAACTCTGAAAGATATTACAGTGACCTTTATTGAAGACAACACGAGATAACCAATATATACTCATGGACAAAACTTAAGGTAGTTGTACCTTTCAAAATGTATATCGGGATTGAGATAATAACTCTGAAAGATATTACAGTGACCTTTATTGAAGACAACACGAGATAACCAATATATACTCATGGACAAAACTTAAGGTAGTTGTACCTTTCAAAATGTATATCGGGATTGAGATAATAACTCTGAAAGATATTACCGTGACCTTTATTGAAGACACACGAGATAACCAATATACACTCATGGACAAAACTTAAGGTAGTTGTACCTTTCAAAATGTATATCGGGATTGAGATAATAACTCTTAAAGATATTACAGTGACCTTTATTGAAGACACACGAGATAACCAATATACACTCATGGACAAAACTTAAGGTAGTTGTACCTTTCAAAATGTATATCGGGATTGAGATAATAACTCTGAAAGATATTACAGTGACCTTTATTGAAGACACACGAGATAACCAATATATACTCATGGACAAAACTTAAGGAAGTTGTACCTTTCAAAATGTATATCGGGATTGAGATAATAACTCTGAAAGATATTACAGTGACCTTTATTGAAGACACACGAGATAACCAATATATACTCATGGACAAAACTTAAGGTAGTTGTACCTTTCAAAATGTATATCGGGATTGAGATAATAACTCTGAAAGATATTACAGTGACCTTTATTGAAGACAACACGAGATAACCAATATATACTCATGGACAAAACTTAAGGTAGTTGTACCTTTCAAAATGTATATCGGGATTGAGATAATAACTCTGAAAGATATTACAGTGACCTTTATTGAAGACACACGAGATAACCAATATACACTCATGGACAAAACTTAAGGTAGTTGTACCTTTCAAAATGTATATCGGGATTGAGATAATAACTCTGAAAGATATTACAGTGACCTTTATTGAAGACACACGAGATAACCAATATACACTCATGGACAAAACTTAAGGTAGTTGTACCTTTCAAAATGTATATCGGGATTGAGATAATAACTCTGAAAGATATTACAGTGACCTTTATTGAAGACACACGAGATAACCAATATACACTCATGGACAAAACTTAAGGTAGTTGTACCTTTCAAAATGTATATCGGGATTGAGATAATAACTCTGAAAGATATTACAGTGACCTTTATTGAAGACACACGAGATAACCAATATACACTCATGGACAAAACTTAAGGTAGTTGTACCTTTCAGCATGTATATCGGGATTGAGACAATAACTCTGAAAGATATTACAGTGACCTTTATTGAAGTCACACGAGATAACCAATATACACTCATGGACAAAACTTAAGGTAGTTGTACCTTTCAGCATGTATATCGGGATTGAGATAATAACTCTGAAAGATATTACAGTGACCTTTATTGAAGACACACGAGATAACCAATATACACTCATGGACAAAACTTAAGGTAGTTGTACCTTTCAGCATGTATATCGGGATTGAGACAATAACTCTGAAAGATATTACAGTGACCTTTATTGAAGACACACGAGATAACCAATATACACTCATGGACAAAACTTAAGGTAGTTGTACCTTTCAGCATGTATATCGGGATTGAGACAATAACTCTGAAAGATATTACAGTGACCTTTATTGAAGACACACGAGATAACCAAGTGTGAACAACTTCTGTCTCCTTAAAAATATATATAGACGTCTGGCGATATCAAAATTTGAAACTTTCTTAAGTTTTGCCAATGAGAGTGTATTGCGAGAAAGGATTTATCTTTATTTCAATATTTCTTTCATTTGTTAAACATTGTATTCAGTATAGAGGAAAAGAAGATTGACCCAATGTCAAAACGAGTTGACATACCAAACCCAAATGTCACCTGGAACAAGATAAGATTTAAAAAAAAAGCTATCTCTGTGAATGGGTCTTCCGTGTTCTCTGGATTGTGTGGTATCTTTCGTTTTTTATATATTTTTTTATTTATAAAGCAATAACCCGCCATCTATATATGTTGTTGTTACTTATTCCTCAAGTCGTTTAAACGATCTCCATTAGGTTCCATTGTCTTTCTATTATAGTCCTGGGGTTTTCCCAGGGGTCTTTTTTGGAGGATTTGATACAATTCAATAGATGTTCAGGACTGGCTGGTTGGGAATCACATTTGGGGCATTTCAGGAATGTTTTGATATTTTTCCATTAAATTTGAGCATTCTAAGATGTTCGTAATCTTGAAATCGCCGTTTGTTCTTCCTTAGTAAACGTGTGGAAAGAAGATTCGTTAGGAATGGGGGTGCACCAGGGGTGGTTTACCAAGTGTATCAATAAAATACTTTGAATTGTCAATTGTCCAATTGAAGAAACCAGACGTAAAGGCTGCTATGGAACATATCCCAACCTGGCCAACAAATCAATGAGGCAAAGATGTCTACAGCCATTTCAAAATCAAGACGCTCATCATTAGCAATGCCTTTTCACCATTATTGTAGCGACAGGTTCAAACCTGACCAAAACGCCAAAGATATTAATAATTTTATTCACGATCAAACGTTGTACTGTACGTATTACATCCCAAACACGACGTCAGCTATCTCTGTCTTGAGCTCGATGTACCATCTCGGCGACCATTAAGCCAGTAAGTTCCTTTAATTGGTCCATGAAGCGTGTCGGTGGGCATCTAGGTATGTATCACCCAGACGTCAAAGAGATATAGGGACCTACAATCAATTAATCAGGCCAACCCATCAGTAAAGTGAGAGAGGGGCCCCAATATTTTTCCAATACTTCCTGGATAGGTTAAAACCTGTTTGAAACCCCCAAAGGGATAAAAGAGGGCCACGATCAGCTAACCTGATCGACACAAACTACAAGAATCCTACAAACAAAGGACTTTGACAATCACAATGTAGACACTATGCAATTAGCCGTGCTATGCATACATATCTACATATTCTCAAGACAAGTTCCAACCTGATCAACCCAACAGTAAAGAGGTGAAGAGGCCTACAATCCATTAATCTGGCCGTTCCATCAGTAAAGAGGCCCGTAGTTATTTCAAGCGACCCAATACTTCCTGGACAGGTTCAAACCTGACCGAAACCCCAAAGAGGCCACAAATCCGCTAATCGATTCGATACAACGACAAGACGTCTACAACCAAAGTGTTTCACGATGTAGACACCCACAATTAGTGGTCCTCTACGTCTCTCTATATCCTCAAGACAGGTTCCAACCTGGCAGAAGAGGCCACAATCAACCAATCTGGCCAATACAACAACAAGAAGCCTACAACCAAAAATGATTCACAATGTAGACACCCACAATTAACAATCCTCCGCGTCTCTATATCCTCAAGACAGGATCCAACCTGACCAAAACCCCGAAGAGGCCACAAATCAGCCAATCTGGCCCATACAACAACAAGAAGCCTATAACCAATGCATACACCCACAATTAGCGGTCCCCCACATCTCTCTATATCCTCAAGACAGGTTTCAACCTGACCAAAGAGGCCACAATAAGCTTATCGGACCGATACAACAGCGAAGAGAATGAAACTCTATGCCCAGGACAAGTTGCCTGGAGTAAGGCCCCATGGCGCGACCAACGAGGGCGTGGAAAGAGAACGTCCCCTCCCCCCCTCGGATTATCCGACCTCGCCACAGTTCGGCCAAGGTCGGGGGTGATTGGTTGAGAAACCAAATCATCTGTACTGGTGGCAGCGATATACGAGGGGAGAACGGCACAAAGCCTTGGGAGAGGGAGGGAAATATAAGAAGATGGTTGATTACTTGAGAAGAAGAAAAAATGGTAAAATTCTAATAGGATTCTAAGAGAATCATCCATTGAGAAATATACAAGATAAGTATTTTTGTTGTTGTTCTGTCCAATGAAGAGCCTCAGATATCTCCTTGTATCTCTATCACAGCAATGTTCTCTATCTTGGGTGTGTAAAGTTCTGGGTCAATTTTCTGTTGTTGTCGTGTCCAATGAAGAACCTCAGATATCTCCTTGCATCTCTATCAAAGCAGTCGCAAGATAATTCAACAAAATATAAAGATCAAATATGCGAAATAAACTCTCTCTGGGAGAAGAATTACAAAAACAAGACTCAGAGCGAAACACTATAAAGGAATGGCAATACATCCAGATGACACAAGAACCTATAGGACAATTGTCCTGGTTCTTGCCCAGCAATGGCCGCAGCCTTGCAGAAAATTGACATAGACCCAGAGCAGCAGTTTTACACACCCAAGATAGAGGATGTTGCTGTGATAGAAATGTACGGAGACATCTGAGGCTCTTCATTGGACACGACAACAACAGAAAATTGACCCAGAACTTTACACACCCAAGATAGAGAAGATTGCTGTGATAGAGATGTACGGAGACATCTGAGGCTCTTCATTGGACACAACAACAACAACAGAAAATTGACCCAGAACTTTACACACCCAAGATAGAGAAGATTGCTGTGATAGAGATGTACGGAGACATCTGAGGTTCTTCATTGGACACAACAACAATAAAACCATCTTTTGGATCATGTGATGTCACCCAGCAATCAGAATACATCAAGGAATCATCTGAAGTTGACAGTGAAGTCCATGAAAAGAAAATTTTGTCATTTTATCCAAATATTACAATCATGCTTTAAAATTGAAACCTCTTTAGTCACATAATGTTCCATCTGCTAAAACCCAATCTAGAAGATTAACTCGACTGATTAAGATCATTAGAACGAAACCGGGCGTTCGGAATTTTCCAAAAGTGGTGTAATGAAACATATCCTATACCGCTAGATTATAGAGACGGTCAAAAGATGGCGCCCTAGTTTAGTCGTCTGTTTTGGATAGGCCAAACGTTTCTTGTTGTTTCTAAGCTTTTTTTTTTTCTGTTGTTTTTATCTCCAAATGATAATTATTAACTGTAAAACAGATTATTCTTTATGCATAATCATAGAACAATACATATCCGGCACTGTTGAGTGTTACCTGTGGTGTTTTATGCAAACTATGTGTAATAGAGGTGCCAATATGTAAATAGGTCAAGTCGTTTTGGACGATGCCAGCCTGTGTCAATCAACACTACGCTGAACCATAAATGGATAAACTGAGAAGATATTTCTTCCGAAGAAGAGTTTCAAAATCTCGTTGGGAAAGTCCAAGATTGGGGGAGAAGGAAGTGGAGAAAAAAAAAAGATGTTGATAAAGAAAGAAATCAATGTAAAGCATGTATATGCAACACTCTGGGTTAGATTGAAGTTAAAAAACAAATTAAATGGAAAGTCGATCTTTTGATTGATGTTGCGTCATCCAAGGGCATACTGGGGGCGCCTGACCTAGTTAACTGTAGGGGGGGTGGGGGGTGGTCAGTTGGGGGGTGGTTGACCTACGGGACACTCCCTCCTCCCTCTTTGAGGGGGCATTCCTTGATAACTCTACCGTAGGTCTTCCTTGCTGGGTCTGTAGACACAATACTCTACCATAGGTCTTCCTTGCTGGGATTGAACACATAAGCCAATGAACTCTAACTTGCGTCTTCCTTGCTAGGTCTGTAGACACAAGACCAGGAAACTCTACCTCGTTTCTTCCTTGCTAGGTCTGTAGACACAAGACTCTACCCCGTGTCTTGCTTGCTAGGAGGGTAGACACAAGACCAGGTATTCATGTATTCCTTGCTGGAATTGAAGACATAAGCCAATGAACTCCAACTTGCGTCTTTTTTGCTAGGTCTGTAGACACAAGACTTTACCTCGTGTCTTCCTTGCTAGGATTGAAGACATATGCCAATGAACTCTAACTCGTGTCTTCCTCGCCTGAAGACACAAGACCAGGGAATTCTACCAGGTATCTTCCTTTCTGAGTCTGTATACACAAGCCAGGAAACTCCTTCCTTGCTGTGTCTGTAGACACAAGACTCTACCTCGTGTCTTCCTTGCTAGACCTGTAGACACAACTCTACCTCGTGTCTTCCTCACTAAGCCTGAAGACACAATACCAGATGTCTTCCTTGCTGGAATTAAATACACAGCTCCTCGTTGCCCGAAGGGGGAAAAAAAAAAGACCCACAAACCTGTCATCTCTCCTGCACGCATACACCCAGATCCTCGAGGAAGTGGAAATGTTCAGCTCCCATTTGCATATCATTCTCTTTGCTAATCTAATCTCTTTATCATCTCTTTTGTTGTTCATTGGCGACACCGTACACGTGAAGTCTTATGAGGTGTTTTGTGGGTTTTGTCCCCATTCGGCAATCTTTTCAATTATTATTATACCTAGCGTACACGTGGGGTACAGGCCATGATAATCATGGTGGGTAGTTAGTGACTGCTTTTTACTGTAAGTACACCACATGTCTACCTATACACGTGAAAAGCAGTTCGAATTTTGCATTTACAAATGTGCCAGAGCCCCGTTTGGTTACTTACATTCGCTGGTGAGGTTGGACTTTTGCAAGAATCAGAGCCCATTGGAGAATTTTTTTTAATTATAAACAGTGTCCAAGAGAAAATTTTTTATTTTTACTATACATGGGCTACAAGCTTTCGGGCTTCACGCCCTTCGACGGGTACCTTAGGTACCCGTCGAAGGGCGTGAAGCCCGAAAGCTTGTAGCCCATGTATAGTAAAAATAAAAAAATTTCTCTTCGTTTTATAACTATTTACAATTCTATAAGAGAAATTTTCATGATTCATGTTATAAACAGTGTCCAATGCAGGATTCTATCCCGGGTCGTAGCTGGGGAAAACCAACGGTTTAGATCAAGCACTCTTCCGCAGACTCCCGTTGATCAATTCAACCTGGCAAAATTCTTTCCTCCCGATTGCGTTTATTTAGGGTTTTTCCAATATATTGTTATTAAACATCAACGATTCCCTATTTCAAACTTACACTCATTGACAAAACTTAAGGAAATGGAAAGTCTTTGATATCGTCGGTCGTCTGTTTTTTTTTTTTAAGGAGACAAAGTCAATTTTGTTTACACTTAGTTATCTCGTGTGTCTTCATTAAGGGTCACTGTAATATCTTTCAGAGTTATTGTCTCAATCCCGATATACATGGTAAAAGGTATGACTTCCTTAAGTTTTGTCCATGAGTGTATATTGGTTATCTCGTGTGTCTTCAATAAAGGTCACTGTAATATCTTTCAGAGTTATTGTCTCAATCCCGATATACATGGTAAAAGGTACAACTTCCTTAAGTTTTGTCCATGAGTGTATATTGGTTATCTCGTGTGTCTTCAATAAAGGTCACTGTAATATCTTTCAGAGTTATTGTCTCAATCCCGATATACATGGTAAAAGGTATGACTTCCTTAAGTTTTGTCCATGAGTGTATATTGGTTATCTCGTGTGTCTTCAATAAAGGTCACTGTAATATCTTTCAGAGTTATTGTCTCAATCCCGATATACATGGTAAAAGGTACAACTTCCTTAAGTTTTGTCCATGAGTGTATATTGGTTATCTCGTGTGTCTTCAATAAAGGTCACTGTAATATCTTTCAGAGTTATTGTCTCAATCCCGATATACATGGTAAAAGGTACAACTTCCTTAAGTTTTGTCTCCATGAGTGTATATTGGTTATCTCGTGTGTCTTCAATAAAGGTCACTGTAATATCTTTCAGAGTTATTGTCTCAATCCCGATATACATGGTAAAAGGTACAACTTCCTTAAGTTTTGTCTCCATGAGTGTATATTGGTTATCTCGTGTGTCTTCAATAAAGGTCACTGTAATATCTTTCAGAGTTATTGTCTCAATCCCGATATACATGGTAAAAGGTATGACTTCCTTAAGTTTTGTCCATGAGTGTATATTGGTTATCTCGTGTGTCTTCAATAAAGGTCACTGTAATATCTTTCAGAGTTATTGTCTCAATCCCGATATACATGGTAAAAGGTACAACTTCCTTAAGTTTTGTGCATGAGTGTATATTGGTTATCTTGTGTGCCTTCAATAAAAGTTACTGTAATATCTTTCAGAGTTATTGTCTCAATCCCGATATACATGGTAAAAGGTATGACTTCCTTAAGTTTTGTCCATGAGTGTATATTGGTTATCTTGTGTGCCTTCAATAAAGGTCACTGTAATATCTTTCAGAGTTATTGTCTCAATCCCGATATACATGTTAAAAGGTACAACTTCCTTAAGTTTTGTCCATGAGTGTATATTGGTTATCTCGTGTGTCTTCAATAAAGGTCACTGTAATATCTTTCAGAGTTATTGTCTCAATCCCGATATACATGGTGAAAGGTATGACTTCCTTAAGTTTTGTCCATGAGTGTATATTGGTTATCTTGTGTGCCTTCAATAAAGGTCACTGTAATATCTTTCAGAGTTATTGTCTCAATCCCGATATACATGGTAAAAGGTACAACTTCCTTAAGTTTTGTCCATGAGTATATATTGGTTATCTCGTGTGTCTTCAATAAAGGTCACTGTAATATCTTTCAGAGTTATTGTCTCAATCCCGATATACATGTTAAAAGGTACAACTTCCTTAAGTTTTGTCCATGAGTGTATATTGGTTATCTCGTGTGTCTTCAATAAAGGTCACTGTAATATCTTTCAGAGTTATTGTCTCAATCCCGATATACATAGTAAAAGGTACAACTTCCTTAAGTTTTGTCTCCATGAGTGTATTTATATTGTTCTGGCATTTGAAACCTGGAAGGTAGAAAACAACCATAAGAACAAAAGAGTGCTATTACTGGAATATACAAAGTACTGTGGGGATTTCGTCAGATATTCTGTAAACAGATTTCATCTGCCTGAAAATCCTTGTGTTGGCAAACTAAGCCAACAGGAAAGGAACAGATGCTAATCTATAAATATAAAAGCGAAATTCCATATGTGGGCTTTGCTTTAAACTTTCGTTAGAATTCATCAGTTTTAACCAAATTTGAAACACTTATGTAAAACAAGAGAATTATTTGCGTGACATCAACATATGTAACTTAGCATCATTACAAATTATTTTGTAAATAGAGCAATCCATAAATAAATCTTTAAAATGTCATATATTGGATCAAAATATAATTTATTTTACCAATATTTCAGTTTGGCTGAACGCCAACCTTTATCAAGGTATTATAACATATTAATGTGTGTCAACAACAAATTGACGTTATGTGGCGCTGAGTTTGTTGTTGACACACATTAATATGTTATAACACCTTGATAAAGGTTGGCGTTCAGTCAACTGAAATATTGGTAAAATAAATGATATTTTGATCCAATTATGCCTTTTTAATTAAGTTAAAAATTATATCTATCAAAATTATTAATTTCTTTTGAAAGGACTTCTACTATTTTGTGTAGTGTTACATTTGTTAAGAATTCATTGGGGAAATTTGCACTCGGGTACTACCTGAGCTGGTTAACTCGCCAGTATGTAAATATCAATCCTTATTTACACAAGCTCAGCTATGTAATTTAGATGATAAACATTTATTTACATAGTTAGTGGCTTAAATTGAAGATTGTGTAAGTTGAGGAGAGTTTTAAACTGCCTTTTAAAGTCTCGTAAAGTATGCAACTTTTTCTCTATTTGCATCATCAGATAAGTCAGTGATGTAACTGATGGCTTCTGCATCTAACGGGGGATTAGAGGGAAAATTCCAGACGTCGTCTGCAAGTCCCCTTTACAAGTTCTGCCGACATCTGCTTATAGCGTTAAAAAATACATAGATTGCATTAAAAAAGGTATGTTTTTTTAAGTTGATGAATGCAAATATGAATTCTTTCTCCTTCTTCTTTTTATATCGTTAAAAAATACATAGATTGCATTAAAAAAAAAGACATGTTTTTTAAGTTGATGAATACATATATGAATTCTTTCTCTTTCTTCTTTTTATATCGTTAAAAAATACATAGGTTGCATTAAAAAAAAGGTATGTTTTTTAACTTGATGAATGCAAATATGAATTCTTTCTCCTTCTTCTTTTTACATCTTTTTTGTATCTCTAACAAGAATCTGTATAAAGAATTGAAGCCACTTCTGTACTGATGAGTGCCATAGTCCATGGTATACAGGTTGTTGGCTTTTTGTCTGAATTTGTCTAAACTGGTGTTGTAGTTCTTTCTTTATCACCATTAGTAAAGTTTGTTTTACTAGGGGAATGCAAATGTGATATCGTTCTGATGGATAAGTAAAGGGAGAAATGCCTCTTTTGCTACAAGCTGACTCTTTTGGCATAGGATTAGAAGGTTTTAATAAGGGTATTGATTGATCTATGCAGGTGTTGGTTGTGTTGGTTTGGGCAAAAGTTCACCGAGTCGGTAAACAAAGAAAGCATACTTGAGTATGTACAAGTATGAATCTAGAGTGTGTATCTCGGCAGGATAGATGTGGTAGGGTACGGGTACAGGGCTGGCTGTTCCTGGAGGCGTTGCAGCGGTGGTTCGCAAGTTGATAGCCCCAAGGTCGGATGGAAAAGTAACCGAACGCTGGAGAGAGGTCGGGTTGCGACGCGTGGCGTCATCCTGGGGATTTGTCGGACATCTGGCCAGGCTCCAGGGCTGCAACCGCCGTACTCTGTCCGTACATCGCTGCAACAGCCACCGCCGTACTGTGTCCGTACCATCGCTGCAACAGCCACCGCCGTACTGTGTCCGTACCATCGCTGCAACAGCCACCGCCGTACTGTGTCCGTACCATCGCTGCAACAGTCACCGTCGTATTGTGTCCGTACCATCGCTGCAACAGTCATCTCCGTACTGTGTCCGTACCATCGCTGCAACAGCCATCTCCGTACTGTGTCCGTACCATCGCTGCAACAGCCATCTCCGTACTGTGTCCGTACCATCGCTGCAAAAGTCACCGCCGTACTGTGTCCATACCATCGCTGCAACAGTCATCTCCGTACTGTGTCCGTACCATCGCTGCAACAGCCATCTCCGTACTGTGTCCGTACCATCGCTGCAACAGTCATCTCCGTACTGTGTCCGTACCATCGCTGCAACAGCCATCTCCGTACTGTGTCCGTACCATCGCTGCAACAGCCATCTCCGTACTGTGTCCGTACCATCGTTGCAACAGCCATCTCCGTACTGTGTCCGTACCATCGCTGCAACAGCCACCGCCGTATTGTGTCCGTACTATCGCTGCAACAGCCACCGCCGTACTGTGTCCGTACCATCGCTGCAACAGCCATCTCCGTACTGTGTCCGTACCATCGCTGCAACAGCCATCTCCGTACTGTGTCCGTACCATCGCTGCAACAGCCATCTCCGTACTGTGTCCGTACCATCGCTGCAACAGTCATCTCCGTACTGTGTCCGTACTATCGCTGCAACAGTCACCGCCGTACTGTGTCCGTACATCGCTGCAACAGCCATCTCCGTACTGTGTCCGTACCATCGCTGCAACAGCCATCTCCGTACTGTGTCCGTACCATCGCTGCAACAGTCATCTCCGTACTGTGTCCGTACTATCGCTGCAACAGTCACCGCCGTACTGTGTCCGTACCATCGCTGCAACAGCCATCTCCGTACTGTGTCCGTACATCGCTGCAACAGTCACCGCCGTACTGTGTCCGTACCATCGCTGCAACAGCCACCTCCGTACTGTGTCCGTACCATCGCTGCAACAGTCATCTCCGTACTGTGTCCGTACATCGCTGCAACAGTCACCGCCGTACTGTGTCCGTACCATCGCTGCAACAGCCACCTCCGTACTGTGTCCGTACCATCGCTGCAACAGCCACCTCCGTACTGTGTCCGTACCATCGCTGCAACAGCCATCTCCGTACTGTGTCCGTACATCGCTGCAACAGTCACCGCCGTACTGTGTCCGTACCATCGCTGTAACAGCCATCTCCGTACTGTGTCCGTACCATCGCTGCAACAGTCACCGCCGTACTGTGTCCGTACCATCGCTGCAACAGCCATCTCCGTACTGTGTCCGTACCATCGCTGCAACAGCCATCTCCGTACTGTGTCCGTACCATCGCTGCAACAGCCATCTCCGTACTGTGTCCGTACCATCGCTGCAACAGTCACCGCCGTACTGTGTCCGTACCATCGCTGCAACAGTCACCGCCGTACTGTGTCCGTACCATCGCTGCAACAGTCACCGCCGTACTGTGTCCGTACCATCGCTGCAACAGTCACCGCCGTACTGTGTCCGTACCATCGCTGCAACAGTCACCGCCGTACTGTGTCCGTACCATCGCTGCAACAGCCACCGCCGTATTGTGTCCGTACCATCGCTGCAACAGCCATCTCCGTACTGTGTCCGTACATCGCTGCAACAGTCACCGTCGTATTGTGTCCGTACCATCGCTGCAACAGCCATCTCCGTACTGTGTCCGTACCATCGCTGCAACAGCCATCTCCGTACTGTGTCCGTACCATCGCTGCAACAGCCATCTCCGTACTGTGTCCGTACCATCGCTGCAACAGCCACCGCCGTACTCTGTCCGTACATCGCTGCAACAGCCACCGCCGTACTGTGTCCGTACCATCGCTGCAACAGCCATCTCCGTACTGTGTCCGTACCATCGCTGCAACAGCCACCGCCGTACTCTGTCCGTACATCGCTGCAACAGCCACCCCCGTACTGTGTCCGTACCATCGCTGCAACAGCCATCTCCGTACTGTGTCCGTACCATCGCTGCAACAGCCATCTCCGTACTGTGTCCGTACCATCGCTGCAACAGTCATCTCCGTACTGTGTCCGTACATCGCTGCAACAGTCATCTCCGTACTGTGTCCGTACCATCGCTGCAACAGTCACCGCCGTACTGTGTCCGTACCATCGCTGCAACAGTCACCGCCGTACTGTGTCCGTACCATCGCTGCAACAGCCATCTCCGTACTGTGTCCGTACCATCGCTGCAACAGCCACCGCCGTACTCTGTCCGTACATCGCTGCAACAGTCACCGCCGTACTGTGTCCGTACCATCGCTGCAACAGTCACCGCCGTACTGTGTCCGTACCATCGCTGCAACAGCCATCTCCGTACTGTGTCCGTACCATCGCTGCAACAGCCATCTCCGTACTGTGTCCGTACCATCGCTGCAACAGCCATCTCCGTACTGTGTCCGTACCATCGCTGCAACAGTCACCGCCGTACTCTGTCCGTACATCGCTGCAACAGTCACCGCCGTACTCTGTCCGTACATCGCTGCAACAGCCACCGCCGTACTGTGTCCGTACCATCGCTGCAACAGTCACCGCCGTACTGTGTCCGTACCATCGCTGCAACAGTCACCGCCGTACTGTGTCCGTACCATCGCTGCAACAGCCATCTCCGTACTGTGTCCGTACCATCGCTGCAACAGCCATCTCCGTACTGTGTCCGTACCATCGCTGCAACAGCCATCTCCGTACTGTGTCCGTACCATCGCTGCAACAGTCACCGCCGTACTCTGTCCGTACATCGCTGCAACAGTCACCGCCGTACTCTGTCCGTACATCGCTGCAACAGCCACCGCCGTACTGTGTCCGTACCATCGCTGCAACAGTCACCGCCGTACTGTGTCCGTACCATCGCTGCAACAGTCACCGCCGTACTGTGTCCGTACCATCGCTGCAACAGCCATCTCCGTACTGTGTCCGTACCATCGCTGCAACAGTCACCGCCGTACTCTGTCCGTACATCGCTGCAACAGTCACCGCCGTACTGTGTCCGTACCATCGCTGCAACAGCCATCTCCGTACTGTGTCCGTACCATCGCTGCAACAGTCATCTCCGTACTGTGTCCGTACCATCGCTGCAACAGTCACCGCCGTACTGTGTCCGTACCATCGCTGCAACAGTCACCGCCGTACTGTGTCCGTACCATCGCTGCAACAGCCATCTCCGTACTGTGTCCGTACCATCGCTGCAACAGTCACCGCCGTACTCTGTCCGTACATCGCTGCAACAGTCACCGCCGTACTGTGTCCGTACCATCGCTGCAACAGCCATCTCCGTACTGTGTCCGTACCATCGCTGCAACAGTCACCGCCGTACTCTGTCCGTACCATCGCTGCAACAGCCACCGCCGTACTGTGTCCGTACCATCGCTGCAACAGCCATCTCCGTACTGTGTCCGTACCATCGCTGCAACAGTCACCGCCGTACTGTGTCCGTACCATCGCTGCAACAGCCACCGCCGTACTCTGTCCGTACCATCGCTGCAACAGTCACCGCCGTACTGTGTCCGTACCATCGCTGCAACAGCCACCGCCGTACTGTGTCCGTACCATCGCTGCAACAGTCACCGCCGTACTGTGTCCGTACCATCGCTGCAACAGTCCATCTCCGTACTGTGTCCGTACCATCGCTGCAACAGCCATCTCCGTACTGTGTCCGTACCATCGCTGCAACAGCCATCGCCGTACTGTGTCCGTACCATCGCTGCAACAGTCACCGCCGTACTGTGTCCGTACCATCGCTGCAACAGTCACCGCCGTACTGTGTCCGTACCATCGCTGCAACAGTCACCGCCGTACTGTGTCCGTACCATCGCTGCAACAGTCACCGCCGTACTCTGTCCGTACCATCGCTGCAACAGTCACCGCCGTACTGTGTCCGTACCATCGCTGCAACAGTCACCGCCGTACTCTGTCCGTACCATCGCTGCAACAGCCACCGCCGTACTGTGTCCGTACCATCGCTGCAACAGTCATCTCCGTACTGTGTCCGTACCATCGCTGCAACAGTCACCGCCGTACTCTGTCCGTACCATCGCTGCAACAGCCACCGCCGTACTCTGTCCGTACCATCGCTGCAACAGCCACCGCCGTACTCTGTCCGTACCATCGCTGCAACAGTCACCGCCGTACTGTGTCCGTACCATCGCTGCAACAGTCACCGCCGTACTGTGTCCGTACCTATCGCTGCAACAGCCATCTCCGTACTGTGTCCGTACCATCGCTGCAACAGTCACCGCCGTACTGTGTCCGTACCATCGCTGCAACAGTCACCGCCGTACTGTGTCCGTACCATCGCTGCAACAGTCACCGCCGTACTGTGTCCGTACCATCGCTGCAACAGCCATCTCCGTACTGTGTCCGTACCATCGCTGCAACAGTCACCGCCGTACTGTGTCCGTACCATCGCTGCAACAGCCATCTCCGTACTGTGTCCGTACCATCGCTGCAACAGCCATCTCCGTACTGTGTCCGTACCATCGCTGCAACAGTCACCGCCGTACTGTGTCCGTACCATCGCTGCAACAGCCATCTCCGTACTGTGTCCGTACCATCGCTGCAACAGCCATCTCCGTACTGTGTCCGTACCATCGCTGCAACAGCCATCTCCGTACTGTGTCCGTACTATCGCTGCAACAGCCACCGCCGTACTGTGTCCGTACCATCGCTGCAACAGCCATCTCCGTACTGTGTCCGTACTATCGCTGCAACAGCCATCTCCGTACTGTGTCCGTACCATCGCTGCAACAGCCACCGCCGTACTGTGTCCGTACCATCGCTGCAACAGTCACCGCCGTACTGTGTCCGTACCATCGCTGCAACAGCCATCTCCGTACTGTGTCCGTACCATCGCTGCAACAGCCATCCTCCGTACTGTGTCCGTACCATCGCTGCAACAGCCATCTCCGTACTGTGTCCCGTACCATCGCTGCAACAGTCACCGCCGTACTGTGTCCGTACCATCGCTGCAACAGTCACCGCCGTACTGTGTCCGTACCATCGCTGCAACAGTCCATCTCCGTACTGTGTCCCGTACCATCGCTGCAACAGCCACCGCCGTACTGTGTCCGTACCATCGCTGCAACAGCCATCTCCGTACTGTGTCCGTACCATCGCTGCAACAGTCACCGCCGTACTGTGTCCGTACCATCGCTGCAACAGTCACCGCCGTACTGTGTCCGTACCATCGCTGCAACAGCCATCTCCGTACTGTGTCCGTACCATCGCTGCAACAGTCACCGCCGTACTGTGTCCGTACCATCGCTGCAACAGCCATCTCCGTACTGTGTCCGTACCCATCGCTGCAACAGCCATCCTCCGTACTTGTGTCCGTACCATCGCTGCAACAGTCAACGCCGTACTGTGTCCATACCATCGCTGCAACAGCATCTCCGTACTGTGTCCCGTATCCATCGCTGCAACAGCCATCTCCGTACTGTGTCCGTACCATCGCTGCAACAGCCATCTCCCGTACTGTGTCCGTACCATCGCTGCAACAGCCATCTCCGTACTGTGTCCGTACCATCGCTGCAACAGTCAACCGCCGTACTGTGTCCATACCATCGCTGCAACAGCATCGCCGTACTGTGTCCGTACCATCGCTGCAACAGTCCATCTCCGTACTGTGTCCAGTACCATCGCTGCAACAGCCATCTCCGTACTGTGTCCGTACCATCGCTGCAACAGCCATCTCCGTACTGTGTCCGTACCATCGCTGCAACAGTCCACCGCCGTACTGTGTTCCAGTACCATCGCTGCAACAGTCACGCCGTACTGTGTCCGTACCATCGCTGCATACAGTCACCGCCGTACTGTGTCCATACCATCGCTGCAACAGCCATCTCCGTACTGTGTCCGTACCATCGCTGCAACAGCCATCTCCGTACTGTGTCCGTACCATCGCTGCAACAGCCATCTCCGTACTGTGTCCGTACCATCGCTGCAACAGCCATCTCCGTACTGTGTCCGTACCATCGCTGCAACAGTCACCGCCGTACTGTGTCCATACCATCGCTGCAACAGCCATCTCCGTACTGTGTCCGTACCATCGCTGCAAACAGCCATCTCCGTACTGTGTCCGTACCATCGCTGCAACAGCCATCTCCGTACTGTGTCCGTACCATCGCTGCAACAGCCATCTCCGTACTGTGTCCGTACCATCGCTGCAACAGTCACCGCCGTACTGTGTCCATACCATCGCTGCAACAGCCATCTCCGTACTGTGTCCGTACCATCGCTGCAACAGCCATCTCCGTACTGTGTCCGTACCATCGCTGCAACAGCCATCTCCGTACTGTGTCCGTACCATCGCTGCAACAGCCATCTCCGTACTGTGTCCGTACCATCGCTGCAAACAGCCATCTCCGTACTGTGTCCGTACCATCGCTGCAACAGTCACCGCCGTACTGTGTCCGTACCATCGCTGCAACAGTCACCGCCGTACTGTGTCCGTACCATCGCTGCAACAGCCATCTCCGTACTGTGTCCGTACCATCGCTGCAACAGCCATCTCCGTACTGTGTCCGTACCATCGCTGCAACAGTCACCGCCGTACTCTGTCCGTACCATCGCTGCAACAGTCATCTCCGTACTGTGTCCGTACCATCGCTGCAACAGGCCACCGCCGTACTGTGTCCGTACATCGCTGCAACTGCCATCTCCGTACTGTGTCCGTACCATCGCTGCAACAGCCATCTCCGTACTGTGTCCGTACCATCGCTGCAACAGCCATCTCCGTACTGTGTTCGTACCATCGCTGCAACAGCCATCTCCGTACTGTGTCCGTACCATCGCTGCAACAGTCACCGCCGTACTGTGTCCGTACCATCGCTGCAACAGCCATCTCCGTACTGTGTCCGTACCATCGCTGCAACAGCCACCGCCGTACTGTGTCCGTACCATCGCTGCAACAGTCACCGCCGTACTGTGTCCGTACCATCGCTGCAACAGCCATCTCCGTACTGTGTCCGTACCATCGCTGCAACAGTCACCGCCGTACTGTGTCCGTACCATCGCTGCAACAGCCATCTCCGTACTGTGTCCGTACCATCGCTGCAACAGTCACCGCCGTACTGTGTCCGTACCATCGCTGCAACAGCCATCTCCGTACTGTGTCCGTACCATCGCTGCAACAGTCACCGCCGTACTGTGTCCGTACCATCGCTGCAACAGCCACCTCCGTACTGTGTCCGTACCATCGCTGCAACAGTCATCTCCGTACTGTGTCCGTACCATCGCTGCAACAGTCACCGCCGTACTGTGTCCGTACCATCGCTGCAACAGCCATCTCCGTACTGTGTCCGTACCATCGCTGCAACAGTCACCGCCGTACTGTGTCCGTACCATCGCTGCAACAGCACCTCCGTACTGTGTCCGTACCATCGCTGCAACAGTCATCTCCGTACTGTGTCCGTACCATCGCTGCAACAGTCACCGCCGTACTGTGTCCGTACCATCGCTGCAACAGTCACCGCCGTACTGTGTCCGTACCATCGCTGCAACAGCCATCTCCGTACTGTGTCCGTACCATCGCTGCAACAGCCACTCCGTACTGTGTCCGTACCATCGCTGCAACAGCCACCGCCGTACTGTGTCCGTACCATCGCTGCAACAGTCACCGCCGTACTGTGTCCGTACCATCGCTGCAACAGCCATCTCCGTACTGTGTCCGTACCATCGCTGCAACAGCCATCTCCGTACTGTGTCCGTACCATCGCTGCAACAGTCACCGCCGTACTGTGTCCGTACCATCGCTGCAACAGCCATCTCCGTACTGTGTCCGTACCATCGCTGCAACAGCCATCTCCGTACTGTGTCCGTACCATCGCTGCAACAGCCATCTCCGTACTGTGTCCGTACCATCGCTGCAACAGCCATCTCCGTACTGTGTCCGTACCATCGCTGCAACAGCCACCGCCGTATTGTGTCCGTACTATCGCTGCAACAGCCATCTCCGTACTGTGTCCGTACCATCGCTGCAACAGTCATCTCCGTACTGTGTCCGTACCATCGCTGCAACAGTCATCTCCGTACTGTGTCCGTACCATCGCTGCAACAGTCATCTCCGTACTGTGTCCGTACCATCGCTGCAACAGTCATCTCCGTACTGTGTCCGTACCATCGCTGCAACAGTCATCTCCGTACTGTGTCCGTACCATCGCTGCAACAGCCATCTCCGTACTGTGTCCGTACCATCGCTGCAACAGCCATCTCCGTACTGTGTCCGTACCATCGCTGCAACAGCCACCGCCGTACTGTGTCCGTACTATCGCTGCAACAGCCACCGCCGTACTGTGTCCGTTATAGGAGAGTGTACTGTATTAATAACAAATGCATAAATTTAACAAATAGTGTTGTAAAGATTCAGTTTAAAATATTGGCTATTCAAAGCGTATTCAAATTAAATCAAATTACTAATTTACATATTCTGTAATAGAAAAAATGATAACGCAATGATATATCAATGAATTTTGTCATTACTACTGATAAGATACCATTGTTAAAGTAATGTTCGTTAGGTAAACTTTCACTCTTTACCTTCCCATCCATCTCTAAATGGCTATATAGTTGCATATATACTCATGGACAAAACTTAAATGGAAATTCTTTGATATCGTCGGTCGTTTTTTTTTTTTTTTTTTTTTTTTTTTGAAGACAGAGGTTGTTTACACTTGGTTATCTCGTATGTCTTCAATAAAGGTCACTGTAATATCTTTCAGAGTTATTGTCTCAATCCCGATATACATGCATTTTTTATCCCTAGTACACGTGTTACAGGCCATGATAATCATGGTGGGTAATTAGCGACTGCTTTTACTGTAAGTACACCACATGTCTACACATGTAAAAAGCAGTTCGACTTTGCACTTACAAACGTGCTAAAGCCGCGTTTGGTTATTTGCAATCGCTGGTGGGGTTGGACTTTTTCAAGAAAAAAGTGCCTATTGTGGGATTCGATTCCGGGTTATAGCGGTCGAATATCAATGGGGAAAAAATATATAGAACGCTTCACGATTTTGCGTGTCATCTTTGCATAGAGATATATACACACACACACACAAACCTTTATTAAGACACAGTGGTCTTACAGAGGATTCTCCTTGGGGTTACAGGACAGAGAAACCTATGAAAGTGGGAAATATACAAAGGGGTAAAAATGGAGAAAGATTATATACACATGGTAAATATATACTGATTATTATTTGAATGATCCTATGGAAAATAAGAATATGGATTTGGAAATATGGATGGAAGAAGTGGAGAGCGAAAAGAGGAAAAAAACAGGTATTTACATATGGAACATACATATAATGGGCATAGAGATATACATGCTAAAAGGTACAACATAAGTTTTGTCCATGAGTGTAATATAAAGATTTGCATGTAAACAAAATTATTTTTTATTCATAGTTTTTTTTTTTTTTTTTTATGGTATTGTACCAAAACAATTTTATAAAGTGTGTGGTGGGGAGGGGGGTAAATGTCAACACAAGTATGTGACACAGGGATGTGACAAAATCACGACCGTCTCATCAGCCTATCACGATCTATGTCACGGTGTCCCCTGTCACAACTTTCTTTGTCCCCGTCCATTCATTCAAACAAACAAACCACATCTACCTCCCCAAACTTACTGGATATATTCTATGCAAGTCTCCACCACAACATAACAAGAAGTCTGTGGACAAGTAGGTAACACCCTCGATTCCCGACAGCCATGAACCGGGATTGAATCCCGCGTTAACATTTAGTTATGCGGGAAGAAGGTTGTTTATTTGTTAAGTGAACTGATCTCCCACGCCTTCTCATTGGACGAATATGGCCATGTTTGTACATAAAAGAGGGTTGAAACGGAATGCGAGGAGTCGTGGAGTGGTGTTCGAGTGGAGACGTCGTTCTCTGTGTGCTTGTCTGGTGATCTCCTCGCATACCTGTGAAACCCTGGTCCGCTCCTTATAAATGCTGCAAATAAAAGATAAGTACTGGTTTTATTTAATTTAACAAATCGTGTTTTTTTACCACCTTTTTGTTGTTGGTGTTGTACTCCTGAGTGTACCTTTTTCTGTGTTTAAGTTACTGTAGGCCCTAGTTTATTGTTTTTTGTGTGATAGCGCGTAATAGTAACTTTTGTCAATGTGAATAACCTTCATATATTATTCATTGTTGCAATTATCATGAACTAGGTTGTTCTTGTTGAGTGGTACCTAATAAAGTGATTTTGGAACCGAAGTCTCTACCGATTTACCAGCTTAAACACCTGAAGTACAGCTTACACCACGCTGACGAGGGCCAACAGCGTTATGTGATTAGCTTTTCTTGATTTTAATCAAGAATGGATATTTGACTAATTCTTGAATAATTGATAAAAATTAAAGAATAGTTTATATTTATTCCGATAGATGGTGCAAGCCATTATCAACTTTCAGTTGCACGATATAGGAAATGCCTTTTTTTTTCTTCTTCTTTCTTAAACACCTTCTTTTTGTCAATTTATACATATTTCTCTCGTAGGATACTGTGGCCGCTCCTATATTGATGATATTCAGAATTCTATATTTTTGATTGCTATGCTCTGAAAGAAGAACCCTTATGCTCAAAACTGGGCAACTCTGTGCTTCACTTCCATCAATAATTGACAATATGACCCAGAATAAGTATATTGCTACGGCGTTTTATGGTTTCCACAAGTCCGTATCTCAGAAGAAGGCCAAGTGACACTCACTCCTCACTTTCTTACTGCTACTCTTTTTGTGTTGTTTTTCTTGCTTCCCTCTTTCTCTTTCTTGTTTTTTTTTTCTTTTTCTTCTGTATATATCGTTATTTCCTTTGTCTCACTGCTTTGTTCTTATGCATACCTCTGGTGAATCCTGTATAGGGTCAGTGACCCTGAATAAAGGCTTTTTGTCGTTGTTGTTGATATTCAGAATTTGATATTCTGTACAAAGACTACCACTTAACTAGCTTAAATATCTTTTTGGCAATTTCATCCTATTTTATAACTCCATGTAGGAATCCGCTCGTAGCCGCCCCTATACTAATGATAGCCATAACTTGAAGCCATGGTATAAACGGGTTGTTTTGTGGCTAACTCATTTAGTTAAACTTACGCATTCTGTGCATTGTGGATATTGGGGGAAAAAAAACTTTGTTTTAAACACAAGGTAATAAGACTTGGGAAAGCTCCATGAAAATTATTGCATTTTTTAAAATAGAGATACGTACCCCATATTGCAAATAGTTATAATTCTGTTCCAAAATCACTTTATTAGGTACAGCTCAAAAAGAACAACCTAGTTTATGAAAATTACAATACTGAATAATATATGAAGGTTATTGACATATTAAACAAAATGTTAACGGGGGATTCAATCCCGGTTCATGGCTGTCGGGAATCGAGGGTGTTACCCACTCGTTCAATATGAATAGTTATAAATCTACCCAAAGAGGCACCTCTCCCTTTAAAAATGCATTAAAATTGATTTTAGGGTCATCCTTATGCTCAAAACTGGGCAACTCTGTGCTTCACTTCCATCAATAATTAACAATATGACCCAGAATAAGTATATTGCTACGGCGTTTTATGGTTTCCACAAGTCCATATCTCAGAAGAAGGCCAAGTGACACTCACTCCTCACTTTCTTACTGCTACTCTTTTTGTGTTGTTTTTCTTGCTTCCCTCTTTCTCTTTCTTGTTTTTTTTCTTTTTTTTTTTCTTTTTCTTCTGTATATATCGTTGTTTCCTTTGTCTCACTGCTTTGTTCTTATGCATACCTCTGGTGAATCCTGTATAGGGTCAGTGACCCTGAATAAAGGCTTTTTGTTGTTGTTGTTGTTGATTTTAGGGTCATCACTCCAACACAGCACGTTATGGTGGTGATAAAGATTCCATTAAAACTGGTGCTGTGACCTTTTTTTTATTACTTACGGTTACGTTTTTTTACAGGAGTGATAAACCAAAATGTATTGTCTTAATGTAGTTTTTAAAGGGAGAGGTGCCTTTATTGGTACATGAATATCATCCTCCCGCCAACTTTATGTTTTATATTCATGGAGACAAAACTTAAAGGAAGTTGTACCTTTTACCATGTATATCGGGATTGAGACAATAACTCTGAAAGATATTACAGTGACCTTTATTGAAGACACACGAGATAACCAAGTGTGAATAAAATTGACTCTATCTCCTACAAAACAATAGACGACCGGCGACATCAAAGACTTTCCACTCAAGTTTTGTCCATGAGTATATATAATTGTATATAGAAATATCGGATTTTTTAAATAAATAAAATGTTTTATTTTAATCCACAAAATATGCCTATTAATTAATTAGTTTTAAATGTATGATGCGTTTTTAACTGTAGTAATATCCCCCCCATATGCAAATATGTCCGAGATCTTTATTTGCATAACCACCACCAAGTAGCCTACAGTAGGACTCGATCAGAGAGGATATCTTTGTAAACAAAGTTCCAACGTCGTCACCTGGATCTAAAAACAACGCCGAAAATAACACTGAAACAAACATGTTGATGGCATCCAGGTATTGTCGCCATTATATTCCTCAGTTTGTACAAGTTATGTGGGAAAAGAAACATTCGTATCTTCATGTTTACATTCCCTATACATAGATGGTATTGCTTTGTATTAATTTATACCTAACTTGTCCTTATTGTTAACGGAAGAGCATTGCTCGATACAAATATTTATAGGTAATTCTACTGTTCCTAAAAGCTTATATCTTTAATATCGCCGGTCGTCTATCATTTTTATCATTATTTTTTTAAAGAAGAATAAAAGAGAGAAGGAGACAGAGGCATTGGTTATCTCGTATGTCTTCAATAAAGGTCACTGTAATATCTTTCAGAGTTATTGTCTGAATCCCGATATACATGCTAAAAGGTACAACTTCCTTAAGTTTTGTCCATGAGTGTATATTGGTTATCTCGTGTGTCTTCAATAAAGGTCACTGTAATATCTTTCAGAGTAATTGTCTGAATCCCGATATACATGCTGAAAGGTACAACTTCCTTAAGTTTTGTCCATGAGTGTATATTGGTTATCTCGTGTATCTTTAATAAAGGTCACTGTAATATCTTTCAGAGTTATTGTCTCAATCCCGATATACATGCTGAAAGGTACAACTTCCTTAAGTTTTGTCCATGAGTGTATATTGGTTATCTCGTGTGTCTTCAATAAAGGTCACTGTAATATCTTTCAGAGTTATTGTCTCAATCCCGATATACATGGTAAAAGGTACAACTTCCTTAAGTTTTGTCCATGAGTGTATATTGGTTATCTCGTGTGTCTTCAATAAAGGTCACTGTAATATCTTTCAGAGTTATTGTCTCAATCCCGATATACAAGGTAAAAAGTACACCTTCCTTAAGTTTTGTCCATGAGTGTATATTGGTTATCTCGTGTATTTCAATAAAGGTCACTGTAATATATTTCAGAGTTATTGTCTCAATCCCGATATACATGGTAAAAGGTACAACTTCCTTAAGTTTTGTCCATGTGTGTATATTGGTTATCTCGTATGTCTTCAATAAAGGTCACTGTAATATCTTTCAGAGTTATTGTCTCAATCCCGATATACATGGCAAAAGGTACAACTTCCTTAAGTTTTGTCCATGAGTGTATATTGGTTATCTCGTGTGTCTTCAATAAAGGTCACTGTAATATCTCTCAGAGTTATTGTCTCAATCCCGATATACATGCTGAAAGGTACAACTTCCTTAAGTTTTGTCCATGAGTGTATATTGGTTATCTCGTATGTCTTCAATAAAGGTCACTGTAATATCTTTCAGAGTTATTGTCTCAATCCCGATATACATGCTGAAAGGTACAACTTCGTTAAGTTTTGTCCATGAGTGTATATTGGTTATCTCGTGTGTCTTCAATAAAGGTCACTGTAATATCTTTCAGAGTTATTGTCTCAATCCCGATATACATGGCAAAAGGTACAACTTCCTTAAGTTTTGTCCATGAGTGTATATTGGTTATCTCGTGTGTCTTCAATAAAGGTCACTGTAATATCTCTCAGAGTTATTGTCTCAATCCCGATATACATGCTGAAAGGTACAACTTCCTTAAGTTTTGTCCATGAGTGTATATTGGTTATCTCGTATGTCTTCAATAAAGGTCACTGTAATATCTTTCAGAGTTATTGTCTCAATCCCGATATACATGCTGAAAGGTACAACTTCGTTAAGTTTTGTCCATGAGTGTATATTGGTTATCTCGTGTGTCTTCAATAAAGGTCACTGTAATATCTTTCAGAGTTATTGTCTCAATCCCGATATACATGGTAAAAGGTACAACTTCCTTAAGTTTTGTCCATGAGTGTATATTGGTTATCTCGTGTGTCTTCAATAAAGGTCACTGTAATATCTTTCAGAGTTATTGTCTCAATCCCGATATACAAGGTAAAAAGTACACCTTCCTTAAGTTTTGTCCATGAGTGTATATTGGTTATCTCGTGTATTTCAATAAAGGTCACTGTAATATATTTCAGAGTTATTGTCTCAATCCCGATATACATGGTAAAAGGTACAACTTCCTTAAGTTTTGTCCATGTGTGTATATTGGTTATCTCGTATGTCTTCAATAAAGGTCACTGTAATATCTTTCAGAGTTATTGTCTCAATCCCGATATACATGGCAAAAGGTACAACTTCCTTAAGTTTTGTCCATGAGTGTATATTGGTTATCTCGTGTGTCTTCATAAAGGTCACTGTAATATCTCTCAGAGTTATTGTCTCAATCCCGATATACATGCTGAAAGGTACAACTTCGTTAAGTTTTGTCCATGAGTGTATATTGGTTATCTCGTGTGTCTTCAATAAAGGTCGCTGTAATATCTTTCAGAGTTATTGTCTCAATCCCGATATGCATGCTTAAAGGTAAAACTTGGAAATTTTATAAAAAGCAATATTCAAAACAAGTCTGATGGTCTTGAGTCCAGTCACGCGTAAGGGTCTGTTTACAAATATTTATTTTTGAAATGTATATTATTTGGAAGAAACACGCCTGTGAGAAAGATTTCTTTAAACTCGAAAGCTTGCCAATGCTAATTAGGAGTAGCTAAGGAGTAGTTGTGATTATGTATTTTAAAAATTTTATATAATTTCAAACACGATAAAAAAAAAAAGGGGGGGAAATCCCAACCTCCACGTGGTCGAGGTTTCACAACTTTATTTTCCCAAATTTCGGCGTTCCAATTTCAACCTCCTTTTTCAGGGGCAGCGTTATAACCTACTTGGAAGTTATAAATGGCAAACTTTTCCGAGAGGATGAAGGGGCAGAAGTTCCCTCTCTTTTTATAGATTAAAAATTAGAACTCAATCAATCACACAATACTAAGCCATACTCTATATTTGCATATTTCCCATATAACTATGTAAATTGAAATTTATTTTTTTTCCACTATATGCTGTAAATATAGAATATGGTTAGTAGACCGTAAAACCATATTCTATACTAAGAGATACACGCACAAAAACCTTTATTAAGACACACAGGTCTTACAGAGGATTCTCCTTGGGGTTACAAGACGGAGAAACCTATGAAAGTGGGAAATATACAAAGGGGTAAAAATGGAGAAGGATTATATACACATGATAAATATATACAGATTGTTATTTGAATGATCCCATGGAAAATAAGAATATGGATTTGGAAATATGGATGGAAGAAGTGGAGAGCGAAAAGAGGAAAAAAATAGCATACTAAGAGATACAGCATATAGTGGAATAAATAAATTCCAATTTGCATAGTTATATGGGAAATATGCAAATATAGAGCTATATTTATTTAGATATTTAGAGATCTATGAAGCGGTCTGGTAGATAAAACTGGCCAAACCACAGGAAGGGTTTACCACTGATGAGCCAAGCCCTTCCAAGGCATCTCCTGATCGTGCAATTGAAAGTTGATGATAGTTTGCACCATCTGTCGGAATAAATTTCAACTAATCGTTGGTTTTTAATTATTTCATAAATGGCTAAATCGCAGCACTATCAGGAGATGCCTTTTTCATAATTTATCCACCAGATCCCAGTACAATTACTATTTTTTCATGTATATATATAGGTAGCTAGATATGCATATCTCCCTTTAATTTTGCATCAGAACATTGCATTATGTGGATCACCAATAGTAAAGTTTTTTGCTATGAATATGAACATAATGCATCGTATTGATGCAACAATTAAAGGAGAAATGCCTATCTAGGTATATGATTATAATTCTCTTGCAACTTTATGTTATAAACATATATGCAATATATATATGGCATATGTAGATATGATTAATATGTATATATGGTAGATATTACTAGGGATATGAACATAATATATATACATCGTATTGATGCAACAATTAAAGGGAGATATGCATCTCTAGGTATATGATTATAATTCTCTTGCAACTTTATGTTATAAATATATATGCAATATATATATGGCATATGTAGATATGGTAAATATGTATATATGGTAGAGATATTACTAGGGATATGAACATAATACATCGTATTGATGCAAAAATTAAAGGAGAAATGCCGATCTAGGTATATGATTATAATTCTCTTGCAACTTTATGTTATAAATATATATGGCATATGTAGATATGGTAGATATGTAAATATGAGTCACCTTTAAATTGAAATACCCCTGGTAGCCACCAGAGGGGGATTCAGCAGTGTCAATGAACTGTGACACATGCTACCGTTCTTTATTGGGTGATGACGATATCCAGTCCTTATGATTTGCATAACTCACGAGAGATTGAAGAAATCTCTCACCTGAGAGAAAGATCCTTCCAAAGTAACCAGCAGCAGACGACAGAAAGAGAGGGAGGGTGGAGCTATTTCGGCTGCTTCCATAAGGTGGTCCATGCCCCCGAGATAATGCCCCCTCCCTGCTTCTTATTTTTAAGCCCCCCACCCCCCCTCGGGGATATATTCCCTGATAATTGCTCCCTCAGATAACTTGGTGGATCAGACGCCATGATCTCATGTAAAACAACAACAGAAAATTAAGAAAAAAAAAAAAGCTGATTATGCAAATTAATTTTTTTTTTTTGCTTGTTGAGATATAGCCTGCACTACAATGAAGAAGGCCAACGTGGTTAGATTTTCTCGATTAAATACTATTTGGTCAATATTAGGGAATAATTATATTTTGATAAAATCAACGATTAGTTGATATTTATTCCGAGAGATGGCGCAAGCCATCAGCAACTTTCAACCACACAATTATGAGATGTCTTTTTCATCAATCTGATTCCAATACAATTTTACTTTTATGATTTTTTTCTCAAAACATAAAAAGTTCATATATTTTCTTGGCTAAATTTAAAACCATTATGTATTTGTAGATATGTATTTACATATTGAAAATCGAGCAATCCATTTTAAATACTTTGAATGATTATTTTGGATCAAAATTGGAAGTTATAATAAATATTTTTGATCCAAAATAAGCGTTAATCATTCAAAAAATATATTTACATATATTCTTCTATTTACATATATAGCTTCTTATAAAACTAGGTCGATTTGACCATGTATACAGTGTGGGATGTAGGGATACGACACCTAAAAAAAATAAATAATTCAGTATTCCATAAAAAAATGGGCGACAACGTACTTTAAATGGAAATACCAAAGCACCTTGCATCATCTGATTTCGTCATTTTTACTTGCGCGCATATGTGGACCTCGATGTATGTATGTACCCATCATGTTCCCGCCTACCACACGTGTCCGTACTCCGGGTTGAAGACTCGCGGTGTAGAGAGTTCTACTGGAAATCCTCTAAGCTAACAGATTTCCATCAACAATAAGTTCCAGGGGGGGGGTCATTGGAAGGATGGTCTAAACCGTTGTTTTCCGACCGCTACGACCCGGGTTCGATTCCCGCATTGGGCACTTTTTTTTTTTAACACCCAACAACTGCCCTCCTGTAAGGTTCGGGGGGCCACTCCAGCATTACAACTCGCCATGTGTAAATAATCTGGACAAGGTGACTCGCGAGCTGTGCTCGAATGTAACACCTGCAAATTGAGATGAAATAAAAAAATAAGTTCCATGAGTGGAGCACATACCAGTTCCCTACTCCTACTCAAACCGTCGTTCATTTTTCGACAGTCATGATCCAAGATTGAATCCTGTATTGGACACTTATTTATATAAAATTTTGTACATTTTTTTTTTTAAATTCGAAACTATTATAGACGCGTATGATTCTTTTTTAAAAATAAACAATTTCTACTGTCCTCTTCTCTTCTTTCTTATCTCTAAAAAGTCTGTCTTTTCTCAGTATTTTGAAGCCCTTTACCTTAAAAAGGTGGTTGGGCTTAAGCTTGGTTTCTTGTAGACAAATGATATTTGCACTTTTGGAATCTTCCAGTGATAATATCTCGTCCAGTCTACTGTCCTTACTGCAATGGAAAAAAAAATTAATGGGAGGGCCTGGCTCATCAGTGGTAAACCCTCCCAGCGGTTTCGCCAGTTTAATCTAACATACCGCTGTTATATTGCATTTTTTTCTATTTTCCTTTTTAAGCCCGTTGAAGAGCGATTATCACTTGAAAGCTAGCAATTTTAAAATAAAAAAAGACACTCATTGTGAAGAAATATTTTGTATTTTTTAAAGTTTTTTTCACAATTTTATCATGAATGCAAATAAATTTACAGGCAATGATGCTCCATCTTTTATAAGAAATGTCCATCAGACACGAATGATTTATTTACATATAGTACAGACTTTCTACTGTCCTTACTCTGATGGATAATTCGACAATTCTCCATTACTTCATATATGTAACAAATAAATTCACTGGAAATGTGTTTCTTTTCAATAATATCATCAAATGTTATCACTACAGACCTTACTGCAATGATATAATGATAAAGCACAATTTGTGGATTATAGATTAGAATAAAAGAAAATAAGACCTAATCCAAATAATTTATTAGTGTGTAACGTTTCGGCAACAACATTGTCACCATCATCAGACAAAAGAATAAAATGAAAATTCTTTTGTCTGATGATGGTGACAATGTTGTTGCCGAAACGTCACACACTAGTAAATTATTTGGATTAGGACTTATTTTCTTTTATTGCAATGATATAAGTTATTGAATGAGAGGGATCATCAGTAGTCACTTATTTCTATAGAAAAAAAATTGCTATAATATTAAGGTGAAAGCCATTAGATTTCCAGGGATGCGTTTCTTAAAGAAAAATTCAAATCTCTCTCTAGTTTTCGGGCATGACGGAAGCTCTTCTAAAAGAGATAAACACGATATTGTTTCAATGCCTCATTCCGTTTTTCTTACAAAAGTCCAACCCCACCAGTGATTGTAAGTAACCAAACAGGGCTTTCTAGCACACTTCTAAATGCAAAAGTCGAACTTCACTTTCTACATGTGTAGACATGTGGTGCACTTTCAGAAAAAAAAAAAAAAAACAGTCGCTAAAACTGACTACTATTTATTTTTTCTATCTCATTGTGTAATTATACAAGGTTATGGAGACTGTATTCATAGATCAAATTCACAATCTAGGTAGGGTTGGAATATAGGTCCTGTCTTGAGGCTCCCATACATTCCAAGAGGTGGTCTTTGGTCCTGTAGATGGTACATTGTGTTTTACACCATCCTGGAAGAGTCTTGTATGGCTGCCAGTTTTGAGCCTGGAAATACAGGTTACTAACACTAAGCAGTAACACGCCATCTATACATATAAAATGAAAGGATTTAAAAGCACGAATGTTTCTTTTATACATATTACAAACTTCTAGATGCCAAGCGTAGCTTAATGGTTAGGTGTACGGCTTCGTATTTCCACAACCTTGGTTCGAAACTTAGCCTGGGTGTTTTTAATACAAACTTCTACTGTCCTTACTGCGATGAAAAAAAAATTATATTGGGAGGGCTTGGCTCATCAGTGGTGAACCCTCCCAGCGGTTTCGCTAATTTAATCCACCAGACCGCTTCTCATAGCTCTAATACTGTATTGGACGATTCTGCTTATATAGGTTACTGCTTGTCGGTTCATCTCACATTGCCTACTATGATTATCACAGCCTGTATACTAGGTGGATACGTTTTTTTATATATTTAAAAAAGTGTTCGTGCGCATAAAAACACATTATAAAAAGAGAGTTACATGACAGTTTAGATCCACCACAAGAGATCTACGCTAAAGTACAGTAGTAACAAGATCAATGTTGCCATCACACGATGGTATCTTCCATTCCCGGGACGGCGGCCCTCTTACATCTTTGTTTGGGCAAGACCTTCAGTTTGTTTGTTCAGTCTGGGGGCCAACGCTCTACACGACTACATCGTCCGGTTCCTCTCGTACGTGCGTTTTTTTAAATCGTAAATATGTCTTCTTCTTTCTTATCTCCACACTGGGTGAAGTAGAATGCGTCTGCCTTTGTCACTCCACTCAATCATATCAAGCTTGTAGAGCTTGAGATCATGTCTGGGTGAAGTAGAATGCGTCTGCCTTTGTCATTCCACTCAATCATATCAAGCTTGTAGAGCTTGAGATCATGTCTGGGTGAAGTAGAATGCGTCTGCCTTTGTCATTAAGACTGGAAGCACTACTACTCAGTAGCAGGCCACTGACTTAGCTCCAAAATAAATGACCTTCTCTGACATGAGGAACAGACACCATGTGCAGCCACTCCTAACATGGAGTACAAACGCTGCTCATCCTGTATCCCTGGAGTCCTTACAGGGTACACCACATGTCTACACATGTTGAAAGTGAAGTTCGACTTTTGCATTTAGAAGTGTGCTAGGAAGCCCTGTTTGGTTACTTACAAGCACTGGTGGGGTTGGACTTTTGCAAGAAAAACGGAATGAGGCATTGAAACAATATTGTGTTTCTCTTTTAGAAGAGCTTTCATCATGCCAGAAAGCTAGAGAGATTTGAATTCTTTTTTTTTTTTTTTTTTTTTTTTTAAGAAACGCATCCCTGAAAGTCTAATGGCTTTCACTTTCAATATTGAAGCAATGTTTTTTTTCTATAGAAATAAGTGACTATACTGATGAACCAAGCCCTCTCATTTAACAACTTATATCATTGCAATGAGGTCTATTGAGATAATATTTGATGATATTATTGAGAAGAAACATATTGCCAGTAAATTTATTTATCAGTCGAGTCAGCTGAGGCTAGGTTTATAGTGAGCTTGTTACTGCCCCTTCTCCTTTCTCATCCGGGCTTGGGACTGGCAAAGGCGGAGTTTAGTAAATATGTAAGTATATATGTCATTCTTGGAGTATAAGTCTGCGTAGAAGAGGTGGGGAACAAGGAAGTCTGGGATTGGCGACGCCAGTCAGGAAGTCTGGAGGATATGAGGGGGATGAGTGAAAGGGAAAAACTGCAAGAAGCATTGAAATCCTTTTAAGAACAAACCTATCTAGAAGCAAGAAGCATTGAAATTTTATTTAAGTAACCCAGGTTCCTGGAGCGTACAGAAATTTACGCATTGAAATCCTTTTAAGAACATAGCTAGAAATAAAGATAAAATATATGATAGAAAACAATCTATCTAGCTAATGAACAAATTTCGTGTCATACTTTGGAAATCTTACCACATTTTGAGCCAGATACTTTCCCAATAATATTCCCGTATGGACAGTAGTAAACGTTATATCAAATAAAGAAACACATTGCGCGAAAGTTTTTTTTTTTTTTCGTTATAAAAGTAAATCACAATTTTTGTAAAACTAAGTAAACATTTTGTAAATAGAGAAATCCATAAATAAATATTTAATTAAAAAGGCATATTAATATGTTATAACACCTTTAAAAAAGTTGGCGTTCAGCCAACGGAAATATTGGTAAAATAAATGATATTGATAAACAATATTTTGATCCAATATATGCCTTTTTAATTTAAGTAAACATTGTATTTGTAAAATTACAAAAAAAAAAAAACTCGTTATAATATAGTTTAATTTCTCGAATATAGATGGCGCGCTATTTTGTCTGTATTTACATATTTACCCAGCAGTTGACAAAACTCAATCCAAGTCTTACTGAGGGAGAGACTCGGTGAATGAACTCGTGTAGGAACAACTAGTGAGTTAAAGGTCAAAACGACGTTTATCTTCTTCCTTGATTACCCCCAACGCACCCCTGTCGTTGTATGTAGAGCCGGCGTGACATCAACTGTAGATAACGTGTTGACTACAGCTTCTCACCCGTAGATATATAACATGGTAACTACATTTGTATAACTTTCCAGAATGGTTACAGGGTTTTCCCACTATGTACTAAGTGCAATTCTCAGCCTGCAACCCCAAGGCATATTATTGACTGTATTGACTCATCCATTGATGAGCTCTACTCTTCTCCGACAGACACCATCAACAAGCTTTACAAGCTTGATACCTTAGTGTGATTGAATGGAGATAAGAAAGAAGAAGACTGCATTTGTTGGGAACCCTCCATGATTACCAAGATGAGCGTGTATCACAACACTAAATACAGTTGTGAACTTTATGATAGAAAAATCCATTTATATATATAATTGAAAACAATAATAAGTCGTGGACGAGTGGGTAACACCCTCGATTCCCGACAGTCATGAACCGGGATTGAATCTCACGTTAACATTTAGTTTAATATGTGAATAACCTTCACTTATTATCCATTGTTCCAATTATCATAAACTAGGTTGTTCTTTTTGACCGGTACCTAATAAAGTGATTTTGGAACAAGAACAAGACAACGATAATCTACCTATTCACTATAAAAAAAAAGAAACATAAGTCGGGAAGAAAAGCTTCTTTATGTAAATAAGCTCTTATGGCCGACTTGTGTATCTTTTTCTATATATAATTAAAAAAAACTAGTTTGCATATTTTCCTATAAATCCGTAAAAAATACTTTTAAAATTCTTCCTGCGATGATAAACGTTTAGATAAAAGGAATTAGCTCATATTAGTGGTAAACTGTTGGATCGTTTTTGAAGACAACTCTCAGATTCATAAAATTAATTTATTAAACATTTTAAAGATATATATAGAAACGAGTTAATTATCTCGTATTTAAGACAACAAAAGATTCATCTAATTTTTATACATTTTCTAACCAGATTCAACTTGTGCAAAACAGACGACAAAGCAAAAAATAAACAAATTAATAATAGAGGGTAAGTTCCTATTGTTTACCAGCTTTCACACTCAAAGAATATTCAACTTCTTGCTTCATAAACCCTCTCAGCAGTTTGACCAAATTATTCTCCATACCGGTCTTTCTACTAGTGTATCGGAATTATATGTCCTATATACAGTGACTGGATTTTCATTGGAAAGCAGGTTATGAATATTCAGATTTTTTTTTTTATGGAATTAAACTTCTGGGACTTTAAAAATAAAAGTAAAAAATATATAGCTATAAGTAAATACAGCGAGTATCTTCTGCTTATTTCAATTATTGCAAAATTTATTGCATATAACAGTTAAAATTTGTTATAACGAAGCTTTTCTGTAATATTATAATCAAAAGTGCATTATGTGTATGATACCAATAATCGACAAAATTTATTTTTACAAATATGTGCAAAATTAAGGTAAAAAAAAAAATTATAAACGATAGTTCATAATAATTATAATAAAAAAAGACAATTTTTCAAATTTCTTCAAATAATTATTCTGTACACGAATTTAGTTTCGAATCTCAACCCAATAAAAATTAATTAAGTTATTTATGCATTACTAATCCACAAATAATATAACAACATATTTTTAAAATATATCGAACGATTATTTTTAAATATCAAAAATGCATTTTTTAAAGTTTCGCTAATACTGTTCAATTAATTTTAAAATATATTTTTTTATAAACACAAATTTATAAAACAATATAAATAATAATGACTGCTAAAAACTTGCAAATTGTTGCTGCAAAATCTTTTGCCAAAACGTACTTTTTTTCGATTTATAAATAAAGCAAGTCTATTTGAAAATCGGAAATGTGGGGAAATTTACACAAATATATTTTGATAAAATTAAAAAATAATGACGAGATGGCATGATGGCAAGGGAAGAATAAAATAGACGATTGCATAGAGGGCGCTCTTAGTTGATCAGATGATGCAATATCGCCAGCTGCAATTCTATTGGTTGGCTGGGTCGCGTGATTGCTAGTCAGCTGGTTTGTGGTCAGTTCACGGCAGTCACCACACAGTACGGATGGGGCAACTTGGAGACAAAGACGTATGTACTTTACTTTCTACTTCTCTTTAAATATATTTTTATCATTCATTTATCATAACGATCACTTATTCTCACTAGCGGTCGCTGTTGAAACTAAATAACGACGATAATTCTGCTAAAAAAATGTATCGTTTGGTGGAACTGTCAAACGGAATCGATTAGCCGATTTCATTCTCTTTCGAACGCTCGTTTTCTTACATTTTCAAAAGGCGATTATCAACTAAATTCCATTTTTGTCGATAATAAGCCGAAACTAGTTTTATTTAAACATTTTTGGTTGAAACTTGGGAATTGACAATGGTACCAAGTACCAGAAATCGACATAAAAGATCGATTTACAGAATTGTAATCAAGTAATATATAAAATAAACAAATATTTAATTCAGAAAGCCTTCAAAAAAAGTTCTTTTGGCATTTATTTTTACCTAAATAAAATGTAATTATCAAATTTTAAAATTAAAAAAAAAAATCGTAATATATGTGTGCCGCTAAATAAACTACAAATATAAATTATAGTTTATAGCTATGCATGTATTTTTTTGTTTTAAATTTACCAAACCGCTGCACCTAGCAGTGTCAGCTGACGAACACTCGCCTAGCAACAGCGAGTTGGCCTGCCATTGGTTGGTCGGGTTAACGTCAAATTTAGGTTACCTCTCAAAGAAAGATAAATTTTTTAAAATAATCCTTATCATTCTTTGCTCATAGATTTGATTTTTTCCTCCATTATCAATGGGTAGGCCTTTCTTACATACATATATTAATTATAAATATATTTTTCAAGTTAAATTATTCAATCATTTTAAGTTTCAACCCCCTTTCTTTACAAATCAGTTCTAATTTTTAATCTAGCTAGAAATTTCTTTATTTAAAAACATATTTAAAACATAAGGTTATTTTAAATTGACAATATTTTATTTTTTTTAAACATTCTTTTGACGAAAGTTTTTCAAACGATCATTTTTTTGGTCTTTTACATTGAAAACAATTGCAAGTAAATATAATATCAAACGATAAATAAATAAACGTTATTCTACTTATGACAAAATGTCGAAGAGAAACAGAAGATTGAAACTTTTTAATGCATTTTTCCTCCTTTATATTGCCAACTTTTTATTATCTAAAAACAGATTAAATTATTTTTGACATTTAATTATATGGCATATTTTTTATCATTTAAATAAAGATTAGTTGTATTATTCAGGTGAGATATTTGCCATGTAATAATATATATATATATATATATATATAGTTTCTAATATTTAAAAAAATATATATAATAATGGTATTTCTTTCTTCTTTTTAATTTTACCATAGACTATCTGTAAACCACTTAAGAACAATCCATTTAAATATAATTATGATTATAGTTTGATTTAAAAAAAAAAATGCTGACACTATATATATATATATATTGATTATTATAGATAAAGAAATAATTATTAACAAAAAATAAGCCGTTTTATTTTCAATGTTATGCCATTTCTAATACTATTTATTATATTGATTTTAATAACTTTCAATCAAGATATTATGAAATATTATTTTTATTCTATTTAAAAAATGAATACTTTCCTATTAAGTGTAGTGTTCATTGTTGAGAAAACATACAATTTCATAATTAATTCTAAACACAATTTATATAACTCGAATTGAATTATATATCTAGTATATAAAAACATTAATTGGTACAATGTCATTTTCATCAAATATATAATTCTATGCATAATTGTGTCTGCTTTAGTTCTATTTCGAATTTAGAGAAATATGTACAGGTTTGAAACAGGTGCACAGGTTGTTTGCTGTTACTTTATTTGTTGTAAGAGGAGGATAGAATTTGTGCAGGTCATCAACAACAAAGTAATGACTGATAATAGATAAAGGTGACGTTTTTTTGAAGTCGAATCTGGTGTAGTTTGGCTACCAGGGTTGGTGACACCAACAAGATGTGCCGCTGTCCTAGGACAAAGTGAGTCATCTTTCCACCTGGCAGGTGACTCACCTACCAATCATCTCATTCCTATTTTCTAAATATTTCCTTCATTGTAAGCCTGCCTACATTACTGCTGGTAATACACAGCCTATAGCAGTACATTACTGCTGACAATACACAGCCTATAGCAGTACATTACTGCTGGTAATACACAGCCTATAGCAGTACATTACTGCTGGCAATACACAGCCTATAGCAGTACATTACTGCTGGCAATACACAGCCTATAGCAGTACATTACTGCTGGCAATACACAGCCTATAGCAGTACATTACTGCTGGCAATACACAGCCTATAGCAGTACATTACTGCTGGCAATAAACAGCCTATAGCAGTACATTACTGCTGGCAATACACAGCCTATAGCAGTACATTACTGCTGGCAATACACAGCCTATAGCAGTACATTACTGCTGGCAATAAACAGCCTATAGCAGTACATTACTGCTGGCAATACACAGCCTATAGCAGTACATTACTGCTGGCAATACACAGCCTATAGCAGTACATTACTGCTGGCAATACACAGCCTATAGCAGTACATTACTGCTGGCAATACACAGCCTATAGCAGTACATTACTGCTGGTAATACACAGCCTATAGCAGTACATTACTGCTGGCAATACACAGCCTATAGCAGTACATTACTGCTGGCAATACACAGCCTATAGCAGTACATTACTGCTGGCAATACACAGCCTATAGCAGTACATTACTGCTGGCAATACACAGCCTATAGCAGTACATTACTGCTGGCAATACACAGCCTATAGCAGTACATTACTGCTGGCAATACACAGCCTATAGCAGTACATTACTGCTGGCAATACACAGCCTATAGCAGTACATTACTGCTGGCAATAAACAGCCTATAGCAGTACATTACTGCTGGCAATACACAGCCTATAGCAGTACATTACTGCTGGTAATACACAGCCTATAGCAGTACATTACTGCTGGCAATACACAGCCTATAGCAGTACATTACTGCTGGCAATACACAGCCTATAGCAGTACATTACTGCTGGTAATACACAGCCTATAGCAGTACATTACTGCTGGCAATACACAGCCTATAGCAGTACATTACTGCTGGCAATACACAGCCTATAGCAGTACATTACTGCTGGCAATACACAGCCTATAGCAGTACATTACTGCTGGCAATACACAGCCTATAGCAGTACATTACTGCTGGCAATACACAGCCTATAGCAGTACATTACTGCTGGCAATACACAGCCTATAGCAGTACATTACTGCTGGCAATACACAGCCTATAGCAGTACATTACTGCTGGCAATACACAGCCTATAGCAGTACATTACTGCTGGTAATACACAGCCTATAGCAGTACATTACTGCTGGCAATACACAGCCTATAGCAGTACATTACTGCTGGCAATACACAGCCTATAGCAGTACATTACTGCTGGCAATACACAGCCTATAGCAGTACATTACTGCTGGCAATACACAGCCTATAGCAGTACATTACTGCTGGCAATACACAGCCTATAGCAGTACATTACTGCTGGCAATAAACAGCCTATAGCAGTACATTACTGCTGGCAATACACAGCCTATAGCAGTACATTACTGCTGGCAATACACAGCCTATAGCAGTACATTACTGCTGGCAATACACAGCCTATAGCAGTACATTACTGCTGGCAATACACAGCCTATAGCAGTACATTACTGCTGGTAATACACAGCCTATAGCAGTACATTACTGCTGGCAATACACAGCCTATAGCAGTACATTACTGCTGGCAATACACAGCCTATAGCAGTACATTACTGCTGGCAATACACAGCCTATAGCAGTACATTACTGCTGGCAATACACAGCCTATAGCAGTACATTACTGCTGGCAATACACAGCCTATAGCAGTACATTACTGCTGGCAATACACAGCCTATAGCAGTACATTACTGCTGGCAATACACAGCCTATAGCAGTACATTACTGCTGGCAATAAACAGCCTATAGCAGTACATTACTGCTGGCAATACACAGCCTATAGCAGTACATTACTGCTGGTAATACACAGCCTATAGCAGTACATTACTGCTGGCAATACACAGCCTATAGCAGTACATTACTGCTGGCAATACACAGCCTATAGCAGTACATTACTGCTGGTAATACACAGCCTATAGCAGTACATTACTGCTGGCAATACACAGCCTATAGCAGTACATTACTGCTGGCAATACACAGCCTATAGCAGTACATTACTGCTGGCAATACACAGCCTATAGCAGTACATTACTGCTGGCAATAAACAGCCTATAGCAGTACATTACTGCTGGCAATAAACAGCCTATAGCAGTACATTACTGCTGGCAATACACAGCCTATAGCAGTACATTACTGCTGGTAATACACAGCCTATAGCAGTACATTACTGCTGGCAATACACAGCCTATAGCAGTACATTACTGCTGGCAATACACAGCCTATAGCAGTACATTACTGCTGGCAATACACAGCCTATAGCAGTACATTACTGCTGGCAATACACAGCCTATAGCAGTACATTACTGCTGGCAATACACAGCCTATAGCAGTACATTACTGCTGGCAATACACAGCCTATAGCAGTACATTACTGCTGGCAATACACAGCCTATAGCAGTACATTACTGCTGGCAATACACAGCCTATAGCAGTACATTACTGCTGGCAATACACAGCCTATAGCAGTACATTACTGCTGGCAATACACAGCCTATAGCAGTACATTACTGCTGGCAATACACAGCCTATAGCAGTACATTACTGCTGGCAATAAACAGCCTATAGCAGTACATTACTGCTGGCAATACACAGCCTATAGCAGTACATTACTGCTGGTAATACACAGCCTATAGCAGTACATTACTGCTGACAATACACAGCCTATAGCAGTACATTACTGCTGGTAATACACAGCCTATAGCAGTACATTACTGCACATTACTGCTGGCAATACACAGCCTATAGCAGTACATTACTGCTGGCAATACACAGCCTATAGCAGTACATTACTGCTGACAAATACACAGCCTATAGCAGTACATTACTGCTGGCAATACACAGCCTATAGCAGTACATTACTGCTGGCAATACACAGCCTATAGCAGTACATTACTGCTGGTAATACACAGCCTATAGCAGTACATTACTGCTGGCAATACACAGCCTATAGCAGTACATTACTGCTGGCAATACACAGCCTATAGCAGTACATTACTGCTGGCAATACACAGCCTATAGCAGTACATAACTGCTGGCAATACACTACTGCTGACAATACACAGCCTATAGCAGTACATTACTGCTGGCAATACACAGCCTAGCAGTACATTACTGCTGGCAATACACAGCCTATAGCAGTACATAACTGCTGGCAATACACAGCCTATAGCAGTACATTACTGCTGGCAATACACAGCCTATTACATTACTGCTGGCAATACACAGCCTATAGCAGTACATAACTGCTGGCAATACACAGCCTATAGCAGTACATTACTGCTGGCAATACACAGCCTATTACATTACTGCGGGCAATACACAGCCTATAGCAGTACATTACTGCTGGCAATACACAGCCTATAGCAGTACATTACTGCTTGCAATACACAGCCTATAGCAGTACATTACTGCTGGCAATACACAGCCTATAGCAGTACATTACTGGTGGCAATACACAGCCTATAGCAGTACATTACTGGTGGCAATATACAGCCTATAGCAGTACATTACTGCTGGCAATACACTACTGCTGACAATACACAGCCTATAGCAGTACATTACTGCTGGCAATACACAGCCTATAGCAGTACATTACTGGTGGCAATACACAGCCTATAGCAGTACATTACTGGTGACAATACACAGCCTATAGCAGTACATTACTGGTGACAATACACAGCCTATAGCAGTACATTACTGCTGGTAATACACAGCCTATAGCAGTACATTACTGCTGACAATACACAGCCTATAGCAGTACATTACTGCTGGCAATACACAGCCTATAGCAGTACATTACTGCTGGTAATACACAGCCTATAGCAGTACATTACTGCTGACAATACACAGCCTATAGCAGTACATTACTGCTGGTAATACACAGCCTATAGCAGTACATTACTGCACATTACTGCTGGCAATACACAGCCTATAGCAGTACATTACTGCTGGCAATACACAGCCTATAGCAGTACATTACTGCTGACAATACACAGCCTATAGCAGTACATTACTGCTGGCAATACACAGCCTATAGCAGTACATTACTGCTGGCAATACACAGCCTATAGCAGTACATTACTGCTGGTAATACACAGCCTATAGCAGTACATTACTGCTGGCAATACACAGCCTATAGCAGTACATTACTGCTGGCAATACACAGCCTATAGCAGTACATTACTGCTGGCAATACACAGCCTATAGCAGTACATTACTGCTGGCAATACACAGCCTATAGCAGTACATAACTGCTGGCAATACACTACTGCTGGCAATACACAGCCTATAGCAGTACATTACTGCTGGCAATACACAGCCTATAGCAGTACATTACTGCTGGCAATACACAGCCTATAGCAGTACATAACTGCTGGCAATACACTACTGCTGACAATACACAGCCTATAGCAGTACATTACTGCTGGCAATACACAGCCTAGCAGTACATTACTGCTGGCAATACACAGCCTATAGCAGTACATAACTGCTGGCAATACACAGCCTATAGCAGTACATTACTGCTGGCAATACACAGCCTATTACATTACTGCTGGCAATACACAGCCTATAGCAGTACATAACTGCTGGCAATACACAGCCTATAGCAGTACATTACTGCTGGCAATACACAGCCTATTACATTACTGCGGGCAATACACAGCCTATAGCAGTACATTACTGCTGGCAATACACAGCCTATAGCAGTACATTACTGCTGGCAATACACAGCCTATAGCAGTACATTACTGGTGGCAATACACAGCCTATAGCAGTACATTACTGGTGGCAATATACAGCCTATAGCAGTACATTACTGCTGGCAATACACTACTGCTGACAATACACAGCCTATAGCAGTACATTACTGCTGGCAATACACAGCCTATAGCAATACATTACTGGTGGCAATACACAGCCTATAGCAGTACATTACTGGTGGCAATACACAGCCTATAGCAGTACATTACTGCTTGCAATACACAGCCTATAGCAGTACATTACTGCTGGCAATACACAGCCTATAGCAGTACATTACTGGTGGCAATACACAGCCTATAGCAGTACATTACTGCTGGTAATACACAGCTTATAGCAGTACATTACTGCTGGCAATACACAGCCTATAGCAGTACATTACTGCTGGTAATACACAGCCTATAGCAGTACATTACTGCTGACAATACACAGCCTATAGCAGTACATTACTGCTGGCAATACACAGCCTATAGCAGTACATTACTGCTGGCAATACACAGCCTATAGCAGTACATTACTGCTGGCAATACACAGCCTATAGCAGTACATTACTGCTGGCAATACACAGCCTATAGCAGTACATTACTGCTGGCAATACACAGCCTATAGCAGTACATTACTGCTGGCAATACACAGCCTATAGCAGTACATTACTGCTGGCAATACACAGCCTATAGCAGTACATAACTGCTGGCAATACACAGCCTATAGCAGTACATTACTGCTGGCAATACACAGCCTATTACATTACTGCGGGCAATACACAGCCTATAGCAGTACATTACTGCTTGCAATACACAGCCTATAGCAGTACATTACTGCTTGCAATACACAGCCTATAGCAGTACATTACTGCTGGCAATACACAGCCTATAGCAGTACATTACTGCTGGCAATACACAGCCTATAGCAGTACATTACTGCTGGCAATACACAGCCTATAGCAGTACATTACTGGTGACAATACACAGCCTATAACAGTACATTACTGCTGGTAATACACAGCTTATAGCAGTACATTACTGCTGGCAATACACAGCCTATAGCAGTACATTACTGCTGGCAATACACAGCCTATAGCAGTACATTACTGCTGGCAATACACAGCCTATAGCAGTACATTACTGCTGACAATACACAGCCTATAGCAGTACATTACTGCTGGCAATACACAGCCTATAGCAGCACTGTACTGCTGGCAATACACAGCCTATAGCAGTACATTACTGCTGGCAATACACAGCCTATAGCAGTACATTACTGCTGGCAATACACAGCCTATAGCAGTACATTACTGCTGGCAATACACAGCCTATAGCAGTACATTACTGCTGACAATACACATATAGAAAAAAATGTTTGAAAGAGCTCCACAAATTGGAGGAAAGATAAGAAACAATAATATAGTACAACTACCAATGCCAGTATTTTCTACATGTGTTATTACATAGATGTACTACCTGGGATGTGTGTGAATTACCATTGCTGTTCTGATGTGGCCTACATTTCAAGAGGTTCCATTGTTGGTGGGAGAGGTATTTCTTGGCTGCAGCTGGGGCCATTAGATGATAAGCCACAAAACCAAATAATTTCAAGTATTTATTGACAGATCTGAGCTTTGTTATTTAGCTAGGTCCATGCCTGTCTCTTGTTGCAGTGTAGTGGCTCCATGTGGAAATTGTGTCCAACTGTTAACCCACCACTACATTATACAGCAATGCCTCCCTGAGTGGTGGTCACTTTGCTCAAATTAAAAATGAATTGTTTTGATCTAATCCAACCTCTGATAAAAGACAACCTCCAGAAGAGACTAAAAAGTATCCGTGGTCATTCATGGGAGGTGATACCAAATCTCATCTTGAAAATTTATGGCCACACATTTAATATTTAAACACATAGTATGAAACACAAGGTAATAACACCAAAGCCAAATAAATAGTGTGTGACATATCGGTAACAGTTTTGGTAACACTAAGAACATGTGATATTTTTCTCATTTAGTCTTTAGTCTGTTGATGGTAACAATGCTGTTACCGAAACTTCACACACTATTTATTTGGTGATTTGGTCTTGTTACCTGTGTTTCTAGTCTTATAATCCAAATGGTGTGGCTTATCAAAACAGAATATGCATTATTGTAATGTGTTAGACACATACTCCATAAAGAAACCCAACCCTAAGCAAACCTTATGTTTCCAGAGTCAAGCATTCTTCCTGGATGCTTTTCTCCACAACAACAGGGTGGAGCATTTCACCCAGCTCATCGGGCTCCACCCCGAGTACCTGGATCTCTTCCTCAAGACCCAGCACTTCATCATGCGGGGGGACGGCCCGCTGCCCTATGCCTACCGTCACTACATCGCCATCATGGCCGCCGCCCGCCACCACTGCACATACCTCATTGACCTACAGAAGCAGGAGTTCTTGCTTCAGGGAGGCAATGCTTCTTGGTTGCTAAGCCTCGAGAATATTCCCCAGAAACTGAAAAATCTCCTGGAAGTCAACAAAATCCTAGCGCACAGGCCCTGGCTCCTAAACAAGTCCCATATTGAGGTAGGTCACACCAGCTCCATTTGTGGTGGGCATTGTTGGGCTGACATTGTTTGCTGATGGCGCAGAGGCTAGTCAAAGCCAAAGGCAAAGACAACTGGTCCGTGTCAGAGCTTGCCCATGCCATTGTGATACTGGCCCACTTCCACTCCCTCTGCAGCTTCATCTACGGCGCAGGCATCATGCCGGAGGTGGACCAGGAGAAGGGCCACACCTTCACCTCCCCCAGGGAGCTGCACCACCCCCTGAATGGTGCCACCCCCACGGTGGGGTCCACAGACAGGGGAGAGGTGGAGGAGCTGGTGGAGAAGATGCAGAAGATAGAGAAGCAGCACAGGCAGCAGCAGGAGCCCAGCATGGAGGAGCTGGTGAGCACCTTCAAGAAGGTGGAGAGCCAGTGTGCAGAGCTTCCAGCTGGTCAGTGCCGCGCCAGGCCCACGCTGCGGGCGGAGCTTCACAGATTCCTGGAGGACCCTGAGTTCGCCTACCAGGACTTCGCCAAGAGGAAGGAGCCCACAGAAATCCCCACCTTCCGGATACAGGACTACTCGTGGGACGACCACGGCTTCTCCCTAGCCAACCGCCTCTACAACGATGTGGGCACACTACTGGACCAGAAGTTCAAAACAGCCTATGATCTCACCTACTACACCATGGGAGTCAAGAGCAACGTGGACACCTCCATGTTCCGCAGGGCCATCTGGAACTACATCCAGTGTCTGTACGGCATCAGGCACGATGACTATGACTACAAGGAAGTGAACGACCTCATTGAACGCTCCCTCAAGAACCACATCAAGACAGTGTGCTGCTATCCAGACCGGACCACCAAGAAGGACTATGAGTCAGTCATGAGGGACTTCAGGCACTCAGAGAAGGTGAGCCAGCCCTTGTTTGCCTTAAGTCAACAAGCTTTCTCTACACTTGACCTCGTAGCATGCTTCTTTTGTGCTGGTTGCTTGCAAAGTTTTTGGTGCTAGTCCCTTATGTTTGCACACAGCTAATTTTAGGAAGGTGGCTTTCTTTGCACATGTTTGTTTCACTTTTGCTCCCTATGACATTGTTTTAGTAGATTTCCACTTTGCCAACAGGTGGAGTTTAAAGTGGCTGCTATATGCAGCAGACAATGGAACAAGTCCTAAGTGATGTTGTAGTTTGGACATTTTATGGCCCTAGAATTGGCCTAGCCAATATATATCTCGAGCAGATTTCATGGATTTCTTGTGTCAATAGTATAAAAATAAAGACTTCCAGGTTTGGTGATGGCCATAGGCCAAAACCATGGTCCCCCTGGTGGGCAGTGTTCTGAGTTAGCAAGTGTTGGGGCTTTGCTACCAGAGTGTGGAAAATTGTAGTTAGGGTCCATCTACAGTATTCCCATCTGGGATAAGGCACAATTTGGATTATAGATTAGAGCCACAACCTTGTAGTTTTTTACCATCTATTTTGACAGGAGAGAGGTGTCTTTTACAATCTCCACCATCCACCAAGGTGTTACATTAGCGCATCTTGCTACCTATGTACTCAATAATCCAGGTTTTTATACCTTGTGTTGTTGTTTCTTATCCCCTTGTGCAAAGATGACACAAATTCCATGAGTCCATGCTCTTTATACCTTGTAGCATGTATCTACACACTGTAGCTCCAGGGTTTGTAAACTAGATAGGAGTGATGCTGGCTGACAAGTTTTACAAAGAGCCAATTAAGGTAGAGAGGAAGAGACAACAAGTGGCTAGCAGGTAAACATTCACTTTTAGGTCCCCAGGGTTATAAATAGGCTGGCACTCCACTGGGCTCCCCTCCAGGCATTCTTCCTCCTGAGGCAAACAACTTCTTCTTTTTTTATAACTTGGAACTGTTAGGTGGGGGGGGGACCTGACTTCATAAACACTCGGGAGTAGTACCTTCCTCTTAATTGGGACTGGGAGTTAGTCCCAATTAAACAAATGTTGCTACAGTAGAACTGCCTTTCTGACAACACCTAGTTACAGAGTGTCCTTTAGGGAGAGGTGTCCTCTTACTGGAGAGTTGCTACAGTAGAACTACCTCTCTGACAACACCTAGTTACAGAGTGTCCTTTAGGGAGAGGTGTCCTCTTACTGGAGAGTTGCTACAGTAGAACTACCTCTCTGACAACACCTAGTTACAGAGTGTCCTTTAGGGAGAGGTATCCTCTTACTGGAGAGTTGCTACAGTAGAACTACCTCTCTGACAACACCTAGTTACAGAGTGTCCTTTAGGGAGAGGTGTCCTCTTACTGGAGAGTTGCTACAGTAGAACTACCTCTCTGACAACACCTAGTTACAGAGTGTCCTCTTACTGGAGAGTTGCTACAGTAGAACTACCTCTCTGACAACACCTAGTTACAGAGTGTCCTTTAGGGAGAGGTGTCCTCTTACTGGAGAGTTGCTACAGTAGAACTACCTCTCTGACAACACCTAGTTACAGAGTGTCCTTTAGGGAGAGATGTTCTCTTACTGGAGAGTTGCTACAGTAGAACTACCTCTCTGACAACACCTAGTTACAGAGTGTCCTTTAGGGAGAGATGTTCTCTTACTGGAGAGTTGCTACAGTAGAACTACCTCTCTGACAACACCTAGTTACAGAGTGTCCTTTAGGGAGAGATGTCCTCTTACTGGAGAGTTGCTACAGTAGAACTACCTCTCTGACAACACCTAGTTACAGAGTGTCCTTTAGGGAGAGATGTTCTCTTACTGGAGAGTTGCTACAGTAGAACTACCTCTCTGACAACACCTAGTTACAGAGTGTCCTTTAGGGAGAGATGTTCTCTTACTGGAGAGTTGCTACAGTAGAACTACCTCTCTGACAACACCTAGTTACAGAGTGTCCTTTAGGGAGAGATGTTCTCTTACTGGAGAGTTGCTACAGTAGAACTACCTCTCTGACAACACCTAGTTACAGAGTGTCCTTTAGGGAGAGGTATCCTCTTACTGGAGAGTTGCTACAGTAGAACTACCTCTCTGACAACACCTAGTTACAGAGTGTCCTTTAGGGAGAGATGTTCTCTTACTGGAGAGTTGCTACAGTAGAACTACCTCTCTGACAACACCTAGTTACAGAGTGTCCTTTAGGGAGAGATGTTCTCTTACTGGAGAGTTGCTACAGTAGAACTACCTCTCTGACAACACCTAGTTACAGAGTGTCCTTTAGGGAGAGATGTCCTCTTACTGGAGAGTTGCTACAGTAGAACTACCTCTCTGACAACACCTAGTTACAGAGTGTCCTTTAGGGAGAGGTGTCCTCTTACTGGAGAGTTGCTACAGTAGAACTACCTCTCTGACAACACCTAGTTACAGAGTGTCCTTTAGGGAGAGATGTCCTCTTACTGGAGAGTTGCTACAGTAGAACTACCTCTCTGACAACACCTAGTTACAGAGTGTCCTTTAGGGAGAGGTGTCTTCTTACTGGAGAGTTGCTACAGTAGAACTACCTCTCTGACAACACCTAGTTACAGAGTGTCCTTTAGGGAGAGGTGTCTTCTTACTGGAGAGTTGCTACAGTAGAACTACCTCTCTGACAACACCTAGTTACAGAGTGTCCTTTAGGGAGAGGTGTCTTCTTACTGGAGAGTTGCTACAGTAGAACTACCTCTCTGACTACACCTAGTTACAGAGTGTCCTTTAGGGAGAGGTGTCTTCTTACTGGAGAGTTGCTACAGTAGAACTACCTCTCTGACAACACCTAGTTACAGAGTGTCCTTTACAGAGAGGTGTCTTCTTACTGGAGAGTTGCTACAGTAGAACTACCTCTCTGACAACACCTAGTTACAGAGTGTCCTTTAGGGAGAGGTGTCCTCTTACTGGAGAGTTACTACAGTAGAACTACCTCTCTGACAACACCTAGTTACAGAGTGTCCTTTAGGGAGAGGTGTCCTCTTACTGGAGAGTTACTACAGTAGAACTACCTCTCTGACAACACCTAGTTACAGAGTGTCCTTTAGGGAGAGGTGTTCTCTTACTGGAGAGTTACTACAGTAGAACTACCTCTCTGACAACACCTAGTTACAGAGTGTCCTTTAGGGAGAGGTGTTCTCTTACTGGAGAGTTGCTACAGTAGAACTACCTCTCTGACAACACCTAGTTACAGAGTGTCCTTTAGGGAGAGATGTTCTCTTACTGGAGAGTTGCTACAGTAGAACTACCTCTCTGACAACACCTAGTTACAGAGTGTCCTTTAGGGAGAGATGTTCTCTTACTGGAGAGTTGCTACAGTAGAACTACCTCTCTGACAACACCTAGTTACAGAGTGTCCTTTAGGGAGAGGTGTTCTCTTACTGGAGAGTTACTACAGTAGAACTACCTCTCTGACAACACCTAGTTACAGAGTGTCCTTTAGGGAGAGATGTTCTCTTACTGGAGAGTTGCTACAGTAGAACTACCTCTCTGACAACACCTAGTTACAGAGTGTCCTTTAGGGAGAGTTGTCCTCTTACTGGAGAGTTTCTACAGTAGAACTACCTCTCTGACAACACCTAGTTACAGAAAGTCCTTTAGGGAGAGATGTCCTCTTACTGGAGAGTTGCTACAGTAGAACTACCTCTCTGACAACACCTAGTTACAGAGTGTCCTTTAGGGAGAGTTGTCCTCTTACTGGAGAGTTTCTACAGTAGAACTACCTCTCTGACAACACCTAGTTACAGAAAGTCCTTTAGGGAGAGGTGTTCTCTTACTGGAGAGTTACAATAGTTAAAATGGTAATTACAAGGTAATAAGACCAAATCCAAATAAAGTGTGTGACAGTAACAGTGTTGTTACCATCATCAGACAAAAGTATTGAATGAGAAAATATATCGCATCACGTTTTAAATAGTTATTGTTAACAAGTGTCTTTATTACCTTGTGTTTATAATCCAAATTGTGCCATATCTTAGAACTAACATTGGAGATGAAAATAGTCTCTTTTGTGGAGAGGTGGCTTCTAGCAGGAGTGACCTCTAATGGAGATTGTTTTACTCAACTTGGGTTGCTCAGCACAAAAGAATCAAATTCCCACCACCATCAAACCATTGTGTTAAGACCAACACTAATGTAAACAGACAGCTATAACGACCTCAAGTTGGACAGAGAAACGGGGTGAAAAGAGCAACAACTTAAATTTAGCCGGTTGAACCTTGGGAATGAAGGTTGTTTTTCTGGCCTTGAGAATCTTACTTTTTTTTTTTTTTTTTAAACTTTTTGCCTTACTGTCATAAACCAAACATAAGAATGATGTGATGGTAAACACTGTGTATGTGTTGTAGATCCATGTCAATCTAATGCTACTAGAGGCCAGGATGCAGGCAGAACTGCTCTACGCACTACGGGCCATGATGCACTACATGACGTGACCTCCGCCGTCTCTCCCTCCCACCCTAGTCACACCACCACAGCTGATATTTATTGTGCTTAGTTCGTCGGCATTACAGTCTGTCCCAGACAAACTGACTCCAATGGTGCACAATTTTGTTTTTTTTCTCCCTTTTTTTTTAAATAGATATAAAAAAAAAATTGCTTATTATTATTATTACTATAATAAAAAAAAAAAAGAATATATTTTTTTAAAGCTGTGTTTTTTTTTTCTTCTTCTCTCCCCTCTCTTTCTGAAATTTGTTTAAAATATTTGTTGATGGACCGACTGATATCGATGTTGTGGAATCTTCTATATGTCCCTCCCTTATTATTGGTTGGTTGTTTTTTTAAAGAGGAGAACAAATGACGGCCAATCACAATGCTTCGGTATATCTGTGTGTATTCTATTTGGAAAATGTTTTTTATACATATATATATATATTTTGTGTATATATACCTTCTCTCCTTCCTTCCCCCAAGTCAAATGATTTCTCCCTCCTCAGATATTTATTTTATGAAGACAAAGGCACAATATTATATATATATAAAACGTCAGAGACCCCATTTCAATCAATCAATGTTTAGGGATGATCTAAAAAAACTTCCTTTTTTTTTTTGGACTGTGATTCTTTGCAGGGTTCTGTGCTGCCCGCCTGCTGTATTTTTTTTAAGTGCAAAAAAACAAGCGAGCTAACAAAAAAAATTATATTCTATCTTAGATTATAAAAAAAGAAGAAATGTTTTTTCCCCCCAAAAAATCCAACTTTATTAGATCTCAAAGCCAAATGTGATTCCAAAGTCACTCATTGTGTTAGCATTTACTCTATCTCTGCCTGCCACATATGTAAGTAAGTAAGGTTAACATATGCAACTCTCTTAGATCTGTGTGATATCATAGTACGGACCCTGCATTAGGTTTTTTTTTATTATTATTTATCTTCTTTGATAAAAATAAAATAAATTGTTTTAAAACTTTTTGTGTTTTGTGTCTCTTGTGTTTTTTTTTTTTTATATAAGACACTTTGGAGTTAACAAAACTAAATAACATAAGGTAATAACAGGACCATAGCCCAAGTTAATGAAATGTTTGTGATATTTCAGTAACAGTATTGTTACCATCATTAAATACAAAGTACTGAATGAAATAAGATCGAGTGGTAGCCTATTCTATTTTAACTCAGATTTTCCATTTAAAGAGAAATGCATTAGGAATTATGGTACAATTTGGATTATAGATTAGAACTACAAGGTAATATGACTTAATCCAAATACATAAATAGTGTGTGATGTTTCAGTAACAGAGTTAAACACAAGGTAATAAGACCAAACAAATAAATAGTGTGACATTTCGGTAACAGCTTTGTTACCATCTTCAGACAAAAGTACAGAAAAGGATTCAGTACTTTTGTCAGAAGATGGTAACAACGCTGTTACAGAAACGTCGCACACTATTTATTTGGTCTTATTACCTTGAGTTTATAATCTATAATCCAGATTGTGCCTTATTAGTAACAGCATTGTTACCATCATTAGAGAAAAGACTGTTTTATTAACTTGTTGAAATAAAGGAGAGAGAAAGCTTCAGATCCTGAACTTACTTCAAAATAGAATCTTCAAGTGATGGCATTAACTTTGATATTCTTACTTTGAATTCAGCTCATAGAAGAATTAATTTCGTAGCTCCATTAAAGTCTTATCAAAAATGATAAAAGTCACAACTTGGAATATAAATTAGAAACCACACAAAGTAATAAAACTAAATTTAAATACATAAATAGTGTATGACGTAAACACGGGGGGTCGGTGGAAGGCTGGTTAAACTGTTTGGTTTTCGACCGCTACAACCCGGGTTCGATTCCCGCATTGGACACTTTTTTTGTTTAAAAAAAATATAAAAAAATGCTCCAATGGCCCCCGATTCTTTCAAAAGTTCAACCCCACCAGCAAGTGCAAGTAAACAAACGTGGCAATGGCATATATGCAAGTGAAGAGTCAAACTGCTTTTCACATGTGTAGACATGTGGTGCACTTACAGTAAAAAGCAGTTGCTAACTACCCACCATGATTATCATGGCCTGTACCACGTGTACTAGGGATAAGCAAAAAAAAAATGATGTAAACATTTTTAAAAATGAAAAAGACTTAGAAAAAAAATTATCATTTTCCCATTCGAACAACTGAAAGTTACTGATGGCTTGTTGTGCCATCATCCATGGTGGAATATAAAACTAATTATTGATTTTTAATTATTTCAGAATATTGGCGCTGCCAAATACCCTTTTTTTTTTAATTAATGAAGAAAAGTTAATCATATGGCCTTGAAAATAATTTAAAAACTTAGTTGTATACACTCAGAAGATGTTTTAATTCATCAACCTGATCCCAGTAACATTTCTGACATTTGTCAGACATAATGACATATAAAATGAAAGGTTTTAAAAGCACGAATGTTTCTTTTATACATAATACAAACTTCTACTGTCCTTACTGCGATGAAAAAAATATATTGGGAGGGCTTGGCTCATCAGTGGTGAACCCTCCCAGCGGTTTCGCCAATTTAATCCACCAGACCGCTTCTCAGAGCTCTAATACTGTATTGGATCATTCTGCTTATATATGCTACACTGAAGGATGGAATCTCAGAAATGGTTTTCAAGAAAACTATGGACATAAGCTTATAGGACAGTAGAATTACATTCAAATATTTGCATCGAGCAATGCTCTTCCGCAAACAATAAAGACAAGGTCAGTTAGGCATACTATAAAAGAAACATTCGTGCTTTTAAATCCTTTTATTTTATATGTATAGATGGCGCGTTATTGCTTTGTGTTAATATAATGACATCATTATAAAAATGGTTTAGAATTGAAAAGAAGGTGACAACGGGGGTCACCAAATGTCAAAGTGAAGAAATGACTTCATCATCCATTGTGATTGTTATCTATAGATTCCATCAGTTTGTCAAGTCATTGGAGGATTGTACAAAGTGGCCTTTCATGGCAGGTACTGTAGATATCCTGTAGTAATGTGATGATCACTATTGGTAGAATGATAGGCAAACAATTTGGATTATTCTATATACAGTTACGAGCGTCATGCGTCATCTGTCACCGTTTGCTTTTTTTTTTTTGGAATGGCGCTCTCCTATTGGGTTGGCTACGATGGCGCCGCCACTACCCGAGACACTTTGTTTTTGACTTTGCCCCCCCCACTCGCTTTTTGGTTTTTGTAACTATTGTGTTGGAGCGGGTCGCTCCTTAAATAAATGCATATATTAGTTAATAACTAAATGGAATCCTCTCTTTCTTTTTCCCAGTAAGAGACGCCTACGGAAGCCAACAGTACATAGACAGATAAAGCACATAGGCTATAGTTATTAACTAATATATGCATTCATTTAAGGTGCCAAATTATAATTGTAACAAATAGTATTTAAATAAAAACATTCAATCGGGTAAAACACGGGCGTTGCCCGGGTCATTCGGCTAGTAGATTATAAACACAAGGTAATAAGACCAAATAAAAAGTGTGTGACGTTTCTGTAACAGCGTTGTTACCATCTTCAGATAAAAGTAATGAATGGAGAATAGAGAAGTGTGTGACATTTCAGTAACAGTCGAAACATTCAGTACTTTTATCTGAAGATGGTAACAACGCTGTTACCGAAACGTCACACAGTATTTATTTATTTGGATTTAGTCTTATTACCTTGTGTTTACTATTGGTAGAACTACATCTATGTAAGGGGACATCTAGGGAACAACCATGTGAAATTACCAGAAAACTTGGGGTCATAGTAGACAGGTGGACTTAACCGTTGGTTTTCGACTGCAAGGATACAGGATTGAATCCCGCATTGGTCACTTTTTTTCTAATTAAAAAAAAAAAAAAAAAACTCCAATGGCTCCTGATTCTTGCAAAAGTCCAGTGAGTGCAGGTAAACAATCAGGGCTCTCGGATATTTGTAAGTGTAAAAATTGAACTGCGATTTCTACGAATGTAGAGACATGTGGTGTACTGTAAAAGCAGTCGCTAACTACCCACCATGATTATCATGGCCTGTACCATGTGTAGACATGTGGTGTACTTACAATAAAAGCAGTCGTTAACTACCCACCATGATTATCATGGTCTGTACCACTGTGTACTAGAGATAATAAAGAAGATCAGAAAGATTTTTCATACACCTACAATTGAGGGGGAAAAAAAACATCTAACAATACAAAGTGTCTCTATGATTAGTGGAGGTGCAGTATAAACTGTTATCTTTTTTAACAGCCTTACAACACAGGATCCAATCCTTCATTGAGACAGTTTTTCTCTAAAAAGCAAAAAAACTTGTTTCAATGGCCACCTATTCTTGCAAAAGTCTAACCCCACCAGTGAGTGCAAGTAACCAAACAGTGCCCTGACATATTTGTGAGTACAAAAGTCTATTTTCTATATGTATAGACATGTGGTGTACTTACAGTAAAAGCTGTCGCTAACTACCCAACCATGATTATCATGGCTGCTGTACCACATGTGTTGTTGCTAATTCCCTCTGATATAATTCAGATGACCTCTTAATCCAGGGATACAGGATGAGCAGTGTCTGTACTTCATGTTAGGAGCGACTGCACATGGCATCTGTTCCTCATGTCAGAGGCGGCCATTTCTTTTGGAGCTACACTCCTCACTTTCTTACTGCTACTCTTTTTGTGTTGATTTCTTGCTTCCCTCTTTCTTATTATTATTTTTTTTTTTTCTTTCTCTTTTTACTCTGTATATATCGTTATTTCCTTTGTCTCACTGCTTTGTTCTTATGCATACCTCTGGTGAATCCTGTATAGGGTCAGTGACCCTAAATAAAGGCTTTTTGTTGTTGTTGTTGTTGTTGTTCTTTTGGAGCTAAGTCGGCCTGCTACTGAGTAGTGCTCCCAGTCTTAATGACAAAGGCATTCTACTTCACCCTATCATGATGGTTGTCAAATCTCAAGCTTTACAAGCCTGACACCCTAATATGATTTGAGTGGAGATAAGAAAGAAGAAGAAGATGACCTCCTGTACCACATGGACTTGGGACATGTGCCATGAATGGATCTCTGTTTATAGGGTTGTGGCTTATGTAATATGTACTAAGGTAGAACAACCTCCATGAAAGGACACTCCTGTTAGAGGACATCTCTCTACAAAGAACAGTTTTTCATCACCAAAATGACAATTTTTTACTATTTAGTAACTCTCCAGTAAGAGGACAACTCACCCTAAATGACACATTGACTCTGTAACTAGGTGTTTTATGGGTTATATATAGGTGTTATGATAAGGCACAATTTGGATTATAGATTATAAACACAAGGTAATAAGACCAAATCTAATGATAAGGCACAATTTGGATTATAGATTATAAACACAAGGTAATAAGACCAAATCTAATAATAAGGCACAATTTGGATTATAGATTATAAACACAAGGTAATAAGACCAAATCTAATGATAAGGTACAATTTGGATTATAGATTATAAACACAAAGTTTTTTTTTTTTTTTTGCTTATCCCTAGTACACGTGGTACAGGCCATGATAATCATGGTGGGTAGTTAGCGACTGCTTTTTACTGTAAGCGCACCACATGTCTACACATGTGAAAGCAGTTCGACTTTGCACTTACAAATGTGCCAGGGCCCCGTTTGGTTACTTGCACTCGCTGGTGGGGTTGGACTTTTGCAAGAATCGGGGGGCCATTGGAGCATTTTTTTTTTAACAGAAAAAAGTGTCAAATGCAGGGATCGAACCCGGGTCGTAGTGGTCGTAAACCAAACGGTTCAACCAGCCTTCCACCGACCCCCATAAACACAAGGTAATAAGACCAAATCTAATGATAAGGTACAATTTGGATTATAGATTATAAACACAAGGTAATAAGACCAAATCTAATGATAAGGCACAATTTGGATTATAGATTATAAACACAAGGTAATAAGACCAAATCTAATGATAAGGTACAATTTGGATTATAGATTATAAACACAAGGTAATAAGACCAAATCTAATAATAAGGTACAATTTGGATTATAGATTATAAACACAAGGTAATAAGACCAAATCTAATGATAAGGTACAATTTGGATTATAGATTATAAACACAAGGTAATAAGACCAAATCTAATGATAAGGTACAATTTGGATTATAGATTATAAACACAAGGTAATAAGACCAAATCTAATGATAAGGCACAATTTGGATTATAGATTATAAACACAAGGTAATAAGACCAAATCTAATGATAAGGCACAATTTGGATTATAGATTATAAACACAAGGTAATAAGACCAAATCTAATGATAAGGCACAATTTGAATTATTCTATATACAGTTACGAGCGTCATTCTTCGTCGCCTCTGTCACGGTTTGCTTTTTTTTTTGGAATGGCGCCCTCCTATTGGTCGACTACGATCACGCCACCTTTGCCCCCCCCCCCATTTTTGTAACTATTGTGTTGGAGCGGGTCGCTCCTTAAATAAATGCATATATTAGTTAATAACCAAATGGAATCCTCTCTTTCATTTTCCCAGTAAGAGATGCCTACGGAAGCCAACAGTACATAGACAGATAAAGCACATAGGCTATAGTTATTAACTAACATATGCATTTATTTAAGGCGCCAAATTATAATTATAACAAATAGTATTTGAATCAAAACATTCAATCGGGTAAAACACGGGCGTTTCCCAGGTCATTCGGCTAGTAGATTATAAACACAAGGTAATAAGACCTAATCTAATGATAAGGCACAATTTGGATTATAGATTATAAACACAAGGTAATAAGACCCAAATCCCATATAAATAAATAGTGTGTGACATTTCGGTAACAGCATTGTTACCATCATCAAGATAACCATCAGTACATTTATCTGACAATGTTAACAACACTGTTAGCAGAAACCACCCATAATTTATTGATTTGTATATGGTAGTCTTGTTACCTTATCATTCTAAATCCAAATTGTACCATATCACTTTAAAGAGGGCTCTCTCCAAGTAACATGACAATCCATTTTTAAGAAAGTTGGAACAAATATGCAATTATTATTTTTGCTTATCCCTAGTACACGTGGTACAGGCCATGATAATCATGGTGGGTAGAAGTAGGCGACTGCTTTTACTGTAAGTACACCACATGTCTCCACATGTGAAAAGCAGTTCAACTTTTGCATTTACAAATATGCCAGAGCCCCATTTTGGTTACTTGCACTCATTGGTGGGGTTGTACTTTTGCAAGAATCTGGCGCAATTGGAGCATTTATTTTTTAATCAGAAAAAAGTGCTCAATGCCGGGTTTTTTTCAATCGCGGGTCGTAGCGGTCAAAAATCAATGGTTTAGATTATCCTTCTACCGACCCCCATATGCAAATATACTCAGTATGAAGTGTAAAGCCAGTGTACAATAACAAAAGGGATCTGAGTTAGATTTAGTTGTTTACCTTGAATGGTTCTTGTTGAAAGGGAAGAATTCCTGTCGTCTCCTACAGCTGCACATGACAGGTGTGCATAGGGTAGACTGTGTGAATAAAAGGCAGAGTAAGTGTGCCTTTCCTGTGTATAGTGCCATAGTCACCATTGGGGGAAAATGGAGATAAGAAAGAAGTCCATTGAGAATACCATCGCCTTCACAATTCTCTTCTTTATCAACACAAGGTAATAAGACCAAATCCAAATAAATAAATAGTGTGTGACGTTTCGGTAACAGCGTTATTACCATCTTCAGACAAAAGGACTCAAAAGTCTGAAGATGGTAACAACGCAGTTACCGAAACGTCACACACTATTTATTACCTTGTGTTTATAATCTATAATCCAAATTGTGCCTTATCTCTTCTTTATCTTAAATGAAATATCTTCATCTTTCATAATCTTGTTTAATTTTATCATTGCATCCCTAAGGTAATAAGACTAAATATAAATTAATTAAATGTTTGTAACATTTCAGTAACAATGCTTTTAATGAAATGTCACACATTATTTATTTAAATTTGGTTTTATTACTTTGTGTTTTTTTGATAAAGCACAATTTGAATATAGATTATAGATACAAGGTAATAAGACCTAATCCAAATAATTTATTAGTGTGTGACATTTTGGCAACAACATTGTCACCATCATCAGAAAAAAAGAATAAAAAAGATGGTGACAATGTTGTTGCCGAAACGTCACACACTAATAAATTATATGGATTAGGTCTTATTTTCTTTTATTGTGTGTGTTTTTTTTTTGTTTTATTACCTTATATTTCTAGGTAGAAAAAATAAAACTTTCTGAAACATTGAAAAAAAAATATATATATATACACCTATCCCCCGATTTACACAGTAGATACGTTCCTGAGAAAAACGTGTAAATCGAGAGGGATAGGTGTATATTAAACTGTCAAATCTGAATAGGTGTTCGCCCCCTCATGAATCAGAGCCTCCCAATATTCTTTTCAACATAGGTAGTATAGAGTAGAATATCGCATTTTAGTATAGTGCGATAAAAACAAAAAAAAAAAACTTGTTAGGAAAACCGTGTAAAAGCGAAAACGTGTAAAACAAGTACCGTGTAAATCGGGGGATAGGTGTATATATAGCTATATCTGGAAACTTTTTGTCTTGTAGAGCAACATTTTGAGTTATTTCAATATGGGGCTTTAATGTGTCCCTCCCTCTATGTACAAGAAATAATGTGTCACACTTTGGCACTAATTAAAAAGAAAATATTATGATGCACTAGCGCGCCATCTGTTATCAAAATACGAAACTATTTTAGACGCATATGATTCTTTTAAAAATAAAACAATTTCTACTGTCCTTTTTATTTTATTTAACAATTGCAGAATACACGCTATATCCACAAATCGGATATTTGCGTGTGAAATATATACATTTAAATGAACAAAAGAAAAAGTAGTTTAAAGAGATATATACATATTTACATATCAGTATTGATTACATTAGTAGTCACTTATTTAGTTAAGTACATTCTGCAGAATTTGTTGAATCTTTGGTGTATGTCCTTAGTGTAGACCAGATGTTTGTTATGGGAAGTTGATTTAGTTCCCTAAGGTCAGCGGGCAGTCAGTTAATAAGTGTCTGGGGTTCTGTTCTTCGCCTCCACACGAGCATCCAGGTGATTCAGCTTTGCCAATTTTAAACAGGTATGAGTTGAAGTCGCCATGTCCAGTGAAGAATTGAACATTATAGAAGTTAGAAAATATAACAGCGGTATGGTAGATTAAACTGGCGAAACCGCTGGGAGGGTTTACCACTGATGAGCCAGGCCCTCCCTTTAATTTTTCCATTGCAATAAGGACAGTAGAAATTGTTTTATTTTTAAAAGAATCATACGCGTATAAAATAGTTTCGTATTTTAAAAAGAAAATAAATGAATGATAAAGCACAATTTTTATTATAGATTGGAAAAACAAGGTAACAAGAACCAAATCCAAATAAATAAATAGTGTGTGACGTTTCTGTAACAGTTTTGTTACCAAAACCTCACACACTATTAAATTATTTGGATTAGGTCTTATTTTCTTGTATCTATAATTTAAATTGTGCCTTATCAATGCTGTGATATATTTCTTCTCATTCAGTACTTTTATCTGAAGATGGTAACAACGCTGTTACCAAAACATCACACACTATTTATTTATTTGGTCTTATTACTTTGTATAAATAAATGAAATTTATAATGGTGGTAAATAAACAGACAGCTTCATGCAGCTTGAGGAACTACACTACTATGCGACTTGATTTACATCAATGTAAATAATTAATAAGTTACTTTAGAACATAACTCATTGTAAATAGCTCAACTTGATCAACTTTCTCTCTCCACGATACTAATTATTACAGATAACTTTATCAACTTCCATCATTGCTTAACATATTGTAAATAACTTCCTTGCGATTTCTTCTATCTGCTTATGTTGTTGTTTATTTGTTTAATGTATATGTTTATTTAATGCTCTTTTTCTTAATTGTTTATTTTCTTTTTGATAATTCTGTTACCTACTCTACTACAATTATTGTAAATAGTTTCACGCGCAATTATCCAGATCGGATATAGCGTGTCTTGTTTGCAACTGGTAAATGGTGGTAAATAACACAGCCGAAAAATATTTTATTTTTTAAAAAGGGGGAAAAAAACTTGTACTAAAATGGCACTATTTCTCATATTTATCTCTTCTTTCTTATCTCCACTCAATCACATTAAGGTATCAAGCTTGTAAAGCTTGTTGATGGTGTGGACTCATCAATGGATGAGTCAATACAGTCAATGGTGGGGTTGTAGGTTGACACTTAGTACATAGTGGGTTGGTCATCAGTATATTGACGACAATCAACCGGACAGCGTGCAAATTTGGAGGACCAACCTCAGTGTCTTGACACATTCTAATATAAAAGAGTTTGAAGGGGAAGGGGAAGAAAAAGGGGGCAAAAAACATTATTAACAACAACAACAAAAAAGGTTTTTAAATATTTTTATTTAAAAAAAAAAAGAGGGAGGGGGAACTATACAGGTTGGCACAGAGATAGGGGGGCAGGGGGGAGGGGGGTGTCAGCAGGTGGGGGGCAACTGTCTATACCTGAGGATGGCCCGCCACACTGCCAGCTCCTTGCCCAGGCTGGACACCAACATATGCAACTTTGGGAAATATACATATAGGGTAGGTAGGTAACCACATATCTATCTCCTAATATATATATATATATATTAAAAATAAAGAAGGCATCTCCTGACCACGAGCACATGTGCTTTTTAGATGGCAGAGCGCCATCTAGTGGAGTAAAAATAAACTAAACGTTTATTTAGCTTGCTCCGTGATATTTGGCCAACCCAATTTCGAGCGCCAACAGCGCGAAACGCGTTCGTGGATGGCTTTTCTTGATTTATCAAGAAATTGGGTTGGCCAAATATCACGGAGCAAGCTAAATAAACGTTTAGTTTATTTTTGTTCCACTAGATGGCGCTCTGTCATCTAAAAAGCACATGTGCTCGTGGTCAGGAGATGCCTTCGTTATTTTTAATATCAACACCTGACCCACTTATCTTTTATTTTTTTCTATTGTTTTTTCATATATACAGTAAAACCCCTCTATAGTGAACCCCAATGGGACAGAGCTTTTGGTTCACTATAGCCACGGTTTAGCTATTTTTTTTTTTAATTTTCAGAATTTTTAGACCGTATAATTAAAGGAGAGCTATACACACAAGAAGAGGCTTCCTCTTAATAGTGGTCACTTTGTTTTAATTCCCTTAATTGACCAATTTCCTTACATTAATACTGAATAATAATAGAAATCATTAGATGATGGTTCTTCTTATCATTAACATACAGTACCTCTATGTCTAATTTAAAAATCAAGACAAATCCTAGGCATAGTTTTATTAAATATATATTCAAAAATATAAAATGATTTAAAGCATCATTATCACATTATATAATACATTGTTTACTTGGAAAAATGGCACTCTTCAACATTCTTCAAGCATTGCACCATTCAAATAAAGTTAGTGTTTTTCTTCCATTTCATTTTCCCACATATTCTTCTAGGTCTAGATTTCGTTTTTTTTTATTTTTAACCTGTCATGCAAAACATTGCTGACTTTAAAATCACCATAGTTAAATAGTTTTTGTTTCATCACGGGACCATTTAATAGCTTTATATTTTATCTTTTATAATAGAAAAGTTATATTCTCTTATTTTAATATGTTCTTAACATTTTGCCTGTGTTGTTTCACTTTGAAAAGTTCTGAAAATGGCCTTTTTTTTTTAAGAAATAACGCTTTTATTTTTAAAATGCCTTTGTTTTCTTCATTTTGGAAGCCATTTGTATTTTTATATTTCAAATTTAATGGATGCAAATATATTCTATTTAATAAAAAGTATAATGTGTTAAAATGTATACAACATACAGCAAAAATAAAGTGCAAAATTCAAAACAAACAATGCCGCTAAATGTATTGTTTTGAAATCGCGATCTGCGAGCTGAAATATACTCAAAATTTGGTTGTTTTAATTTTTTTTTTAATTGCAATTCTAAGTTCGTTATAAGCATAGTATTTTAAATAGATTTTATTATTTTGGGACCGAAAATAGGTTCGTTATAGGGGTAGTTCGTTATTCTAAAAATCGCAAAGTTCATTATAACGATGGTATTTTCAATGGAATGGAATTGGGAATCGGCGTGGGTTCGTTATATCCAAGGTTCGTATTAGTGGGGTTTTACTGTATATATATATAAACATTACACATGTTTGAAAAAATAGTACAAATGTGATATTGTACTGGGATAAGGTGCATAATTATGAAAAAAGGCATCTCCTTATCGTGCAACTGAAAGTTGCTGATGGCTCGCGCCATCAATCGGAATAAATATCAACTATTCTCGTTGATTTTTAATTATACCAGAATTGGCCAAATACCCATTCTTGATTAATCAAGAAAAGCTAACCACGGACACGTTTCAGGCTGTTGGCCCTCATCAGATTAATCAAGATTGGTAATTTGGCCAATTCTGGAATAATTAAAAATCAACGAGAATAGTTGATATTTATTCCGATAGATGGCGCAAGCCATCAGAAACTTTCAGTTGCACGATAAGGAGATGCCTTTTTTTTCATAATTATACATGTTTGTTATAACAGACTATTATATTTAGATGCTACTTATCATCCTAATCATAGTTAGAAACCATAATGTTTACTCAATTACTATAAGGTAATAAAACCAAATAAATAAATAAGGTGTGTGAAGTTTTGGTAACAAAAGAATAAAATGATTTTATAAAATGAAAAAGATTTTATTCTTTTGTCTGTCACAACAACACTGTTACCAAAACGTCACACACTATTTATTTATTTGGATCTTATTACCTTGTATTTAAAACAACAATGGCTTGAGATGGCCTGTTCTAAATCTTGTTAGTGTTGTTTGATGCTGTCTATTTCTGATGTTCAGAGCTCCTCCTGGGTCCATTCCACTGTACCAGCTGTGCTTAGGTGGGAACAATAACATCTATGTACACCCAAGTACCGTACTAACACAAATGCTACTCTAGCTGAGAGATGGACTCCCAGACCTACCGGAGATTGAGCCGCTGTAGGTCGGAGCGTGTGGCCACCCCCAGCAGGTCTTCTAGCCGGACCTCCTCCCTGACAAACTTCTGGATGGACTCAGGGTCCAGGCCAGCTTCTGTCTTCAGCCAGTGTTCCAGGTCCGGGTCTGCTAACACTGCCAGACAACAACAGTCAATACAAAGCAATAACACACCATCTATATATAACAAATGAAGACATTAAGATGTGAATGATAAGGCACAATTTGGATTATCTATATATATAAAAATGAATTCCAATATTATAACCTCTGCGATATCTTAAGGAGAAAATAAAAAAGCCTCCGAGGTTGCGTTTCTTTTTGTATATAACGTTTAATAATGCTTTTTTTTTTTTCCATACATAGGTAAAAATTTCCATACATAGGTAAAAAATAACGGGGATGATGATAGGCTATTTTAAAAAATATATAAATCAATTATGTTGTTGTTTCTTATCCCCTTGTGTAAAGATTACACGAATTCCATGAGTTCATGCTCCTCGAGCTGTTTTATGATGAGCAGCGGCCTCTCCCAAAGGTCCTGTTTAGTGCATCTAATGCAACCCAAAAAGTGTTCTGGAGCTGCAGGTACCAAACTACATTTTGGGCAAGTGGGATAAATTTTGTTATTATTTTCTATCTTCAATGGCTTGAGATGGCCTGTTCTAAATCTTGTTAGTGTTGTTTGATGCTGTCTATTTCTGATCTTCAGAGCTTCTCCTGGGTTCACTCCACTGTACCAACTGTGCTTAGGTGGGATCCTCCAGTTCTTGTTTATTTTTGTTTTGGCTATTGTTTCTATTTCTTTAAAAGTAAGTTTATTTTTCTGTGGCAAGGGTTCTTTTGTGCCTTTTTTCGCTAGCACATCAGCAGCTTCATTGCCTTCAATGCCAACGTGTGAGGGTATCCATTGAAGGTGAATATTTGAGGTTTTTGAGAGTTTTTGGAGATAACCAATTATGTTCCTGCTTACTTTGTCTCTGAGTTCCCCTGTGTGACTCAAGTGTTGTATGGCACTTCTACTATCAGTAAGAATCCAGATATTTTGATAATTAGTATTTCTGATGGATTTTAAGGCTTCATAGATTGCTATAAGTTCTGATCTGAAGACTGAGCAAAAATCTGGGTTTCTTCTGTTCATTTTCTCAATGCCATTTGTGGTTTTGATGAGACAGCCACTGCCAGTGTGTCCTAGCTCGTCTCTGCTACCATCGGTATAGATAGTTATTGCATTTTTAGGAATGTTATTAATTATTTCTAATGATAATTGTTTTAAGTATTCTGGATTTTGGTATTGTTTGTTGGTGGGTTCATTTAAAGTGGCATTAAAAATAACATTTTGTAGTGGTTTGCATGGAGAATTTTTTTCTGCTAAATATTTTTTTTCCACTTTATATTTTAAAAATTCATTTCTTTTGGCCAGGTGTAGAGGGCCTTCTTTTTTGAGTCTTAAATTGGATTCCCAATTAAGTATGTACTTGGAAGTTCTGTGTTTGTTTCCATAACTCTTGATTTTGTTTATATATTTTGGCAGATTGTAGCTTCTTCTATCCTTTAAGGGCATAATGTCTGCCTCGTAAAGTACAATATCATTAGGGCAGGTATTTCGAAGACCTGTAATAATTCTAGCTGCACTTAGTTGTATCCTTTCCAGTGATTTTAGATTTGTTTCAGATGCTGTACCATAGATTTGATATCCATATTCCAGGATAGGTCTAATTAGAGATGTGTAAGTTAATTTTAGTGTGGTTGCATCGGCTCCCCACTCTCTTCCTGAAATATATTTCAGGATTTTTAGTCGGTCTCTTCCTTTTCTAATAACTTCTTCAATATGTTTACTGGAGTTAATTTCTGGATCCAGGGTGTAGCCAAGATATTTAGGATGTTTATTATATTGCAATTGTTGTTCTTTCAGAATAATTTTTGGTCTTATTTTGTATAGTTTCTTATCGGTAGTAAAAAGACAGGTTTCAGATTTTTGAGGGTTAAATTCTAATTTATGTTTATTAGCAAATTTTTCTAGGTGGAAAAGAGTCTTGTTCAAATCTCTTTCAGCTTTTTTCCAGTTAGTATTGCTGCTCCATAGAATTATGTCATCAGCGAAAAGTCCAATATTGGTTTTATGTGAAATTTTTTCTTCTATGCCTGCAATAAATAGGGTGAAGAGAGTCGGGCTAAGGACTGATCCTTGTGGTAATCCTTGGTACAATTTGAAGGTTTTAGATAGAGTGCCATTATATTTGACCCTGATGTATCTATTTTTAAGGAAATCATTTATCCAAGTGATAGCTTTTCCATCAATTTTGAAATGTTTGTATATTTTTGTAATTAACTTGTTTTTCCATACCTTATCAAAAGCTTGTGTAAGGTCTAAAAAAGCAGCTATTGTGTGGTTAGTTGGTTTTCTGTTTTGTGCATCTTTTACCTTTTGTGTGAAAAATAAGAGTTGGTCTATTGTCCCATGTCCTTTCCTAAATCCATATTGTTCTTTTGGTAAGAGATTTCTTGTGTCGAGGTGGTAGGTGAGTCGTCTGAGTATAATTTTTTCAATTAATTTGCAGCAAATACTTGTGAGGGAGATAGGTCGGTAGTTTTTTGGGTCATCAGCAGATTTGTCAAGTTTTTTAATAGGAATTATTGTTGCAGTTTTCCAGTCTTGAGGCAATTTTCCAGTTTTCCAGGAGTTATTGAAAATATCAAGAAGTTTTTCTTTGCCATTTTTGCCCAAGTTTGATATCATTTGGCCATGGATTCCATCTGGCCCAGGAGTCTTGTTTAGGTCAGTGTTTTCTAATGCATGATCTAGCTCTTTCATATTGATTTTTTCATGGAAAATATCATGAGTGCTAGTGACGTTTTTACAGTCATGGATAATCTTTCGGGCCTTTTTTTCAACTTTCTTATCTTTTATTTCAAATTTGATTTTACTACTTATTTGATATGAATTACCTAAAAGATTAGCAGCATTTTTGTCATTAGTTGCTGGGGTACCATCTGTATTCTTAATCATATTTGTGTTTTCAGTTTGTGGCTGGGCTCTGTCAATTTGTTTTGCCAAATGCCAAAGTTTTGTATTTGGGTTTCTTGGGTTCAGGTTTTCACAAGTTTGTTTCCATTTTTCCCTTTTCATATTTACGTATAATCTTTTTATTTTTGCATTCACAATGTTCAGTTCAGTTCTACAATTTGTTTGGTTTTGGGTGCACTTTTTTTGTAGTTCATTTCTTTTAGTTATAAGTGTTTGAATATCTTTTGCCTGGTGTGTATAATTTGGAATCCATTTCTTAATATTACCTCTTGGTATTGAAACTTTGGCTGCTTTAATAATGGTGTTTTTGAAAGATATCCAATTTTGTTCCAGATCTTTTATCCTAGTGGGTGCTTTTCTAAAGTCTTCATTGGTGTTTTGCTGGTAAAGATTCCAATTAGCCTTTTTGAAGTTCCAGAATTTTTCTTTAATTGAGCTGGTTTTGGTCTTGGTGCTAATTTCTATCAAAATAGGCAAATGATCACTTCCAATACTTTTTAATATTTGCCATTTGCATTTGTGGAAAATGTCAGGACTGGAAAAACTTATATCAAGGGCTTGTGTGGTATTATAACTGTAGGAATGGTGGGTAGGATTCCCATCATTTAAGCACATGAAGGCATTGTCGTCAAATAAGTTTGAAAGTATTTTGCCTCTTGGGTTTGGCGTGGAACATCCCCATAGTTGATGTTTGGCATTAAGGTCACCTACAATAATAGTGTTGTCTGTAAGAAATTGAGCCATTGTTCCATCGTCAATAAGTTTATTGTTTGGTGGGTGATACATATTGAATATGTTGATGGTTTTATTTTGATTGAGGTAGACTTTGATACCTTGGGCTTCGAGGTCTGATGTGTTTGGAATATTAATGGCTATGTCTTCATAGTACAAATTCTTGATTAAAAATGCAAGGCCACCCCCTTCTTTATTTCTGTCTTTTCTGAGGATATTGTAGTTTTTAAATTTGAGATTGTACTTTTCATTTAATTTGGTTTCCTGTAGGGCTATAATTTGTATCTTTTGTTTTTCAGCTATTTCCATTATTTCTTCTAATTTTATTTTTGTTGCTGTTGAGCACAATCCATTTATGTTGCACTGCAGAATGCTCAATTGCTTGGAAGTTGCAAAGTGTGAAGTTTGTGGAGACTGTATTATACTTATCGGACAGAACCCTCTACCTAAGTCCTGAACGCGCCCCTGTTTATTCTGCGCGACGGGCGATGCAGCATGCAAATCAACATCTGATCTCATGGAATGGGGTATAGGGGTGCAGCTTTCGTTGATCATGGCACCATGATCCAGGCACACTTTGGTGAAAGTCTGACTTTGCCTGTAGTTTGAGGCCGTTCCTAACATGGAAGCAGACGCCTTTGCTGCCGACTCTAACATGAGTACAGACACAGCTCCTCCGTATCCCTGGAGTGGGACCCTTGCTGAGGTCTATCAACCGGGTCAGTTGAACTCAGATTTTTAAAGAGGTCTACTCCTCTTCTAACAATGCTGCTGTTGGTCCGCGACTGCTTATTTGTCAGAGTTATTCTGCTTGTTTCGCAGCTGGCCTTCATATCTGAAGGTCGTTCCCCTATCCGCCACCTGGGGACGTGCCCTATAGCAGTCAGCTCTGCCAAGGGATAAATCAATTATTAAAACTATATATTCAAATTATTCTACTTAGCTCACGAGCAGCGCCCTCTAGAACGCGGGCGATCTGACGGCGAGCACATGACTTCCCTGCCCCCCCCCGTCGAGCACACATAGTGTTTGAATAGAACATTTAATCGGGTAATCTAGTAGATTGTCTAGTAGGTAATCTAGTAGGTCGTCTAGTAGATTATAAACACAAGGTAATAAGACCAAATCCATATAAATAAATGGTTTGTGACGTTTCAGTAACAGTGTTGTTACCATCTTCAGACAAAAGTACTGAATAAAAGTACATTTCAGTACTTTTGTCTGAAGATGATAACAACGCTGTTACCGAAACGTCACACACTATTTATTTATTTGGATTTGGTCTTATTACCTTGTGTTTAAGCAAACTATGGACATAAGCTTTTAGGACAGTAGAATTATATATAAATATTTTCATCAAGCAATGCTCTTCCAATACAATTCCAATATTGCTCTACAATAAGGAAAAGTTAGGTATGAATTAATACAAAGCAATAATGCGTCATCTATATATAACAAATGAATAAATCTATTTGAAGATATTCCACTACAATACAATTCGTTTTTAAATTTAAAAAGTAGTTAAAAAGGGTTGGTATAAATTGTACGTAATAGATATCGATTTATATATACTACTAGCGGATGTACCCGGCTTCGCCCGGGTTTTACCTGAGTAAAGGTTTGTCTAACGAATCTCTCGATAAAGTGAACATTTTTTCCTGGTCCCTTGAAAAATACTCGATAAGTTGAATAAAATCAATATTAATTGGTTCCCTCGGTAATTGGAAGTTAAAGGAATAGTATCTTGCCTTGGAATTGTATCATTATTCTTGTCTCAAATAAATTGCCGTGTCATCCTGAATTTTGTCTTTCCTAATTTTCTACATTACAAAATCATCGTATCATCATGATAATATTTAGAGCAGATTGTTGAATTATAACAGATAAATTAGAATATTTATCTTGATTATTTTTAGGCGAAAAGTTATTTCAAAAATTTTATTTGCTAGAAACCTTCCCAGTACTATACTAAATAACTTCCCAAAGTTTCATGGTGTTCCAATGAGTGGTTTGGTCAGGCATAAAGGACACACACACATACATTCATTTTTATATATATAGATTGGGAAATCTTTGTAAATATTATTATTATATTTATTTTTGTTTATAATTTCTCATTATATATATGTATATTATAATTTATTATAAAGATCATAGTGAGTTAAATATTTATTTTTGACTCGTGAGAACGCCCTTGGAACTTTAGAAAGATTTTTAACGCCTTGCTAAATGTTTTAATTTTTGTTTGCTCCTGACGAGGACAAAAGATTTTTGTCGAAACGTCGAGGTAATAAAAAGATTTACTAACCGAAGTATCTTTATTTTCAAGAAATAAGGAATGAAGACATAAATACAACAGTGAGTGTCACAACGTACCTTCAGTACAGGTGGTGGTGGAGGGAGTGTGGCCTGGACTGGTGAGCCGGAGCTGCAGGTCCAGCAGCTGCCTCAGTCCCAGGTTGAGGTCGGACTGGGTGCGAGCTACCTGTCCAAGCAGGACTTCTGTCTCGTGCCGGGCCAGTAGCAGTTGAGAGGGTTCCTCCGCTCCTGGCCGTTGGGAGTTGATGGTGGAGGACACCCCTGAGGTGGAGCCTTCTCCTGTCTCCTCCTCCAGATCATCATGGCCGGCCAGGTTGGCTCCCAGCTCTGCCGTACCACAAACTCTAATTTGCACGATCCCACCACCGAGCGTGCAAATACAATCCTCTTTATTCAATAAATCCTTGTATCAATATAGAGTAAAATTAACCTCCAGGGAAAATGATCTTTTCAAAACATTTTTGAATTTTTCTCCTGTAGAAGGGCGTCCGTGCCCGAAAGCTAGAGAGAGCCCCCTGGAGGCCTGGTTAATTTTACTCAACAATCCTCTTTATTAATTCAACCCACTTTATTTCAACCTTTTCTTAAAATTCCAATAAAATCCAACTATTTATATAAGAAATAAAACTATTTGCCCTCGGCAGAGCTGACTGCTACAGGGCACGTCCCCAGGTGGCGGATAGGGGAACCACCTTCAGATATGAAGGCCAGCTGTGAAACAAGCAGAATAACTCTGACCAATAAGCAGTCGCGGACCAACAGCAGCATTGTTAGAAGAGAGGAGAAAGACCTCTTTAAAAATCCTAACTTCAACTGACCCAATTGATGGACCTCAGTAAGGGTTCCTCTCCAGGGATACAGAGGAGCTGTGTCTGTACTCATGTTAGAGTCGGCAGCAAAGGCTTCCATGTTAAGAACAACCTCAAACTACAGGCAAAGTCAGACTTTCACCAAAGTGTGCCTGGATCATGGTGCCACATGATCAACGAAAGCTGCACCCTTATACCCCATTCCCATAAAACTATTTAAATCCATTTTAAAAATAAAAAAGAATAATAAACACAAGGTTATTGTTGTTACCGTCATACACCATTTATTTGGTCTTATTATACCTTGTAGGTGATCACCCCCAGTACATAACATTATGGGGGGGGGGGTGTAGTTTTAACTTTTTTGGAAATGTCAACTGATTTATTTATTTATTGTCGCGATGAAAAATAATTAAATAGGCTTCTAAATTACTTTAAATATTTATTTAATGAGTTATATGAGAGATTTTAAATATAAAATAAGAGTTACTATTTACATGAGCCAAATCGACCCAGCCGTTTGAGCCAGAGGGGAGAACTGAGATCTTTCCTCCTTTTCCGTGGCGCCACTGTTTACCCCGACCGGTCGGTCCAGATAAGAGGGAATACCAGGAAACTGTCCTCCTGACATTATTACCAGTTGCAAATAAGACACGCTATATCCGATCTGGATAATTGCGCGTGAAACTATTTACAATAATTGTAATAGAGTAGGTAACAGAATTGTCAAAAAGAAAATAAACAATTAAGAAAAAGAGCATTAAATAAACATATACATTAAACAGATTAGCAACAACAGAAGCAGATAGAAGAAATCGCAAGGTAGTTATTTACAATATGTTGTTGTTGTTTCTTATCCCCTTGGGTAAAGATTACACGAATTCCATGATCTCATGGAATGGGGTGTAGGGGTGCAGCTTTCATTGATCATGGCACCATGATCCAGGCATACTTTGGTGAAAGTCTGACTTTGCCTGTAGTTTGAGGTCGTTCCTAATATGGAAGCAGACGCCTTTGCTGCCGACTCTAACATGAGTACAGACGCATCTTCTCCGTATCCCTGGAGAGGGACCCTTGCTGAGGTCTATCAACCGGGTCAGGATTTTTAAAGAGGTCTTTCTCCTCCTCTAACAATGCTGCTGTTGGTCCGCGACTGTTTATTCATCAGAGTTATTTAGCAGCTGGCCTTCATTCATATCTGAAGGTTGTTCCCCTATCTGCCACCTGGGGACGCGCCCTATAGCAGACAGTTCTGCCAAGGGATTTACAATATGTTAAGCAATGATGGAAGTTGATGAAGTTATCTGTAATAATTAGTATCGTGGAGAGAGAAAGTTGAGCTATTTACAATGAGTTATGTTCTAAAGTAACTTATTTTATTATTATTTTTTTTTGCTTATCCCTAGTACACGTGGTACAGGCCATGATAATCATGGTGGGTAGTTAGCGACTGCTTTTTATTGTAAGCGCACCACATGTCAAAGCAGTTCGACTTTGCACTTACAAATGTGCCAGAGCCCCGTTTGGTTACTTGCACTCGCTGGTGGGGTTGGACTTTTGCAAGAATCGGGGGAGCCATTGGAGCATTTTTTTTTTTAAACAGAAAAAAGTGTCCAATGCGGGAATCGAACCCGGGTCGTAGTGGTCGAAAACCAAACGGTTTAACCAGCCTTCCACCGACCCCCAAAGTAACTTATTAATTATTTACGTTGATTTCAAACTCATCTTGTAGGACCAAAGCCGCCCCTGTTCTGATAAGGGCCATAGTCTGAAACCATGGTGTAGTGGCTTGAATATTCAGTGGAAAATATAAAGAAGCATTTTACCACTTGATTTTGAATTACTATTTATCAAGATTTTGATTTTAACCAGTCTTTAAACCATGAAAATTTACATATTTTCCGACTCCCTTAAAATTTACATATATTAAAGATTTTATATTGTACAATTTAGTTAAAATATTTTTTGGCTTAATTTGCATCAATAAAATTGAATTAAAGAAAATTACTAACAATAGGATCCAATACATGTTATCGTGTTGGCTACTATCTGAATTTACCAAAACTGGTGTTGAGAAGAACTTTTATTTATAACCCAAAAAAGTATAATTTTTTAAAATTTACAATATAATTAAAATTATAAGTCACAATTTGGATTATAGATTATAAACACAAGGTAATAAGACCAAATCTAAATAAATTTAAAATATTTTTTTTAAAAACGAGCCATTTAAAACTTTTTTAGAGAAGTGTTTCTAAAACCTTTTTTTCTTTAAAAAAAAAGTATTTATCAAATACAAAAAAAAAAGAAAAAGTTATATTAATTCAAGTATCCCTGAATATTGGAATGAAAAAAATAACATGAAATATATTTTTGATATAGGTTGATCACTCATATGTTTGGATTAAAAATCATGACAAGTTGTATTGATAAATCCAAATAAATAGATAGTGGGTGACATTTCGGTAACAGCGTTGTTACCATCTTCAGAAAAAAAGTGCTGAATTCAGGAGTGCAAACATTCAGTACTTTTGTCTGAAGATGGTAACAATGCTGTTGCCAAAACGTCACACACTATTTATATGGTCTTATTACCACATTTGTCAGTATATGTTGTCAACAATAACTCACCAGGAGAGAGAGTGTTGATGGCTGCCTGCGCAGCTCCCCTCACGATGGTGTCCAGGGCAAACATACAGTGGGGCATGATGTTGAGGTTCCTCAGGATTTGGGACACCTGGAACATCCCTGGGGGTAAATTGCTGTTGTGTGGAAATCTAAAGTTTGTATCACTCCCCCCTAGAAGTAGCACCCAACTACAGAGACCCCAGTTTGATGTGTAAGCAAGCCTAGAGTAGAAGAGACTTCTCGGCCAGGAGAGCCATAGACTGGAGATGCTAACAAGGTGACTTACCACCTCCTGGAAGATGTAGACAGCGTCGTGCAGCTGTTCCACCTCAGCATTCTCATTCTCCACTTCTTCCTTCAGCTTCTCTGGACACAACACTCCGCTAGTACTGTCGGATAGTACTGGACACTCAGATAGTATTGGATACTCCCAGAACATCAGCTTTACACACCCAAGATAGAGGACATTGCTGTGATAGAAATGTACGGAGACATCTGAGACTCTTCATTGGACACGACAACAACAACAGAAAATTGACCCAGAACTTTACACACCCAAGATAGAGGACATTGCTGTGATAGAGATGTATGGAGACATCTGAGGCTCTTCATTGGACACGACAACAACAACAGAAAATTGACCCAGAACTTTACACACCCAAGATAGAGGACATTGCTGTGATAGAGATGTATGGAGACATCTGAGGCTCTTCATTGGACACGACAACAACAACAGAAAATTGACCCAGAACTTTACACACCCAAGATAGAGGACATTGCTGTGATAGAGATGTATGGAGACATCTGAGGCTCTTCATTGGACACGACAACAACAACAGAAAATTGACCCAGAACTTTACACACCCAAGATAGAGGACATTGCTTTGATAGAGATGTACGGAGACATCTGAGGCTCTTCATTGGACACGACAACAACAACAGAAAATTGACCCAGAACTTTACGCACCCAAGATAGAGGACATTGCTGTGATAGAGATGTATGGAGACATCTGAGGCTCTTCATTGGACACGACAACAACAGAAAATTGACCCAGAACTTTACACACCCAAGATAGAGGACATTGCTGTGATAGAGATACACAGAGACATCTGAGGCTCTTCATTGGACACAACAACAACAACAGAAAATTGACCCAGAACTTTACACACCCAAGATAGAGAACATTGCTGTGATAGAGATGTACGGAGACATCTGAGGCTCTTCATTGGACACGACAACAACAACAACAACTGTATACTTGGCTAGTCGGTAGGAACTAGTTCCATCTTCAATGGATGCCTTCACACGTTGGCATTGAAGCAATGAAGCTGCTGATGCGCTAACCAAAAAAAGGCAAAAGAGAACCCTTGCCATGGAATAATAAACTCAATTTTTATGGATGACAAAGCACAATTTGGATTATAGATTAGAACTACTAGGTAATAAAGACCGAATCCAAATAAGTAGTGTGTGACATTTCGGTAACAGCGTTGTAACCATTCAGTATTTTTGTCTGAATATGGTAACAACACTGTTGCACACTATTTATTTATTTATTTGGTCTTATTACCTTGTATAAACAAAAGACAATTTGCTGAGGGAAGGGTTTCTTTCTATTGCGAAAATATAAGCTTTTAGGTGTAACAGCTCTTCAACAGATATAACTATAAATACATCTTTAATTAAAAAGACATATATTGGATCAAAATATCATTTATTTTACCAATATTTTAGTTGGCTGAATGCCAACCTTTATCAAGGTATTATAACAAGCTAACATTATGTAGCGCCGAGTTTGTTGTTGAGACATTAAAATGTTATAATACCTTGATAAAGGTTGGCGTTCAGCCAACTGAAATATTGGTAAAATAAATGATATTTTGATCCAATATATGTCTTTTTAATTAAAGATTTATTTATGGATTGCTTTATTTTCAAAAAGATATAACTATGAGAGTAATAACTTCTGAAATCTTGTTTTGTTGTGATGGAGAAAAAGACACTCTTGCCTCAGCGAAATTGTCTAACTATGAGAAGTTTGTCTAGGGATGGAAGACTTACTGACTCGAGACTCCATGTCCGTCTTATTCTGGTCCTGGATGTAAAACCTCAGACTCTCCAGCAGGGAGGAGAGGTGTTCCTGTGCACACTGTCAACACCACGCTGTCCACCCGCTGTACACAGCACTTACCCTGGAGACTGAAGAGCTGGGTAGCCTCTCCGCCAGCAGTTGCTGCCATTTGTCCAGTACCTAAAACACATCTCCTGGATAATACAACAGATTTCTGGAGAGATGAGTTTAATTTTTATTATTGAATTTCTCAAGCTTTAAGGCATTTTACCCCTTCTCTAAAAAAAAAAATAATAATACAAAATAAATAATAATGAACAACGTTAGATATGCACCAATACCTCGCTTTGTGTCGTTCCGTTTTGCGTTTTTTTTCGACGTTGCATCGCTGCTTAATTTTTACTGATTTTCACTGTGCGTCGTTAGATTTTCGAAGTTGCGTTGTTTTGGATTCGAGTCTTTAATTTTTTTTTCCTAAAATATGGCAACACCTTTGTTTTTGATTGCGCCTTCACATATTTTCACTTTGCGTCGTTTCAATTTGCGTCGTGTTTTTTTGGAACGTAACCCCAACGCAAAGCGAGGTATGGGTGTACTAACTAAATTATACTATCTATAAACATAAGGTGATAAGAGCAAATCCAAACAAATAAATAGTGTGTTACGTTTCGGTAACAGCCTTGTTACAATCATCAGACATCATTCAGTACTTTTGTCTGATGATGGTAACAACAATATCACCTTGTTGTGTTGCTGACATTCCTCCCAGCCTGGCCACTCACCGGATCCGAGTGATCAGTGAGGATCTTGTAGAGTGACTCCCTGCGGTGGGAGTCCCTCTTGAGGAGATAGAAGCCGCTGTGTTCCGAGGAGGCCGTGTCCCCAGGGGGACTGAGCAAGCTGCCACTGGCCCTGCGGAAGAAGTGGGGGTCCCCGTCATCCGAGCTGTCACACCCCCTCAATGTCTTCACACATCTGTGTGTGTTGTTTTTTTACAGTGTAACATCACAATTATCAACACTCTTTTTATTCTTATTTCTGCATTAGAAGTATTTTTGGGGGTCCCCTTTATCAAGTAAATACAGTGGTACCTCGACATACGAGTTTAATTCGTTCCGCAACCTTGCTCGTATCTTGAATTACTCATATCTCGAAGCAAATTTCCCCATACAAAACAATTGAACTACCATTAATCCGTTCCAACCTCCAAAATGTCACCCCAGTTATTTTTGTTACGTGGTTTTAAATAATAAAAATGTATTTATAAATATCAAATATTTATTGCACAAAACAAAAAAGAGAATGTAAAGAAATAAATTAGATATCCTCACTGGTCTTTGCCTTTTTCGCTACATTTTTCTCGCTTTCACCTGTAGGCCGTTTAGAAAAAAACATGTCCAAGGAGGTTTGTTTCTTCCTCCCTCTCAGAATGTTCCGGAAATGAGTTAGGCAAGTGTCATTAAAAAGGTCAGATGCACGACCTGTTGCAACTTTTTCTGGGTGTTTTTTTCCACAAACTGTGAAACTCTCTCCCACATTCCTAAGATCTCCTTTATCTAACTTGTAGAAATAACCTCCTCCTCTGACTCCTCAAAACAAATTACTTGCATAACCTCAGTATGCTGCTGTGACTGTAACTCTTGTATCTCCTCAAAACAAAACAACAACAAAACAAAAGTACTGGTCAAAAAGAAACATTTAAAATCACAGATTAATATCTTCAACACTACCGAACCGAACTCGTATCTCGAATTTCCCTCGTAACTAAAAGCAAAAAATCACTTGCTCGTCGGCTTGTATCTCGAAAAACTCGTATGTTGGGGCGCTCGTATGTCGAGGTACCACTGTAGTGTGTTATCAAGTAGTTATAAACTCTATTAACTACCCACCATAATTATCATGGCCTGTACCATGTATAGACATGTGATGTACTTACAGTAAAAACAGTCACTAACTACCCACCATGATTATCATGGGCTATACCATGTGAACAATGTAGTGTATACTTACAGTGAAAAGCAATCCCTAACTACCCACTATGATCACAAGGTAATAAGACCACAAATCCAAATAAATAAATAATGTACGACATTTCGGTAACAGTGTTGCTACCAAAACGTCACACACTATTAATTTATTTGGATTTGGTCTTATTACCTTATGTTTATAATCTATAATCCAAATTGTGCCTTATGACCCACTATGAATATAAAGGCCTGTACAGTGAAAGCAGTTGCTAACTACCCACCATGATTATCATGGCCTGAACCATGTGTAGACATGCGGTGTACACCTACAGTGAAAGCAGTTGCTAATTACCCTCCATGATTATCATGGGATATGTGCCCCCCACACAGAGAGAGAGAGTTAGTATTACCTGATGGAGTAAGTAGAGGGGGAGCGGGGGAAATCAGTCCCGGGGGAGCGGCACACCCCCAAGTGGGAGGAGCCGTGGCTGTGGCAGGTTAAAAAATAGGAAGACCACACAGTTAGACTCCAGGCAGGCACACAACTTACCCGTCACCTCCATCGATGGAAGGTAGTCTGGATGTTGGACCTTGGACCTCCACCCCTGGAACTGGACCTCAGTGAGACATGGTACCACATATATACTGCCTATAGTGCCCCTTCTAAATAGTGCCTTCCTCTCCTGAGCGCCTGATTTTAAATACGTAGTACGATGCGATATACATTAAAAGTGACCTATCTATAGCACCCTATTTTGGTGAGTCCCAAGAGGGGGCGCTATAGACAGGTTTAACTGTATATATATATAGGCGTGTGTGTGAAAATACTAGAAAAAAAAAAATAAAAAGGTCAGGTGTTAATATTTTAATATTAAAAACAAAGAAGGCATATCCTGACCATGAGCACATGTGCTTTTTAAATGGGCAGAAAACGCCATCTAGTGGAATACAAATCAACTAAACATTGATTTAACCTGTTCCCTGATATTTGGCCAACCCAATTTCTTGATAAATCAAGAAAAGCCATCCACGAACGTGTTTAGGGTTGTTGGCTCTCGTCAGCGTTGAGCAGGCTGAATTAATGTTTAGTTGATTTCTGTTCCACTAGATGGCGCATTCCCATCTAAAAAGCACATGTGCTCATGGTCAGGATATGCCTTCATTATAAATATATCTTTAATTAAAAAGGCATTTATTTGGATCAAAAATAATTTATTTATCAATAATTTAGTTGGCTGAATGCCAATCTTTTTCAAGGTACAGTAGAACAACCTCCATGAGAGGAAAGTCGCGCTAGAGGGACACCTCTCTACAAACGATACTTTTCATTTGTAAAATTATCATTTTTACTATTTAGTAACTCTTCGGTAAGAGGACACCTCTCCCTAAAGAACACTCTGTAACTAGGTGTTGTCCTTTACAGAAGGTTCTACTGTAGCAACTCTCCAGTAAGAGGACACCTCTCCCTAAAGGACACTCTGTAACTAGGTGTTCTTTACAAGTAGGTTCTGCTATACTGAGAAAAAATAAAATATATCTGTATTTTTTTGAAATACTCCCTTCCCCGCATCTATACACAGCGTTTCTCCAGAGAAGCTGAGGGTGTACTGCGACACAACAGGCTTACCTGAGACACTTCTTGAGAAGTCTTGAATTATGGGTCTGGATTTCTTGATTGGCCTGCACACACACAGCTGGTATTATAAGAGACAAAGTTCACAATGAAACACTATAAACACAAGGAATAATAACACCAAATACAAATAAATAAATAGTGTGTTTGGTCTTATTACCTTGTGTTTATAATCTATAATCCAAATTGTGTGCCTTATCATTGAACTACAAAATAAATCAAATACACGGAAAAATATAGAGCAGGCATTAGGTATCACTTTGGATTTGGTCTTATTACATTGGAGTTTAATTTAATACAGTAAAACCTCCATGAGAGGATACTCCGGCTAGAGGACAGTTTCCATTTTCAAAATTTTTACTATGTTGCAACTCTCCGGTAAAAGGACACCTCTCCCTAAAAGACACTCTGTAACTAGGTGTTGTCAGAGAGGTAGTTCTACTGTAGCAACTCTCCAGTAAGAGGGCACCTAAAGAACACTCTGTAACTAGGTGTTGTCAGAGAGGTAGTTCTACTGTAGCAACTCTCCAGTAAGAGGACATCTCTCCCTAAAGGACACTCTGTAACTAGGTGTTGTCAGAGAGGTAGTTCTACTGTAGCAACTCTCTAGTAAGAGGACACCTCTCCCTAAAAGACACTCTGTAACTAGGTGTTGTCAGAGAGGTAGTTCTACTGTAGCAACTCTCCAGTAAGAGGACACCTCTCCCTAAAAGACACTCTGTAACTAGGTGTTGTCAGAGGGGTAGTTCTACTGTAGCAAATCTCCAGTAAGAGGGCACCTAAAGAACACTCTATAACTAGGTGTTGTCAGAGAGGTAGTTCTACTGTAGTAACTCTCCAGTAAGAGGACACCTCTATCTAAAGGACACTCTGTAATTAGGTGTTGTCAGAGAGGTAGTTCTACTGTAGCAACTCTCCAGTAAGAGGACACCTCTACCTAAAGGACACTATGTAACTAGGTGTTGTCAGAGAGGTAGTTCTACTGTAGCAACTCTCCAGTAAGAGGACACCTCTCCCTAAAGGACACTCTGTAACTAGGTGTTGTCAGAGAGGTAGTTCTACTGTAGCAACTCTCCAGTAAGAGGACACCTCTCCCTAAAGGACACTCTGTAACTAGGTGTTGTCAGAGAGGTAGTTCTACTGTAGCAACTCTCCAGTAAGAGGGCACCTAAAGAACACTCTGTAACTAGGTGTTGTCAGAGAGGTAGTTCTACTGTAGCAACTCTCCAGTAAGAGGACATCTCTCCCTAAAGGACACTCTGTAACTAGGTGTTGTCAGAGAGGTAGTTCTACTGTAGCAACTCTCTAGTAAGAGGACACCTCTCCCTAAAAGACACTCTGTAACTAGGCGTTGTCAGAGAGGTAGTTCTACTGTAGCAACTCTCCAGTAAGAGGACACCTCTCCCTAAAAGACACTCTGTAACTAGGTGTTGTCAGAGGGGTAGTTCTACTGTAGCAAATCTCCAGTAAGAGGGCACCTAAAGAACACTCTATAACTAGGTGTTGTCAGAGAGGTAGTTCTACTGTAGTAACTCTCCAGTAAGAGGACACCTCTACCTAAAGGACACTATGTAACTAGGTGTTGTCAGAGAGGTAGTTCTACTGTAGCAACTCTCCAGTAAGAGGACACCTCTCCCTAAAGGACACTCTGTAACTAGGTGTTGTCAGAGAGGTAGTTCTACTGTAGCAACTCTCCAGTAAGAGGACACCTCTCCCTAAAGGACACTCTGTAACTAGGTGTTGTCAGAGAGGTAGTTCTACTGTAGCAAACTCTCCAGTAAGAGGACACCTCTCCCTAAAGGACACTCTGTAACTAGGTGTTGTCAGAGAGGTAGTTCTACTGTAGCAACTCTCCAGTAAGAGGACATCTCTCCCTAAAGGACACTCTGTAACTAGGTGTTGTCAGAGAGGTAGTTCTACTGTAGCAACTCTCCAGTAAGAGGACATATCTCTCCCTAAAGGACACTCTGTAACTAGGTGTTGTCAGAGAGGTAGTTCTACTGTAGCAACTCTCCAGTAAGAGGACACCTCTCCCTAAAGGACACTCTGTAACTAGGTGTTGTCAGAGAGGTAGTTCTACTGTAGCAACTCTCCAGTAAGAAGACACCTCTCCCTAAAGGACACTCTGTAACTAGGTGTTGTCAGAGAGGTAGTTCTACTGTAGCAACTCTCCAGTAAGAGGACACCTCTCCCTAAAGGACACTCTGTAACTAGGTGTTGTCAGAGAGGTAGTTCTACTGTAGCAACTCTCCAGTAAGAGGACATCTTTCCCTAAAGGACACTCTGTAACTAGGTGTTGTCAGAGAGATCAAGTCAGGAAGGACTTACTCCAAAAAGAAAGAATGAGTCAGGAGTTGAGCTGCAGTTTGCCGCACGGAGGCTTCCTTCTCGAAGCATTTCTCCAGGAAGTCTTTGGCTTGGGTAGAGAGGGACTCTGGGATATCTGGATGGATCTTGAACATGCCGATCTTGAACATGGCGGCTTCAGGAGAACCCAGCTGCGCAGCTTGCGTAAGTAACAGCGGTAGCAGCAAGCGTAAACATAGCTTACTTCAATGAAGGGAGGTTTCCCGGTGGCCATCTCCACTACGGTACAGCCTAGGGACCAGATGTCTGCCTGCACAACTCCCATTGTTCCTGACCCTCTCTTCCGTTCACTAAACTTAAACTATTGAAAATATAATAGAACCTACTCCATCAGAGGACACCTCTCTAATGTTCTTGTTTCTTATCCCCTTGTGTAAAGATTACACAAATTTGATGAGTCCATGCTCCTCCAGCTGTTTAATGATATGCAGCAGCCTCTCCCAAAAGTCCTGTTTAGTGCATCTAATACAAGCCAAAATGTGTTCTGGAGCTGCAGGTTCAAAGCTACATTTTGGGCAAGTGGGGTAGATTCTGTTGTTATTTTCTATCTTCAATGGCTTGAGATGGCCTATTCCTAATCTTGTTGTTTGGTGCTGTCTGAGGTCCACTCCACTGTACCAACTGTGCTTAGGTGGGATCCTCCGGTTCTTTTTTATATTTGTTTTGGCTACTGTCTCTATTAATTTAAAAGTAAGTTTATTATACTGTGGCAGGGGTCTCACAAATTGGGACTAGTCCCATTTATAACAAATGTGGTGAATGTAGCATGGCACCAGCAACTCTAGAACACATTTTGACTTGAATTGGATGTACTAAACTTTGGGAGAGGCCGATGTTTTATCATTAAACAGCTTGAGGAGCATGGACTTATGGAATTCGTGTAATATTTGCACAAGGGGATAAGAAACAATAATAACGGCTAAAGGAGCATGGTCTCAGGGAATTTGTATAATCTTTGTACAAGGGAACAAGAGAAACAATAACAAAAGCTCGAGGAGAATGGACTCATGGAATTTGTGTAATCTTTGTATAAGGGGATAAGAAACAATAACAACACCTTGGAGAGCATGAACTGATGGAATTTGTATAATATTTACACAAGAGGACAAGAAACAATAGATATATAGATAGGATATTACAGGTTGTGAATGGGAAAATCTTTCAAAGCCAGACCAATTAGATGAGCAGCTTCACGTGTCAAAGAGTATAAAAGAAGCACAGATTGTTCCATTGATAAAGAGTCTAGCAGATTTCCACACAACTTGTATTTACACCATTCTACCTACCGGAGCACCGTAGCCTCTCTGTCCCTTGTCTATCACCTCCGGAGCCATGTACTGGATGGTACCTGTCACACACCACCACATGCCCCTTATTTACATATCGGCGTACCACAATCTTTGAATTCCTCAGCTATTCAACAGATAAGCCACAATTTGCATTATTAAAATATACAAGTATCAGAGTCATCAATCAATTCTTAATTCTGTCACCGTTTGCTTTTGTGAATGGAATAAATACCCAAATATGGCCATTTCTCATAAGCATCGATGGTTCAGTGGTAGAATGCTCGCCTGCCACGCGGGAGGCCCAGGTTCGATTCCTGGCCGATGCATTTTTTTTTTTTTTTACAATTTTTAAAACTCATTTATATATTATACAAGAATGACATCCACAGCGCCAATTTATAATTGTAACGAATAGTATTTGAATAAAAGCATTTAATCGGGTAAAACCCGGGCGTGGCCCGGGTCATTCGGCTAGTAGATTATAACTACAAGGTAATAAGACCATATCCAAATACAATAGAACCTCCATAAGAAGACACCTCTCTATAAAGGACAGTTTTCATTGCCAAAATTACCAGTTTTACTAACTAGAAACTCTCCAGTAAGAGGACACCTCTCCCTAAAGGACACTTTGGCTGTGTAATTAGGTATTTTTTACAGGGAGGTTTTACTGTAAATAATGTTAGAAATTGTGAAATTTATATAGAGTCGCTGTTTTCATCCCAAGTCAACCTTGACACGTGTACAGCCCGGCGGTGGCACGTGATACCATGTGACGTCACTACCTACCCACCTACCCCTGCCTTGCCAAGCTGCTGGCTGTTTACAACATTCTATCTCTCTTTTGATTTTGTCTCTAAACTTGTATTTCCAATAAATCAATTGGCACTCTGCTTTAACGAGCCATTCGTTAATATTTCCAATAGGTTATGGGTCCTGACTACGCCCCAAATTTGAAGAAGCAAACCTAAAGTGAAACTGCTAAGCCTAACTCGTGGTAAATATGACGCACCTTGAGAATCAAGTCCGCCAGTTCAAAGGCGAAAACTTCTCCCTTTGGAAATTTCAGTTCCGACTACTATTAGAGCAAAATCAACTTTTGGATATCGTGGACGGCAAAGAAATCAAACCAGAGGTAAGTGACGCTACCTCTGCTATACAGGATGCATGGCACGCCAAAGATATCAAAGCCCGAATGCTTATATCACAGGCACTTGAATTAAGATTTCTAGAACCTTTGATGTCCTGTAAAACTGCCGCTCAAATGTGGACAAGGCTCATGTCCATCCACGAACAGAGATCAGAGATCGCAATTGGCATGTTGTGGCAACAATTTTTTGACGCCCGAATGTCGTCATCAGAGGATGTCAGCAGCTATATCGCCAAGATTGAAAATCTTAGTGCAAGAATTCAGGATGCAGGAGGAACGATTACAGATGACCAGAAAGTGGCAAAGATAATAAACTCTCTTCCTTCGAGCATGCGGTATTTCATACCAGCATGGGAGTCTCAAGCGCCGATTACGCAGACTCTAGAGAACTTATCAGCACGTCTTCTGATTGAAGAATGTAGAAACCAGCAGGCCGATTCCTCGCAAGGTACAGCATTCTACCAACAGACTAAACCAAGAATCAAAGAAGACAACATGAAGACTGATTCAGGAAAGATATCAGAACTAAAGAAAAAGACTGAATGCCATTATTGTCACAAGATTGGTCATTGGTCACGGGAATGTCGGAAACGGATTGCCGACCAGCAGAAGAAAAACGAGAAGCGGAAGAACCAAGCAGGAGATTATGATCATAAAGGTTTCAACGCTGATACCATCCTAAAGTGGAATGATTGCGACGTATGGTGAGCAGATCACAAGATATGTCAGCACTCTTCAGCAGACGGCTGACCTCCTGACGAAACCTTTGGGACCGAAACACTTCAGGCGGCTCCTAGAAAACTTGAACGTTATAAATTTCAAGAGGGAGTGTTAGAAATTGTGAAATTTATATAGAGTCGCTGTTTTCATCCCAAGTCGACCTTGACACGTGTACAGCCCGGCGGTGGCACGTGATACCATGTGACGTCACTACCTACCCACCTACCCCTGCCTTGCCAAGCTGCTGGCTGTTTACAACATTCTATCTCTCTTTTGATTTTGTCTCTAAACTTGTATTTCCAATAAATCAATTGGCACTCTGCTTTAACGAGCCATTCGTTAATATTTCCAATAAATAAATAGTGTGTAAAGACCAAATCCAAATAAATAATTATATACAAACATGGCCACATTCGTCCAATGAGAAGGAGGGAGAGATTGGTTCACAAACAAACGAAAACAAAATTCTCTCCACTAAAACCTGAGATAAGATATGATAAGAGTGCAAATATTTGTCAATATAATTTGACAAAAGGTATCCTTCCAAAGAAATAAAAAAAGAAACAAACCAATCTCCCAAACCTTCCCATTGTCCTGTAAGGAAAACTTTCCGCTGTCGGAAGGGAAAAAGCTCACGGGAGCCATGTTATAAAGATACAAAAAAGAACTAAAGAGAGGAGAAGTAGGCGTCCGGGTCGTTCCATAAAAGTGCCTTCCATCTTGAAAATAAAAGGTTGTCAAGAAACTTAACCCTGGAAACTTTATTTATTTACTATTTATTTACATTTGGTCTTAAAAGAAAATAAGACCTAATCCAAATAATTTATCAGTGTGTGACGTTTCGGCAACAACATTGTCACCATCATCAGACAAAAGAATAAATGAGAAAAAATGTTACAGCAAGTTCTTATATAGTCCTGTTATCAAGTGTTTAAACAAGATAACAGATAAGGAAAATAGTTTTTAAGTCAACTTGAAATATTCTTCTTAGAATTAGAAGTGGATTTTTTTTAAAAATATAATTAAAGGCATATCTGTAAATATCATTTATATTTCCCCTTTCTTCCATTCTATTAATTGAAGCACATGACTTTTGGATGAAAAAGGCTTCTTTGAACTGTCTTTTGTAATAATTTTTTTCATAGTCCAGTGTTCTTGGGTTTTCTAAATTGAATTTATTGTGTCCTGTGTCCCTTCTGTGTTCTACAAGAGCAGAATTTTGAATTCTATCCCACTTCAGAGCATATTTATGGCTTTCCATCCTTTCTTTTAATGTTCTGGATGTCTGTCCCACATATCTTTGATCACACTTCTCACACTTAACTTCATAGATCAAACCTGCTCTTTCTGTTAATTGGGTGTTCTTGTGCTTGTTTAGGTATTGTGAGATAGGGTTACATGGTTTCCATGCAATGTTTATTTTTCCATACTTTTTGAATATATTAGTAAAATTTCTTGCAAACTTTTGGTTTATAAATGGCAATGAGATAAATTTGGCTTCTTTGTTTTTGCACTTTAGATTTTGAATTAAAGTATTATTCTCATATTTTTGGTTCATGTCTTCTATTATTCTATTTATCAATTTGATGGGAAAATCTTCATTGATTAGTTCTTTTTTGATGTTGTTAATTTCTATATTTCTTTTAGTTGTATCATTAATGAGTGTAAAAGCTCTATATATAAGAGCTTTTACTAATCCTACTTTTTGGCTGAAGTGGTGCTGTGAGCTAAAGTTCCAATAAGTTCCTGTATGTGTTGATTTTTTGTATATAGAGGTTGTAATATTGTTATTACTGTATGATAAGTTCATGTCCAGGAAATTAATTGATTTGTTGTTATCGATGTTTATTATTTTAAAAGATATGTGGATGACTCCATTTTATTTATTAATCAGGGAAGTGAACAAAAATTTTTGGATACTTTCAACCATTTATTACCTGATATCAATTACTCTATGGAAGTCGATAACAACAAATCAATTAATTTCCTGGACATGAACTTATCATACAGTAATAACAATATTACAACCTCTATATACAAAAAATCAACACATAAAGGAACTTATTGGAACTTTAGCTCACAGCACCACTTCAGCCAAAAAGTAGGATTAGTAAAAGCTCTTATATATAGAGATTTTACACTCATTAATGATACAACTAAAAGAAATATAGAAATTAACAACATCAAAAAAGAACTAATCAATGAAGATTTTCCCATCAAATTGATAAATAGAATAATAGAAGACATGAACCAAAAATATGAGAATAATACTTTAATTCAAAATCTAAAGTGCAAAAACTGCCCGAAAGCTTGTCACAAGTTTAATTGAATAAAAATCTTTTCTCCTTACTCTTCCTTATCGTTTAAGCCAAATTTATCTCATTGCCATTTATAAACCAAAAGTTTGCAAGAAATTTTACTAATATATTCAAAAAGTATGGAAAAATAAACATTGCATGGAAACCATGTAACCCTATCTCACAATACCTAAACCAGCACAAGAACACCCAATTAACAGAAAGAGCAGGTTTGATCTATGAAGTTAGGTGTGAGAAGTGTGATCAAAGATATGTGGGACAGACATCCAGAACATTAAAGAAAGGATGGAAAACCATAAATATGCTCTGAAGTGGGATAGAATTCAAAATTCTGCTCTTGTAGAACACAGAAGGGACACAGGACACAATAAATTCAATTTAGAAAACCCAAGAACACTGGACTATGAAAAAAATTATTACAAAAGACAGTTCAAAGAAGCCTTTTTCATCCAAAAGACATGTGCTTCAATTAATAGAATGGAAGAAAGGGGAAATATAAATGATATTTACAGATATGCCTTTAATTATATTAAAAAAAAAAAGAATCCACTTTTAATTCTAAAAAGAATATTTCAAGTTGACTTAAAAACTATTTTCCTTATCTGTTATCTTGTTTAAACACTTGATAACAGGACTATATAAGAACTTGCTGTAACATGTTTTCTCATTTATTCTTTTGTCTGATGATGGTGACAATGTTGTTGCCAAAACGTCACACACTAATAAATTATTTGGATTAGGTCTTATTTTCTTTTATTATAATCTATTATCCAAATTGTGCTTTATCATTACATTTGGTCTTATTACCTTGTAGTATCTATTCAATTGTTTGCACCACTACAAGTTCAATTTTCCAATCTGAGGTTTGTTGACATAATTCTATCGTGCTGCGGATTTTGCCCCTGACACAACCTGGGATATAAAATCCTGTGTTTTGACATTCTGAAACCAAATTGTTTCAATGGCAAACACGCACTAATACAATCACCCCTCTAGAAATGCCAAAATTGAACTGTGTTCTAAATGGGTAGATATGCAATGCAGTATATGAAAGGGAAACCTACCCATCATGATTATCATGGTCTATACCACCATTATTGTGGTACAGTAGAACCTCCCTGTAAAGGACAACACCTAATTGCAGAGCCAAATTGTCCTTTGTAGAGAGGTGTCCTCTTACCAGAGAGTTGCTAAATAGTAAAAATGGTATTTATGCAAATAAAAACTTTTTTGCAGAGAGGTGTCTTCTAGCCAGAGTGTCCTCTCATGGAGGTTTTACTGTATAGAAAAAACACTTTCAATTCTATTAAACCCTTAAAATGTAATATTTGTATGTAGACCTAATGATGAGAAATAAAATTCAAGTACAGCAAAAAAACTCCATGAGAGGACACATGGGGATCGGTGGAACTGAACCTGTGGTTCACTATAGCCATGGTTTGTTATAGCCATAGTTCATTGCATTATAAAATTAAATTGGGGATTATTTTAAGTTTGTTATAAGGAAAATTTTGTTATACCCTGGCTCATTTTAACAAGGTTTTACTGTATATATTTTTATCTTCTCCCAGGTATATACCTATCTCATTGTAAGTGGTTAGCAATTGCCTTTAACTGTATGTACATGTCTATACATGTAGAAAAGCATTTCAACTTTTGCACTATGAGTGTACCAGAATCCTGTTTAGTTACTTGCACTCACTGCTAGGGGGCTGGACTTGTGTATACAAGAATCAGGGGCAATTGAAGCAATTTTGTTCATTAGAAAAAAGATAAGAGGCTGCCTGGCCGGCATTCATAGTTCTTCAAATTAAAGATACTTCTGCCAGTAAATCTTTTTTACGACACTAACAAGATTTAGAACAGGCCATCTCAAGCCATTGAAGATAGAAAATATCAACAAAATCTACCCCACTTGCCTAAAATTTAGCTTGGCACCTGCAGCTCCAGAACACATTTTGGCTTGTATTAGATGTACTAAACAGGACCTTTGGGAGAGGCCGCTGCTTATCATAAAACAGCTCAAGGAGAATGAACTCATGATATTCGTGTAATCTTTATACAAGGGGATAAGAAATAACAACAACAACAAATCTTTTTTAACTGGCCGAAGTGTCTTCAATTTGAAGAACTAGAAAAAATGAGTTCCTGCGAGTGTCTGTAGCTGCGGTGAATCGACAGTTTGAACCAATCCCCTACATCTATGTAAAAGAGGTAAATGATGGCAAGAAAACAAAACAACAAGGTGATAGTCAGACCATCGCTGTCCAACAACAGGGTATTTACCGGCGAAGGTTTTGGCCTCCAGGGAATGGGACACCATCCTCTTGGCAGTCCCAAAGTCTGAGATCTTGACCTTGCCGTCGTAGGTGTTGACTAGAATGTTGTCTCCCTTGATGTCCCGGTGGACAATCTGCTGGTCATGCTGCAACACCACCACAATTATAGGTCATTTCTCTCTCACTCTCTGTCTGTCTTTCTGTTTTTCTGTCTGTTAGTCAGTCAGTTTGTCTGTCTGTTTGCCTTTCAGTCTGTCAGACTGTTTGTCTTTCAGTCTCTCTGTCTGTTTGTCTTTCAGTCTGTCTGTCAGTCCGTCTATCTGTTTGTCTTTCAGTCTGTCTGTATGTTTGTCTTTCAGTCTGTCTGTCTGTTTGTCTTTCAGTCTGTTTGCCTTTCAGTCTGTCTGTCTGTTTGTCAGTCTGTTTGTCTTTCAGTCTGTCAGTCTGTGTGCCTTTCATTCTGTCTGTCAGTCTGTTTGTCTTTCAGTCTGTCTGTCTTTCAGTCTGTCTGTCTGTTTGCCTTTCAGTCTGTCTGTCTGTTTGTCTTTCAGTCAGTCTGTTTGCCTTTCAGTCTGTCTGTCAGTCTGTTTATCTGATTGCCTTTCAGTCCATCTAACTGTTTGGCTGTCGGTCTGTTTGTCTGTCAGTCCATCTGTCTTTCTATTTGTCTCTCTGCTTGTCTGTAGGCCCATTTATCTGGCTATTTGTCAGTCTGTTTATTTATGTCAGTGTTTGTTAGTCAGTAGCCAAGCTGAGAAGGTTAGTAGCAGAGTTAGGGGGCAACAAAAGAATATTTATTCACCATGAGCAGTTCTGTTAGCTCTCAACACTCAGCTCCTAGTGAAAAAGACTTTGCTACTTGTTTGAAAAAAAATTGTCCGAAGCTCATCAGAAGTATCTGCAATATATTACTTCTTTCTTTTTTTAGATCAACATTATAAATATAAGCTTACATTACATAATTATAAAGAGGTTTTATTTCTTTAATAATGGCTGGTAGAGAGTAGAACCTTCAGTAAGAGGAAACCTCTCCCTAAAGGACACTCTGTAACTAGGTGTTGTCAGAGAGGTAGTTCTACTGTAGCAACTCTCCAGTAAGAGGATACCTCTCCCTAAAGACTTCTATCCCTAGACAAGGAGTTGGAGGTTAAGAGAGAGGTTGAAGGTAGTTAGCACCAGTAGAAGTAAGGAGAGCAGAGAGGTTCCCAGTCACCAAGCCAAGCAGCAAGCACTCCAACAAAAAGAGATAATAAACCCTCACAAGATATTTGAGTCCATTAAGAATCTGCCGGGTGTAGAATATGATGGTTTTTTCATTCAGTGGTCCCCATTTCTCCCTCAGCAGCTTGGATAGGCTTCCTGCACTCACCACTTGCCACCTTGCAGTGAACTCTTCATCACAGTGGTGATGGTTCCTTTAGAGCTAGCTGTCCACTCATCTTTTACTCTCTTGATAAAGCACAATTTGTATTATAGATTATAAACACAAGGTAATAAGACCAAATCCAAATAAATAAATAGTGTGTGACGTTTCGGCAACAGTGTTGTTACCGAAACGTCACACACTATTTATTTATTTGGATTTGGTCTTATTACCTTATGTTTATAATCTATAATCCAAATTGTGCCTTATCATAAACACAAGGCAATAAGACCTAATCCAAATATAGGGTGCGACGTTTCAGCGTTGTTAACATCTTCAGACAAAAGTGTTGAATAAAAAAAAACTTGATTAAGTACTTTTGTCTGATGATGGTAACAACGTTGTTACCGAAATGTCACACATTAGTTATTTATTTAAATTTGGCGTCTTATTACCTTGTGTTTATATTTATAATCCTTTGTGTCATGATAAAGCACAATTTGAATTATAGATTATAATACAAGAAAATAAGACCTAATCCAAATAATTTCAATAGCATGTGACGTTTCGGTAACAGCATTGTCACCATCATCAGACAATAGAATAAATGAGAAAAAAAATACTATATAAGAACTTGCTGTGATATTTTTTCTCATTTATTCTTTTGTCTGATGATGGTGACAATGCTGTTGCCGAAACGTTACACACTATTAAATTATTTGGATTAGGTCTTATTTTCTTGTATCTCTGGTGTCATTACACAATGTCATGGAGACACATATATCTTGTTTAGGATTAGTTGTGGTACAAGCCATGACTCCCATGTATGCACACACCCACATATAACTACAAGGGGGGATCAATAAATAAGGTGAATTATCTTATTTCTTAAAAATTAAAAAAAGCAAAAATAATTTACACCACAGAATATTAAAATATAACATTGAGAGACTATTTAAGGTGTTCTGTTTTTTTCCCACGCGCGGCGCGAGATTTATAAATAACCTAAAATGGAAGCTCCCTTGAAGGATTGCACCACGCTTGAACAACGTGCAGTTATTCGTTTCTTGAATGCAGAAGGTATTCAAACATCTCAAATATGCAAAAGAATGAAAAATATCAATGGTGAGTCTTGTTTGTCTCAAAAAAACATTTATAAATGGGTTAACGAGTTCAAAAATGGACAAATTCCACATTTCCTTAATTTGGACCAAAAACTTAACCGTATTCGGGTTTCAAAGGCCGCATACATCATGTAAAACTGTATCTACAATCATTAAATTAGGTTTTGAAGTTTTAAAACATCCTGCATATAGTCCAGACCTAGCCCCCTCTGACTATTTCCTTTTTGGACTACTAAAGAAGGAGTTAAAGGGAAAGCGATTTGACTCGGATGAAGATGTCCAGAAAGTGGTGCAAGATTTTTTTCACACACTTCCTAAGAGTGCCTATAAAGAGGGTATTTACAAGTTGCCAGAACGATGGAGACGATGTATAGAAAGCCAAGTTGATTATTTTGAATAAATCAAGTCCTAATCTTTAATATCGTTCTTATTTTTTTTAAATAAATTATAATTCACCTTATTTATTGATCCCATCTTGTATATATCTTGTTAAATATAGAGCAAACCATTGGCCACAGAACATATGTTATATAAAACAACACTTCTCGTGTGTGTATAACGTGGATAAAAGGCTTACAAGGAGTTTGAAATTTTCCTAGAAGAAGATAGGCGAACAACCTCGTCGAAATATTGAATTTGAATTTCTTTTTTGCTTATCCCTAGTACACGTGGTACAGGCCATGATACGAGGGTGAGTAGAAAAGTAAGGTCTCCTATTTTTATTTTCATAGAAAAACACATTTAATCACAACTTTTTATACATCATTGGAAAGGTTGGACACTTTGCTATTTTTCTACATAGTCGCCTTGATGCTCAATCACTTTTTTCATCCTGTCAACCAACTTTGTAATTCCGGTGTTGTACCACTCTCCCGCCGCCTCTTTGAGCCACTTGTCGACCCACCTGGCGGACACCTTTATGTAGCCGAGGGTCTCAGACACAATCTTGTGCACGGAGAAGTGGCTGCAATCTTCATTCAGGCCATCCTCGATCTCTTCAAGGGTTATCCGCCGGTTTGCGTGCACCATTTCGTCGATTCGACCCACGGTTGGTTCCGGCAAACTCGGCCGCCCAGACCGCTGTTCATCGTGGACGTTTATCCGCCCCTCGTTAAACTCCCGGCACCATTTCCGCACATTTTTGATGTCCATGCACTTCCACTAACTGATGGTGAATTTCGACCGGAGAATTATTTTTCGCATTTAAAAAGCTGCTCAGCAAGTGGCTCAAAGAGGCGGCGGGAGAGTGGTACAACACCGGAATTACAAAGTTGGTTGACAGGATGAAAAAAGTGATTGAGCATCAAGGCGACTATGTAGAAAAATAGCAAAGTGTCCATCCTTTCCAATGATGTATAAAAATTTGTGATTAAATGTGTTTTTCTATGAAAAAAAAAATAGGAGACCTTACTTTTCTACTCACCCTCGTAATAATGGTGGGTAGTTAGCGACTGCTTTTTACTGTAAGCGCACCACATGTCTACACATGTGAAAAGATGTTCGACTTTGGACTTACAAATGTACCAGAGCCCCATTCGGTTACTTGCACTCGCTGGTGGGGTTGGACTTTTGCAAGAACCGGGGGCCATTAAAGCATTTTTTTTTTTTTAAACAGAAAAAAAGTGTCCTATGCGGGAATCGAACCCGGGTCGTAGTGGTCGAAAACCAAACGGTTTAACCAGCCTTCCACCGACCCCCTTTGAATTTTAATAAATTTATTGATTCAAAATATGCTCCTATTTTAATAAATATATGTGAAAAAAAATTTAAAACGTCAGGTATTGATATTGAAAATAATTTTTAGAATATAGTAGAACTTCCCTTTAGCGATCACCTCTCTACAAAGGCCAGTTTTCATTTGCAAAATTATCATATTTACAATTTAGCAACACTCCGGTAAGAGGACACCTCTCCCATAAGGGCAGTTTGGCTCTGCAATTAGGTGTCCTTCACAGCGAGGTTCTACTGTATTATGGAACAAACTTAAATAAACCTTTAGTGGACATCCCTCTATAAGGGATTGGTTTCATTGCCAAAAATTACCATTTTCTCTAAATATATACAGAGGGTGTTCCATTTTTAAAATAATGATTTTAGTGCTGCTATGTTAAAAACAATTTACAAATATTTGTACAAATTATTGTTTTCTATGACTTGACATTTAGCAACAGCTTTGTATCGATGTTTCCAGGAAATAAGGCTTTGTCTTAACGCCTTGCCAAATGTCTTGATTTTTATTTTTTTTCCTGACCAAATATTTTTGTTGAAATGTCAAGAAAATAAAAGCATTTTATTGGCCAAAGTGTCTCTTATTTTTAAGAACAAGGAATGCAGGCCAGGCAACCTCTATCTTCAAAACATTTGCTTTCTTTTGGGTCAAAGTTTCTTCAGGCACCTTTTTTTATTGGAGAAATTAAAAGAAGTAATTTTGCAACATGAAACTACTATATTTGTAATACATTTACATATTGTGACAGCGCTGTTCTAAGTCATTCTTTCTTATCTCCACTCAACAATTATATCAGAGTATCAAGTCTGTAGAGCTTGTTGATGGTGTCTGCTGGGGAAGAGTAGAGCTCATCAATGGATGAGTCAATACAGTCAATAATGTGTTTTGGGGTTGCAGGTTGACACTTAGTACATAGTGTGAAAACCTTGCAACTATTCTGGAAAGTCATTGGCCATAGATGACCAGACTTAAGTCTGGAAATCAAAGACTGTTGTAGTTGTTCATCAATGGATGAGTCAATACAGTCAATAAATGTGGGTTGCAAGGTTGAGAATTGCAGGTGTTCCAAGTTTTCTTCTTTTCTTATCTCTCCTCAACAACAATCCTATCAGGGTATCAAGCTTGTAGAGCTTGTTGATGGTATTTGCTGGAGATGAGTAGAGCCCATCAATGGATGAACCAATACAGTCAATGATGTGGGTTTCAAGGCTGATATTTGCAGCTGTTCTAACTCTTCTTCTTTCTTATCTCCACTCAACAATCCTATCAGGCTTGAAGAGCATGGACTCAAGGAATTCATGTAATCTTTACACAAGGGGATGAGAAACAACAACAACACAATCATATCAGGGTATAAAGCCTGTAGAGCTTGTTGATGGTGTTTGCTGGGGATGAGTAGAGCTCATCTATGGATGAGCCAATACAGTCAATGATGTAGTTTGAGATTTGCAACTGTTCTAAATCTTCTTCTTTCTTTTCTCTACTCAGTAATCATATCAGGCTCGAAGAGCATGGACTCAAGGAATTCATGTAATCTTTACATAAGGGGTTAAGAAACAACAACAACACAATCATATCAAGGTATAAAGCCTGTAGAGCTTGTTGATGGTGTCTGCTGGGGATGAGTAGAGCTCATCAGTGGATGAGTCAATACAGTCAATGATGTAGTAGCAAGGTTGAAAATTGCAGCTGTTCTAAGTGTTCTTATTTCTTATCTCCACTCAACAACAATCCTATCAGGGTATCAAGTTTGTAGAGTTCATCAATGGATGAGCCAATACAGTCAATGATGTGGTTTGCAAGGTTGAGAATTGCAGCTGTTCTAAGTGTTCTTCTTTCTTATCTCCACTCAATCATATCAAGGTATCAAGCTTATAGAGCTCATCAATAGATGAACAAATACAGTCAATAAATGTGGGTTGCAAGGTTGAGAATTGCAGCTGTTCTAAGTTTTCTTCTTTCTTATCTCCACTCAACAACAATCCTATCAGGGTATCACCTTATAGAACTCATCAATGGATGAGTCAATACAGTCAATAAATGTAGGTAGCAAGGTTGAGAACTGCAGCAGTGACCCACTCACCTCCAGGCACCCGTTCCATGATGATCTTAAAGTAGCCGTCCTCCAGCACAGAACCTAGGTACTTTACAATGTTGTTGTGGTGGAGCTTGGCGTGGAGCTTCATCTCTTCGTGGAGGGTGTTCACTACCATCCTGTACACACACACCACTCTGTAATGGCTGGTTCAAACCTTGTTTCTACCACAGGCTACAATTTTACAACTAAATCTTTATTAAGACCTTTTGGTCTTATATAGATTCTCTGAGTAGAAGAGGGTATTTTAAAATTGAATTTTGCCTTGCTGCCTTTAGAGAGGTGTGTCCTCTTACTGGAGATTTGCTACAGTAGAACTACCTCTCTGTAAAGGACAACACCTACTTACAGAGTATCCTTTAGGGAGAGATGTCCTCTTACTGGTGAGTTGCTACAGTAGAACTACCACTCTCTAAAGGACAACACCTAGTTACTGAGTGTCCTTTAAGGAGAGGTGTCCTCTTACTGGAGAGTTGCTACAGTAGAACTACCTCTCTGACAACACCTAGTTACTGAGTGTCCTTTAGGGAGAGATGTCCTCTTACTGAAGAGTTGCTACAGTAGAACTACCACTCTCTAAAGGACAACACCTACTTACAGAGTGTCCTCTTACTGGAGAGTTGCTACAGTAGAACAACCTCTCTGTAAAGGACAACACATAGTCACCTAGGCTCGAGGAGCATGAACTCATGGAATTTGTGTAATCTTTGCACAAGGGAATAAGAAACAACAACAACCAAGTTACAGAGTGTCCAGAAGAATGTTGTACTGACTGTGTCAAGTCAGACCACTCACCCTATGGTACTCTCAGGAATCTCCTTGATGGCTATGCTGACCTGGGTCCGCAGGTCCCGCCCGGCATACACCACCCCGTAGGAACCCTTCCCCAGGGTAATCCTCTTCTGGTTCTCATCTATCTCGTACTCAAACTGTAACATGGCACAGATGTAAGGCCCAAAGCAAGAAAAGTTGTACAAGAAACTCGGGAGAGCTCGAACGCTCGGCCTTTTTTTAATAAAGAAACTTATTGTGCAAGGTTTTTTTAAAATATTTTATACACAAAACTTAGCCCTGAGTGTTTTATTGTGATTTAATTAAATAATTCACAGTAGTAATATATGATGCCTTAGTGCACCATTTGTTATAAGAGAGAGTCCAGACAGTAAGTCACGTTCTCCCCTCATCTCAAGTCTCAGAAAGAACCTGTGAATTAATGACTTGGCATGAGGATGGCGTTGTCATCCAGCCCTTGACCAAAGAGCCAGTAGCCCTGCAGGTCGGACTGTATGATGTTGAATATATCTGTTATAAGAAATATAAACTATTTGACATGTATTAAACACCCCTGATGTAAGTCAGGCCCCTCCCACTATTTTTATCAATGCAGTAAAGGGGAAGTATAGAAAATTTATATCACAAATGATAAAGCACAATTTGGATTATAGATACAAGAAAATAAGACCTAATCCAGATAATTCAATAGTGCGTGACGTTTCGGTACCATCCTAATAGATGGTAACACTGCTTTTGCCGAAACATCACACACTATTAAATTATTTGGATTGGGTCTTATTATCTTGTGTCTTTGTATCACAAACAAATAAGCATACAAGTTGAAAATAGTTTCTATATCTATATATATAAAAATGAATGTTTGTCTGTTTGTTGGTCTGTATGCACGGTATACAAATTCGCAGTAGTTCACTAATTCAAACCAAAATTTCCATACATAGGTAAAAAATAACGGGGATGACGATAGGCTATTTTAAAAAATATATAAATCAATTATTAAAACTATATATTCAAATTATTCTACTTAGCTCACGAGCAGCGCCCTCTAGAACGCTGGCGAAGTGCCAGCGGCGCGCGCCCGTTGGCTGCCGGCGAGCACGTGACTTCCCCGCCCCCTGCCCCCCCCCCGTCGAGATAATATGATCGTCCGGCTGCCGCCCGGTTGGACAGTCCAAGTTTCCACCGACCAATCAGAGGGATCAAGAGGTCCTGGCGCGCGGGGGCAGAGTTGGTGACAAGAAAAAAGCCTCGCGGGTGACCTCCGGGAACTACGTCCATCTTCCATATGTAATATACATTTAATCGTGTAAACCCGGGCGTTGCCCGGGTCATTCGTCTAGTTTCTTATAATTCACACAATAAATAGTGTGTTGATTTAAAGAAGTTAGCCTGTTAAGGTGAAAAACATCCAGAGATAAGTTTATTCTTCAAAACTTTTATTTCAAATCTCTATCTTTCAGACATGATAGCCCTTTAACAGGAGAAACACAATATACTCCATATGATTACATTATGATAATGTACCATTTGGATTATAGAATATAAACACAAGGTAATAAAACAACAAATTCAAATAAATAAATAGTGTGACGACAACAGAGTTGTTACCGAAACGTCGCACACTATTAATTTATTTGGATTTTGTCTTTATTATATCTTGTGTTGATAACTTTATAGAGTAGAACCTCCATGTATAGGACACCAAATTTACAGTGTCTTTTAGGAAGAGGTGTCTTCTCTTACAGGAGAGTTGCTAAATAGTAAAAATAGTATTTTTACAAATGAAAACTGTACTTTGTAGAGAGGTGTCTTCTAGCGTGAGTGTCCTCTCATGGAGGTTCTACTGTATCTATATTCTCCTGGAGAAGAGTTAACATGCCTGAAAGCCAGAGATTTGAAATAAAAGTTTTGAAGTAGAAACCATGGAAACCTGATGTTTTCACCTTTAAATTTTAACAAGGGATTGTTTACACAAGGTAATAAGACCAAATCTAAATAAATAGTGTATGACATTTCTGTAACAGCGTTGTTACCATCTTCAGACAAAAATTATACTGAATGAGAAATTTCACCACAGCATGTTTTAAAATAGTTACTGTTATCAAGTGTGTAAACAAGATAGCAGATAGGGAAAACATGCTGTGGTAAAATTTCTCATTCAGTACTTTTATCTGAAGATGGTAACAACGCTGTTACTGAAACATCACATAATTATTATTTATTTGTATTTGGTGTTATTACCTTATAATGATTACATTATATTGTGTTTCTCCTGAAGAAGAGATCTATCATGTCTGAGAGCTAAAGAATTGAAATAAGTTTTAAAAAACTAAACTTATCCCTGGAAACCAGATATTTTCACCTTAGTATTGAAACAAGGGGGGGGGGCAATTATTTTATTTACCTTGAAAAAATAGCTAATCTATTTATTTTTCTTGAAAAGGGTGATAAGGCACAATTTGGATTATTATAACTACAATGTCTCTTCTTCTTCTTTCTTATGTCAAAGCCATGATAATCATGGTGGGTAGTTAGCGACTGCTTTTACTATAAGTGCACCACATATCTACACATGTGAAAAGCAGTTCGACTTTGCACTTACAAACGTGCCAGAGCCCCGTTTGGTTACTTGCACTCGCTTGTAGGGTTTGGACTTTTGCAAGAATCGGGGGCCATTGGAGCATTTTTTTTTAACAGAAAAAAGTGTCCAATGCGGGAATCGAACCCGGGTCGTAGTGGTCGAAAACCAAACGGTTTAACCAGCCTTCTACCGACCCCCTTAACTACAAGGTGATAAGACCAAATCCAAATAAATAGTTTGTGATGTTTTGGTAACAATGCTGTTACCGAAACATCACACTTTATAGAGTATGTGAAGTGAAGTAACGACAACGTACATTGAGCTGGTCCACCGTGGCCTCAGGTTCCTGCAGCACCTTGTTGGGCCCCACCACATCCAACAGCAGTTTGTGGAACAAGTCCCTGTACCCCCTGGAGGGGAACAACATCTGGAAGACATCCGAGTTGTCGTACACATAGAAAAACAGGCAGCGCTCGTCCCGTTCACAGAACCTGGACAATAGAGTGCTACTGTTATTATCAGTTGTGATAAGGTACAATTTGGAATATAAATTATAAACAAAAAGGTAATAAGACCAAATCTAAATTATTACCAAACTATTTATTAGGATTTAGGTCTTATTACCTTTTTTTTTTTTTTTTTTTAAATATCTGATAGAAAAAACATGTTGTGATGTTTCAAATTATTTTATTTCAAAAAGAAACATACGTGTCAAAAACAGTTCAAATTTCATAGAACAGCTAAAGCATCGTATTAATATTGTATGTTTAAAAAAAAGACTATTTCCAAATTTGAGGAAGAACAATTGCTCGAAGTTTATATTTATAATTAAACTAGCCGAATGACCCGGGCAACGCCCGTGTTTTACCCGATTGAATGTTTTTATTCAAATACTATTTGTTACAATTATAAATTGGCGCCTTAAATAAATGCATATGTTAGTTAATAACTATAGCCTATGTGCTTTATCTGTCTATGTACTGTTGGCTTCCGTAGGCGTCTCTTACTGGGAAAAAGAAAGAGAGGATTCCATTTGGTTATTAACTAATATATGCATTTATTTAAGGAGCGACCCGCTCCAACACAATAGTTACAAAAACGAAAAAGCGAGTGGGGGGGGCATGATGGGAGGGGGGGGGGGGTCAAAGGTGGCGTGATCGTAGCCAACCAATAGGAGAGCGCCATTCCAAAAAAGAAGCAAATGGTGACAGAGATGAAAAATGAAGAATTAAGAACGCATGACGCTCGTAACTGTATATAGAATGCATTTCTACTTTCCTCAAAGCTTTATGCCCATTGTTTATATAAAATACCTTTTCCAAAAGTCTAGCAGAATGCAATATTACAATGGTGGTGTTTAGCATAACAATAGTTATTAAACGATAAGAACTCTTAAAATTTGGTTAAAGGAATAAGCATAAAAAGACTAAGAGGAGCTTCTTTCAAAATTTTATTCTGCAAGCTTTCGGACTAGACGTCCTTCTACAGGCAAAGGATAGTTGTAAAAACTAACGCATATAAACGATCATTGAGCCATTATAAAGATGACAATATTTACATCCCTATAGCTGTAAAACTAACATAATAAAAAACTTTATGACTAAGAATTTTGCATGTACAAAATTGGAGAAATTTAAAATTAAAATTTCAAATATGACAAATAATTTAAAAGGTATAATCTAAAATTAACTATTAAATAAATACGGAGATTAAAACATATAGAAGTTAGAGATCAATAAAATTGGGCTAAATACCAAGATACACAATAGTTATGTTGAAACAGCAAGTAGGTAAACAGCGTGGTAAGCTTCTTTATTGGGAACTACGAGCTTTCGGACATCAGCTGCCCTTCATCAGGTACAATGGGTAGTTGGAAAAAGTGAACCAATATATACATGCAGTAAATTAGCATAAGAGAAAGCTAACTAACATCTATTTAAAATAATTAAGAAATTTACATAAGAACTAAAGATAAAAGTACGAAATTTCTAAAAAAATACGAAATTTCTAAAAAAATAGACTAAAAATCTGTGTATGACGGATAAAAGGTAAAACACGAGAAAAAGGATGGGAAGAAGAGCGTAGGCATCTAGGCACAATGAAGGAAGGAAGCGAAATAAGATGTCAGTGGCCAAGTTTAGAAAAAGCAGTATATTGAGGGGGGAGATCTATTTTCCTATTAAAACTAGGGATGGAGTTAGACACGTTATGTTTAGATAAATTGTCGAGATATGCAAATAAGGTTTTGCATAGTGTTTGTTTGTGTTACTATGTTAATTATTTTTAGGTATATATATATATCATTCCATTGTAAATAGTTCGTTCAGTCATATTAGTGTTTATGAGGCAATAAAGGTTTTATCTCTCACTTAATGGATCTCGGTGACCTGGAGTAGTTGTAGAGACACAACAGTATGGTAGATTAAACTGGCGAAACCGCTGGGAGGGTTCACCACTGATGAGCCAGGCCTTTCCATGATTTTATCATTGAGGTAACTCCTAACAGACCATTTAGAGCCATTGAAGATAGAAAGTAAGAAAAAATCTACCCCACTTGCCGAAAATGTAGCTTGGCACCTACAGTGTAATCTTTACACAAGGGGATAAGAATCAACAACAACAACATTGAAATCAAGGCAGTAGAAATTATCTTTGATTCCAAAAAGAAACATAATAAATAGTGTATATTTCTAATAACAGATGGCACATGCTAATACATCATAAACAAAGTAATATAGGACAAAGGCTCCTGGGTCAACAGACAGCAACATGTGACTTACGAGACAGACTTGATGGCGTTGGCGTTAAAGATCCAGTCATGAGGCCTGTCACATTTGTTATTGAGGGCCTCAAGACACAGGTTCTCAATATAGATTGATTTGTTCTCGTCTTCCATGTTGGTCATCACATAGGTTGGCATGAGTTTCTTACGGGTCTGTATCACCAGGATCTACAAACATCCCTTAGGTCACGCTGTTGAGTTAGCCGTGGTGGACTTACCGGGAACCGGATGGTATGCTCCACTTCTGGACTCACCGCCCTCCAGAAGAAATCCAGCCAGAAGTCAAACACCTGTACAGAACAACCAAGGGAATGTTTCTGTGCGCAAGTTTAAACCAATGGCAACTAACCTTCTCCTCTCCTGTTGGTTCTTTAAAAGGTTTTTTCTTGTTGATGTCATTGTCTTGTTTGCAGCGGATGATGAGTTTGATGTTGTTGATGGTGGAGTTGAGATACCTGTCATCAATAACACTGCTGATTCTGGGATTGACCACAATTACTACAGTAGAACTACCTTTCTGACAACACCTAGTACATAGTGTCCTTTGAGGAGAATTGCTACAGTAGAACTATCTCTCCATAGAGAACAACACCTAGTTACAGAGCAAAAGTGTCCTTTAGGGAGAGGTGTCCTCTTACTGGAGAGTTGCTACAGTAGAACTACCTCTCTGACAACACCTAGTTACAGAGTGTCCTTTAGGGAGAGGTGTCCTCTTACTGGAGAGTTGCTACAGTAGAACTACCTCTCTGACAACACCTAGTTATAGAGTAAAAGTGTTCTTTAGAGAGAGGTGTCCTCTTACCGGAGAGTTGCTACAGTAGAACTACCTCTCTGACAACACCTAGTTATAGAGTAAAAGTGTTCTTTAGGGAGAGGTGTCCTCTTACTGAAGAGTTGCTACAGTAGAACTAACTCTCTGACAACACCTAGTTACAGAGTGTCCTTTAGAGAGAGATGTCCTCTTACTGGAGAGTTGCTACAGTAGAACTACCTCTCTGACAACACCTAGTTACAGAGTGTCCTTTAGAGAGAGATGTCCTCTTACTGGAGAGTTGCTACAGTAGAACTACCTCTCTGACAACACCTAGTTACAGAGTGTCCTTTAGAGAGAGATGTCCTCTTACTGAAGAGTTGCTACAGTAGAACTAACTCTCTGACAACACCTAGTTACAGAGTGTCCTTTAGAGAGAGATGTCCTCTTACTGGAGAGTTGCTACAGTAGAACTACCTCTCTGACAACACCTAGTTACAGAGTGTCCTTTAGGGAGAGGTGTCTTCTTACTGGAGAGTTGCTACAGTAGAACTACCTCTCTGACAACACCTAGTTACAGAGTGTCCTTTAGGGAGAGGTGTCCTCTTACTGGAGAGTTGCTACAGTAGAACTACCTCTCTGACAACACCTAGTTATAGAGTAAAAGTGTTCTTTAGGGAGAGGTGTCCTCTTACTGGAGAGTTGCTACAGTAGAACTACCTCTCTGACAACACCTAGTTACAGAGTGTCCTTTAGGGAGAGGTGTCCTCTTACTGGAGAGTTGCTACAGTAGAACTACCTCTCTGACAACACCTAGTTACAGAGTGCCCTTTAGGGAGAGGTGTCTTCTTACTGGAGAGTTGCTACAGTAGAACTACCTCTCTGACAACACCTAGTTACAGAGTGTCCTTTAGGGAGAGGTGTCTTCTTACTGGAGAGTTGCTATAGTAGAACTACCTCTCTGACAACACCTAGTTACAGAGCCAGTGTCCTTTAGAGAGGTGGGGTTCTACACTATATAAGTGTAATGATTGAAGGTGGGTTGTTGAAATGTTAAATAGCATTATAAATATTTAATTAAAAAGACATATATTGGATCAAAATATCATTAATTTTACCAATATTTCAGTTGGCTGAATGCCAACTGTTATCAAGGTGTTATAAAGGTGAATTAAAAATGTTATAACACCTTGATAAAGGTTGGCGTTCAGTCAACTGAAATATTGGTAAAATAAATGATATTTTGATCCAATATATGCCTTTTTAATTAAAGATTTATGGATTGCTCTATTTTCAAAAAGCGTTATAAATGTTTATTTTAATGTAAACCTACAATCCCTTACACACTTGTGTTCAAATTTAGGATAAATGAGAGAGAGACAGGTACCAGAGAGGAGGGGTGAGGCGGAACATGCACTCTGCTGCCTCAATGGCTTTGTTGTGGTTGTCAGCCAGAACTGACATCTCGAAGAAGGTGGCCACGTCCCAGTAGTCCTGGTTGTTGGCGATGTTGCCCTTCCTCCCAATCAAGATGTTCAGAGTCCGGCCAATCTCCTGCAGCTCCTTGCAGGTGTCAAAGTTATTCCCTTGGATCACCAGCAGGGTGGCTAGGTTCACTCCTCCGTATTCATTGGGGTTGATCTCGAAGCTCTTCCGATACCTACATATACAGAGCAGAAACTTAGTTTTATACAGGTAGAAGCTCTGTGTTGGTGGTTCAACATTGTACAGCGGGGGACATCTAGATGGCATAGCTATCTAACTACCAGTGGGGACAAGATCAACTAAATATGATTGTAATATACCTTATAATAATATACACACCTATCCACACGGTAGATACGTTCCTGAGAAAAACGTGTAAATCGGGGGATAGGTGTACACAGAAATAAAAATAAAATGCATTGACAGGTTAAAATATGTAGTCAGCACATAAGCTCGGGATTCCTCGTGAGATGTGTACACAGCGCGTGTGTTCAATTACAGTAGCATTTAGTATAGTGCGATAAAAAAAAAAAAAAAAAAAAACTTATTAGGAAAACCGTGTAAAAGCGAAAACGTGTAAAAAAAGTACAGTGTAAATCGGGGGATAGGTGTACTCTGTTTAATTAATTTATCTTTGAATGTTTGGATTTGGCAGAACTGTAATTATCGTTGTTGTTGTTATGAATATATTCATATATATTCATTTGGATTTTACAAGCTATTTTTGATCCATATGATTATTTTTGAAATAAAATAATACAGGTCTTACTGCAATGATAAAATAGTGGGAAGGCCTGGCTTATTATTTTATCATTGCAGTAAGGGTTAGTTATTTACTGCCTTCTTACTGAAATGATAATATCTTCTTCTTCTTTCTTATCTCCACCCAATCATATTAGGGTATCAAGCTTGTAAAGCTTGACAACCATCATGACTGGGTGAAGTAGAATGTGTCTGTCATTAAGACTGGGAGCACTACTCAGTGGCAAACAGTGAGTACAAGTAACCAAACATAGCTCTCTGCAAAGTTGTCATTGCAGTCAGCTCTACTGCAGTTGTACCACATGTTTTGGGATATGTAAAAATAAATAAAAGAAAGAGTATAAAAAATGTTGGAACCACACAGAAACTCACCAGTGAATAGCATTCTCAAGACTCTCCATGTCCTTGTAGTCTGACTTGACAAAGATGTCCTTGTAAATGCGGCCACAGAGACCCAGCATGTCAGGGGAGTGGTACTTTTCATCCTTCAAAAGTTCCTGCACCACCTTCAGGGCTTTGGCTCTGTCTTTGGGACCGTTCCTCCTGCAATACCACAGATAACTCTAGGAGTTGTCCCTCCCTCTCACACTCTGATTTCTACCTGTTGATGGCAAAGATGTACAGGAACTCTATGTCAGGGGAGAAGTTGAAGTGGAGCTTTGGTACTTTCTTAAGATCCTCCACCAGCTTCACCATGGCATCGTAGTCCTACATACATACATTTATAAAGCACAATTTGGATTACAGATACAAGAAAATAACACCTAATCCAAATAAATTAATAGTGTGTAACAACGTTGTTTCAACAACGTCACACACTATTAATTTATTTAGATTAGGTGTTATTTACTTGTACACACATATATTGTTTTGTGTTAACCAGTAGCCGACCGGATGATGCATGTGACCAGAGAAATTGTTATCTACTGATTTAGAAACTTTAATAAATTAGGATGTTTGGTTTTTGTCACCCTATGTGTTTCTAATCTTTAATCCAACTTACATGGACCCTATCATTAACAACAACACAGATGGCCTGGCTGATAGTACCCTGTAAGGACTCCTAATCCAGGGATACAGGATGAGCAGCGTTTGTACTCCATGTTAGGAGCAGCTGTACATGGTGTCTGTTCCTCATGTCAGAGGCAGCCATTTCTTTTGGAGCTAAGTCAGTGGCCTGCTACTGAGTAGTGCTCCCAGTCTCAATGACAGACGTATTCTACTTCACCCAGTCATGATGGTTGTCGCTGATATGATTGAGTGGAGATAGGAAGAAGACAGTACACCAACAACAAAGTAAACCAGCACAAAGTACCTGTATCTCACGGAAGTTGATGAGCATGTTGTACACCACGTCAGAAGAGATGATGGCGGGGTCATCTAGCCTTTTCCTCATGTTGTGGAGAGTCTGCAGCAGCAGCATTGTGTGTTAGCTCTTCCACAGTATTCCTAGTACCTCACTCACCTTCTTCAGTTCTTCCCCGCTCAGGTTGTCCATGGCCTTGCGTAAGTCACATAGGAACTTCTCCTTTATGTGAGCTCTAACACATACATGTAAAACTGAATTCACTGTGTGTTTATATAGCTATGGATATTGTATGAAAAAGTGAAAGTTGTATAAGCTTATGATTTTGCTTTGTTTTAAAAATGAATCGATGTTGGTTCCATATGCTTGAATTGAATATTACACCTTAGTTCTAAATATATTTTATTGCTTAAAAAGGAACACAACAAAACAAAAAGGAAACTACAATATTGCAAAAGATTTGATAACTAACTAAGAAAAAAAAATATTTAAAAATGATGATGATAAAAATTTGAATATGTCTGCCAGAAAATTGCTTCTATGAATTAAAAAATAAGAATAATTACAAACTTAACATATAAACTTCAAAGAGATATTTTCATAGGACCTTTGGGAGAGGCCGCTGCTCATCATAAAACAGCTCGAGGAGCATGAACTCATGGAATTCGTGTAATCTTTACACAAGGGGATAAGAAACAACAACAACAACATACCATGTAAAGAATGCTATGTAGTTAATAACAATATCTGAATAAAGAAAAACCTAACACACACATTTTTCTATCGGTGAAATTTGAAGAGATGAAATTCGCAGATTAAAAACAAAACTTTAAACATGGAGATTCTGGCTTGTTGCCCTTCAATTTCCATCAGTGTGATCCTAAATTTTGACTGTCGCTGAGATTATCAAAGCTGTGGCATATAAATCTCTGTTCATGATAAAATTGTGAAAAAAGGTTTTAAAATTATAAAATACAATATAAATATAATTAATAATGTTTTGCCTAGGGGATTTGACTTAATTTTTAAATAATACATAGGTTTATATAAAAACATGTATGCTAATGATAAGAAGAACCTATTAACAAATGACTTCTTTTGATATTCAGCATTACTGTAAAGAAATAGGTCAATTTAGGGAATTAAAACAAAGTGACCATTATTAAGTGGCTGCCTTTTCCTGTTTGTATGGCTGTTTTTTAAATATACGGTCTAAAAACTTAGAAAAGTTTTTTAAAAATGGCCAAACCGTGGCTATAGTGAACCAAAAGCTCTGTCCCATTGGGGTTCACTATAGAGGGGTTTTACTGTATTTTCTGACAATGAGTTTCTTTTTATTTCAAAACACTAGCTTTCAAGTGATAATTGCCCGTTTTATTAAGCCCGTTGAAGAGCGATTATCACTTGAAAGCTAGCGTTTTGTAATAAAAAGAAACTCATTGTGAGGAAATATTTTGTCATTTAAAAAGCTGTGGCATCCTTTTGACAGGAGCTGATAGGGCGGGAGCTTCTGACTTAATCTAGATACTCCTTTTATCTCACAAGCTTGAGTTTATAGAAAGGAGGAATCAACTTGCCAGCTTTAAGACGACATCTTTATCATGCTTTCAAAGAAAACAGAAGTCCTTGATTCCTAGACTTATGTCAATTACTGAGTTTCCAGAATAGGAACAAGACTTTATTTTTCACTATGTAGCTGGTTTTAACTTACAACTCCATATAATTTAACACACACACAAATACGGACACTATCACGGTGGGGAAGACTACCTCTCTCTCTTCTTCTTCTTTCTTATCCCCATTCAATCATATCAGGGTATCAAGCCTGTAGAGCTTGAGACTTTTGATAGTGTCTGCCGGGGAAGAGTAGAGCTCATAAATGGACTAGTTAATACAGTCAATAATATGTCTTGGGGTTGCAGGCTGAGAATTGCACTTAGTACATAGTTTTGGTTTGCATTAGATGCACTAAACAGGGCCTTTGTGAGAGGCCGCTGCTTATCATAAAACAGCTCGAGGAGCATGAACTCATGGAATTCGTGTAATCTTTACACAAGGGGATAAGAAACAACAACAACATAGTGGGAAACCTCTGCAACCATTCTGGAAAGTCATTAGGGAAGACTACCTGACTAACTGTAAATAATTATCGATGTAATTTTTATTCTGTAAATATTGACAAAAAGTCAATAAAGATGTCAATTGTCACATACACATAAAAACCTCTATCAATACACAATGGCCAACCCAGAAGTCCTCCTCTACATGGCATGCTGGAGAAGCAGTACAATTAAGGGACTGCCCTGTAGGGTGAAGTACGGTGTCATGAGCCTCGAGCCGTTATGGTAACAGTGAACAGGGAACTCTGAAATGTGGCTGACTAACAGGGCACCCCCCTCTTTCCGGGTGCATGGACTGATCTGATCTGCTCCATGGACAAGACACCACCACTACCAATACACACTGGCCTTATAGAAGATTCCCCTTGGAGATGAGATCACAAGACAGAGAAACTGTGGAGAATGGGAAATATATATGGAACAAGAAAAGAAAAAAAGAAGAAATGATTAGGTATGCAATTTGAATTATAGATTAGAAACACAACAGGTAATATGACAAAAATAAATAAGGGTATGATGTTTCGATAACAGTGTTGTTACCCAAATGTCACACACAATTTATTTAGATTTGGTCTTATTACCTTGTGAAAAAAAGAAGAAGTTCAATATCATATAATTGATTGCATTGACTGATCCATCGATGGGTTCACCCAGCACAGACAATAGGATCCACAGCCTTGATGACAACTGTATAGGATGGAGTGGTGGGGGAGATAAGAAAGAAGAGAGAAGCCATCATTATGGAAGAATTGGCTAGAAATTTCTCCTAAGTGAGCCAAGGATCCCTGTTGAAGTTGAATCAAGGAAAAAAAAGTGATTTATTAAGCAAAGTACCAAAAACAAGATGTTAGCATGGCAATAATTATATACAAAGATGTCGAATGCAAGTGCCGTCGTGGCTGTTGATTGGTCAATCATTCCTTTAATGTTCTATAAATATTTTGATCGTTATTCCAACAATCCCAATCAACCACAACAACCAATATAGGGGAGTCCAGAGACATTTAATTGTTTTATCAGTCTCCAGATAGGTACTGAAGGAGATAAGAGGTTATCTGGGGTGGTGGGAAGGACAACAAGGTATCACTCCAGCTGCTGTTGTGATCTGTCACTGCAATTGGCTGGGAAAGTACCTGTTCACTTAGCATTTATAGAATCAGAAGGAACTCCACCTTTTCCGGTCCCATGCCCGGATGAAAAAGGAGGAGGAGCCGTAACAAGCTCGCTAAAAAACCTGGGCTCAGCTGATAGTACTCTGTAAGGACCCCTGATCCAGGAATACAGGATGTCTGTACCGCATGTTAGGAGCGGCTTTACATGGTGTCTGTTCCTCATGTCAGACATTTCATATTGGAGCTAAGTCAGTGGCTTGCCACTGAGTAGTGCTCCCAGTCTTAATGACATTCTACTTCACCCACACCATCAACAAGCTCTACAAGCTTGATACACTAATATATGATTGAGTGGAGATAAGAAAAAAGAAGAGAATCAAAGGTAACAATTTGGAGAGTTAGTCTTATTTTGCCTTTTGATTCTAATCTATAATAATCCCCAAATTGTACCATATCACTATTGTTCCTACTAAAATATACACCAAGTATTTATCGCAGTATATCTTGAAGCGAGAGGCTCTGCCTGGCCGGTATTCCCAGTTCTTTAAAATAAAAGACACGTCAGCCAAAGCCAATGCTTTACATTTTTATTAATACAGTAGAACCCCTACTCCATGAGAGGACACTCCCACTAAAAGAACACCTGTCTATAAAAGACAGTTTTCATTTGCAAAATTACCATTTTTACTATTTAGCAACTCTCCAGTAAGAGGACAACTCTCTTGAAAGGACACTTTGTAACTAGGTGTTGTCAGAGAGGTAGTTCTACTGTAGTAACTCTCCAGTAAGAGGACAACTCTCTTGAAAGGACACTTTGTAACTAGGTGTTGTCAGAGAGGTAGTTCTACTGTATATAAATAGATATTAGATAATAAAATATGGATTGCTCTATTTTCAAAATAAATAGATATGTAAAGTGATAAGGCACAATTTAGATTATAGATTAGAACTACAAGGTAATAAGACAAAATCCAAACAAATAAATAGTGCTGTTACTGAAACGCTACACACTATTTATTTAAAGTTGTATAATTACCTCGTGGACCTATGTAAAGGTTTTCCAAAATAGGGAGTGAGTGCAAAGTAACCAAACATGGCAGGTGTGAAAATGGAAGTGCGTAGCCATGTGGTGCACTTACAGTGTACGTGTCAGCTTCTAACTCCTGTGCTGTATTACTTAGATAAACACAAGGTAATAACACACAAAGCCTTTATTAGGGACATGCCCCATACAGATTCTCCCAATTGGGTAAGGTAACAATCGTCTTGTGTTATTTACATAGAAATTGAACTGGCTTTACTCTTCGTCTCAAAGTCATTCACTTGTTGACTGGTCCTTACATAATGATGATCTAAAAAATTTATAGTAAGCTATTGCCTTAGATTTGTTTGCTGATATTTTGGAAAGCAATACGTAGGGTGAAATGTTGGTACATTTAACTTGCTGATATAGGGCCTTCCTTTCTTCATCAAGGACTGTACAATTGAGCAGGTAATGGGGGAGTTCTTCAGTAATTTCCTTGTCACACAGTGTGCATATTAATTTGTTGGCCTCAAACGCCAGAACGTGGTTTTTTTTACAAGGTAATAAGACCCCAAATCCAAATAAATAAATAGTGTGTAACAGCTTTGTTGCCATCTTCAGACAAAAAGTACTGAATGAGAAATTATACCACAGCATTTTTAAAAATAGTTCTTTCTTATCTCTTCTCCTTTCTTATCTCTTAAAAATAGTTATTGTTATCAAGTGTGTGTAAACAAGATAGCAGATAGGAAGAAATGCTGTGGAATAATTTCTCATTCAGTATACTTTTGTCTGAAGATAACAACGCTGTTACTGAAACTGAATCCCAAGGTAATAAGATCAAATCCAAATAACAGTGTTGTTACCATCATTAGACAAAAGTTTTGATAAATACAGACAGAACTTTTGTTTGAAGATGGTAACAATGTTGTTACCGAAACATCACACACTATTTATTTGGTGTTATTACCTTGTGTTTATCATCCAAATGGTGCCTTATCATTACTTGGGATAGGTTTGAAGGTACAAAAGGATTGGTAGATAGCTTACTTGGCCTCCACTTGCATCTGGTAGAGGAGTTTCTTGATGGTATGTCTGAGGCTCTGCCTGGATTCCTCCCAAGTCTGTCTGGAGGAAGGCACCAGCTCCACACACGTGGTGCCATTGAACTTGTACAGTACCACCCGGAAGTTGTTGTAGGTAAGGTACTTGTGCTCCGGGTCATGCTGCCCCCACACAACACTGATGGTTATCCTGTATATATATATATATTTGTTTTATTTCGTTTAACAGTCGTTGTTCATACTTAGTTTCTGTAATGGCCATGTATTGAATGTATTATACGTTTATTTACTTGCTTTGCTTAACTTTTATGAATGATCCTCCAATATTATGTTAATTTTCTCTGGCACAATTTTACATATCTGTCTTATTTTCTTACTTTTTGTATATATATATATATATATATATAGCTGAATGCCACTAATAATTTTGTCTCGTTTTACACCAGTAGAAGGGTGATTGTGCCCGAAAGCTTGTGATCTAATTTTGTGTAATAAAGAAACTCTTTCCTCATCAAGTATTTCGTTCTTAAAATATATATATATATATATTGCCATGTGGAAAATTAGGGAAGACCAACTTTGGGATAAGACAGCAATTTATTTCAGGCAAGAACAAACTATGAACGATAAACAAAAGATAAGCCACGAGGGAAATTTACAGAGTAGCAAAGTATAAATATCAGAAATTATGCTCTGTTAATAAAATAATAAATACTTCGCTACAATATTTGAAAAAATGGGGGGGAGGGTAACGTTCTGTAAAAATGACCACTCTGTTAATAAAAATAATAAAATTAATAAATACTTTGTTACAATATATATATATATATCCATAAAATATTGTAACATGGATGACAAGATACCAGAGTAAAGTTGGGGAAAGAGGGGTGGGACTCCAGCTGCCATGTGGCAGGCGTCAAAAACAGCATTCCTGTGTGGGGGAGAACAGATTCTGGTGACATCTGCGGTGAGGAGAAGGACATGACAACTTTACTCCGGGCGTATGGATGATCCTGTAAGACGGTGCCAGGAGAGACTGACATCGGGGCGGCCTACAAGGCGGTGTAGTCCAGACTGGACATGTACAGTGTGGAGCGGAAGGTTTCCCAAGAGTGACATCCACAGCGCCAAGGATTCTTCTGACGGGGAGGTTGAAGACAAGTCCCACTGTTGTATTCCTTCTGTTAAGTGAGATATAATAAAGCGCTAACTTTAGCTACAATCCCTTCGAACTCACATGTGTATCTTTGTGGCATCCTGAGTAGACAAAGTACACGAATAGCCTCTGGGTACGACGTAGCAATATTTGTATTAAGGCCATGAATAAAAGTCTTTTTGGCTTGAAAATTCCCCCAGATTTATTGGAATAGAGAATGGCTATAGATTTAATTGTGGTGATTTAGTCAAATGGTGGCTTGGTCAATTGTGGTACCAGAGTGAGGTGACTTACCTCCAGGGGCAGGGGCGGCCTCTGGCTGGGATTGTTACAGTTGAGGATAAGAATGTTCTGCTTCATCCCTAGACTGACCCTGTTGCCGATCTTGTAGAACAAGGAGCTCTGCTGGCTCTGTACACATACACCTTGTTGTTACCACAGCAACGACTGCCACTCTAAACTCTTTACAATAAAACCTGTTCTATAAAGTAATCCTTCTGTAACTAAGGTGGAAATATCCAGGAATAGGTTTCTTTTTTTAACAATTTTTATTCACAAATCTCTCTCTAGATTTCTGGCATGGAACCCCTTCTACAGGAGATCCTGATCAAGAAAAACATGATCGGCTGTTGAAGGGCTTCCATGCACCCGAAAGCTAGAGAGAGATTTGTAAATAAAAAAAAAAAAAAAAACACAAGGTAATAAGACCAAATCCAAATAAATAAATAGTGTGCGATGTTTCGGTAACAGGGTTGTTACCGAAACGTCAAACACTTAATTTATTTGGATTTAGTCTTATTACCTTGTGTTTATAATCTATAATCCAAATTGTACCTTATCAAATTTTAAAAAAGAAATCAATCCCTGGGTATTTCCACCTTAGTAAAGCCTGTATTGGGAGTTTCCCCCCTTCTTTGTTTCCAAGCAGCAAAATGATTCTCATATGACAAGTTGACAAAGCACAATTTGGATTAGAGATTATAGCAAAAAAGTAATAAATATTCCAAATAAATGAATAGTGTGTGATGTTTCGGTAACAGCGTTGTTACCATCATCAGACAAAAGAATAAATGAAATGAGAAAAAAAAAGTATTTAAGAACATGCTGTGATATTTTTTGTCATTGTTTTGTCAGAAGATGGTAACAACAACGCTGTTAGAGAAACACACTATTTATTTATTTAGTCCTTTTTACTCATATGACAGGTTGACTTTGAGACAGTTCAATAAAATTTGTAACAAACACAAGGCAATATGACCAAATTCAAATGAATAAATAAATAGTGCATGACATTTTAGGTAACAGCATTGTGACCATCATCAGACAAACACAAGGTAATAAGACCAAATCCAAATAAATAAATAGTGTGTGACGTTTCGGTAACAGCATTGTCACCATCATCAGACAAAAGTTTTGAATGTACTTGAAACTACAAAAGTACTGAACATTCAGTACTTTTGTCTGAAGATGGTAACAACGCTGTTACCGAAACGTCACACACTATTTATTTATTTGGATTTGGTCTTATTACCTTGTTGTTATAATCTATAATCCAAATTGTGTCTTATCATCATCAGACAAAAGCACGAATAAGAAAAAAAATGATAGCATGTTTTTAAATAATTAGTGGACAAGACACCACCACCAAATATTTAGTACTGTTATCAGGTGTGTAAACAAGGTATCAGAGAAAAGTAAATATTTTTCTAAGAACCCTAAAATATTATTCTTAGAATTAGGCGTTGTTACCATCTTCAGACAAAAGTACTGAATGTTCAGTTTTTTTGTAGTTTCAAGAACATTCAGTACTTTTGTCTGAAGATGGTATCAACGCTGTTATCGAAACGTCACACACTATATATTTATTTGGAATTGGTCTTATTACCTTGTGTTCAAATTGTCTCCTAAAGTGATTATTCTCATAATCAAGTATTTATAAAATTATAATGACTTTATTATGCTCTGTGAATTTTCTGTGTTTTACAAGTGCAGAACTAAAAAAAGTCACCTATCATTTATTTATTTGGATACGGTGCTGTGTAAGTTTTAAAATCTTAAATTGTATATCTTATCATGACACCCAGTTAACATATCACCTCTCTATTTCCCACAAACATCGCTAGCATCCCAACTCCCACAGTACAGTAGAACAACCTCCATGAAAACATCTTCGCTAGAGGACACACCTTTCTATAAACAGACAGGTCTCTATCTCCAAAATTTCCATTTTTATTAGATAAGAGGAAACGTCTCCCAAAAGATGGCAGTTATACATTCACAGGATATAGTAGAACAACCTCCATGAAAGGACACTTTCACTAGAGGGCAGTCATTATAATTAACATTTTTTACTAATTAGAAACTTTCCAGTAAGTTCCCTGCAAAAGACGACTTTACAATTAGGTGTTGTCCTTTACAGAGAGGTTGTTCTACAGTAGTAACTCTCCAGTAAGAGGACACCTCTCCCTAAAGGCCATCTGTAACTAGGTGTTTTCAGAGAAGCAGTTCTGCTGTAGTAACTCTCCAGTAAGAGGACAACTCTCCCTAAAGGACACACTAACTAGGTGTTGTCAGAGAGGTAGTTCTACTGTAGCAACTCTCCAGTAAAAGGACACCTCTCCTTAAAGGACACTCTGTAACTAGGTGATGTCCTTTACAGAGAGGTAGTTCTACTGTAGCAACTCTCCAGTAAGAGGACACCTCTCCCTAAAGGACACTCTGTAACTAGATGTTTGGTGTTGAATCCGAACACACAAAGACCGGAATAGATTGAAGGCATTGTAAAAAAACAACAAAAAGAGTTAAGAAGGAGCCAGTAGGTGCAGTGACGGCTCCAATCACTGTCAGATAAGATACTCTACTATCAACTCTGTGAGACAACCTCCAATGGTGTAGAATCAGGTTGATATCTTGTTTTCTACCGGTGGGGAGTTATCTTGTCACATCACACTTTAAATTGTGACAGTTCCGTGAAGTTTCAATGAACTTCTTCTATCTTACCTACAAGGTTATAAGACACCAAATAAATTGATAGTGTTTCTCTAACTATGCTGTTACATCACACACTATTATAATACAAGAACACATAGTAAAAAAGACCAAATCCAAATAAATAAATAGTGTGAGACGTTTCTGTAACAGCGTTGTTACCATCCTCAGACAAAAGTACTGAATCTAATATAATATCTAATATAATCTGATACTCATTCAGTACTTTTGTCTGAAGATGGTCACAACGCTTGTTACCGAAACGTCACACACTATTTATTTGTTTGGATTTGGTCTTTTTACCTTGTGTTTATAATCTATAATCCAAATTGTACCTTATCATTAGATTTGGTCTTTTTACCATGTGTTTATAATCTATAATCCAAATTGTACCTTATCATTAGATTTGGTCTTATTACCTTGTGTTTATAATCTCTAATCCAAATTGTGCTTTATCATACCTTGTATATCAGTAAGTGAGAAGCTCAGAGGAGATGAAACTGACCAGAATGGAGACATCGATGAAGGCCACGTCGGCGTTGCTGAAGGCCTCCAACACCTTGGTCTCCCCAAAGTCCAGTTTCTTGAACTTGATGTGCTGACAGCTCACCCCGGCATATTCACAGCCCTTGGTGATCTCCTCTAGCGCAGCCTCCCTCTGTTTCAGCCCATCCTGGAGATCCTGGTAACACACAGCTGTTTTCCTACTCCCTCCTGGTAGTAAAGTACATATACATTCATGGTCAAAACTTATGGAAGTGGAAAGTTTTTGATGTCACCAGTCTTTTTTTTTTTTAAGAAGACAGAGGTTGTTCACACTTGGTTATCTCGTGTGTCTTCAATAAAGATCACTGTAATATATTTCAGAGTTATTGTCTCAATCCCGATATACATGATAAAAGGTACAACTTCCTTAAGTTTTGTCCATGCGTGTATATTGGTTATCTCGTGTGTCTTCAATAAAGGTCACTGTAATATCTTTCAGAGTTATTGTTTCATTCCCGATATACATGCTGAAAGGTACAGCTTCCTTAAGTTTTGTCCATGAGTGTATATTGGTTATCTCATGTGTCTTCAATAAAGGTCACTGTAATATCTTTCAGAGTTATTGTCTCAATCCCGATATACATGGTAAAAGGTACAACTTCCTTAAGTTTTGTCCATGAGTGTATATTGGTTATCTCGTGTGTCTTCAACAAAGGTCACTGTAATATCTTTCAGAGTTATTGTCTGAATCCCGATATACATGCTTAAAAAGTACAAGTTCCTTGAGTTTTGTCCATGAGTGTAGTTTGCTCATTCATTGTCACCTTTTCACAGTCCTCCAGCTTTTTTAATTAACACCTCAAAAGTGATCCAAAAAATTGTTGAATTAAAGACAGTTGAAAGAGGTTATACTGTATATAGACTAATTGTGTAATTTTAATTGGAATTTTCTGAGAATTCTATTGTTGAAGAGAGTCACATGCCATCCTGGGGGGTCGGTGGAAGGCTGGTTAAACCGTTTGGTTTTCGACCACTACGACCCGGGTTCGATTCCCGCATTGGACACTTTTTTCTGTTAAAAAAAAAAAAAAAAGTGCTCCAATGGCCCCTGATTCTTGCAAAAGTCCAACCCCACCAGCGAGTGCAAGTAACCAAACGGGGCTCTGGTATATTTGTAAGTGCAAAGTCGAACTGCTTTTCACATGTGTAGACATGTGGTGTACACACAGTAAAAGCAGTCCTTAACTACCCACCATGATTATCATGGCTTTGAGATAAGAAAGAAGAAGACATGCCATCCTGTGGGTTGTCCAGACTTGAATAAACAGGTGTTGAAATAAATTTAACCAGGAGAGACCTGCAATCAATCCATAAGGCTACATTTGTGACGACGTCCCACCACCGCTGTGTAGCCAGGGTTGGCTGACAGATCCCTAGAGACTGCTGCAAATAGACTTTCCTTCTTTGACATCCCTCACAGACTTCCACTTGGAAGTCATCATTGTGTGCCACCACTCTTTCTGAACAAATAACTTCCTCTCATCACTTTTCAAATTAAAGACACTTCGGCCAGTAAATCTTTTTATTGTCTCGACGTTTCGACAAAAATCTTTCGTCCTCGTCAGGAGCGAACAAAAATTAAAACATTTGGCAAAGCGTTAGAAATTATTCCAAGGCTGCAAGGGCGTTCTCACGCGATATTTCAAATTTTGTACAACATCTAAAGCACCAGTCAAAAAACAAATATTTAACTCATAAAAGACTATGATCTTTCAAATAAATTATAATAAATATATATATATACGGATGTGTACCCGGCTTCGCCCGGGTTTTATCCGAGTGAAAGTTTGCCTAACGAATATTATATACAGTCGAACTTGGATAATTCGAACCCCAAGGGACCATAAAAAAATTCGAATTATCCAAAAATTCGAATTAAAAACGGAAATTTTATTTATTTCAAATTCTAGGGACCAAGATAAATATTCGAATTAAAGAGGTTTTCGAATTAAAGAAGTTCGAATTATCCAAGTTCTACTGTATTATGAAGTATAATAAACAATATTAAATATTAGTTTTAACTATTAATCAAGATTGTGTGTGAATATGTGAGAAAGATGTAATATCGTTGTTGTTTTCTTGGCCGACTGTTTTACATATGGTGTTATCTTAAAATTGCTTGTTTCGAATATTTTTTTAGATTGAGATTATTAGCTAGTATGTAAAAAAATTAACTCTGTTGAATTTTTTTTTTGTATTTATATATAAATAAAATTAACTCTGTTGATTTTTTTGTATTTAATCGATAACAGCGAAGTTACGCATGTTAATGTTAGGAAAAATATTTTAATGTTAAGCAAAACCTGCTCCATCTCGTTTTACATAAATGTTGAAAATTTGGTCGAAATTGATGCATTGTAACGAAAGTTTTTAGCGAACAACACTTATGAAATTTGCATTTTATTAATATAGATAATGAGAAATTATAAAGCGAAGATAAATATAAAAATACTAATAATATTTACAAAAAAAGATAAGGAACAATTTGGATTATAGATTATAAACACAAGGTAATAAGACCAAATCCAAATAAATAAATAGTGTGTGACGTTTCGGTAACAGCGTTGTTACCATCTTCAGACAAAAGTACTGAATGAGAAATTTTACCACAGCATGTTTTACACACTTGATAACAGGAACTATTTAAAAACATGCTGTGGTAAAATTTCTCATTCAGTACTTTTGTCTGAAGATGGTAACAACGCTGTTACCGAAACGTCACACACTATTTATTTATTTGGATTTGGTCTTATTACCTTGTGTTTAATATTTACAAAGATTTCACAATAGTATAAATGAATCTATTTCTATTAGGTACAATTTATACCTACCATTTTTAACAAGGACAAAATATTTTTGTCGAAACGTCGAGATTTACTGACCGAAGTAATTTGAAGAACTATGAATGCTGGCCAGGCAGCCTCATCATATTGTTGTTTGTCAACAAGTAGCCAACAGTTGCTACTCGGGAGCAGTAAAAATTATTTTAATTTTTGTTTATTTTTAATTAATTACTTTTATCAGAGAAATGGTAACACAGAGATGACGAGGTAAATTGTATTTGACCATTGACCACGGTATCACTGTGTTAAATACAACGTGCCAATTATAAATTAATCTTGATCCTATTTGGATTTCAACCCGGGGATTAGAAATGTCCAGTTACAGCTCCATCCCCTTCTACAACCGGCCCAGCGAGACCATCATGACCTTACTGGACTGGACCACGACACTGCCCCAAATAAACCATCTGAGTATTACATCCCCGTCTCATCAATATCCTCCGATTTCCAGATCATTTGACCTGTCTCTGCCTCCCCCTGATCTCCGCGGATCACCACCCTGCCCCCCCCCCCTGATCCTCCTCTACATCTCGGCTCTCCTGGCCTGACCAGGCGATGATCCCCTGGCCACCCATCCCCCTCTAACGGTGCAATGTATATAGTGCTTTGTATATATTCTAGATAAGGCACAATTTGGATTATAGATTATAAACACAAGGTAATAAGACCAAATCCAAATAAATCACACACTATTTATTTATTTGGATTTAGTCTTATTACCTTGTGTATATATTCTACTTTATGTATCCGTTCGGGGCTCAAAAATCATCCATTCTGGTTAGCAGCCCCATAAATAAAGATATTTCCAGACCATTCTGTCGAATAATTGAATCACAATCCTTTTTTTTTTTTTTTAATTATCTCATTGTATAATTATACAAGGTCATAGGGAGGCAAAGTGTCATGTGGTGGCAACCAACAACTCTCCATCGTGGAGACTTATGGAATAAATATTGATCACAATCCGTGCTTAATCTACTTTTCCCTTTATTCCAACAAAACGTAGCTCTGTCCTACAATACAATCAATACCCTCCTGAAAACCAACTCACAACTTAACAGATCAGACTTCACCATGCTTTCCCGTCTTAGAACAGGCCATCTACGTCCAATCTTCTTCTTCTTTCTTATCTCCACTCAATCATATTAGGGTATCAAGTTTGTAGAGCTTGAGACTTGACAGCCATCATGATAGGGTGAAGTAGAATGTGTCTGCCTTTGTCATTAAGACTGGGAGCACTACTCAGTGGCAGGTTGACTTAGCTCCAAAAGAAATGGCCGCCTCTGACATGAGGAACAGATGCCATGTGCAGCCGCTCCTAACATGTAGTACAAACGCTGCTCATCCTGTATCCCTGGATTAGGAACCCTTACAGGGTACTATCAGCCGGGCCAGCTGAGCCCAGGTTTTTTAGCGAGCTTTTTACTGCTCCCCCATCTCCTTTTTCATCCGGGCTTGGGACCAGCAAAGGCGGAGTTTCTCTACGTCCAATGATTTTTAAAAATGAATCCAAAACCTTTCCGAATTGCACCAAATGTCAGGATTCTACAGCGAGCCCAGAACACATCATGCAATGCATCAGGAATTGCCGAACAGATATCTACACCGACCCAGCTGTGCTCATCGGGGCGATAAAGAGGCATGACCTTCAGGATCTTGTCTAAGACTTGAAGTCCAGACCTGGGCCAAGAGAAAAAATATACAATCCATAGGCAATCTACCAATGATATCTTTGGAGCATCTATCCTTCATACTTCTGATTCCCTTTGATTACATGGTTAAAGAGGCAGTTGTATTCTCCACTATATTTGTGGAAGTAACTTAAGGAAGGTTGACAAGGCACAATTTCAATAAATAAATAGTGCTTGATGATTTTGTAACAACCCTGTTACCGAAATGTCACACACTATTTATTTGGATTTGGTCTTATTAGGTTTGAAACTTAAGGAAAATGTACCTTTTAACATGTAAATCAGGATTCAGACAAATCTGAAAGATATTACAATGACCTTTATTGAAGACACACGAGATAACCAATATACACTCATGGACAAAACTTAAGGAAGTTGTACCTTTCACCATGTATATTGGGAGATTGAGACAATAACTCTGAGAGATATTACAGTGATCTTTATTGAAGACATACAAGATAACCAAGTGTGAACAGCCTCTGTCTCTTTCAAAAAATAAATAAATGACCAGTGACATCAAAGACATTTTTATCCTTTATTATGAATCTTCTTCATACTTCTATCTTATCAACCTATCTGTTCAATGAATTTTGAAACTACTTCTAACACACCAGATGTCAAAAGAGTTGGGAGGGTGGAAGCTGAGCACTGTGTCACCTCACGTTTGGAGAGACACAGGTGATTTGACAAGACACATGTAAAATATGCTCCAAATGTTCGTGCAAATTTCCCACCTGTATGTATGGCCGCAGGTCATCAACCCTACAGCACCAGCTGATAACTGGCCACCCAACACATGTGTATGTACCTTAGAATAGGACAATACAGTAGAACTACCTCTCTGACAATACTTAGTTACTGAGTGTCCTTTAGGGAGTGGTGTCCTCTTACTGGAGAGTTGCTACAGTATATCTACCTCTCTGACAACTCCTAGTTACAGAGTGTCCTTTAGGGAGAGGTGTCCTCCTACTGGAGAGTTGCTACAGTAGAACTACCTCTCTGACAATACTTAGTTACTGAGTGTCCTTTAGGGAGAGGTGTCCTCCTACTGGAGAGTTGCTACAGTAGAACTACCTCTCTGACAATACTTAGCTACTGAGTGTCCTTTAGGGAGAGGTGTCTTCCTACTGGAGAGTTGCTACAGTAGAACTACCTCTGACAATACTTAGTTACTGAGTGTCCTTTAGGGAGAGGTGTCCTCTTACTGGAGAGTTGCTACAGTAGAACTACCTCTCTGACAACACCTAGTTACAGAGTGTCCTTTAGGGATAGGTGTCCTCTTACTGGAGAGTTGCTACAGTAGAACTATCTCTCTGACAACACCTAGTTACAGAGTGTCCTTTAGGGAGAGGTGTCCTCTTACTGGAGAGTTGCTACAGTAGAACTACCTCTCTAACAACACCTAGTTACAGAGTGTCCTTTAGGTAGAGGTGTCCTCTTACTGGAGAGTTGCTACAGTAGAACTACCTCTCTGACAACACCTAGTTTCACCGTGTCCTTTAGGGAGAGGTGTCCTCTTACTGGAGAGTTGCTACAGTAGAACTACCTCTCTGACAACACCTAATTTCACCGTGCCCTTTAGAGAGAGGTGTCCTCTTACTGGAGAGTTGCTACAGTAGAATTACCTCTCTGACAACACCTAGTTACAGAGTGTCCTTTAGGGAGAGGTGTGCTCTTACTGGAGAGTTGCTACAGTAGAACTACCTCTCTGACAACACCTAGTTACAGAGTGTCCTTTAGGTAGAGGTGTCCTCTTACTGGAGAGTTGCTACAGTAGAACTACCTCTCTGACAACACCTAGTTTCACCGTGTCCTTTAGGGAGAGGTGTCCTCTTACTGGAGAGTTGCTACAGTAGAACTACCTCTCTGACAACACCTAATTTCACCGTGCCCTTTAGAGAGAGGTGTCCTCTTACTGGGGAGTTGCTACAGTAGAATTACCTCTCTGACCACACCTAGTTACAGAGTGTCCTTTAGGGAGAGGTGTGCTCTTACTGGAGAGTTGCTACAATAGAACTACCTCTCTTACAACACCTAGTTACAGAGTGTCCTTTAGGGAGAGATGTCCTCTTACTGGAGAGTTGCTACAGTAGAACTACCTCTCTGACAACACCTAGTTACAGAGTGTCCTTTAGGGAGAGGTGTCCTCTTACTGGAGAGTTGCTACAGTAGAACTACCTCTCTGACAATACTTAGTTACTGATTGTCCTTTAGGGAGAGGTCTCCTCTTACTGGAGAGTTGCTACAGTAAAACTACCTCTCTGACAACTCCTAGTTACAGAGTGTCCTTTAGGGAGAGGTGTCCTCTTATTGGAGAGTTGCTACAAAACAACAACCTCTTTGTAAAGGACAACACCTAGTTACAGAGCCAAAGTGCCCTTTAGGGAGAGGCGCCCTCTTACTGGAGAGTTTCTAATTTGTAAAAAAAAATGTAATTTTTGTGATGAAACCTGTCCTTTATAGAAAGGTGTGTCCTCTAGCAGGTGAGACTTCTCATGGAGGTTCTTCTGTATCACAGGGAACATGGAAAACAATCATTTTTCTACAAGCCACAAGGGTAAATAGGCCAATTGGTGGATGAACTGGGCTACCTTATGATTAGTGACGCTCCCTATCATTAGTGTCAAGCCGCCAGACAAGACTAACTCAATCACTTCGGGGCAGCTTTCACTAAGGTCTCTAATTACAAACTGCTTATCTTTGGCATCAATACATTTGTGAATCTTTTCTTTTTTCTTTTATGCTCTTTCCTTATGGTATAAATATAGTTAGAACTACTTCTCTGTAATGGACAACACCTAGTTACAGAGTGTCCTTTTTTTCTTTTTTTTTTTTATTATCCCTAGTACATGTGGTACAGGCCATGATAATCATGGTGAGTAGAAGATGGCGACTGCTGCGGTAAGTGCACCACATATTTACACATGTGAAAAGCAATTTGACTTTGCACTTAAAAATATGCCAGAGCCCCGTTTGGTTACTTGCACTCGCTGGTGGAGTTGGACTTTTGCAAGAATCGGAGGCCATTGGAGCATTTTTTTAAATCAGAAAAAAGTGCTCAATGCGGGAATCGAACCTGGGTCATAGCAGTCGAAAACCAACGGTTTAGACCATCCTTTTACCGATCCCATACAGACCAAATCCGAATAAATAATTATATGGTCTTATTACCTTGGGTTTATAATCCACAAATTGTGCTTTATCATAAACCAACTATAAATCAACACTGACTTTTCAATTCAACCAAAAATTCTGATCCCTAGGGGCGAAGTTGAGTTGAAGTTGGTGGAAGAAGTTGTGTATAGATGGAGGTATATTTGCATATGGGCAGTGTTTTCTGAACAAGGAAAATCAAGTTGTTCAACTTTTTTTCCCATCAGAATTTATAATTTCCCTCTCTTTCTCTCTGCTCAATAATAGAAGAAGAAAAAAAGCCACCAGCAGTGGCTGAAGTCCTGCCAACATTGTGGAGGACAATATAGCTGCCACCAGTCAATAGCTGTGTGTGAGGAAACCTTTTATTTCTGTCTCTCCCCCTCTCTTACTACTGCACCTCATGTGCTGCTAATTTTAGCTTTCCCTTTTTATCATTACTACAGTAGAACTAACTCTCTGTAAAGGACAACACCTAATTACAGAGCCAAAGTGTTCTTTAGGAAGAGATGTCTTCTAACTGGAGAGTTGCTACAGTAGCACTACCTCTCTGAAAACACCTAGTTACAGTGTGTCCTTTAGGGAGAGGTGTCCTTTTACCGGGGAGTTGCTAAATAGTAAAAATGGTAATTTTGCAAATGAAAACTGTCCTTTGTAGAGAGGTGTCCACTAAAGGGAGGTTCTCCTGTATTAGAAATGGTTGCATAGGCCACATCAAGGAAAGCTGCTGTGTTCCCCCCCCCAGTTTCTGGTAATGAGACAAGCTTAGGTTGCACTACATACAAGGATTGTATCCCATTATATTGATAAATTTCTATATTCAATCAAAATATAATACAATAAATATCTCTAAATTCAATATTATCGTATTACAGTAGAACTACCTCCATTTTGGGTGTGTAAAACTTCTTGTATAAAGTTTATTTGGTTTGGAAAAGAAAAATTTGGGCTTTAAAAGTTATCTTTCTTACATAGAAATGACGCTGGTATTGCCTTTTTTTTTTTTTCTTATCCCTACGTGGTACAGGCCGTGATAATCATGGTGGGTAGAAGCAGGCAACTGCTTTTACTGTAAGTACACCACAGGTCTATACAAAAGCAGTTCGACTTTGCAGAGCCCTTTTTGGTTACTTGCACTCACTGGTGGGGTTGGACTTTTTCAAGAATCGGGGGCCATTGGAGCATTTTTTTTTTTAAATCAGAATAAAAGTGCTCAATGTGAGAATCGAACCCGGGTCGTAGTGGTCGAAAACCATTGGTTTATATACCATCTTTCCACCGACCCTCTGCCTTATATGTAATTTATGCTTAACTGGCCTTTTCTTGGCCTTGTTTGAGAAAGAGCATTGCTCAATGTGTGCAAATATTTGCATATAATTCTACTTCTATCCATAGTTTGGTTAAATAACAAAGCCAAGAATTCACTCTGCAGTGACGAATATAAAAGCAGAATTGTCCAATACAGTATTAGAACTCTAAAAAAGCTGTCTGGTAGATTAAACTGGCTAAACCGTTGGGAAAGGGTTTACTACTGATGAGACGAGCTTTCACAAAAAAAATGTTGTCAACTCAGTAAGGACCGTTTGAATTTTATTCTATTTTGGAAAAAAAGATCTGTATTTTATTAGTTACCTTTCTTGCATATTTACTGTATCTTTCTCTTCAACCATCAATCCTAAATTATAGGCCACAATTTGGGATTATATATTAGAAACACAGGGTAATAGGACCAAATCCTCAAAAAAAAATAAAAATAAAATGTGTCTAATGTTTCGGTAGCAGCATTGTTACCATCATTAGATTCAGTACTTTAATCTGATGATGGTAACAACACTGTTACTGAAACATCACACACTATTAATTTATATGGGTCTTATTAGTGTTTAAAATCTATAATACAAATTGTGGCTTATCATGTGGAAAAAAAAAGTAAACAATTATTCTAGGTGGCACGGCGCAAGGACAATGCATCTTATTTTATACTTTCAATCAAAATAAATAAATAGAAATTTCTAGGTAGGGTCTGAGGATGATCTGTCTTATTGCCTTGTGTAACGATAAAGCACAATTTGGATTATAGATTATAGCTACAAGGTAATAAGACCTAACCCAAATAAATTAATAGTGTGTGACGTCTGGATAACAGCATTGTTACCATCATTAGATTCAGTACTTTTGTCTGAAGATGGTAACAACTCTGTTACCGAAACATCACACACTATTAATATATTTGGATTAGGTCTTATTTTCTTGTAGCTATAACCTATAATCCAAATTGTGTTTTATCGTTACACAAGGCAATAAGATAGATCATCCCCAGGCCCTACCTAGACATTTCTATTTACATACTGTGTTTGAAAGTATAAAATAAGGTGCATGGCTCTTGGCCCCCCTGTGTCACTTAGAATACTTTTTACTTTTTTTTTTCAACATGATAAGGCACAATTTGTATTATAGACTATAAATACAAGGTCATAACACCAAATACAAATAAATAAATAGTGTGTGAGGTTTCGGTAACAGCATTGTTACCATCATCAGGCAAAAGTACTGAATCTGATTATGGTAACAACGCTGTTACCGAAACGTCACATACTATTAATTTAGATTAGGTCTTATTACCTTGTGTTTATAATCTATAAACCAAATTGTGCTTTATTGTTACAGTGCTGTTACTGAAACGTTACACACTATTTATTGATTTGAATTATGTATTATCGCTAACATATTATTGACTGTATTGACTCACCCATTGATGAGCTCTACTCTTCCCCGGCAGACACCATCAACAAGCTCTACAAGCTTGATACCTTAATATGATTGAATGGAGATAAGAAAGAAGAAGATATTATATTATTGTAGCTACCTTTTGTGTTAAACTAACAATCCCATCAACAACAACTCACCTGGTCAATGACTACCACCACGTCCATCTTCATGGGAGGTTTGGAGTCGCTAGCTGAAGACCTCAACTCCGGCTCTGACATCTTCACAGCTGTCTATGGATCTCCTGGCAACAAACACTAGTTTAGAGAGCTGCATGTAATCCTATCTTTGTCTTTTTGTGGTTTTATAGCCAACAACATTTTCACATTTCACACACACAAACCCTAAGAGAGACAATTGGTTACATAAATAGCTTCAACTGGTAGGTATAAAGAGAAAGAATAGATAACTAAAAATGAAAAAAAAAAACTCATAAATGGGATTTTAATTTTGTAATAAACAGAAAATGTGTAGAGTAGAACTACCTCTTTTTAAAGAACAACACCTAGTTACAGATCTGAAATGTTCATTAGGTAGAGGTGTCCTCTTACTTGGATAATAATTCATTACAGTAGAACCTCCTTTTAGTGAACATCTCTCTACAAAGGACAGTTTTCATTTACAAAAATACCATTTTTTACTATTTAGCAACTCTCCTGTAAGAGGACACCTCTCCCTAAGGAACACTTTGGCTCTGCATTTAGGTGTTATCGTTTACAGGGAAGATATACTGTATTAAAAATGGTAATTTTGGCAATGAAAACTCTCTTTTGTAAAGAGTTGTGTCATCTAGCAAAAGAGTATTCTTTTTTTTTTTTTTACAAGACATAGTAGGAAATCCCACTTTAAAAAGCAATGTAAAAATGTAGTATAGAGTGCCCACACAGCAACTGGTTCAATTTTCCACAATCCGGGCAGCGGTAGACCACACATAGATTAGAACTAATTGGTTCAAGGTTAAAGATTGATTTCAGTACATCCTATATTGGGAAAGTCCTTCTTTTTCCCTTGTTTTTATTGTTCTTGCGCAGGTTCTGGTCTCCAGTGGAGGACAATATTTCCCATATTAGGCTTTGTCTCTACATAGTTTCTCATCAGTACAATTCCTCCTATCCTTTTCTTTCCGTTCATCTTTCAGCATTTTTTTTGTCCTCAATCCATTCCCTTTTCCTATATGCATACTTTGGAATTCTCACGCCCTTCCAGCCTAAATATCTGTGCTATGATTTTTCAAGATGCCCCAAAGGCCAGATTTTTTGGTTGTTGAGGTACAGCTTGCAACACACTGATGAGGGCCAATAGCCCGAAACATGTACATGTACATGGTGCAAGAATTCTGCATGATTAGGAGATGCATTTTTCTTAATTCAAATCAACAGTTTAAAAAAAATTTAAAAACCATTTCAATAATAAAACTGCCATTTATTCTTTTAAATTCTTACAATTTGCTTCTGTGTGAATAATGTGAAAAAAATTCAACCTGACAGAGTAAAAATAAAAGAAAGATAGGTACAATATGGATTATAGATTGGAAACATATGGTAAAAATACCAAATCAATTAATTGCATATGACGTTTCGATAATTCTTTTACCAAAGTGTCATACACAAGTTTTTTTATATGCAAATTTTAGCCTTGTTATCCCAAATGTTTAACAACAAGAGAAGGTTAGTGTAGCAATAAACAAATAACCAAGAAGTCAGGGAAACAACGGGGCGATCCACAAGGAATGTATAATTTTTTTTTGGGCTATCTTTAGTACACGTGGTACAGGCCATGATAATAATCATGGTGGGTAGTTAGCGACTGCTTTTACTGTAAGCGCACCACATGTCTACATATGTGAAAAGCAGTTCGACTTTTCACTTACAAATGTGCCAGAGCCCCATTTGGTTACTTGCACTTGCTGGTGGGGTTGGACTTTTGCAAGAATCTGGGGCCATTGGAACATTTTTTTTTTTTTTTAATCAGAAAAAAAAGTGCCCAATACAGGAATCGAACCCGGGTTGTAGCGGTCGAAAACCAACGGTTTAGACTACCGACCCCCTAGGAATGTATAATTAAAAGACCTAGTTTTTATTGGTGTGATAACCTAAATCACAAAATAATCTTTTGGTTACAGTTATCATCATCCTATTTTGCATATTTTTAGTAAATATGCGAATATATAGTTGTTTTGCTTAGTTAGTATAGGCTTTGTATTTAATGCTCCAACCCACGCAGTCTGCTAACTGCTTAGCCAAGGGCCTCTCTGCCAACCACGAGGCAAGATCAATGTCTTGCCCAACTGCCTGAGCTAGAGCTGCAAAGTTCTAGTCCTCTCTTCCTGCCTCCTGATCTCCGCGGACCCAATCCGGCCTAACCTGCCTCTTACCTGATGGAGATCCTGTCCCTAGCCTCTCCAGCCTGGTCATAGTGGTTTTATATATTCCACTTTATGTGGCCATGGGGGCTCAAAAATCATTTTATTTTGGTTATCAGCCCTGTAAATATAGATATTTCCATAGGCTTTGTATATATGTAAATGTCCAAAGTGGTTGAATAAAGGGTTGTTGTTCTTCTTGAGTGAATTGCGTTTTGTGAAGAGTCTTCTTCTTCTTTCTTATCTCCACTCAATCATATTAGCGGGTATCAAGTTGTGACCCTTGATGGTGTCTGTTTGACAACCACCATGACTGGGTGAAGTAGAATGTTTCTGCCTTTGTCATTAAGACTGGGAGCACTACTCAGTGGCAGGTTACTGACTTAGCTCCAAAAGAAATGGCCGCCTCTGACATGAGGAACAGACGCCTGTACAGTCCCTTCTAACATGGAGTACAGACATCCTGTATCCCTGGAGTCCTTACAGAGTACTCTAAGATAAGTCCAGGTTTTTTTTAGCGAACTTTTTACTGCTCTCCTTCTTCCTTTTTTGTTAATTGGTCATGGGACTGACGGAGTACAAACGCTGCTCATTCTGTATTTCTGGAGTCCTTACAGGGTACTATCAGCCAGGCCAGCTGAGCCCAGGGTTTTTAGTGAGCTTGTTACTGCTCCCCCTTCTCTTTTTTCATCCGGGCTTGGGACCGGCAAAGGCAGAGTTTGGTGAAGAGTAAGACGCATCAATTAGTGTGTTTTCTAGGAATGGACAAATACTTCCTTCTGTCCCTGCCACAATTAATTACTTGGCACAGGAGCTGCATCTCAAATCACCACCAACTTCCTCCGTAGACATTCCAGTCAATTGGCTGGTTGTCTATGATTGTCATGGGAAATCTAGTGGTGTAAACTGCTATTCTGCTACAATCCATGCCTTGGAGACACTCTTTTTTTCTTCTTCTCTTCTTAATAAAATCAATAAAACATCCAGGGCTAAGTTTCTTGTACATTTTTTATTTCTAAACAAAAGGGATAAAGCAGAATTTGGATTATAGATTATAAACATAAGGTAATAAGACCAAATCCAAGTAATAATAAATAAATAGTGTGTGACCTTTCGGTAACAGCGTTGTTACCAACTTCAGACAAAAGTACTGAATTTTTTTCTTTCATCACTTTTGTCTGAAGATGGTAAGAACTCTGTTACCCAAACGTCCCACACTATTTTTTTAAATTTAGATTTGGTCTTATTACCTTATGTTTATAATCTATAATCCAACTTGTGCTTTATAATTTTTATTTCTCTAGCATTTTCGGGCTAACATGTCCTTTAACAGGAGCAACTAGGAGTATAGCTTCTAGTTAACTATACACATGTTGTGGGCTAAAGTTTCTTGTATAAATTTATAAGGTACAATTTGGATTATAGATTATAAACACAAGGTAATAACACCAAATCCATATTTATTTATTTGGATTTGGTACTATAGTAGAACTACCTTCCTGTAAAGGACAGCTAGTTGCAGAGTCAAAGTGTCCTTTAGAGAGAGGTGTCCTATTACCAGAGAGTTGCTAAAGAGTAAACATGGTAATTTTTGGTGATGAAAACTGTCCTTTGTAGAGAGGTGTCTTCTAGCGAGAGTGTCCTCTCATGGAGATTGTTCTACTGTATTACCTTGTGTTTATAATTAAATTAAAAAAAAAAAAAAAAGAAAGAATTACGAGAAGACCAAATCGGAATCAATAAACTGAATGTGTCACTTTGGTAACAGTGTTGGAATTGTTGGTCATGTTATCTTAAGTTTCTAATCTATAATCCAAATTGTGATGAATAAGTGGATGAAAAAAAAGGAAAATCTGTACATTGATAACATTTTCCCTATCTTTATATATAAAACAACAAATAGGAGCAAGTAAGCCATCAAGGGAAGAAAAAAAAAAGATAATTAACAAAATATATTTGCATATATTCATAATCAGTCATTTAATCAACGAAAGTAATTTGGAATTTGAAAAAAAAAAAATGATTAAGAGACAAAAGGAGACAAGAGACAAAAAAAAAAACTTTTCACAGAAAACTTGTTTATAAAAGCAATTAATTTTACATTTTTAATGTAGGGAAATAATTTTAAAAAGTTGATTTTTCTTATTTAGAAATGGCTGGATAGAGAGAGATGGAGGCCATTACATGAAGAACAATATTTATAAATTATTTAAATTTGACAAAATATATTTTCTAATATAACATAGACCTTATTGTCAATTCTACTGCCATACTTTAAGTAAAAGGTAGGGGGGTCAGTGAAAGGATGGTCTAAACTGTTGATTTTCAACCGCTACGACCCGGGTTTTATTCCCGCATTGAGGCACTTTTTTCTGATAAAAAAAAAAATGCTCCAATGGCCCCCGATTCTTGCAAAAATCCAACCCCCACCAGCGAGTGCAAGTAACCAAACAGGGCTCTGGCACATTTGTAAGTGCAAAGTCGAACTGCTTCTCACATGTGTAGATATGTGGTGCACTTACAGTAAAAGCAGTTGCCTACTTCTACCCACCATGATTATGATGGCCTGTACCACGGTCTACTAAGGATAAGCAAAAAAAACGTAAAAGTAACTGCATGTTCTTAATTTCTTGTATATAAGTTTATGGCCTTTCTTTCCCCCCAATTTGATACATTGTAAATAACATTGCTGATGATAGCTACAAGGTAATAAAACCAAATCCAAATAAATTAATAGTGTGTGTTGTTTCGGTAACAGCGTTGTTACCATCTTCAGATAAAAGAATAAATATCATAACCTGTCCTTGATGATCATTTATTCTTTTAAAGAGACTAAGATTGCCTCTCCCATCAAAATAGACGTCAAAACCAGTTGCCATCTATTGACTGTCGCTGCAACTAGCGGCCTCGGGTCGGTGACAAAGCCACAACACCAGCTTTGGTAAACTGAGAAGTGTCCACCTAGAGACCATGGTTTCAGGCTAATGGCCCTCGTCAGCCTAGGGCGGACTTTATTCCATGAGATCAATGACGTCTATTTTGACGGAAGAGGCGACCTTTGTCTCTTTAGATCAATATCCTACCAGCAAAATTTCCATCTATATTTATTCTTTTGTCTAAAGATGGTAAAAATGCTGTTACTGAAACATCACACACTATTAATTTATTTGGATTAGGTCTTATTACCTTGTAGCTATAATCTTATTTTATTTTCGTCAAGTAGATGAGGCATCGAATTGCGCTATCCAGAGGAAGTGCTGATTGTAGCTATAATCTATAATCCAAATTGTGCTTTATCAACATTGCTTATTATTGTTACTATTACTGTTAACTTCGCCTTTGCCGGTCCCCCAAGCCCGGATGAAAAAGGAGGAGGGGGAGCAGTAACAAGCTCACTAAAAAACCTGGGCTCAGCTGGCCTGGCTGATAGAACCCTGTAAGGGCTCCTAATCCAGGGATACAGAATGAGCAGCATTTGTACTCCATGTTAGGAGCGGCTGCACATGGCGTCTGTTCCTCATGTCAGAGGCGGCCATTTCTTTTGGAGCTAAGTCAGTGACCTGCCATTGAGTAGTGCTCCCAGTCTTAATGACAAAGGCAGACACATTCTACTTCACCCAGTCATGGTGGTTGTCAAACAGACACCATCAAGGGTCACAACTTGATACCCTAATATGATTGAGTGGAGATAAGAAAGAAGAAAGTATTACTGCTATTCCTGTTTATACACTGTTCTACTCGGAGAATCTGTATAAGGCCAAAAGGTCTTAATAAAGATTTTTGTTGCTAATAGACATTATTGCTACTCTCCATTTATATTTACACATCCCCCTATTGATAAGGTGCAATTCGAATATGATAGATTAGAAACAAAATACCACATTCAAATTATTGAAACAATGTGTATGCAAATCATGATTCCAGCACACCAAGAATAAGCAAAGTATGTAAATTATCTTTCCAGCACACACCAAAAGAAGAAGCAAAGTATGCAAATCAGGATTTCCAGCACACCAGAAGAAGAAAGTATGAAAGTCATGATTCCAGCAGACCAGAAGAAGAAACAAACTATGCAAATCAGGATTCCAGCACACCCAGAAGAAGCAAAGTATGCAAATTACCTTTCCAGCACACACACACCAGAAGAAGAAATAAAGTATGCAAATCAGGATTCCAGTATACCAAGAAGAAGCAAAGTATGCAAATTATGATTCCAGCACACCAGAAGAAGAAGCAAAGTATGCAAATCAGGATTTCCAGCACACCAAGAAGAAGAAAGTATGAAAGTCAGGATTCCAGCAGACCAGAAGAAGAAACAAACTATGTAAATCATGATTCCAGCAGACCAAGAAGTGAGTGAGCATCAGAGGACACAGAGAGAGACAATGACTCACGGAGCTGTCACCAGCAGCTGACAAGGTGACTCATCCCAGCACCCTACTCTATCACCTCACTCCGCCACTTATCTCTCCACTGACTCAACTTGCCGCCACTCTTCCTCCTATTTACATATCAGCACCCAGTTAACAGAGCTTGAAGATGAATGGGGGAAGATTCTCTTGCCCTTTTCTCAAGATAGAGTAACAGTGAAAGGAAAGATGCACACCTACATAAAAGCCACCTGGACCAACACAACGCACATCTTTTATTAAAATCTAAAAATAAGTGAGAATTTTTTACTGAAAAAAGCTTTTTACCTGGCTTTATAACACTAAAAAGAGACAATAAAAGGTATATTCTATGTGCATGTTTATATGACAGCTCTATTTGCTTTATTGAAAATATGTAAATAGAGCTCTCGTATAAGCCTTTCTACCTTTTTACTAATCTACCTTTTATGTCTCTTTTTTTAATGCCATAAAGCCAATTGAAGAGTGTTTTGTGCTCATTTTTATATACAGTAGAACTTCACCTAATTTCAGAGCCAAGTGTCCTTTAGGGAGAGGTGTCCTCTTACCAGAGAGTTGCTAAATAGTAAAAATGGTAATTTTGCGAATGAAAACTGCCCTTTGTGGAGAGGTGTCCGCTAAAGGGAGGTTCTACTGTATCTATAAAATATATGCATTGCTAGTCTTTGTAGTGATATTGCAAATATAGCACAAATCTCTTATTATAATTTTAAAACACAAAAAAAAAAGGTTTTTACATTTAGCCTCATACGTGGATTCCCCCAAGGAGTCTGTGTAAAGGATATTAATTTTTTTAAATGCTAATAAAAGCTATTTAAATTAAATGCAAATATTTTATTATGATTATATATGTATTTTCAGGAAATCCTGATTATAATGAGACAATTAGTCTTATACACATATTCAAAATCCCTCTGAATTAACAATGCTTGAGAATTTAAATAAGGATTGAGTTGCAGTTTGAATCTTTTATTTTTACTATATTGAAACTCTGTCTTTGCTGGTCCCAAGCAGGTTGAAAAAGAAGGAGGGAGAGCAGTAACAAGCTTGCTAAAAAACCTGGGTTCAGCTGATAGTACCCTGTAAGGACTCCAGGGATACAGGATGTCTGTACTCCATGTTAGGAGCGGATGTACATGGTGTCTGTTATTCATGTCAGACATTTCATATTGGAGCTAAGTCAGTGGCCTGCTACTGAGTAGTGCTCCCAGTCTTAATGACAAAAGCATTCTACTTCACCTAGTCATGGTTGGTTATAAAATTTATTCTTCTTCTTCTTCATTCTTATCTCCACTCAATCACACTAAGGTATCAAGCTTGTAGAGCTTGTTGATGGTGTCTGCCGGGGAAGAGTAGAGCTCATCAATGGATGAGTCAATACAGTCAATATACAGGTTATAAAATCTAATATGATTGAGTGGAGATAAGAAGAAGATTATAGATTATAAACACAAGGTAATAATAATAATAACGAATAGATTCAAAAAGGATAAGTTTCTTTATTTATTCTTTATAAGGTAATAAAACCAAATCCAAATAAATAATTAGTGTGTGACGTTTCAGTAACAACGCTGTTACTGAAATGTCACACACTATTGATAAGGCACAATTTGGATTATAGATTATAAACACAAGGTAATAAGACCAAATCCAAATAAAAAAATTAGTGTGTGACGTTTCGGTAACAGTGTTGTTACCATCTTCAGACAAATCTTCATTCAGTACTTTTGTCTGAAGATGGTAACAACGCTGTTACCGAAACGTCACACACTAATTTTTTTATTTGGATTTGGTCTTATTACCTTGTGTCACACACTATTTATTTATTTGGTTTTATTACCTTGTGTTTATAATCTATAATCTAAATTGTGGCTTATCAAGATTATAAAGAGTGTCATTTGCCCCCAATTGAATCTCCAATCTTCAATGTCTAAGAGGAAGTATTCCAGTGAAGTAAGTTACTGAAGAAAGAGAGGTCCTGGCATGGATGGTATTTACGTACTGGATGACCTTCAACGGCACACCTCCTGATGGAAAAAAAAAAAGCTGTTCACATGCATTTTTAATGCATCATTCTTTCAAGTTTGTGCCTACTTATTTCCTGTAGACATCAATTCTGAGAAGTCTTTTTTTAAAAGATATTTCGCTATATTAAAAAGCCTATAGCTTCACACACTATTCTAATGGTATCATTTGGATTTTGCAAACTATTTTTGATGTTTATTTTTGAAACAAAATAATATATACAGGTCTTACTGCAATATAATAAAATAGTGGGAAGGCCTGGCTTATTATTTTATCATTGCAGTAAGGGTTAGTTATCTATTGCCCTTACTGCAATGATAATATCTTCTTCCTTATCTCCACTCAATCATATTCGGGTATCAAGCTTGTTTGACAACCATCACGACTGGGTGAAGTAGAATGCCTTTGTCATTAAGACTGGGAGCACTACTCAGTAGCAGGCCACTGACTTAGCTCCAAAAGAAATGGCCGCCTCTGACATGAGGAACAGACGCCATGTACAGCCGCTCCTAACATGGAGTACAAATGCTGCTCATCCTGTATCCCTGGAGTCCTTACAAAGTACTATCAGCCGGGCCAGCTGAGCCCAGGTTTTTTAGTGAGCTTGTTACTGCTCCTCCTTTTTCATCAGGGCTTGGGACCGGCAAAGGTGGAGTTGCAATGATAATATAATAAGTGAGGCCCTCCCACTATCATTGCAGTAAGGGCAGTAGGAAATTCATTTATTTCAAAAAGAATCCTACGCATCAAAAATAGTTTAAATTTTTTATAACAGATGGCGCTCTAAGATATAATTTGGATTGCTTTGATTTGTCCAAGTTGTGTTCCACAAAGCCGCCTTGTTGTAAGCCTAACCCTATATCCTGGGTTGATAAAGTGACCTCACACATATAATGTGGCTTGGAGCTAGAATTGGTTGCTTGCTAAGTACAAAACAGCAACCAAGATGTCTAACTGAATTAACACATTGCATATTGTAATGCATTTTATATGCACAACATTACATATGCAAAATAGATTATTAATTCAGATTAATTTGGGTACACAAGAATAATTTGTATATTAGGTCAAAATATAACTATTTTTTCCCTTTACCACAATGAAATAAACAAAAAATGCTAGTTTCAATTATAACCTCTTTAATTATGTTGATTTTTAATTCAACAGTTTTTCATAATCCAAAACAGCCAATTTAAATTACTATAATTCAACAATGATTTGAATTCAACCCAAAATTCTGAAGACCCTTGGAAGATTGAATTAAAGAATTCAGAGGACACTATGCAAGTTAGATAAATATGCAAATGTGACAACACACATTATGCAAATCTGAAAATCGCTTGGTGAACTACAAGTGTTAGCAGCAGACACTCAAAGGAGCACCCACCAAGTGGACAGTTCTATTGAGCTGGTGCCAAAAATGCTAATTGGTCCCCTCCTCACACACTCGCTGAATGCCGATACACAAAGCAAATAAAAAAACACTGACATGGTGGTGGCGAGGCTTGTTACCAAGAAGTGCTGTCATTGGAATAACTTAACAACTCTGATGCCATCAACTACTTCTACCTTAACGCAAAGATAGAGGCTGCCTGGCCAGCATTCATAGTTCTTGAAAATAAAGGTACTTCGGCCAGTAAATCTTTTTATTACCTCGACGTTTCGACAAGTCCTCGTCAGGAGCAAACAAAAATTAAAACATTTTCCAAGGCGTTAAAAATTATTCTAAGGCTCCCTTTTTTTAAGGCCTTGGCAAATGTTTTGATTTTTGTTTGCTCCTGAGGATGACAAAAGATTTTTGTCGAAACGTCGAGGTAATATAAAGATTTACTGGCCAAAGTATTTTTATTTTCAAGATATACTTCTACCTTATAGATACATTTGCTAGCAGCCATATTGGATAGAAAATGCTCATTTGAACAGTCGAGATGGGTCAATTTTACATATTGCTAACCTGACCTCCTATTTTTCTTACTATTACTTTTTCATCTGCTTTAGCGCAAATTTATGCAAAGTTGTCCTTAACTATCCGTCTCAAGAAACCTCCAGGAGTTTTGGTCATTGAGGCAAAGACTGCACCATGCTGATGACTGCTTCACAACAGCCAGAAACACATTTTTGGTTGATTTTTTTTTTTTACTTATCAAGAAAATGGATTGGCCAATACAGTAGAACTACCTCTCTGTAAAGGACAATCCCCTAGTTACAGAGTCAAGGTGTCCTCTTACTGGAGAGTTGCTACAGTAGAACTACCTCTCTGACAACACCTAGTTACAGTGTGTCCTTTAGGGAGAGGTGTCCTCTTACTGGAGAGTTGCTACAGTAGAACTACCTCTCTGACAACACCTAATTACAGTGTTCTTTAGGGAGAGGTGTCCTCATAATGGAGAGTTACTACAGTAGAACTTCCTCTCTGACAACACCTAGTTACAGAGTATTCTTTAGGGAGAGGTGTCCTCTTACTGGAGAGTTACTACAGTAGAACTACCTCTCTGACAACACCTAGTTACAGAATATTTTTTAGGGAGAGGTGTCCTCTTACTGGAGAGTTACTACAGTAGAACGGCGTTTTATGGTTTCCACAAGTCCATATCTCAGAAGAAGGCCAAGTGATACTCACTCCTCACTTTCTTACTGCTACTCTTTTTGTGTTGATTTCTTGCTTCCCTCTTTCTTTTTTTTTTTCTTCTTTTCTTATTTTTTTTTTTTCATTTTCTTCTTACTCTGTATATATCGTTATTTCCTTTGTCTCACTGCTTTGTTCTTATGCATACCTCTGGTGAATCCTGTATAGCGTCAGTGACCCTAAATAAAGGCTTTTTTGTTGTTGTTGTTGTACTACAGTAGAACTACCTCTCTGACAACACCTAGTTACAGAGTATTCTTTAGGGAGAGGTGTCCTCTTACTGGAGAGTTGCTACAGTAGAACTACCTCTCTGACAACACCTAATTACAGAGTTTTCTTTAGGGAGAGGTGTCCTCTTACTGGAGAGTTACTACAGTAGAACTACCTCTCTGACAACACCTAGTTACAGAGTATTCTTTAGGGAGAGGTGTCCTCTTACTGGAGAGTTGCTACAGTAGAACTACCTCTCTGACAACACCTAGTTACAGAGTGTCCTTTAGGGAGAGGTGTCCTCTTACTGGAGAGTTGCTACAGTAGAACTACCTCTCTGACAACACCTAGTTACAGAGTGTCCTTTAGGGAGAGGTGTCCTCTTACTGGAGAGTTGCTACAGTAGAATTACCTCTCTGACAACACCTAGTTACAGAGTATTCTTTAGGGAGAGGTGTCCTTTTAACCAAAAGTTGCTAAATAGTAAAAATAATAAGCAAGGTAATAAGACCAAATCCAAATAAATAAATAGTGTGTGACGTTTCGGTAACAGCGTTGTTACCATCTTCAGACAAAAGTACTGAATGAGAAATATGTACTTGAATTCCAGGCTAATTGGCCTTTGTGGTAAGGTCTTCTAGCCCCGAATGAGAAATTTTACCACAGCATGTTTTAAATAGTTACTGTTATCAAGTGTGTAAACAAGATAGCAGATAAGAAGAAGATAGTTTCCTGAGCGTTATCAGTAAAAATAGTAATTTTACAAATGAAAACTATCCTTTGTGGGAGTCCTCTAGTGCGAGTGTCCTCTCATGGAAGTTGTATTCTATTGAATTACCAATCACAAAGAGTAACATCTAAGAATAGATACACAAATGACAAACAAAACTCCAGTTTGAACAAACACAATCTGTAAAAGATATATTTCGCTTGACAATAAAAAAAAAAAAAGCCTCACCTAAACGAATTCAAAATGTGGTGGTGTGAATGTTGGATGGAATAATAATTAGGACCTAATTAGTGGGTTAACGGGGAGTAATTAAAATAAATGACACAGGCTGGGGAGGATTTCCTCCATAGTAATAAGTACCGGCAAAACAATACAATTTGCATATCATGGTGCCGGCTGTCACAGACCTCTGGGGACAATTTCTACCACAATATATGACACCAGAGTTGGATGTCCAGTTAAATGAAGCCAAAGGCTAACTATGATAAATATATTTATTGGGTCTTTAAGGTTATTTTATGCTATGGGTTGATTGGCTATAGACTGTTTAGGTTGAAAGACCTTTCATGACTTGGCCTGACCTGACAAAATCTCTGATGAGAGACCACTGGATTTAGCCATGTTTAAGGCTGTGGTCTCTCATCAGAGGCTGTGTTTAGGTAGAAAGACTCCACATGACTTGACATACTCTCTGATAAGAGACCACTACCTCCAAGAGAGACCACTGGGTTTAGCCATGTTTTAGGCTGTGTATGGGTTGGAAGACCTTTCATTTCATTGCCTTGGTATAATTATAGGCATGGTTTAACTATTTATTTGGTGTTAAATGGTAACGCTCCTGGAGTTTGTCTTATAGGAATTATTTACTGTTTACTTTTTGACTGCTTAAGCTCATCCATCAATAAGCTTTACTCATCCCCAGTTAGGGGTATGAAACTTGATGACCATCATGACTGGATGAAGTATAATACATCCGACTTTGTCATTAAGACTGGGAGCACTACTCAGTAGCAGGCCGCTGACTTAGCTCCGAAATGGCCATCTCTTGACATGAGGAACAGACGTCATGTACAGCTGCCCCTAACATGGAGTACAGACATCCTGTATCCCTGGAGACCTTACAGGGTACTGTCAGATAAGTCCAGGTATTTTTAGTGAACTTTTTACTGCTCCCCCTCTTCCTTTTTTGTTAATTGGGCATGGGACTGGCGAAGTTTAATACCTTAGTGAACTCCGCCTTTGCCAGTTCCAAGCCCGGATGAAAAAGGAGGAGGGGAGCAGTAACAAGCTTGCTAAAAAACCTGGGCTCAGCTGGCCCGGCTAATAGTACCCTGTAAGGACTCCAGGGATACAGGATGAGCAGCGTTTGTACTCCATGTTAGGAGCGGCTGCAGATGGTGTCTGTTCCTCATGTCAGAGGTGGCCATTTCTTCTGGAGCTAAGTCGACCTGCCACTGAGTAGTGCTCCCAGTCTTAATGACAAAGGCAGATGCTTTCTACTTCACCCAGACAAGCTTTACAAGCTTGATACCCTAATGTGATTGGGTGGAGATAAGAAAGAAGAAGAAGAAGAACACTTTAGTAATAACAAAAGGTAATAAGACCAAATCCAAATAAACAAATAGTGTTTGACATTTCGGTAATAGCGTTGTTACCACGAAGATGGTAACAACGCTATTACCGAAACATCACACACTATTTGTTTATTTGGATTTGGTCTTATTACCTTTTGTTTATAATCTATAATCCAAATTGTGCCTTATCTTAGTAAGAGATTGAGTGGAGATTCCATCATCTAATCAGTAGGCTCTGGGAGATGTTGCACAAGAGTTGGGGGATTGTTAAAATTGAGATGGAAAGATCTGGTCAATCATTCTGTGTCCCCCCCGTCCTTGTATTATTGATCCTTCAGATTGCTAAAGTTCCCCCCTCTGTGTGTGAGTTAAGTACTTGTTGGATTTTACAGTACTCCTCCATGTGATATACCACAGCCTAATAACATAACAGTAAACCTGGTTTCTCCTGGAGGTAGTCTCTTACCAGAAATTCTTTCATGTCAGGTCATGAGAGGTCTCTCAACCCATACCTAGTTACAGAGCCAAAGTATGCTTTAGGGAAAGGTGTCTTTTTATTTGCTACAGTAGAACTACCTCTATAACAACACCTAGTTACAGAGTGTCCTTTAGGGAGAGGTGTCCTCTTACTGGAGAGTTGCTACAGTAGAACTACCTCTCTGACAACACCTAGTTACAGAGTGTCCTTTAGGGAGAGGTGTCCTCTTACTGGAGAGTTGCTACAGTAGAACTACCTCTCTGACAACACCTAGTTACAGAGTGTCCTTTAGGGAGAGGTGTCCTCTTACTGGAGAGTTGCTACAGTAGAACTACATCTCTGACAACACCTAGTTACAGAGTGTCCTTTAGGGAGAGGTGTCCTCTTACTGGAGAGTTGCTACAGTAGAACTACCTCTCTGACAACACCTAGTTACAGAGTGTCCTTTAGGGAGAGGTGTCCTCTTACTGGAGAGTTGCTACAGTAGAACTACCTCTCTGACAACACCTAGTTACAGAGTGTCCTTTAGGGAGAGGTGTCCTCTTACTGGAGAGTTGCTACAGTAGAACTACCTCTCTGTAAAGGACAACACCTAGTTACAGAGTGTCCTTTAGAGAGAGGTGTCCTCTTACTGGAGAGTTGCTACAGTAGAACTACCTCTCTGACAACACCTAGTTACAGAGTGTCCTTTAGGGAGAGGTGTCCTCTTACTGGAGAGTTGCTACAGTAGAACTACCTCTCTGACAACACCTAGTTACAGAGTGTCCTTTAGGGAGAGGTGTTTCCCTTACTGGAGAGTTGCTACAGTAAAACTACCTCTCTGACAACACCTAGTTACATAGTGTCCTTTAGGGAGAGTTGTCCTCTTACTGGAGAGTTGCTACAGTAGAACTACCTCTCTGACAACACCTAGTTACAGAGTGTCCTTTAGGGAGAGTTGTCCTCTTACTGGAGAGTTGTTAAAAATCAAAAATGGTCATTTTGGCAATAAAAAAAGTAGTTTATAGAGAGTTGACTTCTACCATGAGTGTCCTCTCATGGAGGTTGCTATACTGTAGACACAAAACCCATAGCGAGCAAAAAACCAACAAAGAGAGCTATTCAATCCAAAAGCTATTTTAAGACTAGAACTCTATACCCCGAGTATCTCATCTCTAACAACTTCAGACATGTCAAACAAATCTACATTTCAGATAAGGTCATTTGAATTTACAGTCTTTGATTTCCAGACTTATGTCTGGTCATCTACGGACAATGATTTTCCAGAATGGTTGCAAGGTTTTCCCCACTATGTACTAAGTGTCAACCTGCAACCCCAAAACACATCATTGACTGTATTGACTCATCTATTGATGAGCTCTACTTATCCCCAGCAGACACCATCAAAAGTCTCAAGCTTTACAAGCTTGTTACCTTGATATGATTGAGTAGAGATAAGAAAGAAGAAGAAGGTCATTTAAAGACAGACCAGGGAGAAAAGGAGGTTTTTTTTTGTGTGTTTGAGTGCCCCCTCCCTTAACTCTTATTTTCTCCTTGATAGAGTATCTCAAATGTCTTTATTAAAGAGTTCTCTTTTTTTTTGTATTGCCCCCAAAACTTGTCTCTTTTCTCAGAATGCCCCCATATGGAGGCAGATCTTGCCCCAACACCCCACCAAACTTGACCTCCATTATTTCCCCATCTCCCTTAATTTGTCAACTTCCACCCACATGATACATTTACCTTTTTTAGGGGCTATGTAACTGTTTGTTGTCAGAGAGGTAGTTCTACTGTAGACCTCTCCAGTAAGAGGACACCTCTCCCTAAAGGACACTTTGTAACTAGGTGTTGTCAGAGAGGTAGTTCTACTGTAGCAACTCTCCAGTAAGAAGACACCTCTCTCCCTAAAGGACACTTTGTAACTAGGTGTTGTCAGAGAGGTAGTTCTACTGTAGCAACTCTCCAGTAAGAGGACACCTCTCCCTAAAGGACACTCTGTAACTAGGTGTTGTCAGAGAGGTAGTTCTACTGTAGCAACTCTCCAGTAAGAGGACACCTCTCCCTAAAGGACACTCTGTAACTAGGTGTTGTCAGAGAGGTAGTTCTACTGTAGCAACTCTCCAGTAAAAGGACACCTCTTCCTAAAGGACACTCTGTAACTAGGTGTTGTCAGAGAGGTAGTTCTACTGTAGCAACTCTCCAGTAAGAGGACACCTCTTCCTAAAGGACACTCTGTAACTAGGTGTTGTCAGAGAGGTAGTTCTACTGTAGCAACTCTCCAGTAAGAGGACACCGCTCCCTAAAAAAACACTCTGTAACTAAGTGTTGTCAGTAACTGGAGAGTTGCTACAGTAGAACTACCTCTCTGACAACACCTAGTTACAGAGCCAAAGTGTCCTTTAAGGAGAGATGTCCTCTTACTGGAGAGTTGCTACAGTAGAACTACCTCTCTGACAACACCTAGTTACAGAGCCAAAGTGTCCTTTAAGGAGAGATGTCCTCTTACTGGAGAGTTGCTATAGTAGAACTACCTCTCTGTAAAGGACAACACCTAGTTACAGAATGTCCTTTAAGGAGAGATGTCCTCTTACTGGAGAGTTGCTACAGTAGAACTACCTCTCTGTAAAGGACAACACCTAGTTACAGAGTGTCCTTTAGGGAGAGATGTCCTCTTACTGGAGAGTTGCTATAGTAGAACTACCTCTCTGTAAAGGACAACACCTAGTTACAGAGCCAAAGTGTCCTTTAAGGAGAGGTGTCCTCTTACTGGAGAGTTGCTACAGTAGAACTACCTCTCTGACAACACCTAGTTACAAAGTGTTCTTTAGGGAGAGATGTCCTCTTACTGGAGAGTTGCTACAGTAGAACTAACTCTCTGTAAAGGACAACACCTAGTTACAGAGTGTTCTTTAGGGAGAGATGTCCTCTTACTGGAGAGTTGCTATAGTAGAACTAACTTTCTGTAAAGGACAACACCTAGTTACAGAGTGTCCTTTAGGGAGAGATGTCCTCTTACTGGAGAGTTGCTACAGTAGAACTACCTCTCTGACAACACCTAGTTACAGTGTGTCCTTTAGGGAGAGGTGTCCTCTTACTGGAGAGTTGCTACAGTAGAACTACCTCTCTGACAACACCTAGTTACAGAGTGTCCTTTAGGGAGAGATGTCCTCTTACTGGAGAGTTGCTACAGTAGAACTACCTCTCTGACAACACCTAGTTACAGTGTGTCCTTTAGGGAGAGGTGTCCTCTTACTGGAGAGTTGCTACAGTAGAACTACCTCTCTGACAACACCTAGTTACAGTGTGTCCTTTAGGGAGAGGTGTCCTCTTACTGGAGAGTTGCTACAGTAGAACTACCTCTCTGACAACACCTAGTTACAGAGTGTCCTTTAGGGAGAGGTGTCCTCTTACTGGAGAGTTGCTACAGTAGAACTACCTCTCTGACAACACCTAGTTACAGAGTGTCCTTTAGGGAGAGGTATCCTCTTACTGGAGAGTTGCTACAGTAGAACTACCTCTCTGACAACACCTAGTTACAGAGTGTCCTTTAGGGAGAGGTGTCCTCTTACTGGAGAGTTGCCACAGTAGAACTACCTCTCTGACAACACCTAGTTACAGAGTGTCCTTTAGGGAGAGGTATCCTCTTACTGGAGAGTTGCTACAGTAGAACTACCTCTCTGACAACACCTAGTTACAGAGTGTCCTTTAGGGAGAGGTGTCCTCTTACTGGAGAGTTGCCACAGTAGAACTACCTCTCTGACAACACCTAGTTACAGAGTGTCCTTTAGGGAGAGGTATCCTCTTACTGGAGAGTTGCTACAGTAGAACTACCTCTCTGACAACACCTAGTTACACAGTGTCCTTTAGGGAGAGGTGTCCTCTTACTGGAGAGTTGCCACAGTAGAACTACCTCTCTGACAACACCTAGTTACAGAGTGTCCTTTAGGGAGAGGTGTTCTTTATCCAAAGAGTTGCAAAATAGTAGAAATGGTAATTTTGGCAATGAAAACTGCGTAGAGAGATGCGTCCTCTCATGGAAGTTGTTCCACATTATTATAAACCATGGCTTGACTCAAGAGCCGAGAAACTGAACACCTATATTCAAGAAGAAAAACAAACCAAAGGAATGGATGAGAGAAAGAAAGACGTCACAGGGGGAAAGGTGGCTCGCAGGTGTCTACAGACTACAATGGAGAAGTGTTTACCAGACAGACAGACAGACAGAGAGTGACGTACGTCAGCAGCAGATGCAGACTTCTCAATAGAACTTTCGATTTTTGCAGCTGATTGCAATATTATCATTGCTGCACATTCTAATCCGTTTTTAATCTCACCTATTTGCATATTTACAGTAGAACAACCTCCATGAGAGGACACTCACACTAGACGACATCTCTCTATAAAGGACAGTTTTCATTTGCAAAATTACCATTTTTAATATTATGCAACTCTCCGGTTAGAGAACACCTCTTCCTAAAGAACACCTTGGTTTTGCAATTAAGTGTTGTCCTTTACAAGGAGGTAGTTCTACTGTAGCAACTCTCCAGTAAGAAGACACCTATCTCTAAAGGACACTCTGCAATTAGGTGTTGTCAGAGAGGTAGTTCTACTGTAGCAACTCTCCAGTAAGAGAACATCTCTCCCTAAAAGACACTTTGGCTCTGCAATTAGATGTCCTTTACCGAGAGGTAGTTCTACTGTTACCTACAATCCTTAAAGCAAAAAAAAACAGCCAAAGGTAATGGAGAATTTTTTTTTTCAAAGTCTCAAGGCATCATCTTAAAAAATGCTCACACACACATAAAAAAAAAACATTAAAGGAAGATGAGAGGTAATAAATTGCTCCAAGGTAATTTGATGCCCTAAAAAAATTATAGGAGAGGGGGGGGGAGTAAGAAAAAAAGAAGATTAATTACTGAAAAAAATGGGCTGAGGAATGGTGAGGGGGGGATTCAAATGAATGGGAGGGAGGGTAAAAAATGTCAATGGAAAAAAAAAATTTAAGGAGGAGCTAGTTAGCAGATGTGTTGGAAGAAAAAATAATATTTATACTTGATATATTCAATTATACAGTAGAACCTCCCTTTAGTGGACATCCCGCTAGTGGACACACCTCTCCACAAAGGGCAGTTTTCATTTGCAAATTATCATTTTTTTACTATTTAGCAACTCTCAGGTAAGAGGACACCTCTCTGTAAAGTACACGTTGGCTCTGCAATTAGGTCCTTTACAGAGAGGTGGTTCTACTGTATATGAAACTGTCAAAAAAAAAAATTTAAATAGAGAAAAAAAATGCAAAAAATATATAAAAAAGGTCAGGTGTTGAAATTAAAAACAAAATAGGCATATCTTGACTGGTCACATGAGCTTTTTAGATTAAAGAGTGCCATCTAGTGGAACAGAAATCAACTAAACGTTTATGAATTATAGTTACAAGAAAATAAGACCTAATCCAAATAAATTAATAGTGTGTGAACGTTTCGGTAATAGCATTGTTACCGAAACATCACACTATTAATTTATTTGGATATGGTCTTAATTTTCTTGTAGCCATAATCTATAATCCAAATTGTGTTTTATCGTTTATGAATTATGAAACTATGCAAATTGTTTTCCGCATATTTGCATATACAGTAACTCCTCCATCTAATACACTACAGCCAAAATTTATATAGTTTTCCCATTATATAAGAGTCTTAAGAATGTCAGTTCCATTATTCTTCTTCTCCATTGAAAAAATTTGCTTTTTTTTTTGTCAATCATGATTACCTTATCGTAAAGATAGAGGTTGCCTGGCCGGCGTTCATAGTTCTATGAAAAATAGACACTTCGGCCAGTTGGAGTTTTTTATTTTTCTCAACGTTTCAACAAAAATCTTTTGTCTTCGTCAGGAGAACATTCTCCTGTCGAATTTTTGTCAGCTGGCCCGGTTGATAGTACCCTGTAAGGACTCCAGGGATACAGGATGAGCAGCGTTTGTACTCCATGTTAGGAGCAGCTGCACATGGCATCTGTTCCTCATGTCAGAGGTGGCCATTTCATATTGGAGCTAAGTCAGTGGCCTGCTACTGAGTAGTGCTCCCAGTCTTAATGACAAAGGCAGACGAATTCTACTTCACCCAGTGTGGAGATAAGAAAGAAGAAGATTTTTGTCGAAACGTTGAGAAAATAAAAAAAAACTAACTGGCCGAAGTGTCTATTTTTCATAGAAACATGATTACCTTGTTATTAAGAGCTTAAAAAAAAACTCTGGCTTTTTAGTTGTCTTGGTTACTAGTACCCTGTATGGTTTCCTGATTCAGTAGGATGCACAGGATGAGTCCAAGTGAGGATCAGCTAGCTTCACAGAATCTGTTCCATTGGGTCGGTGGAAGGATGGTCTAAACTGTTGGTTTTCGACCTCTACAACTCAGGATCGAATCCTGCATTGGGCACTTTTTCCTGAAAAAAAAAATCCCCAATGGCCCCTGATAATTTCAAAAAGTCCAAACCCCACCTGCGAGTGCAAGTAAACAAACGAGGCTCTAGCAAATTTGTAAGTCCAAAAGTCGAACTGCTTTTTCACATGTGTAGACATGTGGTGCTCTTACAAGTAAAATCAATCGATAACTTGTACCCACCATAATTATCATGGCCTGTACCTCGTGTACTAGAGATAATTAAAAAAAAAAAAAAAAGATTTTTTTCTCGTGTCAGAGGTGGCCATTTAAAATTGTAGCTAAGTTGTTGTTGTTGTTTCTTATCCCCTTGGCAGGGCTGACTGCTATAGGGCGCGTCCCCAGGTGGCGGATAGGGGAACGACCTTCAGATATGAAGGCCAGCTGCGAAACAAGCAGAATAACTCTGACGAATAAGCAGTCGCGGACCAACAGCAGCATTGTTAGAAGAGGAGTAGACCTCTTTAAAAATCCTGACTTCAACTGACCCAGTTGATAGACCTCAGCAAGGGTCCCACTCCAGGGATACGGAGGAGCTGCGTCTGTACTCATGTTAGAGTCGGCAGCAAAGGTGTCTGCTTCCATGTTAGGAACGGCCTCAAACTACAGGCAAAGTCAGACTTTCACCAAAGTGTGCCTGGATCATGATGCCATGATCAACGAAAGCTGCACCCCTATACCCCATTCCATGAGATCATTGTAGCTAAGTAGGCGAGGTAATTGAAGAGTGTTCCCAGTCTTAACGAATTAAAGCTGACAAACATTTCACTTATCTCAACCCTGAAGCTAAAGATATCCAGACTTTTGTGACACATTTTAGGAAGAAATATATCTTCCAGGGATTGGTTACTTGTTTATATATTTGAATATCTCAATCTTTCTTGTCTTTATGTCCTTCTAAGGGAGAATTGAGGACTAATTGCAAGGGCATCAAGACCTGAAAGTTCGAGATATTAAAAGATCTATACAAAAAAACAATTCCTAGATAATTCTCAAATGCCATGATACAAGGATGATAATTTTTTTAAATTGTGAAACACATTTATATATTAAAAATAAAGAAGGCATATCCTGACCAGGAGCACATGTGCTTTTTATAGATATAAATAGAATTATTAATATTCTCTTATAGCTGCTACTACAAGGTAATAAGACCAAATAAATTATTAGTGTGCAAAATTTCAGTAACAGTGTCGTTACCACATCAACAGACCAAAAAAATTTTTTTCTAATGATATATATATTTTTAAATTCTTTTGTAAAACGACATTTGAAAACTATCCCGCATGTGTTTCTTTTCAATGAAAAATCAAAATTTATTTCAAGGAGAATTTCAAGATTATTTCTCCTTGAAATAAATTTTGATTTTTCATTGAAAAGAAACACATGCGGGATAGTTTTCAAATGTCGTTTTACAATCACAAGCCGCATTATATTATATTGTATTATAAATTCTTCTGTCTGATGATGGTAACAACAACGCTGTTACCAAAATGTCACACACTATTAATTTATTTGGATTAGGTCCTATTTTCTTGTAGCTATAATCCAAATTGTGCTTTATCAGTCTCTTATAGAATTGTAAGAACCACAAAGTATCATATATATAATAAGACCAAATACAAATTAAATGGCGTGTGATGTTTCGGTAACAGCGTTGTTACCATCATCACTACCCAACAGTACTTTTGTCTGATGGTAACAAAGCTGTCACATTCATTAATTTATATTCAGTCTTATTACCTTGTATTTCAACTCCGCCTTTGCTGGTCTCAAGCCCGGATGACAAAGAAAGAGGGGGAGCAGTAACAAGCTCACTAAAAAACCTGGGCTCAGCTGGCCCGGCTGATAGTACCCTGTAAGGGCTCCTGATACAGGATGAACAGCGTGTGTACTCCATGTTAGGAGCAGCTGCACATGGTGTCTGTTCCTCATGTCAGAGGCGGCCATTTCTTTTGGAGCTAAGTCAGTGGCCTGCCACTGAGTAGTGCTCCCAGTCTTAATGACAAACACATTCTACTTCACCCAGTCATGATGGTTGTCAAAAGACACCATCAAGGGTCACAACTTGATATCCTGATATGATTGAGTGGAGAAAAGAAAGAAGAAGAAAAAGACCTTGTATTTCTAATCTATAAGCCAAAGATAAATTATTTTTAAGGTCTGTTCTGGTCCAAAAGCTAACTAGTGTATAATTTAAATAGTACAGTGGTACCTCGACATACGAGTTTAATTCGTTCCGCAACCTTGCTCGTATCTTGAATTACTCGTATCTCGAAGCAAATTTCCCCATACAAAACAATTGAACTACCATTAATCCGTTCCAACCTCCAAAATGTCACCCCAGTTATTTTTGTTACGTGGTTTTAAATAATAAAAACGTATTTATAAATATCAAATATTTATTGCACAAAAACAAAAAAGAGAATGTAAAGAAATAAATTGATATCCTCACTGGTCTTTGCCTTTTTCGCTACATTTTTCTCGCTTTCACCTGTAGGCCGTTTAGAAAAAAACATGTCCAAGGAGGTTTGTTTCTTCCTCCCTCTCAGAATGTTCCGGAAATGAGTTGGGCAAGTGTCATTAAAAAGGTCAGATGCACGACCTGTTGCAACTTTTTCTGGGTGTTTTTTTTCCACGAACTGTGAAACTCTCTCCCACATTCCTAAGATCTCCTTTATCTCACTTGAAGAAATAACCTCCTCCTCTGCCTCCTCAAAACCAATTACTTGCATAACCTCAGTATGCTGCTGTGACTGTAACTCTTGTATCTCCTCAGTCGTCAGTTCCTGGGTGTGCGCGTGATGGCGCGACTGCGTGTTACTACCGAACCGAGCTCGTATCTCGAATTTCGCTCGTAACTAAAAGCAAAAAATCACTTGCTCGTCGGCTCGTATCTCGAAAAACTCGTATGTTGGGGCGCTCGTATGTCGAGGTACCACTGTATTAAGTGCCGTCAATATTTTGCCCACCTGATAAAAACTCCTATAAATGATTGAGAGATGATAAGAACAAAGAAACGAGACTTAGTTGGTTTTGACTTCCACCAGGATCAATAATACACTAACAAGGGCTTAAAACTAGAGTTGATTCTTTGTCCTATTTGAAACACAAAGTAATAAGAAACAAATATATAAATAGTGTGTGATGTTTCAGTAACAATGCTGTTACCAAAATGTCACACACTATTTATTTATTTGGATTTGGTCTTATTACCTTGTGTTTATAATACACTAGCCGAATGACCCAGGCAACGCCCAGGTTTTACCCGATTAAATGTTTTTATTCAAATACTATTCATTACAATTATAAATTGGCGCTGTGGATGTCACTCTTGTGAAACGTCCCGCTCCAAACTTTGTGTCAGAGAAGCGATATTTTTATAAAGAGATAATCTGGCTTTGTGTCTTCTGCTCGAATGAATGTTTTTCTGTTAGAATTTTGTTCCTGCACACTAAAAATGAACTGGCTTCACCCGTGGCCTCAGCTTTTTGGAATTTTTCCTGATATAATTTTGTATCTGATAATCAAACATGATACAGCAATATTGTCATCATCATTTTCTGACTAAAAAAACAACTATTTTTGCCCAGAACCTGTCAATTTTATTTTTTATTGGCTAAAAATCCGATAAATATCTTTTCCAGATTTTTCTCTATGTCCTGTCAAAACACGTTTTACATGTACATTAGGTCAGCTGATATTACCTCCCATCTTCACCGCTAGAGGCGCTGCTTGCGAGCGAAAAGGCAAATTTGCAACGCAATTTGCAAATAACTCGAAGAATATTCGGGATAGAGACCTGAAATTTTCACTATAAGTTTTTCCAGATTCTACTCTATATACTGTTAAAATTTCAGTCAGATTAGTTACGTAATGTGGATGTGTATAGCCGACATAGATACCCACATACATACATACACTGACTTTTATATATATAGGGATAATTCAAATTGTGCCTTATTGTCTTATTACCTTGTGTATCTAATCTTCAATCCAAATTGTATCTCATCATTTTGTCCTATTTTGTTATTGCATTTTTTTTTCTCTTAAGTTTGGAGGTCAAATTTTCAATCAAATAGTATTAATATACTATGTGGAATGCCATAATTGAATAGGTTGGATTTGAAGTAACTCAAGTTGACTTCATCAACCTTTTACTCCTTATTTGGATTTGGTCTTATTACCTTGTGTCTTTAAGTATTAACTAATAATGATAAAGCACAATTTGGATTATAGATTATAATAAAAAAAGAAAATAAGACCTAATTCAAATAATTTATTAGTGTGTGACGTTTCGGCAACAACATTGTCACCATCATCAGACAAAAAAATAAAAGAAATTAGTTTTTTTTTTTATTCTTTTGTCTGATGATGGGGACAATGTTGTTGCTGAAACGTCACACACTAATAAATTATTTGAATTAGGTCTTATTTTCTTTTATTATTAACTAATAATTTATTTTTTAAAACAATTTTTTGCATTTTGCAACATGCATATTGCTATCTTCCCTTCTCCAAATTGAATGGAAATCTTTATTTCTGATTGGATAATTATGAACATATATGACAGTTGAAATGATGTCATAGCAATACATTGTCTGACTTGTTTAAAAACAAATATCTATTTTTTATTTAATCTCATTATAGTTATAGTTTTAGATGGCAGAGTGCTCTGCCATTGTGCTCGTGGTCAGGAGATGCCTTCTTTATTTTTAATATCAACACCTGACCTTTTTATATATTTTTTTTCTATTGTTTTTTTCATGTGTTAAGCGTATTTACGCAAGTTTGGCCTTAAATACCCATTTCTTGGTTTCTCAAGAAGCCTCTGGGATCAAAAATATTTTTGGTCGCAGTGGTACAGCCTACTCCATGCTGACGAGCGCCAACACCGCGGAACGCGTTCGTGGATGGCTTTTCTTGATTTATCAAGGAATTGGGTTGGCCAAATATCACGGAGCAAGTTAAATAAAAGTTTAGTTTATTTTTGCTCTACTAGATGGCGCTCTGCCATCTGTAAAGCACATGTGCTCGTGGTCAGGAGATGCCTTCTTTATTTTTAATATTTATATACATATACAATACATTAGCGTGCCATCTGTTATAAAATTTGAATTATTTTTGAATATTGTTTTTTTTTTTTTTTTAAGAATCATACGTGTCATAAATAGTTCTAATTTCTTATATATATATTTGTGAAAAAAAAAAAAGGATACAAAAGTGAAATTTTGAAAATAGAGCAATCCATAAATAAATCTTTAATTAAAAAGGCATATATTGGATCAAAATATCATTTATTTTACCAATATTTCAGTTGGCTGAACGCCAACCTTTATCAAGGTATTATAACATTTTAATGTGTCAACAACAAACTCAGCACCACATAACGTCAATAGAAAAACGTTCTATTGACGTTATGTGGCGTTGAGTTTTTTATTGACGCACATTAAAATGTTATAATACCTTGATAAAGGTTGGCGTTCAGCCAACTAAAATATTGGTAAAATAAATGATATTTTGATCCAATATATGTCTTTTTATTTGAAAAAAAGTGAAATTGTACTGGGATATGGTGGATAAATTAAGAAAAAAAGACATCTAATCGTGCAAATTTGTTGATGGCTTGCGCCATCTGTCAGAATAAATAGCAACTAATTGTTGATTATGAAAGAGCACAATTTGGATTATAGATTATAGCTACAAGAAAATACTATGGATACATACCCATGTTTTATTTTCTTGTAGCATTTATTGTTGATTATATATATTTTTGCTAATTAAAATCTATGATAAAGAGAAATGGATTTTTAATTTAATGAAGAAAATTGATCAGATATGTTTTTAAGCAGACGATTTTTTTAAATCATCATATTACTCTCATAATTGTTTTTGAATTATTCATTAAATATGAATATATTATTTAAAGGCATTTTTTTCTTTGGCACTTTTTTTTTTGTTTGAAAAATAAATTTAATTTTTTTTTTGACAACTTTTATAGTTTTTATTTTTTAAGCGTGTTATATATAGTCTAACTGGGTCAGTCATTTAATATGCATTTTTTTTTTTAAAGCTAATTTTAATCTTTTTTTTTTTGGTAATGTGAACATTTTATATTTTTATTTTATATATATATTTATTTAATTACACGTTATTTAATTATGTGACACTTTAATTTTTTAATTTATATTTAAAATGAAACGAAAACAAATTTAAAATATGTGAAAAACCAATAAATATATTTTTTTAAATAGAGACAATATGTTGCAAGGAACTTACGATGGTGGAAGAATCTCGTGTAAGGTATGTACGATAAAATATTGAGTTCGTCTGGTGTTTTATAACAATTGGCACATAATATTATAACATTATTAAAAAGTTGCAAATATAGAATGTTTTGTATTTATAGCACATACAAACAAGTCCTCCAAGGTTTGCAGAGTAAAATATCAAAGATTTTTTTTTTTTTCTTGTTGAGGCAATTATTGATGTTTATAAGATTCTATTGATCAAGATGAAATATTTATTTTAAAATGCTATTGATAGTAAAAATGCTAAAATTTATAAATTTGTATTAAATTAGTGCAATATAACCAATTGTGAAAAAATTATTTTGGCATGGTGCTAGTAATTTTCCTATTGTTAATGAATGTAAGATATATGAATAATAAAAATTAATAAGGACTAATGATAAAAATTAATAATCCTTTTATATTTTCTGTATCCCATATTTTAGCATAAGATAAGTGTTCTTTTAAAAGAGTCTAATTTGTATAGTGTAGATATAATTCTTAAGTGTTTTTTTTTTGTTTGTTTTATTATTATTATTATTTTTTTTTAATTCGAAAGGACTTTCTCCAACACACACAACAATCATGAACAGCTTTTTAAAATATTAAGAGAGTCTGAAAGTAATGAATACTTCAATTAGCTATATCGGCCGCCGTTATAAGTTAAAAATAATTGGTGGATTTTTGCAGAATCCTTCTGTGACTTAAACTTTCCATTAATTTTTCTGCTTATACTAAATTGTGTCCCATTCCTAAAATTAGTATTAAGAAAATAATTCTGTTTATTATTGAATGAATTTCACACATGTGGAGCTTCTAGGTGGTAAATCTTAGAGGACAAGAAAAATGAAATTATTTATATAAACAGAAAGACTACCTCTCCCATCATAAAAAAACGCAAAATTTATGCGTCATCTAAATATAATATGTTTACTATAGATCGATTAGGTCACCAATGTATTGTTTGGATTATTTGATAAGTGTGTTACAGAATCTGAGAGTGTGTTCCAAAACAAAGAGAGATGGCCGCCTAGTAACACCCAATGGCAAACAAAATCCCAACCTATACCTAGCTTTTTCAATGAATTGACTTCCCTTGTGATTCCCTGCCTCAACTTTTAAATACGGTAATTATTTATCAAAAGTGATAAAATTAAGATATCATGTTGTTGTTGTTGTTTCTTATCCCCTTGTGTAAAGATTACACGAATTCCATGAGTTCATGCTCCTCGAGCTGTTTTATGATGAGCAGCGGCCTCTCCCAAAGGTCCTGTTTAGTGCATTTAATGCAAGCTAAAATGTGTTCTGGAGCTGCAGGTGCCAAGCTACATTTTGGGCAAGTGGGGTAGATTTTGTTATTATTTTCTATCTTCAATGGCTTGAGATGGGCTGTTCTAAATCTTGTTAGTGTTGTTTGATGCTGTCTATTTCTGATGTTCAGAGCTCCTCCTGGGTTCACTCCACTGTACCAACTGTGCTTAGGTGGGATCCTCCAGTTCTTGTTTATTTTTGTTTTGGCTACTGTCTCTATTTCTTTAAAAGTAAGTTTATTTTTCTGTGGCAAGGGTTCTTTTGTGCCTTTTTTCGCTAGCACATCAGCAGCTTCATTGCCTTCAATTCCAACATGTGAGGGTGATGGGTTCCCCTGGTTTGGATAGTTGAAAAGGGAGGATACACAATGTGACTTATTAAAAGTTTCCTTACTTAAGTATATATATATAGCAAATTAGGCCAACAACCCCATGTATATAACCCGCAGGAAGACCTTAATGTTGTATAATAGCAGCACAGCTGTCAGTGATGCACTATCGGCATATGTCTTTATTTAAATATCTTAAAATTTGGGAACATGTCTATACTGACGAGATATGCTATTTACATAGTAAAATTTAGATAGAGGTGACCTGAAGTTACTTTATAGCCCTTTAAGGCCCATGCGAAATCTAGGTTGTCTACTACACAAAAGGGGGGGGAACCTAGATCTCCATCTATTCTAGCGGGACAAAATATACGAACCCTAACACTCCTTTTAAGTCACTTAAAGCCCTTTAGGGCCCATTCAGAATCTAAATAGATTAGCTTCTGTTCGAAAAAAAAAAA
>CP092863.1:153562626-153707061 GCA_030710605.1 Cordylochernes scorpioides | reverse complement strand
AATTGTTGAGGGTTTGTTGGAACAAGGTTTCTGAGAGAGATGTCTTCAGGGGTAATAAAGAAAGGACAGAAACGTGTTCCTTACAGAGCTACGTTAGAACAACTGGGTGATTCACACAGGACGTGTAGGCGTGACCACTTGATTACGTACAAAAAAAAAAAAAAAAAAAAAAAACTGGTAAAATAAGTGATGCATCTTTTTGTCGTATTTCTCTCATCTTTAAGAAAATATTCTCCATTTCCTATTTAAAAAGGATAAGCTAATAAGTAAGGAAATCCGTGTCTATCTATGGCTACAGGGGTTATGAAGAAAAAACTTACCAATTTTTGTGTAAGTGTGAATGGGTGTGTGCGTGAAATTATCCAGTTCCATTTGAAATACACTCATGGACAAAACTTAAGGAAGTTGTACCTTTTACCATGTATATCGGAATTGAGACAATAACTCTGAAAGATATTACAGTGACCTTTATTGAAGACACACGAGATAACCAATATACACTCATGGACAAAACTTAAGGAAGTTGTACCTTTCAGCATGTATATCGGGATTGAGACAATAACTCTGAAAGATATTACAGTGACCTTTATTGAAGACACACGAGATAACCAATATACACTCATAGACAAAACTTAAGGAAGTTGTACCTTTTACCATGTATATCGGGATTGAGACAATAACTCTGAAAGATATTACAGTGACCTTTATTGAAGACACACGAGATAACCAAGTGTAAACAATCTCTGTCTCCTTAAAAGAAAAAAAAAAGTAGACAACCGGCCACATCAAAGACTTTCCACTTCCTTAAGTTTTCTCCATTTCTTTTTTTTTTAATACAGTGTGTTTTTACCCTCTCCCATAACTGACAGTAAATTATATATAACAAAGATACCTATATATTGTATCTATGTAATTATATATTTACATATTTCCCATGTAACTGTGTAAACTCGAATTTCTTTCTCCTTTTTTTTTTTTCTCTCTCTCCCAACTCAATTTCTGTATGATCTCACAGGAGAATTCGAGACTAAATAACGGTTGTTGTGAGTTGATTGAAATAATGAGTTAGTTTCTATTTTAATGCCTAGTATATTATGTATTGGATATATACAACACAGTAATTGAAGTGGAGTAAGTATCATATGGTTTCTCTCTAACTAAGCGTATGTTATCAATAAGTTAAACAAAACATCTAGGGCTGCGTATCTTTTATTACATGAATATAAAACGAGCTTTCGGGCTCATACGCAGCCCTAGATGCTTTGTTTAACTTATTTATAAATCTAACAGGTTTTTTTCTATTGATCTTAAGCGTAAGTTGTTTGGGGTATAGCTTTTGTTGAACATGGCACCATGATATAGGCACACTTTGGTGATAATCTTACTTTGTCTGTAATTTGAGGCTGTTCCTAACATGGAAGCCTTTGCTGCTGACTCTAACATGAGTACAGATGCAGTTCCTCCGTATCCCTGGAGTGTGACCCTTGCTGAGGTCTATCAACCGGGTCAGTTGAACTCAGATTTTTAAAGAGGTGTTTCTCCTCTTCTAACAATGCTGCTGTTGGTCTGTGACTGCTTATTGGTCAGAGTTATTCTGCTTGTTTCACAGCTGGCCTTCATATCTGAAGGTTGTTCCCCTATTGGTCACCTGTAGCAGTCAGCTCTGCCGAGGAAACTTAGAATATGATGATAAGGTGTGGATTATAGATTATAATTCATTCAGTACTTTTGTCTGATGATGGTAACAACAACAACAACAACAACAAAAAACCTTTATTTAGGGCCACTCGCCCTATACAGGATTCGCCAGTTCACAAGGGATAGGGAGAACACTGTGAGGCCTTTTTCCGGGATATAGTCTTGTGGAATCCAAATATCGCCATCGCTATATACCTATTCTTTGATATTTCATTAATCAGTGCCGGAAATGAAGGACAAAGTTGCCCCGTTATGATGATGGTAACAACACTGTCACCAAAACGTCGCACACTATTTATTTGGATTTGATCTTATTACCTGGTGTTTATAATCTATACATTCAGTACTTTTGTCTGAAGATGGTAACAACACTGTTACCGAAACGTCACACACTATTTATTTGGATTTGATCTTATTACCTTGTGTTTATATTCTATACATTCAGTACTTTTGTCTGATGATGGTAACAACACTGTTACCGAAACGTCACACACTATTTATTTAGATTTGATCTTATTACCTGGTGTTTATAATCTATACATTCAGTACTTTTGTCTGAAGATGGTAACAACACTGTTACCGAAACGTCACACACTATTTATTTAGATTTGATCTTATTACCTGGTGTTTATAATCTATACATTCAGTACTTTTGTCTGAAGATGGTAACAACACTGTTACCGAAACGTCACACACTATTTATTTGGTCTTATTACCTTGTGTTTAGTATGATAATAAGTAGCGTTTCCAAATATATTCTGTTATAAAAAAAAAGGTATTGAATGATTGCCATAATGGCGGGTATACGGAATGTTATAACAGACGATGTAACCTGTGATAAGAAAACAGAAGATAGAATCACTTATGAAGAATGTCCTTGGTAGGGGACGGACGTCCAGAAATGACCCGCATTGCCCCGAGGGGGGGAGCGGTATTGTTTCCAGTCCCTTATCTCAGCGCCATTGTCGCACTTCTTCTGGGAACGACCAGCCAAACTGTTCTAATGGCATTCCTTCTTTCTCCACCGGGGTAACGGCAAAGTTGGCTCCTTCTATAGGACGTGCTTACAATTCTTGGACAGCTTGATTCCAATCTCCATATTGCCATCTTAAGACGTACTGAAGCATTTATGAGGAGTAAACACTTATTTAAAAAAAAATAGCTGATTCCCTTTTCTTCAATGTTCTAATTACATATATGTATTTTTAAAATAGAGCAATCCATAGATAAATCTTTAATTAATTCAGTTGGCGTTCATCCAACTGAAATATTGGTAAAATAAATGATATTTTGATCCAATATATGCCTTTTTAATCAAACATATATGTATATTACATATTTGTAAATATGCAAATTACATATATGCATATTATACAATTACAACAACAACAACAACAACAAAAAAGCCTTTATTTAGGGTCACTGACCCTATACAGGATTCACCAGAGGTATGCATAAGAACAAAGCAGTGAGACAACGGAAATAGCGATATATACAGAGTAAAAAGAGAAAGAAAAAAAAAAAAAAACAAGAAAAGGAAAAAAAAAAATAATAATAAGAAAGAGGGAAGCAAGAAATCAACACAAAAAGAGTAGCAGTAAGAAAGTGAGGAGTGAGTATCACTTGGCCTTCTTCTGAGATATGGACTTGTGGAAACCATAAAACGCCGTAGCAATATACTTATTCTGGGTCATATTGTCAATTATTGATGGAAGTGAAGCACAGAGTTGCCCAGTTTTGAGCATAAGGGTTCTTCTTTCTTCTTTCAGAGCAGAGCAATCAAAAATATAGTGAGTGATTTCCTTTTGTAGTTTTGAATTACAGAAGGTACAAGTCGGGTCCTCACCGCAGAGCATCTTGGTGTGGTTTTCTCTAAAAAAACTTGAAAGTATTCTAACTTGTGCGAGTAGTCTTACAACCGGGAAAGGAAAATCCCCTAAAAGGTATCCCTCCGTCATGAAAGATATGTGAATGTCTTTGTAGTGAGAGTATAGCTTAGATTTATCCATTCTTGTAAGGTCGTTTTGTATAGATTGGTCTGCCGCTGTTTTTAAGAGCCCTGTAATCGCGCTCCTCAGCGTTTCAGGGTCATCACAGGAAACAAGTGCAGGGGATCCATTATCGTTAAGCAGATTAGTGAGCTTTTTAATGAAACCGATGGGTGTGCCCGAAGCATTAGAGAGTTCCCGTGTTCTATTAAAACATATACGTGGCAATCTGTCACTGCTCATATTCAACACCCGCAGCCAATACTTCAGGGTTAATTTTAAGGCTATACAATTACATATATGTATGCATATTACATATTTGTACATATGCAAATTACACAATTACATATATGCATATTATACAATTACATATATGTACAGATATATGCATATTACATATTTGTGTACATATATGCATATTATACACTTACATATATGTACATATATATGCTACACTGATGGGTTGAATTTTAGAAATGGTATTCAAGTAAACTATGGTCATTAGCTTTTGAAATAGTAGAACTTCATATTTTTAAAAAGATTGCTTTAATGGCCCCCGATTCTTGCAAAAGTCCAACCCTCAAAAGTGAGTTCAAGTAACCAAACTGAAACTGGCACATGTGTAAAAGTCGAACTTGGCTTTCTACATGTGTAGACATGTGGTGTACAGTAAATTCAATGGTTATCGACCCCATCATGGCCACGTGTACTTGAGAGATTGGTAGATAAAATGACTGTCTTATCATCTTACAATGAGCATCTTAATTGTATATAGAGCAAACGTCAGCGCAATGACTAATACCAGCAGAGACATTGTCACATAGAGGGTGACAGACATTCAATGTCCCCCCTCGTGTTTGACGTGCTTGCCCCAAACATTTCATCAGATCTGACGACACCGTCTTTTGGCAGTCCCCCCCCCCCCTGCCCAGCTGGTGGGGGCCCCGTTATGTTCCTGGCTGCTCTCCCGTTTGGTTGGTTCTCAGTGGTCAATATGTAAATGGTGCATATAGGCTCTAAAGTTGCATATATGCATTAGTTGCATATGTACTTTAGTTGCATATATGCTTTAGTTGCACACACACAACACACACACACAAAAGCCTTTATTAAGACACACAGGTCTTACAGAGGATTCTCCTTGGGGTTACAAAACGGAGAAACCTATGAAAGTGGGAAATAAAAAATGGAGAAAGATTATATACATTTGGTAAATATATACAGATTATAAGAAAGAATAAAAATGAGAAGAATAAAAAAAATCAAAAAAAGAAAAAAAAATTTTTTTGGAAATATGGATGGGAGAAGTGGAGAGCGAAAAGAGGAAAGAAAACAGGTATATGCTTTAGTTGCATATATATGCATTAGTTGCATATATGCTTTAGTTGCATATATATGCATTAGTTGCATATATATACATTAGTTGCATATGTGCTTTAGTTGCATATATATGTATTAGTTGCATATGTGTGCTTTAGTTGCATATAGGAATTAGTTGCATATATATGCATTAGTTCCATATGTGTGCTTTAGTTGCATATATGAATTAGTTGCATATATGAATTAGTTGCATATATATGCATTAGTTGCATATATGAATATATGCATTAGTTGCAAATACCAATATATGCATTATTTGTATATTGTTGCATATATGCATGGATGACCTTACTTTAAGGGATCATTTCTAAAGTTACGTACTTCATTTCTATAATTGCATATCTCTTCTCTTTTTTTGTTCTATATTTACATATTTCCCATGTAACTCTGTAAATTCGAATTATTTCTCCCTCTTTTTTCCCCCACTCCACTGTATTTCTAAGGAGAATCTGTATATAAGACTGTATAAAATCAGTCGCTAACTACCCACCATGATTATCATAGCCTGTACCATGTGTAGACATGTGGTGTACTTACAGTAAAAGCAGTCGCTAACTACCCACCATGATTATTATGACGTACTTGGAATAAGTATCATCATCATCATCATATTCACAGAAAGGCCACGTTGGATCACCTCTATGTTACAAATTCTGTTAAGTTTTGACCACTCACACTCTCGATGTAACCCAGATTCCTGGAGGGAATTTTGACCAATGACACTCTCGGTGTAAGCAGGATTCCTGAAGCCAGTTTTGACCAATGAGAAGATGGACAGAATGCGACTTATCGGTGACGTCAAAGATTATCTGTGACGACGAGATTAAGAAAATAGGTGTGAGATAAGATATCGTGGTGCTGTAATCACACACTATGCAACACTTCCACTTTGCATACTTCCTTCCACCGATACAACGGCCGAACTTATCGACTATTTAAATGGAGGGCAATTCTTCATTATCTGTTTGTTGGTCAGTTTGACATGTTGAGTATCAAAGCATTTTCCTATTTTCATTCTATTGAACACCGTTTTAAATCAAAGTTTGCATATTGTTGCATATATACAATATATATGTTGCATATCTGTACCTAATGTTGCATATTTTTGAATATATGCGTTAATATATTATGCATATCTGTACTTAATGTTGTATATTTTTGCTTTTCTGTTGCGTATTGTTGCATACATGTTGCACATTATTGCCTATCTGTTGTATATTGTTGCATATAGGCTGATTATTGTTGCATGTATGTTGTCTATTGTTCAAAACTCTTGTTTTTGTGAAGGGGCTTGAGAAAGATAGGTCACAAGAGTAAAAGCTTCATATATTTGTTCACTATATCTTTATCTTTATCTTTATATCTTTATATATATATATATATATATATATATATATATATATATATAAAAGTCAATTTCTGTCTGTCTGTCTGTTTCGCGATAAACTCAAAAACTACTGAACCAATTGGTACCAAATTTTGCATGTCGCTTTTTATAAACCTGAGGAAAATTTTCGGCTGCATTTTGATTAGTATTTTTGGCTATTTCTTTTTTTCATTTGAAGAACTTTTTTTTACGCGGACTAATCCGGAATGGAATGAATACCTAAATATGGCCATTTTTTTAAAGCATCGGTGGTTCAGTGGTAGAATGCTCGCCTGCCACACGGGCGGCCAGGGTTCGATTCCCGGCCGATGCATTTTTTTTAAAACAATTTTTAAAACTCATTTATATTATATCTTCTATATATATAAAAATGAATGTTTGTATGTATGTTTGTTTGTTTGTTGGTTTGTATGTCCGGTATACAAATTCGCAGTAGTTCACTAATTCAAACCAAAATTTCCATACATAGGTAAAAAAATACGGGGAAGACGATAGGCTATTTTAAAAAAATATATAAATCAATTATTAAAACTATATATTATTAGTCAGAAAATGATGATGACGATATTGCTGTATCATGTAAGATTATCAGATACAAAATTATATCGGGGAAAAATTCCAAAAAGCAGAGACCACGGGTGAAACCAGCTCATTATTTTGTACGCAGGAACAAAATTCTAACAGAAAAACATTCATTCGAGCAGAAAACAAAAGCCAGATCATCTTTCTATAAAAATATCGCTTCTCAGACAAAAAGTTTGGAGCGGGACGTTTCACAAGAGTGACATCCACGCCGCCAATTTATAATTGTAACGAATAGTATTTAAATAAAAACATTTAATCGGATAAAACCCGGGCGTTGCCCGGGTCATTCGGCTAGTTAAACACAAAACCCAATATATATATAAAAAATAAAAACTTATGTCCATAGTTTACTTAAATACATAACCAAGATTCGATCCTTCAGTATAACATATATAAACAGAATGATCCAATACAGTATTAGAACTCTAAAAATCTGTATGATAGATTAAATTGGCGAAACCGCTGTGAGGGTTTACCACTAAAAAGCCAAGCCCTTCCAATATTTTTCATCGCAGTAAACACAGTAAAAAAAATTGTTTTTTTTTTTTCTTGTAAAAGAAATAGTCGTGCACAATAATTTCGTTTAATATTGGTATAATCGAATCAATTTTGTATTAGAACGTAAAAAAAAACAACGAATTAAACAAAATTATTAAGTGTCAGGTTTTGTATTCCAAGTTCATGATTTCATCAAACGGAAGCGATCTTGTGGAAAGATAATGAAGACAGCCATTACGTCTGCGACGGTTAATGAAATAATAAAAAAGGAGATAATGGTTAGACTCGTGGATCTAAATGACGGAGGGATGATGTCTTTTTTTGCCCAATGTCTCCATTGGATGAGATAGTAGGTCGCTAAATGTGCCCTGGTGGTGGTTTTTTTTACCTACTGGGTGCCTAGACTGGTCCCTATCTACATATTGTTTTGTTGCATAGTGTAGTTACATATTTGTTTTATTGTTGTTACAGTAGAACTACCTCTCTGACAACACCTAGTCACAGAGTGTTCTTTAGGGAGAGGTGTCCTCTTACTGGAGAGTTGCTACAGTAGAACTACCTCTCTGACAACACCTAGTTACAGAGTGTCTTTTAGGTGTCCTCTTACTGGAGAGTTGCTACAGTAGAACTACCTCTCTGACAACACCTAGTTACAGAGTGTCCTTTAGGTGTCCCCTTACTGGAGAGTTGCTACAGTAGAACTACCTCTCTGACAACACCTAGTTACAGAGTGTCCTTTAGGGAGAGATGTCCTCTTACTGGAGAGTTGCTACAGTAGAACTACCTCTCTGACAACACCTAGTTACAGAGTGTCCTTTAGGGAGAGATGTCCTCTTACTGGAGAGTTGCTACAGTAGAACTACCTCTCTGACAACACCTAGTTACAGAGTGTCCTTTAGGGAGAGATGTCCTCTTACTGGAGAGTTGCTACAGTAGAACTACCTCTCCGTAAAGGTCAACACCTAGTTACATAACCAAAGTGTCCTTTAGAGAGGTGTTTTCCTACCGGAGAGTTTCTAAATACAAATTTGTTTGGAAAATATGCACATATGTAGATTATGTTGATATGTATTTCACGTTGATACGTTATAAGAAGAAGCCAACATGTTGTCGCATGGGAAAATAGAGGAGGATGGATGCAAATTGTTTGGGTTCACTCGCGGTCGCCCGAGAGCCCATCCTAACTAACCAATGGAATAGTTACGGTGTAGTTATCATAACCAATCATAACTGTAGTTACAAGGAGTCCAAAATTAGAACACCTCCTGTAATACATCAATGGAATCTCCCTTTTTATCTTCTTCTTTGGCAGGTGGCGATAATATTTCCGTCTGACGTCATCCTTTACAATGGCTCTGTGTGAACACTTACATATCCCTCTCCATTCTTCCTCGTAAATATGTAAATATGTTTTGAAAATAGAGCAATCCATAAATAAATCTTTAATTAAAAAGGCATATATTGGATCAGAATATCATTTATTTTACCAATATTCAGTTGGCTGAACGCCAACCTTTATCAAGGTATTATAACATATTTAATGTGTGTCAACAACAAACTCAGCGCCACATCTGATGTGAGGTTGTTGTTGACACACATTAAAATGTTATAATACCTTGATAAAGGTTGGCTTTCAGCCAACTGAAATATTGGTAAAATAAATAATATTTTTATCCAATATATGCTTTTTTAATTAAATACAAATATGTATTCAAATTTACACACAAAAGCGTTTATTGAGACATATAGTCTTATTTCAGCAACAACAAACGCTTTATATATTTCTATCGTTCCTTTTTTTTTTCTTTTTTTTTTTCTTTGAATGCAAATCTACTAATATGTGTAAATATGCAGATATGTATATATAGATGGAAATATTGGCTGGAGGATTTTGGCCATAGATTTGGTCTAGTCACTTTGCCAGATAAACATCTCTTTGGCAGATTGTGAAGATTCCATTAGATGCCTTGTGGATCTCATAAGATAATATATAATATATTTAATTATCATATATAAAGTTTTATTTCAAGTTTTACATATAACTATTTTAAACATTGACATCGTGAATAAGCAGTGAGTCAAATTTGATGCTTGAGAAGGTTAGCTGAAGATTTAAAGAATGTATGTTTGAGAAAATGTGGAAGAGAGGCTTCCAAATTCATATATTATATGTATTATTTACGAACGGAAAAAATATGTCCAGGGTAGCCTAGTGGACATGGCATCTGCCCGGTAAACGGAACACTGTGGGTTCGATTCCCATCCCTGGACACTTTTATTTTTCCGTTTATCATTACTCTTCACAATTCATCCTTTCATACCTCATCCCTAAGGTTAGAAATAATCGTTATTTCTCCTTGGGATAAATTTGGATTTTTCGTTGAAAAGAAACTCATGCGGGATAATCTTTAAATGTCGTTTTACAATCACAAGCCGCATTATATTGTATTATAAAGTAAGATAGTGTATTAAATGATTATGTATGCGTAGATATATGCGTTTTGTTGTATAATATGCAACACAAAATATTGCATATTGGTTGCTAAGAGGTATTTTGATATCTCACAGAATCACCGACTGTTTCCTGACCTTCTTCTAATCCGATTGTCCAATCTGTTTGGTCTTATTGGCATTCATATCTCGCGACATGTCAGGTTGGATGGATTCCTATGGAAATGTCTTTATTTACGGGTCTGCTAGCTAGAATGGATGATTTTTGAGCCCCAATGGAGGCATAAAGTGGAATATATACAAAGCACTATATACATTATATATAAAATGAAAGGATTTAAAAGCACGAATGTTTCTTTTATACACAAAATGCAAACTTCTACTGTCCTTACTGCGATGAAAAAATATATTGGGAGGGCTTGGCTTATCAGTGGTGAACCCTCCCAGCGGTTTCATCAATTTAATCTACCAGACCGCTTCTCAGAGCTCTAATACTGTATTGGATGATTCTGCTTATATACTCAGCACTGAAGGGTGGAATGAAGAGGGTGCGGCAAATCATCCAGATGGCACAAGAACCTATAAAGCATGCATAAACTGTCCTGGTGTGGAACTAACACCTACTCACATATTCTCATGCCCAGCAATGGCCGCAGCCTTGCAGAAAATTGACATGGACCCAGAGCAGCAGCTTTACACACCCAAGATAGTGGACATTGCTGCTGCTGTGATGGAGATGCATGGAGACTTCTGAGACTCTTCTTTGGACACGACAACAACAACAACTGAAGGGTGGAATCTCATAAATGGTTTCAAGAAAACTATGTACATAAGCTTATAGGACAGTAGAAGCCCTCCCAACATATTTTTCATCGCAGTAAGGACAGTAGAAGTTTGTATTGTGTATAAAAGAAACATTCGAGCTTTTAATCCTTTCATTTTATATGTATAGATGGCGCGCTATTGCTTTGTGTTAACTCGTATATACATTGCACCGTTAGAGGGGGATGGGTGGCCAGGAGATCATTGCCAGGCGAGGCCAGGAGAGAAGGTCATTTATTCCTATTATCGACGGCAAAAAGATTTCCCCAGAAGAAGAACGACACTAACGGTCGAAATGTCGGGAGGTTTTATTACCCACAAGGTTATATTTGTGTCTGTTTACCTTAACGTGATGGTTTACAAAAGGCTAAAAAAAGTCTCGCTTGAGACTGAACCAGATGTCGGTCTCTCACACCATGCTCACATACCATATCTGTAAAATAAAGAGTACCTCTCCCTTTAAAATTTGACGTTGAAAACTAATCGCCATCTATGAACGCGTCCATAAATTGTAGACTCGAGTCGTTGACAAGGTCACAATACCAGATTCAGTGAATTGATGGTCGAGGCAACCTTTATATTTTCATATATCAATATCCTGCGGGCAAAATGTCCATTTATAACATGGCTGGTTTTCCTCAAGGGGAAGGTCGGACAGGAAGGTCTTTCGGATGAACAGAAGCCCAGCAACCATCTAAGTTAGACAATAGACAATTGACATAATTTATTTACATCTTATCAACAACAACAACAAACAACAACAAAAAAGCCTTTATTTAGGGTCACTGACCCTATACAGGATTCACCAGAGGTATGCATAAGAACAAAGCAGTGAGACAACGGAAATAGCGATATATACAGAGTAAAAAGAGAAAGAAAAAAAAAAAAAACAAGAAAAGGAAAAAAAAAAAATAATAATAAGAAAGAGGGAAGCAAGAAATCAACACAAAAAGAGTAGCAGTAAGAAAGTGAGGAGTGAGTATCACTTGGCCTTCTTCTGAGATATGGACTTGTGGAAACCATAAAACGCCGTAGCAATATACTTATTCTGGGTCATATTGTCAATTATTGATGGAAGTGAAGCACATTTACATCTTATCAACATATGCAAAAGTGTACAGTCTGTACTGTTATTTAAAAAGATTATTATATACAACACATAACACTATGTACAATGAATATGGCGGCTGCAGAGTTTGGTGGAGTCTGAGTTAGATAACCCCCGCCGTCCTACCTTGCCCAATATGTAATTGTTGCCAACCCTGTTACATATTTGGACGCTATGCAAATTAATATTCCATTAAGATGTTTTAGAGTTAAATGCTGCATCTCAATGGATGAAAGCAAACAAACATTATATTATACGCATTTTAAAAAATCGCAATAAGTTATTTTTATTTACACTCATGGACAAAACTTAAGGAAGTTGTACCTTTCAGCATGTATATCGGGATTGAGACAATAACTCTGAAAGATATTACAGTGACCTTTATTGAAGACACACGAGATAACCAATATACACTCATGGACAAAACTTAAGGAAGTTGTACCTTTTATCATGTATATCGGGATTGAGATAATAACTCTGAAATATATTACAGTGACCTTTATTGAAGACAACACGAGATAACCAATATACACTCATGGACAAAACTTAAGGAAGTTGTACCTTTTAACATGTATATCGGGATTGAGACAATAACTCTGAAATATATTACAGTGACCTTTATTGAAGACACACGAGATAACCAATATACACTCATGGACAAAACTTAAGGAAGTTGTACCTTTCAGCATGTATATCGGGATTGAGACAATAACTCTGAAAGATATTACAGTGACCTTTATTGAAGACAACACGAGATAACCAATATACACTCATGGACAAAACTTAAGGAAGTTGTACCTTTCAGCATGTATATCGGGATTGAGACAATAACTCAGAAAGATATTACAGTGACTTTTATTGAAGACACACGAGATAACCAATATACACTCATGGGCAAAACTAAAGGAAGTTGTACCTTTTACCATGTATATCGGGATTCAGACAATAACTCTGAAAGATATTACAGTGACCTTTATTGAAGACAACACGAGATAACCAATATACACTCATGGGCAAAACTAAAGGAAGTTGTACCTTTTACCATGTATATCGGGATTCAGACAATAACTCTGAAAGATATTACAGTGACCTTTATTGAAGACACACGAGATAACCAATATACACTCATGGGCAAAACTAAAGGAAGTTGTACCTTTTACCATGTATATCGGGATTCAGACAATAACTCTGAAAGATATTACAGTGACCTTTATTGAAGACAACACGAGATAACCAAGTGTGAACAACCTCTGTCTCCTTAAAAAATATATATTGACGACTGGCGATATCAAAATTTGAAACTTTCTTAAGTTTTGCCAATGAGAGTGTATTGCGAGAAAGGATTTATCTTTATTTCAATATTTCTTTCATTTGTTAAACATTGTATTCAGTATAGAGGAAAAGAAGATTGACCCAATGTCAAAACGAGTTGACATACCAAACCCAAATGTCACCTGGAACAAGATAAGATTTAAAAAAAAAGCTATCTCTGTGAATGGGTCTTCCGTGTTCTCTGGATTGTGTGGTATCTTTCGTTTTTTATATATTTTTTTATTTATAAAGCAATAACCCGCCATCTATATATGTTGTTGTTACTTATTCCTTAAGTCGTTTAAACGATCTCCATTAGGTTCCATTGTCTTTCTATTATAGTCCTGGGGTTTTCCCAGAGGTCTTTTTTGGAAGATTTGATACAATTCAATAGATGTTCAGGACTGGCTGGTTGGGAATCACATTTGGGGTATTTCAGGAATGTTTTGATATTTTTCCATTATATTTGAGCATTCTAAGATGTTCGTAATCTTGAAATCGCCGTTTGTTCTTCCTTAGTAAACGTGTGGAAAGAAGATTCGTTAGGAATGGGGGTGCACCAGGGGTGGTTTACCAAGTGTATCAATAAAATACTTTGAATTGTCAATTGTCCAATTGAAGAAACCAGACGTAAAGGCTGCTATGGAACATATCCCAACCTGGCCAACAAATCAATGAAGCAAAGATGTCTACAGCCATTTCAAAATCAAGACGCTCTTCATTAGCAATGCCTTTTCACCATTATTGTAGCGACAGGTTCAAACCTGACCAAAACGCCAAAGATATTAATCATTTTATTCACGATCAAACGTTGTACTGTACGTATTACATCCCAAAACACGACGCCAGCCATCTCTGTCTTGAGCTCCATGTACCATCTCGGTGACCATTAAGCCAGTGAGTTCCTTTAATTGGTCCATGAAGCGTGTCGGTGGGCATCTAGGTATGTATCACCCAGACGTCAAAGAGATATAGGGACCTACAATCAATTAATCAGGCCAACCCATCAATAAAGTGAGAGAGGGGCCCCAATATTTTTCCAATACTTCCTGGATAGGTTAAAACCTGTTTGAAACCCCCAAAGGGATAAAAGAGGGCCACGATCAGCTAACCTGATCGACACAAACTACAAGAATCCTACAAACAAAGGACTTTGACAATCACAATGTAGACACTATGCAATTAGCCGTGCTATGCATACATATCTACATATTCTCAAGACAAGTTCCAACCTGATCAACCCAACAGTAAAGAGGTGAAGAGGCCTACAATCCATTAATCTGGCCGTTCCATCAGTAAAGAGGCCCGTAGTTATTTCAAGCGACCCAATACTTCCTGGACAGGTTCAAACCTGACCGAAACCCCAAAGAGGCCACAAATCCGCTAATCGATTCGATACAACGACAAGACGTCTACAACCAAAGTGTTTCACGATGTAGACACCCACAATTAGTGGTCCTCTACGTCTCTCTATATCCTCAAGACAGGTTCCAACCTGGCAGAAGAGGGGCCACAATCAACCAATCTGGCCAATACAACAACAAGAAGCCTACAACCAAAAATGATTCACAATGTAGACACCCACAATTAGCAATCCTCCGCGTCTCTATATCCTCAAGACAGGATCCAACCTGACCAAAACCCCGAAGAGGCCACAAATCAGCCAATCTGGCCCATACAACAACAAGAAGCCTATAACCAATGCATACACCCACAATTAGCGGTCCCCCACATCTCTCTATATCCTCAAGACAGGTTTCAACCTGACCAAAGAGGCCACAATAAGCTTATCGGACCGATACAACAGCGAAGAGAATGAAACTCTATGCCCAGGACAAGTTGCCTGGAGTAAGGCCCCATGGCGCGACCAACGAGGGCGTGGAAAGAGAACGTCCCCTCCCCCCCTCGGATTATCCGACCTCGCCACAGTTCGGCCAAGGTCGGGGGTGATTGGTTGAGAAACCAAATCATCTGTACTGGTGGTAGCGATATACGAGGGGAGAACGGCACAAAGCCTTGGGGGAGGGAGGGAAATATAAGAAGATGGTTGATTACTTGAGAAGAAGAAAAAATGGTAAAATTCTAATAGGATTCTAAGAGAATCATCCATTGAGAAATATACAAGATAAGTATTTTTGTTGTTGTTCTGTCCAATGAAGAGCCTCAGATATCTCCTTGTATCTCTATCACAGCAATGTTCTCTATCTTGGGTGTGTAAAGTTCTGGGTCAATTTTCTGTTGTTGTCGTGTCCAATGAAGAACCTCAGATATCTCCTTGCATCTCTATCAAAGCAGTCGCAAGATAATTCAACAAAATATAAAGATCAAATATGCGAAATAAACTCTCTCTGGGAGAAGAATTACATAAACAAGACTCAGAGCGAAACACTATAAAGGAATGGCAATACATCCAGATGACACAAGAACCTATAGGACAATTGTCCTGGTTCTTGCCCAGCAATGGCCGCAGCCTTGCAGAAAATTGACATAGACCCAGAGCAGCAGTTTTACACACCCAAGATAGAGGATGTTGCTGTGATAGAAATGTACGGAGACATCTGAGGCTCTTCATTGGACACGACGACAACAACAACAGAAAATTGACCCAGAACTTTACACACCCAAGATAGAGAACATTGCTGTGATAGAGATGTACGGAGACATCTTAGGCTCTTCATTGGACACAACAACAACAACAGAAAATTGACCCAGAACTTTACACACCCAAGATAGAGAACATTACTGTGATAGAGATGTACGGAGACATCTGAGGTTCTTCATTGGACACAACAACAATAAAACCATCTTTTGGATCATGTGATGTCACCCAGCAATCAGAATACATCAAGGAATCATCTGAAGTTGACAGTGAAGTCCATGAAAATAAAATTTTGTCATTTTATCCAAATATTACAATCATGCTTTAAAATTGAAACCTCTTTAGTCACATAATGTTCCATCTGCTAAAACCCAATCTAGAAGATTAACTCGACTGATTAAGATCATTAGAACGAAACCGGGCGTTCGGAATTTTCCAAAAGTGGTGTAATGAAGCATATCCTATACCGCTAGATTATAGAGACGGTCAAAGATGGCGCCCTAGTTTAGTCGTCTGTTTTGGATAGGCTAAACGTTTCTTGTTGTTTCTAAGCTTTTTGTTGCTGTTGTTTTTATCTCCAAATTATAATTATTAACTGTAAAACAGATTGTTCTTTATGCATAATCATAGAACAATACATATCCGGCACTGTTGAGTGTTACCTGTGGTGTTTTATGCAAACTATGTGTAATAGAGGTGCCAATATGTAAATAGGTCAAGTCGTTTTGGACGATGCCAGCCTGTGTCAATCAACACTACGCTGAACCATAAATGGATAAACTGAGAAGATATTTCTTCCGAAGAAGAGTTTCAAAATCTCGTTGGGAAAGTCCAAGATTGGGGGAGAAGGAAGTGGAGAAAAAAAAAAAAAGATGTTGATAAAGAAAGAAATCAATGTAAAGCATGTATATGCAACACTCTGGGTTAGATTGAAGTTAAAAAACAAATTAAATGGAAAGTCGATCTTTTGATTGATGTTGCGTCATCCAAGGGCATACTGGGGGCGCCTGACCTAGTTAACTGTAGGGGGGTGGGGGGTGGTCAGTTGGGGGGTGGTTGACCTACGGGACACTCCCTCCTCCCTCTTTGAGGGGGCATTCCTTGATAACTCTACCGTAGGTCTTCCTTGCTGGGTCTGTAGACACAATACTCTACCATAGGTCTTCCTTGCTGGGATTGAACACATAAGCCAATGAACTCTAACTTGCGTCTTCCTTGCTAGGTCTGTAGACACAAGACCAGGAAACTCTACCTCGTGTCTTCCTTGCTAGGTCTGTAGACACAAGACTCTACCCCGTGTCTTGCTTGCTAGGAGGGTAGACACAAGACCAGGTATTCATGTATTCCTTGCTGGAATTGAAGACATAAGCCAATGAACTCCAACTTGCGTCTTTTTTGCTAGGTCTGTAGACACAAGACTTTACCTCGTGTCTTCCTTGCTAGGATTGAAGACATATGCCAATGAACTCTAACTCGTGTCTTCCTCGCCTGAAGACACAAGACCAGGGAATTCTACCAGGTATCTTCCTTTCTGAGTCTGTATACACAAGCCAGGAAACTCCTTCCTTGCTGTGTCTGTAGACACAAGACTCTACCTCGTGTCTTCCTTGCTAGACCTGTAGACACAAGACTCTACCTCGTGTCTTCCTCACTAAGCCTGAAGACACAATACCAGATGTCTTCCTTGCTGGAATTAAATACACAGCTCCTCGTTGCCCGAAGGGGGAAAAAAAAGACCCACAAACCTGTCATCTCTCCTGCACGCATACACCCAGATCCTCGAGGAAGTGGAAATGTTCAGCCCCCATTTGCATATCATTCTCTTTGCTAATCTAATCTCTTTATCATCTCTTTTGTTGTTCATTGGCGACACCGTACACGTGAAGTCTTATGAGGTGTTTTGTGGGTTTTGTCCCCATTCGGCAATCTTTTCAATTATTATTTTACCTAGCGTACACGTGGGGTACAGACCATGATAATCATGGTGGGTAGTTAGTGACTGCTTTTTACTGTAAGCGCACCACATGTCTACACATGGTACAGGCCATGATAATCATGGTGGGTAGTTAGTGACTGCTTTTTACTGTAAGCGCACCACATGTCTACACATGGTACAGGCCATGATAATCATGGTGGGTAGTTAGTGACTGCTTTTTACTGTAAGCGCACCACATGTCTACACATGGTACAGGCCATGATAATCATGGTGGGTAGTTAGTGACTGCTTTTTACTGTAAGCGCACCACATGTCTACACATGGTACAGGCCATGATAATCATGGTGGGTAGTTAGTGACTGCTTTTTACTGTAAGTACACACATGTCTATCTATACACGTGAAAAGCAGTTCGAATTTTGCATTTACAAATGTGCCAGAGCCCCGTTTGGTTACTTACATTCGCTGGTGAGGTTGGACTTTTGCAAGAATCAGAGCCCATTGGAGAATTTTTTTAAATTCTAAACAGTGTCCAATGCAGGATTCGATCCCGGGTCGTAGCTGGGAAAACCAACGGTTTAGATCCAGCACTCTTCCGCCGACTCCCGTTGATCAATTCAACCTGGCAAAATTCTTCCCTCCCGATTGCGTTTTTTTAGGGTTTTTCCAATATATTGTTATTAAACATCAACGATTCCTTATTTCAAACTTACACTCATGGACAAAACTTAAGGAAATGGAAAGTCTTTGATATCGTCGGTCGTGTATATTGGTTATCTCGTGTGTCTTCAATAAAGGTCACTGTAATATCTTTCAGAGTTATTGTCTCAATCCCGATATACATGCTGAAAGGTACAACTTCCTTAAGTTTTGTCCATGAGTGTATATTGGTTATCTCGTGTGTCTTCAATAAAGGTCACTGTAATATCTTTCAGAGTTATTGTCTCAATCCCGATATACATGCTGAAAGGTACAACTTCCTTAAGTTTTGTCCATGAGTGTATATTGGTTATCTCGTGTGTCTTCAATAAAGGTCACTGTAATATCTTTCAGAGTTATTGTCTCAATCCCGATATACATGCTGAAAGGTACAACTTCCTTAAGTTTTGTCCATGAGTGTATATTGGTTATCTCGTGTGTCTTCAATAAAGGTCACTGTAATATCTTTAAGAGTTAATGTCTCAATCCCGATATACATGCTGAAAGGTACAACTTCCTTAAGTTTTGTCCATGAGTGTATATTGGTTATCTCGTGTGTCTTCAATAAAGGTCACTGTAATATCTTTCAGAGTTATTGTCTTAATCCCGATATACATGCTGAAAGGTACAACTTCCTTAAGTTTTGTCCATGAGTGTATATTGGTTATCTCGTGTGTCTTCAATAAAGGTCACTGTAATATCTTTCAGAGTTATTGTCTCAATCCCGATATACATGCTGAAAGGTACAACTTCCTTAAGTTTTGTTCATGAGTGTATATTGGTTATCTCGTGTGTCTTCAATAAAGGTCACTGTAATATCTTTCAGAGTTATTGTCTCAATCCCGATATACATGCTGAAAGGTACAACTTCCTTAAGTTTTGTTCATGAGTGTATATTGGTTATCTCTTGTGTCTTCAATAAAGGTCACTGTAATATCTTTCAGAGTTATTGTCTCAATCCCGATATACATGCTGAAAGGTACAACTTCCTTAAGTTTTGTCCATGAGTGTATTTATATTGTTCCGGCATTCGAAACCTGGAAGGTAGAAAACAACCATAAGAACAAAAGAGTGCTATTACTGGAATATACAAGTACTGTGAGGATATAATCTGATATTCTGTAAACAGCTTTCATCTGCCTGAAAATCCTTGTGTTTGCAAACTAAGCCAACAGGAAAGGAACAGATGCTAATCTATAAATATAAAAGCGAAATTCCATATGTGGGCTTTGCTTTAAACTTTCGTTAGAATGCATCAGTTTTAACCAAATTTGAAACACTTATGTAAAACAAGAGAATTATTTGCGTGACATCAACATATGTAACTTAGCATCATTACAAATTATTTTGTAAATAGAGCAATCCATAAATAAATCTTTAAAATGTCATATATTGGATCAAAATATTATTTATTTTACCAATATTTCAGTTTGGCTGAACGCCAACCTTTATCAAGGTATTATAACATATTAATGTGTGTCAACAACAAATTGACGTTATGTGGCGCTGAGTTTGTTGTTGACACACATTAATATGTTATAACACCTTGATAAAGGTTGGCGTTCAGTCAACTGAAATATTGGTAAAATAAATGATATTTTGATCCAATTATGCCTTTTTAATTAAGTTAAAAATTATATCTATCAAAATTATTAATTTCTTTTGAAAGGACTTCTACTATTTTGTGTAGTGTTACATTTGTTAAGAATTCATTGGGGAAATTTGCACTCGGGTACTACCTGAGCTGGTTAACTCGCCAGTATGTAAATATCAATCCTTATTTACACAAGCTCAGCTATGTAATTTAGATGATAAACATTTATTTACATAGTTAGTGGCTTAACTTGAAGATTGTGTAAGTTGAGGAGAGTTTTAAACTGTCTTTTAAAGTCTCGTAAATTATGCAACTTTTTCTCTATTTGCATCATCAGATAAGTCAGTGATGTAACTGATGGCTTCTGCATCTAACGGGGGATTAGAGGGAAAATTCCAGACGTCGTCTGCAAGTCCCCTTTACAAGTTCTGCCGACATCTGCTTATAGCGTTAAAAAATACATAGATTGCATTAAAAAAGGTATGTTTTTTTAAGTTGATGAATGCAAATATGAATTCTTTCTCCTTCTTCTTTTTATATCGTTAAAAAATACATAGATTGCATTAAAAAAAAAAGACATGTTTTTTATGTTGATGAATACATATATGAATTCTTTCTCTTTCTTCTTTTTATATCGTTAAAAAATACATAGGTTGCATTAAAAAAAAGGTATGTTTTTTAACTTGATGAATGCAAATATGAATTCTTTCTCCTTCTTCTTTTTACATCTTTTTTGTATCTCTAACAAGAATCTGTATAAAGAATTGAAGCCACTTCTGTACTGATGAGTGCCATAGTCCATGGTATACAGGTTGTTGGGTCTAAACTGGTGTTGTAGTTCTTTCTTTATCACCATTAGTAAAGTTTGTTTTACTAGGGGAATGCAAAAGTGATATCGTTCTGATGGATAAGTAAAGGGAGAAATGCCTCTTTTGCTACAAGCTGACTCTTTTGGCATAGGATTAGAAGGTTTTAATAAGGGTATTGATTGATCTATGCAGGTGTTGGTTGTGTTGGTTTGGGCAAAAGTTCACCGAGTCGGTAAACAAAGAAAGCATACTTGAGTATGTACAAGTATGAATCTAGAGTGTGTATCTCGGCAGGATAGATGTGGTAGGTTACGGGTACAGGGCTGGCTGTTCCTGGAGGCGTTGCAGCGGTGGTTCGCAAGTTGATAGCCCCAAGGTCGGATGGAAAAGTAACCGAACGCTGGAGAGAGGTCGGGTTGCGACGCGTGGCGTCATCCTGGGGATTTGTCGGACATCTGGCCAGGCTCCAGGGCTGCAACCGCCGTACTCTGTCCGTACATCGCTGCAACAGTCACCGCCGTACTGTGTCCGTACCATCGCTGCAACAGCCACCGCCGTACTGTGTCCGTACCATCGCTGCAACAGCCATCTCCGTACTGTGTCCGTACCATCGCTGCAACAGCCATCTCCGTACTGTGTCCGTACCATCGCTGCAACAGTCACCGCCGTACTGTGTCCGTACCATCGCTGCAACAGTCACCGCCGTACTGTGTCCGTACCATCGCTGCAACAGTCATCTCCGTACTGTGTCCGTATCATCGCTGCAACAGTCATCTCCGTACTGTGTCCGTACCATCGCTGCAACAGTCACCGCCGTACTGTGTCCGTACCATCGCTGCAACAGTCACCGCCGTACTGTGTCCGTACCATCGCTGCAACAGCCATCTCCGTACTGTGTCCGTACCATCGCTGCAACAGTCACCGCCGTACTGTGTCCGTACCATCGCTGCAACAGTCATCTCCGTACTGTGTCCGTACCATCGCTGCAACAGTCACCGCCGTACTGTGTCCGTACCATCGCTGCAACAGCCATCTCCGTACTGTGTCCGTACCATCGCTGCAACAGTCACCGCCGTACTGTGTCCGTACCATCGCTGCAACAGTCATCTCCGTACTGTGTCCGTACATCGCTGCAACAGCCACCGCCGTACTCTGTCCGTACCATCGCTGCAACAGCCACCGCCGTTATGTGTCCGTACATCGCTGCAACAGTCACCGCCGTACTGTGTCCGTACATCGCTGCAACAGTCACCGCCGTACTGTGTCCGTACATCGCTGCAACAGTCACCGCCGTACTCTGTCCGTACCATCGCTGCAACAGCCACCGCCGTTATGTGTCCGTACCATCGCTGCAACAGTCACCGCCGTACTGTGTCCGTACCATCGCTGCAACAGTCACCGCCGTACTGTGTCCGTACATTGCTGCAACAGCCACCGCCGTACTCTGTCCGTACCATCGCTGCAACAGCCACCGCCGTTATGTGTCCGTACATCGCTGCAACAGTCACCGCCGTACTGTGTCCGTACATCGCTGCAACAGTCACCGCCGTACTGTGTCCGTACATCGCTGCAACAGCCACCGCCGTACTGTGTCCGTACATCGCTGCAACAGTCACCGCCGTACTGTGTCCGTACCATCGCTGCAACAGTCACCGCCGTACTGTGTCCGTACATCGCTGCAACAGTCACCGCCGTACTGTGTCCGTACATCGCTGCAACAGTCACCGCCGTACTGTGTCCGTACCATCGCTGCAACAGTCACCGCCGTACTGTGTCCGTACCATCGCTGCAACAGTCACCGCCGTACTGTGTCCGTACATCGCTGCAACAGTCACCGCCGTACTGTGTCCGTACATCGCTGCAACAGTCACCGCCGTACTGTGTCCGTACATCGCTGCAACAGCCACTGCCGTACTGTGTCCGTACATCGCTGCAACAGTCACCGCCGTACTGTGTCCGTACATCGCTGCAACAGTCACCGCCGTACTGTGTCCGTACCATCGCTGCAACAGTCACCGCCGTACTGTGTCCGTACCATCGCTGCAACAGTCACCGCCGTACTGTGTCCGTACATCGCTGCAACAGCCACCGCCGTACTCTGTCCGTACATCGCTGCAACAGTCACCGCCGTACTGTGTCCGTACCATCGCTGCAACAGTCACCGCCGTACTCTGTCCGTACATCGCTGCAACAGTCACCGCCGTACTGTGTCCGTACCATCGCTGCAACAGTCACCGCCGTACTGTGTCCGTACCATCGCTGCAACAATCACCGCCGTACTCTGTCCGTACATCGCTGCAACAGTCACCTCCGTACTGTGTCCGTACCATCGCTGCAACAGTCACCGCCGTTCTCTGTCCGTACATCGCTGCAACAGTCACCGCCGTACTGTGTCCGTATCATCGCTGCAAGTCACCGCCGTACTCTGTCCGTACCATCGCTGCAACAGTCACCGCCGTACTGTGTCCGTACATCGCTGCAACAGTCACCGCCGTACTGTGTCCGTACATCGCTGCAACAGTCACCGCCGTACTGTGTCCGTACATCGCTGCAACAGTCACCGCCGTACTCTGTCCGTACATCGCTGCAACAGTCACCGCCGTACTCTGTCCGTACCATCGCTGCAACAGCCACCGCCGTACTGTGTCCGTACATCGCTGCAACAGTCACCGCCGTACTGTGTCCGTACCATCGCTGCAACAGCCACCGCCGTACTGTGTCCGTATCATCGCTGCAAGTCACCGCCGTACTGTGTCCGTATCATCGCTGCAACAGCCACCGCCGTACTCTGTCCGTATCATCGCTGCAAGTCACCGCCGTACTGTGTCCGTATCATCGCTGCAACAGCCACCGCCGTACTCTGTCCGTACCATCGCTGCAACAGTCACCGCCGTACTGTGTCCGTATCATCGCTGCAACAGCCACCGCCGTACTCTGTCCGTATCATCGCTGCAACAGCCACCGCCGTACTCTGTCCGTATCATCGCTGCAAGTCACCGCCGTACTGTGTCCGTACATCGCTGCAACAGCCACCGCCGTACTGTGTCCGTACATCGCTGCAACAGTCACCGCCGTACTCTGTCCGTACCATTGCTGCAACAGTCACCGCCGTACTCTGTCCGTACCATCGCTGCAACAGTCACCGCCGTACTGTGTCCGTACCATCGCTGCAACAGCCACCGCCGTTATGTGTCCGTACATCGCTGCAACAGCCACCGCCGTACTGTGTCCGTACATCGCTGCAACAGCCACCGCCGTACTGTGTCCGTACCATCGCTGCAACAGTCACCGCCGTACTGTGTCCGTACCATCGCTGCAACAGCCACCGCCGTACTCTGTCCGTATCATCGCTGCAAGTCACCGCCGTACTCTGTCCGTACCATCGCTGCAACAGTCACCGCCGTACTGTGTCCGTACCATCGCTGCAACAGCCACCGCCGTACTCTGTCCGTACCATCGCTGCAACAGCCACCGCCGTACTCTGTCCGTACCATCGCTGCAACAGTCACCGCCGTACTGTGTCCGTACCATCGCTGCAACAGTCACCGCCGTACTGTGTCCGTATCATCGCTGCAACAGCCACCGCCGTTATGTGTCCGTACATCGCTGCAACAGTCACCGCCGTACTGTGTCCGTACCATCGCTGCAACAGTCACCGCCGTACTGTGTCCGTACCATCGCTGCAACAGTCACCGCCGTACTGTGTCCGTACCATCGCTGCAACAGTCACCGCCGTACTGTGTCCGTACCATCGCTGCAACAGTCACCGCCGTACTGTGTCCGTATCATCGCTGCAACAGCCACCGCCGTACTGTGTCCGTACCATCGCTGCAACAGCCACCGCCGTACTCTGTCCGTTATAGGAGAGTGTACTGTATTAATAACAAATGCATAAATTTAACAAATAGTGTTGTAAAGATTCAGTTTAAAATATTGGTTATTCAAAGCGTATTCAAATTAAATCAAATTACTAATTTACATATTCTGTAATAGAAAAAATGATAACGCAATGATATATCAATGAATTTTGTCATTACTACTGATAAGATACCATTGTTAAAGTAATGTTCGTTAGGTAAACTTTCACTCTTTACCTTCCCATCCATCTCTAAATGGCTATATAGTTGCATATATACTCATGGACAAAACTTAAATGGAAATTCTTTGATATCGTCGGTCGTTTTTTTTTTTTTTTTTTTTTTTTTTTTGAAGACAGAGGTTGTTTACACTTGGTTATCTCGTATGTCTTCAATAAAGGTCACTGTAATATCTTTCAGAGTTATTGTCTCAATCCCGATATACATGCATTTTTTATCCCTAGTACACGTGTTACAGGCCATGATAATTATGGTGGGTAATTAGCGACTGCTTTTACTGTAAGTACACCACATGTCTACACATGTAAAAAGCAGTTCGACTTTGCACTTACAAACGTGCTAAAGCCGCGTTTGGTTATTTGCAATCGCTGGTGGGGTTGGACTTTTTCAAGAAAAAAGTGCCTATTGTGGGATTCGATTCCGGGTTATAGCGGTCGAATATCAATGGGGAAAAAATATATAGAACGCTTCACGATTTTGCGTGTCATCTTTGCATAGAGATATACACACACACACACACACACACAAAAACCTTTATTAAGACACACTGGTCTTACAGAGGATTCTCCTTGGGGTTACAGGACAGAGAAACCTATGAAAGTGGGAAATATACAAAGGGGTAAAAATGGAGAAAGATTATATACACATGGTAAATATATACTGATTATTATTTGAATGATCCTATGGAAAATAAGAATATGGATTTGGAAATATGGATGGAAGAAGTGGAGAGCGAAAAGAGGAAAAAAACAGGTATTTACATATGGAACATACATATAATGGGCATAGAGATATACATGCTAAAAGGTACAACATAAGTTTTGTCCATGAGTGTAATATAAAGATTTGCATGTAAACAAAATTATTTTTTATTCATAGTTTTTTTTTTTTTTTTATGGTATTGTACCAAAACAATTTTATAAAGTGTGTGGTGGGGAGGGGGGTAAATGTCAACACAAGTATGTGACACAGGGATGTGACAAAATCACGACCGTCTCATCAGCCTATCACGATCTATGTCACGGTGTCCCCTGTCACAACTTTCTTTCTCACCGTCCATTCATTCAAACAAACAAACCACATCTACCTCCACAAACTTACTGGATATATTCTATGCAAGTCTCCACCACAACATAACAAGAAGTCTGTGGACAAGTAGGTAACACCCTCGATTCCCGACAGCCATGAACCGGGATTGAATCCCGCGTTAACATTTAGTTATGCGGGAAGAAGGTTGTTTATTTGTTAAGTGAACTGATCTCCCACGCCTTCTCATTGGACGAATATGGCCATGTTTGTACATAAAAGAGGGTTGAAACGGAATGCGAGGAGTCGTGGAGTGGTGTTCGAGTGGAGACGTCGTTCTCTGTGTGCTTGTCTGGTGATCTCCTCGCATACCTGTGAAACCCTGGTCCGCTCCTTATAAACGCTGCAAATAAAAGATAAGTACTGGTTTTATTTAATTTAACAAATCGTGTTTTTTTTACCACCTTTTTGTTGTTGGTGTTGTACTCCGGAGTGTACCTTTTTCTGTGTTTAAGTTACTCTTACTGTAGGCCCTAGTTTATTGTTTTTTGTGTGATAGCGCGTAATAGTAACTTTTGTCAATGTGAATAACCTTCATATATTATTCATTTTGTTGCAATTATCATGAACTAGGTTGTTCTTGTTGAGTGGTACCTAATAAAGTGATTTTGGAACCGAAGTCTCTACCGATTTACCAGCTTAAACACCTGAAGTACAGCTTACACCACGCTGACGAGGGCCAACAGCGTTATGTGATTAGCTTTTCTTGATTTTAATCAAGAATTGATATTTGGCTAATTCTTGAATAATTGATAAAAATTAAAGAATAGTTTATATTTATTCCGATAGATGGTGCAAGCCATTATCAACTTTCAGTTGCACGATATAGGAAATGCCTTTTTTTTTTCTTCTTCTTTCTTAAACACCTTCTTTTTGTCAATTTATACATATTTCTCTCGTAGGATACTGTGGCCGCTCCTATATTGATGATATTCAGAATTCTATATTTTTGATTGCTATGCTCTGAAAGAAGAAAGAAGAACCCTTATGCTCAAAACTGGGCAACTCTGTGCTTCACTTCCATCAATAATTGACAATATGACCCAGAATAAGTATATTGCTACGGCGTTTTATGGTTTCCACAAGTCCGTATCTCAGAAGAAGGCCAAGTGACACTCACTCCTCACTTTCATACTGCTACTCTTTTTGTGTTGTTTTTCTTGCTTCCCTCTTTCTCTTTCTTGTTTTTTTTTTTTTTCTTTTTCTTCTGTATATATCGTTATTTCCTTTGTCTCACTGCTTTGTTCTTATGCATACCTCTGGTGAATCCTGTATAGGGTCAGTGACCCTGAATAAAGGCTTTTTGTTGTTGTTGTTGTTGATTTTAGGGTCATCACTCCAACACAGCACGTTATGGTGGTGATAAAGATTCCATTAAAACTGGTGCTGTGACCTTTTTTTTATTACTTACGGTTACGTTTTTTTACAGGAGTGATAAACCAAAATGTATTGTCTTAATGTAGTTTTTAAAGGGAGAGGTGCCTTTTTTGGTACATGAATATCATCCTCCCGCCAACTTTATGTTTTATATTCATGGAGACAAAACTTAAAGGCAGTTGTACCTTTTACCATGTATATCGGGATTGAGACAATTACTCTGAAAGATATTACAGTGACATTTATTGAAGACATACGAGATAACCAATATACACTCATGGACAAAACTTAAGGAAGTTGTACCTTTTACCATGTATATCGGGATTGAGACAATAACTCTGAAATATATTACAGTGACCTTTATTGAAGACACACGAGATAACCAATATACACTCATGGACAAAACTTAAGGAAGTTGTACCTTTCAGCATGTATATCGGGATTGAGACAATAACTCTGAAAGATATTACAGTGACCTTTATTGAAGACACACGAGATAACCAATATACACTCATGGACAAAACTTAAGGAAGTTGTACCTTTCAGCATGTATATCGGGATTAAGACAATAACTCTGAAAGATATTACAGTGACCTTTATTGAAGACACACGAGATAACCAATATACACTCATGGACAAAACTTAAGGAAGTTGTACCTTTCAGCATGTATATCGGGATTGAGACAATAACTCTGAAAGATATTACAGTGACCTTTATTGAAGACACACGAGATAACCAATATACACTCATGGACAAAACTTAAGGAAGTTGTACCTTTCAGCATGTATATCGGGATTGAAACAATAACTCTGAAAGATATTACAGTGACCTTTATTGAAGACACACGAGATAACCAATATACACTCATGGACAAAACTTAAGGAAGTTGTACCTTTCAGCATGTATATCGGGATTGAGACAATAACTCTGAAAGATATTACAGTGACCTTTATTGAAGACACACGAGATAACTAAGTGTGAATAAAATTGACTCTATCTCCTACAAAACAATAGACGACCGGCGACATCAAAGACTTTCCACTCAAGTTTTGTCCATGAGTGTATATAATTGTATATAGAAATATCGGATTTTTTAAATAAATAAAATGTTTTATTTTAATCCACAAAATATGCCTATTAATTAATTAGTTTTAAATGTATGATGCGTTTTTAACTGTAGTAATATCCCCCCCATATGCAAATATGTCCGAGATCTTTATTTGCATAACCACCACCAAGTAGCCTACAGTAGGACTCGATCAGAGAGGATATCTTTGTAAACAAAGTTCCAACGTCGTCACCTGGATCTAAAAACAACGCCGAAAATAACACTGAAACAAACATGTTGATGGCATCCAGGTATTGTCGCCATTATATTCCTCAGTTTGTACAAGTTATGTGGGAAAAGAAACATTCGTATCTTCATGTTTACATTCCCTATACATAGATGGTATTGCTTTGTATTAATTTATACCTAACTTGTCCTTATTGTTAACGGAAGAGCATTGCTCGATACAAATATTTATATGTAATTCTACTGTTCCTAAAAGCTTATATCTTTAATATCGCCGGTCGTCTATCATTTTTTATCATTATTTTTTTTAAAGAAGAATAAAAGAGAGAAGGAGACAGAGGCATTGGTTATCTCGTGTGTCTTCAATAAAGGTCACTGTAATATCTTTCAGAGTTATTGTCTCAATCCCGATATACATGCTGAAAGGTACAACTTCCTTAAGTGTTGTCCATGAGTGTATATTGGTTATCTCGTGTGTCTTCAATAAAGGTCACTGTAATATCTTTCAGAGTTATTGTCTCAATCCCGATATACATGCTGAAAGGTACAACTTCCTTAAGTTTTGTCCATGAGTGTATATTGGTTATCTTGTGTGTCTTCAATAAAGGTCACTGTAATATCTTTCAGAGTTATTGTCTGAATCCCGATATACATGGTAAAAGGTACAACTTCCTTAAGTTTTGTCCATGAGTGTATATTGGTTATCTCGTGTGTCTTCAATAAAGGTCACTGTAATATCTTTCAGAGTTATTGTCTGAATCCCGATATACATGGTAAAAGGTACAACTTCCTTAAGTTTTGTCCATGAGTGTATATTGGTTATCTCGTGTGTCTTCAATAAAGGTCACTGTAATATCTTTCAGAATTATTGTCTGAATCCCGATATACATGGTAAAAGGTACAACTTCCTTAAGTTTTGTCCATGAGTGTATATTGGTTATCTCGTGTGTCTTCAATAAAGGTCACTGTAATATCTTTCAGAGTTATTGTCTGAATCCCGATATACATGGTAAAAGGTACAACTTCCTTAAGTTTTGTCCATGAGTGTATATTGGTTATCTCGTGTGTCTTCAATAAAGGTCACTGTAATATCTTTCAGAGTTATGGTCTCAATCCCGATATACATGCTGAAAGGTACAACTTCCTTAAGTTTTGTCCATGAGTGTATATTGGTTATCTCGTGTGTCTTCAATAAAGGTCACTGTAATATCTTTCAGAATTATTGTCTCAATCCCGATATACATGGTAAAAGGTACAACTTCCTTAAGTTTTGTCCATGAGTGTATATTGGTTATCTCGTGTGTCTTCAATAAAGGTCACTGTAATATCTTTCAGAATTATTGTCTCAATCCCGATATACATGGTAAAAGGTACAACTTCCTTAAGTTTTGCCCATGAGTGTATATTGGTTATCTCGTGTGTCTTCAATAAAGGTCACTGTAATATCTTTCAGAATTATTGTCTCAATCCCGATATACATGCTGAAAGGTACAACTTCCTTAAGTTTTGTCCATGAGTGTATATTGGTTATCTCGTGTGTCTTCAATAAAGGTCACTGTAATATCTTTCAGAGTTATTGTCTCAATCCCGATATACATGGTAAAAGGTACAACTTCCTTAAGTTTTGTCCATGAGTGTATATTGGTTATCTCGTGTGTCTTCAATAAAGGTCACTGTAATATCTCTCAGAGTTATTGTCTCAATCCCGATATACATGCTGAAAGGTACAACTTCCTTAAGTTTTGTCCATGAGTGTATATTGGTTATCTCGTATGTCTTCAATAAAGGTCACTGTAATATCTTTCAGAGTTATTGTCTCAATCCCGATATACATGCTGAAAGGTACAACTTCCTTAAGTTTTGTCCATGAGTGTATATTGGTTATCTCGTGTGTCTTCAATAAAGGTCACTGTAATATCTTTCAGAGTTATTGTCTCAATCCCGATATACATGGTAAAAGGTACAACTTCCTTAAGTTTTGTCCATGAGTGTATATTGGTTATCTCGTGTGTCTTCAATAAAGGTCACTGTAATATCTCTCAGAGTTATTGTCTCAATCCCGATATACATGCTGAAAGGTACAACTTCCTTAAGTTTTGTCCATGAGTGTATATTGGTTATCTCGTGTGTCTTCAATAAAGGTCGCTGTAATATCTTTCAGAGTTATTGTCTCAATCCCGATATGCATGCTTAAAGGTAAAACTTGGAAATTTTATAAAAAGCAATATTCAAAACAAGTCTGATGGTCTTGAGTCCAGTCACGCGTAAGGGTTGCTGTTTACAAATATTTATTTTTGAAATGTATATTATTTGGAAGAAACACGCCTGTGAGAAAGATTTCTTTAAACTCGAAAGCTTGCCAATGATAATTAGGAGTAGCTAAGGAGTAGTTGTGATTATGTATTTTAAAAATTTTATATAATTTCAAACACGATAAAAAAAAGGGGGGGAAATCCAACCTCCACGTGGTCGAGGTTTCACAACTTTATTTTCCCAAATTTCGGCGTTCCAATTTCAACCTCCTTTTTCAGGGGCAGCGTTATAACCTACTTGGAAGTTATAAATGGCAAACTTTTCCGAGAGGATGAAGGGGCAGAAGTTCCCTCTCTTTTTATAGATTAAAAATTAGAACTCAATCAATCACACAATACTAAGCCATACTCTATATTTGCATATTTCCCATATAACTATGTAAATTGAAATTTATTTTTTTTCCACTATATGCTGTAAATATAGAATATGGTTAGTAGACCGTAAAACCATATTCTATACTAAGAGATACACACACAAAAACCTTTATTAAGACACACAGGTCTTACAGAGGATTCTCCTTGGGGTTACAAGACGGAGAAACCTATGAAAGTGGGAAATATACAAAGGGGTAAAAATGGAGAAGGATTATATACACATGATAAATATATACAGATTGTTATTTGAATGATCCCATGGAAAATAAGAATATGGATTTGGAAATATGGATGGAAGAAGTGGAGAGCGAAAAGAGGAAAAAAAATAGCATACTAAGAGATACAGCATATAGTGGAAGAAATAAATTCCAATTTGCATAGTTATATGGGAAATATGCAAATATAGAGCTATATTTATTTAGATATTTAGAGATCTATGAAGCGGTCTGGTAGATAAAACTGGCCAAACCACAGGAAGGGTTTACCACTGATGAGCCAAGCCCTTCCAAGGCATCTCCTGATCGTGCAATTGAAAGTTGATGATAGTTTGCACCATCTGTCGGAATAAATTTCAACTAATCGTTGGTTTTTAATTATTTCATAAATGGCTAAATCGCTGCACTATCAGGAGATGCCTTTTTCATAATTTATCCACCAGATCCCAGTACAATTACTATTTTTTCATGTATATATATAGGTAGCTAGATATGCATATCTCCCTTTAATTTTGCATCAGAACATTGCATTATGTGGATCACCAATAGTAAAGTTTTTTGCTATGAATATGAACATAATGCATCGTATTGATGCAACAATTAAAGGAGAAATGCCTATCTAGGTATATGATTATAATTCTCTTGCAACTTTATGTTATAAACATATATGCAATATATGTATGGCATATGTAGATATGGTTAATATGTATATATGGTAGATATTACTAGGGATATGAACATAATATATACATCGTATTGATGCAACAATTAAAGGGAGATATGCATCTCTAGGTATATGATTATAATTCTCTTGCAACTTTATGTTATAAATATATATGCAATATATATATGGCATATGTAGATATGGTAAATATGTATATATGGTAGAGATATTACTAGGGATATGAACATAATACATCGTATTGATGCAAAAATTAAAGGAGAAATGCCGATCTAGGTATATGATTATAATTCTCTTGCAACTTTATGTTATAAATATATATGGCATATGTAGATATGGTAGATATGTAAATATGAGTCACCTTTAAATTGAAATACCCCTGGTAGCCACCAGAGGGGGATTCAGCAGTGTCAATGAACTGTGACACATGCTACCGTTCTTTATTGGGTGATGACGATATCCAGTCCTTATGATTTGCATAACTCACGAGAGATTGAAGAAATCTCTCACCTGAGAGAAAGATCCTTCCAAAGTAACCAGCAGTAGACGACAGAAAGAGAGGGAGGGTGGAGCTATTTCGGCTGCTTCCATAAGGTGGTCCATGCCCCCGAGATAATGCCCCCTCCCTGCTTCTTATTTTTAAGCCCCCCACCCCCCCTCGGGGATATATTCCCTGATAATTGCTCCCTCAGATAACTTGGTGGATCAGACGCCATGATCTCATGTAAAACAACAACAGAAAATTAAGAAAAAAAATGCTGATTATGCAAATTATTTTTTTTTTTTTTTGCTTGTTGAGATATAGCCTGCACTACAATGAAGAAGGCCAACGTGGTTAGATTTTCTCGATTAAATACTATTTGGTCAATATTAGGGAATAATTATATTTTGATAAAATCAACGATTAGTTGATATTTATTCCGAGAGATGGCGCAAGCCATCAGCAACTTTCAATCACACAATTATGAGATGTCTTTTTCATCAATCTGATTCCAATACAATTTTACTTTTATGATTTTTTTCTCAAAACATAAAAAGTTCATATATTTTCTTGGCTAAATTTAAAACCATTATGTATTTGTAGATATGTATTTACATATTGAAAATCGAGCAATCCATTTTAAATACTTTGAATGATTATTTTGGATCAAAATTGGAAGTTATATAATAAATATTTTTGATCCAAAATAAGCGTTAATCATTCAAAAAATATATTTACATATATAGCTTCTTATAAAACTAGGTCGATTTGACCATGTATACAGTGTGGGATGTAGGGATACGACACCTAAAAAAACAAATAATTCAGTATTCCATAAAAAATGGGCGACAACGTACTTTAAATGGAAATACCAAAGCACCTTGCATCATCTGATTTCGTCATTTTTACTTGCGCGCATATGTGGACCTCGATGTATGTATGTACCCATCATGTTCCCGCCTACCACACGTGTCCGTACTCCGGGTTGAAGACTCGCGGTGTAGAGAGTTCTACTGGAAATCCTCTAAGCTAACAGATTTCCATCAACAATAAGTTCCAGGGGGGGGGGGGGGGGTGGGGTCATTGGAAGGATGGTCTAAACCGTTGTTTTCCGACCGCTACGACCCGGGTTCGATTCCCGCATTGGGCACTTTTTTTTTAACACCCAACAACTGCCCTCCTGTAAGGTTCGGGGGGCCACTCCAGCATTACAACTCGCCATGTGTAAATAATCTGGACAAGGTGACTCGCGAGCTGTGCTCGAATGTAACACCTGCAAATTGAGATGAAATAAAAAAATAAGTTCCATGAGTGGAGCACATACCAGTTCCCTACTCCTACTCAAACCGTCGTTCATTTTTCGACAGTCATGATCCAAGATTGAATCCTGTATTGGACACTTATTTATATAAAATTTTGTACATTTTTTTTTTTAATTCGAAACTATTATAGACGCGTATGATTCTTTTTTAAAAATAAACAATTTCTACTGTCCTCTTCTCTTCTTTCTTATCTCTAAAAAGTCTGTCTTTTCTCAGTATTTTGAAGCCCTTTACCTTAAAAAGGTGGTTGGGCTTAAGCTTGGTTTCTTGTAGACAAATGATATTTGCACTTTTGGAATCTTCCAGTGATAATATCTCGTCCAGTCTACTGTCCTTACTGCAATGGAAAAAAAAATTAATGGGAGGGCCTGGCTCATCAGTGGTAAACCCTCCCAGCGGTTTCGCCAGTTTAATCTAACATACCGCTGTTATATTGCATTTTTTTTCTATTTTCCTTTTTAAGCCCGTTGAAGAGCGATCATCACTTGAAAGTTAGCAATTTTAAAATAAAAAAAGACACTCATTGTGAAGAAATATTTTGTATTTTTAAAGTTTTTTTCACAATTTTATCATGAATGCAAATAAATTTACAGGCAATGATGCTCTATCTTTTATAAGAAATGTCCATCAGACACGAATGATTTATTTACATATAGTACAGACTTTCTACTGTCCTTACTCTGATGGATAATTCGACAATTCTCCATTACTTCATATATGTAACAAATAAATTCACTGGAAATGTGTTTCTTTTCAATAATATCATCAAATGTTATCACTACAGACCTTACTGCAATGATATAATGATAAAGCACAATTTGTGGATTATAGATTAGAATAAAAGAAAATAAGACCTAATCCAAATAATTTATTAGTGTGTAACGTTTCGGCAACAACATTGTCACCATCATCAGACAAAAGAATAAAATGAAAATTCTTTTGTCTGATGATGGTGACAATGTTGTTGCCGAAACGTCACACACTAGTAAATTATTTGGATTAGGACTTATTTTCTTTTATTGCAATGATATAAGTTATTGAATGAGAGGGATCATCAGTAGTCACTTATTTCTATAGAAAAAAAATTGCTATAATATTAAGGTGAAAGCCATTAGATTTCCAGTGATACGTTTCTTAAAGAAAAAGAAAAATTCAAATCTCTCTAGTTTTCGGGCATGACGGAAGCTCTTCTAAAAAGAGATAAACACGATATTGTTTCAATGCCTCATTCCGTTTTTCTTACAAAAGTCCAACCCCACCAGTGATTGTAAGTAACCAAACAGGGCTTTCTAGCACACTTCTAAATGCAAAAGTCGAACTTCACTTTCTACATGTGTAGACATGTGGTGCACTTTCAGAAAAAAAAAAAACAGTCGCTAAAACTGACTACTATTTATTTTTTCTATCTCATTGTGTAATTATACAAGGTCATGGAGACTGTATTCATAGATCAAATTCACAATCTAGGTAGGGTTGGAATATAGGTCCTGTCTTGAGGCTCCCATACATTCCAAGAGGTGGTCTTTGGTCCTGTAGATGGTACATTGTGTTTTACACCATCCTGGAAGAGTCTTGTATGGCTGCCAGTTTTGAGCCTGGAAATACAGGTTACTAACACTAAGCAGTAACACGCCATCTATACATATAAAATGAAAGGATTTAAAAGCACGAATGTTTCTTTTATACATAATACAAACTTCTAGATGCCAAGCGTAGCTTAATGGTTAGGTGTACGGCTTCGTATTTCCACAACCTTGGTTCGAAACTTAGCCTGGGTGTTTTTAATACAAACTTCTACTGTCCTTACTGCGATGAAAAAAAATTATATTGGGAGGGCTTGGCTCATCAGTGGTGAACCCTCCCAGCGGTTTCGCTAATTTAATCCACCAGACCGCTTCTCATAGCTCTAATACTGTATTGGACGATTCTGCTTATATAGGTTACTGCTTGTCGGTTCATCTCACATTGCCTACTATGATTATCACAGCCTGTATACTAGGTGGATACATTTTTTTATTTATTTAAAAAAGTGTTCGTGCGCATAAAAACACATTATAAAAAGAGAGTTACATGACAGTTTAGATCCACCACAAGAGATCTACGCTAAAGTACAGTAGTAACAAGATCAATGTTGCCATCACACGATGGTATCTTCCATTCCCGGGACGGCGGCCCTCTTACATCTTTGTTTGGGCAAGACCTTCAGTTTGTTTGTTCAGTCTGGGGGCCAACGCTCTACACGACTACATCGTCCGGTTCCTCTCGTACGTGCGTTTTTTTTTAATCGTAAATATGTCTTCTTCTTTCTTATCTCCACACTGGGTGAAGTAGAATGCGTCTGCCTTTGTCACTCCACTCAATCATATCAAGCTTGTAGAGCTTGAGATCATGTCTGGGTGAAGTAGAATGCGTCTGCCTTTGTCATTCCACTCAATCATATCAAGCTTGTAGAGCTTGAGATCATGTCTGGGTGAAGTAGAATGCGTCTGCCTTTGTCATTAAGACTGGAAGCACTACTACTCAGTAGCAGGCCACTGACTTAGCTCCAAAATAAATGACCTTCTCTGACATGAGGAACAGACGCCATGTGCAGCCACTCCTAACATGGAGTACAAACGCTGCTCATCCTGTATCCCTGGAGTCCTTACAGGGTACACCACATGTCTACACATGTTGAAAGTGAAGTTCGACTTTTGCATTTAGAAGTGTGCTAGGAAGCCCTGTTTGGTTACTTACAAGCACTGGTGGGGTTGGACTTTTGCAAGAAAAACGGAATGAGGCATTGAAACAATATTGTGTTTCTCTTTTAGAAGAGCTTTCATCATGCCAGAAAGCTAGAGAGATTTGAATTCTTTTTTTTTTTTTTTTTTAAGAAACGCATCCCTGAAAGTCTAATGGCTTTCACTTTCAATATTGAAGCAATATTTTTTTTCTATAGAAATAAGTGACTATACTGATGAACCAAGCCCTCTCATTTAACAACTTATATCATTGCAATGAGGTCTATAGAGATAATATTTGATGATATTATTGAGAAGAAACATATTGCCAGTAAATTTATTTATCAGTCGAGTCAGCTGAGGCTAGGTTTATAGTGAGCTTGTTACTGCCCCTTCTCCTTTCTCATCCGGGCTTGGGACTGGCAAAGGCGGAGTTTAGTAAATATGTAAGTATATATGTCATTCTTGGAGTATAAGTCTGCGTAGAAGAGGTGGGGAACAAGGAAGTCTGGGATTGGCGACGCCAGTCAGGAAGTCTGGAGGATATGAGGGGGATGAGTGAAAGGGAAAAACTGCAAGAAGCATTGAAATCCTTTTAAGAACAAACCTATCTAGAAGCAAGAAGCATTGAAATTTTATTTAAGTAACCCAGGTTCCTGGAGCGTACAGAAATTTGCGCATTGAAATCCTTTTAAGAACATAGCTAGAAATAAAGATAAAATATATGATAGAAAACAATCTATCTAGCTAATGAACAAATTTCGTGTCATACTTTGGAAATCTTACCACATTTTGAGCCAGATACTTTCCCAATAATATTCCCGTATGGACAGTAGTAAACGTTATATCAAATAAAGAAACACATTGCGCGAAAGTTTTTTTTTTTTTTCGTTATAAAAGTAAATCACAATTTTTGTAAAACTAAGTAAACATTTTGTAAATAGAGAAATCCATAAATAAATATTTAATTAAAAAGGCATATTAATATGTTATAACACCTTGAAAAAAGTTGGCGTTCAGCCAACGGAAATATTGGTAAAATAAATGATATTGATAAACAATATTTTGATCCAATATATGCCTTTTCAATTTAAGTAAACATTGTATTTGTAAAATTACAAAAAAAAAAACTCGTTATAATATAGTTTAATTTCTCGAATATAGATGGCGCGCTATTTTGTCTGTATTTACATATTTACCCAGCAGTTGACAAAACTCAATCCAAGTCTTACTGAGGGAGAGACTCGGTGAATGAACTCGTGTAGGAACAACTAGTGAGTTAAAGGTCAAAATTACGTTTATCTTCTTCCTTGATTACCCCCAACGCACCCCTGTCGTTGTATGTAGAGCCGGCGTGACATCAACTGTAGATAACGTGTTAACTACAGCGTCTCACCCGTAGATATATAACATGGTAACTACATTTGTATAACTTTCCAGAATGGTTACAGGGTTTTCCCACTATGTACTAAGTGCAATTCTCAGCCTGCAACCCCAAGACATATTATTGACTGTATTGACTCATCCATTGATGAGCTCTACTCTTCTCCGACAGACACCATCAACAAGCTTTACAAGCTTGATACCTTAGTGTGATTGAATGGAGATAAGAAAGAAGAAGACTGCATTTGTTGGGAACCCTCCATGATTACCAAGATGAGCGTGTATCACAACACTAAATACAGTTGTGAACTTTATGATAGAAAATCCATTTATATATATAATTGAAAACAATAATAAGTCGTGGACGAGTGGGTAACACCCTCGATTCCCGACAGTCATGAACCGGGATTGAATCTCACGTTAACATTTAGTTTAATATGTGAATAACCTTCACTTATTATCCATTGTTCCAATTATCATAAACTAGGTTGTTCTTTTTGACCGGTACCTAATAAAGTGATTTTGGAACAAGAACAAGACAACGATAATCTACCTATTCACTATAAAAAAAAAGAAACATAAGTCGGGAAGAAAAGCTTCTTTATGTAAATAAGCTCTTATGGCCGACTTGTGTATCTTTTTCTATATATAATTAAAAAAAACTAGTTTGCATATTTTCCTATAAATCCGTAAAAAATACTTTTAAAATTCTTCCTGCGATGATAAACGTTTAGATAAAAGGAATTAGCTCATATCAGTGGTAAACTGTTGGATCGTTTTTGAAGACAACTCTCAGATTTATAAAATTAATTTATTAAACATTTTAAAGATATATATAGAAAGGAGTTAATTATCTCGTATTTAAGACAACAAAAGATTCATCTAATTTTTATACATTTTCTAACCAGATTCAACTTGTGCAAAACAGACGACAAAGCAAAAAATAAACAAATTAATAATAGAGGGTAAGTTCCTATTGTTTACCAGCTTTCACACTCAAAGAATATTCAACTTCTTGCTTCATAAACCCTCTCAGCAGTTTGACCAAATTATTCTCCATACCGGTCTTTCTACTAGTGTATTGGAATTATATGTCCTATATACAGTGACTGGATTTTCATTGGAAAGCAGGTTATGAATATTCAGATTTTTTTTTTATGGAATTAAACTTCTGGGACTTTAAAAATAAAAGTAAAAAATATATAGCTATAAGTAAATACAGCGAGTATCTTCTGCTTATTTCAATTATTGCAAAATTTATTGCATATAACAGTCAAAATTTGTTATAACGAAGCTTTTCTGTAATATTATAATCAAAAGTGCATTATGTGTATGATACCAATAATCGACAAAATTTATTTTTACAAATATGTGCAAAATTAAGGTAAAAAAAAAAATTATAAACGATAGTTCATAATAATTATAATAAAAAAAGACAATTTTTCAAATTTCTTCAAATAATTATTCTGCACACGAATTTAGTTTCGAATCTCAGCTCAATAAAAATTAATTAAGTTATTTATGCATTACTAATCCACAAATAATATAACAACATATTTTTAAAATATATCGAACGATTATTTTTAAATATCAAAAATGCATTTTTTTAAGTTTCGCTAATACTGTTTAATTAATTTTAAAATATATTTTTTTTATAAACAAATTATAAAACAATATAAATAATAATGACTGCTAAAAACTTGCAAATTGTTGCTGCAAAATCTTTTGCCAAAACGTACTTTTTTTCGATTTATAAATAAAGCAAGTCTATTTGGAAATCGGAAATGTGGGGAAATTTACATAAATATATTTTGATAAAATTAAAAAATAATGACGAGATGGCATGATGGCAAGGGAAGAATAAAATAGACGATTGCATAGAGGGCGCTCTTAGTTGATCAGATGATGCAATATCGCCAGCTGCAATTCTATTGGTTGGCTGGGTCGCGTGATTGCTAGTCAGCTGGTTTGTGGTCAGTTCACGGCAGTCACCACACAGTACGGATGGGGCAACTTGGAGACAAAGACGTATGTACTTTACTTTCTACTTCTCTTTAAATATATTTTTATCATTCATTTATCATAACGATCACTTATTCTCACTAGCGGTCGCTGTTGAAACTAAATAACGACGATAATTCTGCTAAAAAAATGTATCGTTTGGTGGAACTGTCAAACCGGAATCGATTAGCCGATTTCATTCTCTTTCGAACGCTCGTTTTCTTACATTTTCAAAAGGCGATTATCAACTAAATTCCATTTTTGTCGATAATAAGCCGAAACTAGTTTTATTTAAACATTTTTGGTTGAAACTTGGGAATTGACAATGGTACCAAGTACCAGAAATCGACATAAAAGATCGATTTACAGAATTGTAATCAAGTAATATATAAAATAAACAAATATTTAATTCAGAAAGCCTTCAAAAAAAGTTCTTTTGGCATTTATTTTTACCTAAATAAAATGTAATTATCAAATTTTAAAATAAAAAAAAAAAAATCGTAATATATGTGTGCCGCCAAATAAACTACAAATATAAATTATAGTTTATAGCTATGCATGTATTTTTTTGTTTTAAATTTACCAAACCGCTGCACCTAGCAGTGTCAGCTGACGAACACTCGCCTAGCAACAGCGAGTTGGCCTGCCATTGGTTGGTCGGGTTAACGTCAAATTTAGGTTACCTCTCAAAGAAAGATAAATTTTTTAAAATAATCCTTATCATTCTTTGCTCATAGATTTGATTTTTTCCTCCATTATCAATGGGTAGGCCTTTCTTACATACATATATTAATTATAAATATATTTTTCAAGTTAAATTATTCAATCATTTTAAGTTTCAACCCCCCTTTCTTTACAAATCAGTTCTAATTTTTAATCTAGCTAGAAATTTCTTTATTTAAAAACATATTTAAAACATGAGGTTATTTTAAATTGACAATATTTTATTTTTTTTAAACATTCTTTTGACGAAAGTTTTTCAAACGATCATTTTTTTGGTCTTTTACATTGAAAACAATTGCAAGTAAATATAATATCAAACGATAAATAAATAAACGTTATTCTACTTATGACAAAATGTCGAAGAGAAACAGAAGATTGAAACTTTTTAATGCATTTTTCCTCCTTTATATTGCCAACTTTTTATTATCTAAAAACAGATTAAATTATTTTTGACATTTAATTATATGGCATATTTTTTATCATTTAAATAAAGATTAGTTGTATTATTCAGGTGAGATATTTGCCATGTAATAATATATATATATATATATATATATATATAGTTTCTAATATTTAAAAAAATATATATAATAATGGTATTTTTTTCTTCTTTTTAATTTTACCATAGACTATCTGTAAACCACTTAAGAACAATCCATTTAAATATAATTATGATTATAGTTTGATTTAAAAAAAAAAATGCTGACACTATATATATATTGATTATTATAGATAAAGAAATAATTATTAACAAAAAATAAGCCATTTTATTTTCAATGTTATGCCATTTCTAATACTATTTATTATATTGATTTTAATAACTTTCAATCAAGATATTATGAAATATTATTTTTATTCTATTTAAAAAAAATGAATACTTTCCTATTAATTAAGTGTAGTGTTCATTGTTGGGAAAACATACAATTTCATAATTAATTCTAAACACAATTTATATAACTCGAATTGAATTATATATCTAGTATATAAAAACATTAATTGGTACAATGTCATTTTCATCAAATATATAATTCTATGCATAATTGTGTCTGCTTTAGTTCTATTTCGAATTTAGAGAAATATATACAGGTTGAAACAGGTGCACAGGTTGTTTGCTGTTACTTTATTTGTTGTAAGAGGAGGATAGAATTTGTGCAGGTCATCAACAACAAAGTAATGACTGATAATAGATAAAGGTGACGTTTTTTTGAAGTCGAATCTGGTGTAGTTTGGCCACCAGGGTTGGTGACACCAACAAGATGTGCCGCTGTCCTAGGACAAAGTGAGTCATCTTTCCACCTGGCAGGTGACTCACCTACCAATCATCTCATTCCTATTTTCTAAATATTTCCTTCATTGTAAGCCTGCCTACATTACTGCTGGTAATACACAGCCTATAGCAGTACATTACTGCTGGCAATACACAGCCTATAGCAGTACATTACTGCTGGTAATACACAGCCTATAGCAGTACATTACTGCTGGCAATACACAGCCTATAGCAGTACATTACTGCTGGTAATACACAGCCTATAGCAGTACACTACTGCTGGCAATAAACAGCCTATAGCAGTACATTACTGCTGGCAATACACAGCCTATAGCAGTACATTACTGCTGACAATACACAGCCTATAGCAGTACATTACTGCTGGTAATACACAGCCTATAGCAGTACATTACTGCTGGCAATACACAGCCTATAGCAGTACACTACTGCTGGCAATAAACAGCCTATAGCAGTACATTACTGCTGGCAATACACAGCCTATAGCAGTACATTACTGCTGACAATACACAGCCTATAGCAGTACATTACTGCTGGTAATACACAGCCTATAGCAGTACATTACTGCTGGCAATACACAGCCTATAGCAGTACATTACTGCTGACAATACACAGCCTATAGCAGTACATTACTGCTGGTAATACACAGCCTATAGCAGTACATTACTGCTGGCAATACACAGCCTATAGTAGTACATTACTGCTGACAATACACAGCCTATAGCAGTACATTACTGCTGGTAATACACAGCCTATAGCAGTACATTACTGCTGACAATACACAGCCTATAGCAGTACATTACTGCTGGCAATACACAGCCTATTACATTACTGCGGGCAATACACAGCCTATAGCAGTACATTACTGCTTGCAATACACAGCCTATTACATTACTGCTGGTAATACACAGCCTATAGCAGTACATTACTGCTGGCAATACACAGCCTATAGCAGTACATTACTGCTGGCAATACACAGCCTATTACATTACTGCTGGTAATACACAGCCTATAGCAGTACATTACTGCTGGCAATACACAGCCTATAGCAGTACAATACTGCTGGCAATACACAGCCTATAGCAGTACATTACTGCTGGTAATACACAGCCTATAGCAGTACATTACTGCTGACAATACACAGCCTATAGCAGCAGTACATTACTGCTGGCAATACACAGCCTATAACAGTACATACTGCTGACAATACACTACTGCTGGCAATACACAGCCTATAGCAGTACATTACTGCTGGCAATACACAGCCTATAGCAGTACATTACTGCTTGCAATACACAGCCTATAGCAGTACATTACTGCTGGTAATACACAGCCTATAGCAGTACATTACTGCTGGTAATACACAGCCTATAGCAGTACATTACTGCTGGCAATACACAGCCTATAGCAGTACATTACTGCTGGTAATACACAGCCTATAGCAGTACATTACTGCTGACAATATACAGCCTATAGCAGTACATTACTGCTGGCAATATACAGCCTATAGCAGTACATTACTGCTGGCAATACACAGCCTATAGCAGTACATTACTGCTGGCAATACACAGCCTATAGCAGTACATTACTGCTGGCAATACACAGCCTATAGCAGTACATTACTGCTGGCAATACACAGCCTATAGCAGTACATAACTGCTGGCAATACACTACTGCTGGCAATACACAGCCTATAGCAGTACATTACTGCTGGCAATACACAGCCTATAGCAGTACATTACTGCTGGCAATACACAGCCTATAGCAGTACATTACTGCTGGCAATACACAGCCTATAGCAGTACATTACTGCTGGCAATACACAGCCTATAGCAGTACATTACTGCTGGCAATACACAGCCTATAGCAGTACATTACTGCTGGTATTACACAGCCTATAGCAGTACACTACTGCTGGCAAATACACAGCCTATAGCAGTACATTACTGCTGGCAATACACAGCCTATAGCAGTACATTACTGCTGACAATACACAGCCTATAGCAGTACATTACTGCTGGTAATACACAGCCTATAGCAGATACATTACTGCTGGCAATACACAGCCTATAGCAGTACACTACTGCTGGCAATAAACAGCCTATAGCAGTACATTACTGCTGGCAATACAAAGCCTATAGCAGTACATTACTGCTGACAATACACAAGCCTATAGCAGTACATTACTGCTGGTAATACACAGCCTATAGCAGTACATTACTGCTGGCAATACACAGCCTATAGCAGTACATTACTGCTGCAATACAACAGCCTATGCAGTACATTACTGCTGGTAATACACAGCCTATAGCAGTACATTACTGCTGGCAATACACTAGCCTATAGTACATTACTGCTGACAATTACACAGCCTATAGCAGTACATTACTGCTGGCAATACCAGCCTATAGCAGTACATTACTGCTGAAATACAAGCCTATAGCAGTACATTACTGCTGGCAATACACAGCCTATTAGCAGTACATTACTGCTGGCAATACACAGCCTATAGCAGTACATTACATGCTGCAATATACACCGCTAGTACATTACTGCTGGTAATACACAGCCTATAGCAGTACATTACTGCTGGCAATACACAGCCTATAGCAGTACATTACTGCTGGCAATACACAGCCTATTACATTACTGCTGGTAATACACAGCCTATAGCAGTACATTACTGCTGGCAATACACAGCCTATAGCAGTACATTACTGCTGGCAATACACAGCTATAGCAGTACATTACTGCTGGTAATACACAGCCTATAGCAGTACATTACTGCTGACAATACACAGCCTATAGCAGCAGTACAATTACTGCTGCAATACACAGCCTATAACAGTACATTACTGATGACAATACACTACTGCTGGCAATACACAGCCTATAGCAGTACATTACTGCTGGCAATACACAGCCTATAGCAGTACATTACTGCTTGCAATACACAGCCTATAGCAGTACATTACTGCTGGTAATACACAGCCTATAGCAGTACATTACTGCTGGTAATACACAGCCTATAGCAGCTACATTACTGCTGGCAATACACAGCCTATAGCAGTACATTACTGCTGGTAATACACAGCCTATAGCAGTACATTACTGCTGACAATATACAGCCTATAGCAGTACATTAATGCTGGCAATATACAGGCCTATAGCAGTACATTACTGCTGGCAATACACAGCCTATAGCTGTACATTACTGCTGGCAATACACAGCCTATAGCAGTACATTACTGCTGGCAATACACAGCTATAGCAGTACATTACTGCTGGCAATACACAGCCTATAGCAGTACATAATGCTGGCAATCACTACTGCTGGCAATACACAGCCTATAGCAGTACATTACTGCTGGCAATACACAGCCTATAGCAGTACATTACTGCTGGCAATACACAGCCTATAGCAGTACATTACTGCTGGCAATACACAGCCTATAGCAGTACATTACTGCTGGCAATACACAGCCTATAGCAGTACATAACTGCTGGCAATACACTACTGCTGCAATACACAGCCTATAGCAGTACATTACTGCTGGCAATACACAGCCTATAGCAGTACATTATGCTGGCAATACACAGCCTATAGCAGTACATTACTGCTGGCAATACACAGCCTATAGCAGTACATTACTGCTGGCAATACACAGCCTATGCAGTACATAACTGCTGGCAGTAAATGGGAAACAGCCTATAGCTAGTACATTACTGCTGGCAATTACACAGCCTATAGCAGTACACTAACTGCTGGCAATAAACAGCCTATAGCAGTACATTACTGGCTGGCAATACACAGCCTATAGCAGTACATTACTGCTGGCAATACACAGCCTATAGCAGTAAATTACTGCTTGCAATACACAGCCTATAGCAGTACATTACTGCTGGTAATACACAGCCTATAGCAGTACATTACTGCTGGTAATACACAGCCTATAGCAGTACATTACTGCTGCAATACACAGCCTATAGCAGTACATTACTGCTGGTAATACACAGCCTATAGCAGTACATTACTGCTGACAATATACAGCCTATAGCAGTTACATTACGGCTGGCATATACAGGCCTATAGCAGTACATTACTGCTGGGCAATACACAAGCCTATAGCAGTACATTACTGCTGGCAATACACAGCCTATAGCAGTACATTACTGCTGGCAATACACAGCCTATAGCAGTACATTACTGCTGCAATACACAGCCTATAGCAGTACATAACTGCTGGCAATACACTACTGCTGGCAATACACAGCCTATAGCAGTACATTACTGCTGGCAATACACAGCCTATAGCAGTACATTACTGCTGGCAATACACAGCCTATAGCAGTACATTACTGCTGGCAATACACAGCCTATAGCAGTACATTACTGCTGGCAATACACAGCCTATAGCAGTACATTACTGCTGGCAATACACAGCCTATAGCAGTACATTACTGCTGGCAATACACAGCCTATAGCAGTACATTACTGCTGACAATACACAGCCTATAGCAGTACATAACTGCTGGCAATACACAGCCTATAGCAGTACATTACTGCTGGCAATACACAGCCTATAGCAGTACATTACTGCTGGCAATACACAGCCTATAGCAGTACATACTGCTGGCAATACACAGCCTATAGCAGTACATTACTGCTGCAATACACAGCCTATAGCAGTACATTACTGCTGGTAATACACAGCCTATAGCAGTACATTACTGGTGACAATACACAGCCTATAGCAGTACATTACTGCTGGCAATACACAGCCTATAGCAGTACATTACTGCTGGCAATACACAGCCTATAGCAGTACATTACTGCTGGCAATACACAGCCTATAGCAGTACATTAATGCTGGCAATACACAGCCTATAGCAGTACATTACTGCTGGCAATACACAGCCTATAGCAGTACATTACTGCTGGCAATACACAGCCTATAGCAGTACATTACTGCTGACAATACACAGCCTATAGCAGTACATAACTGCTGGCAATACCAGCCTATAGCAGTACATTACTGCTGGCAATACACAGCCTATAGCAGTACATTACTGCTGGCAATACACAGCCTATAGCAGTACATAACTGCTGGCAATACACAGCCTATAGCAGTACATAACTGCTGGCAATACACAGCCTATAGCAGTACATAACTGCTGGCAATACACAGCCTATAGCAGTACATTACTGCTGGCAATACACAGCCTATAGCAGTACATTACTGCTGGCAATACACAGCCTATCGCAGTACATTACTGCTTGCAATACACAGCCTATAGCAGTACATTACTGCTGGCAATACACAGCCTATAGCAGTACATTACTGCTGGCAATACACAGCCTATAGCAGTACATTACTGCTGGCAATACACAGCCTATAGCAGTACATTACTGCTGGCAATACACAGCCTATAGCAGTACATAACTGCTGGCAATACACAGCCTATAGCAGTACATTACTGCTGGCAATACACAGCCTATAGCAGTACATTACTGCTGGCAATACACAGCCTATAGCAGTACATTACTGCTGGTAATACACAGCCTATAGCAGTACATTACTGCTGGCAATACACAGCCTATAGCAGTACATTACTGCTGGCAATACACAGCCTATAGCAGTACATTACTGCTGGCAATACACAGCCTATAGCAGTACATTACTGCTGGCAATACACAGCCTATAGCAGTACATTACTGCTGGCAATACACAGCCTATAGCAGTACATTACTGCTGGCAATACACAGCCTATAGCAGTACATTACTGCTGGCAATACACAGCCTATAGCAGTACATTACTGCTGACAATACACAGCCTATAGCAGTACATTACTGCTGGTAATACACAGCCTATAGCAGTACATTACTGGTGACAATACACAGCCTATAGCAGTACATTACTGCTGGCAATACACAGCCTATAGCAGTACATTACTGGTGACAATACACAGCCTATAACAGTACATTACTGCTGGTAATACACAGCCTATAGCAGTACATTACTGCTGGCAATACACAGCCTATAGCAGTACATTACTGCTGGCAATACACAGCCTATAGCAGTACATTACTGCTGGCAATACACAGCCTATAGCAGTACATTACTGCTGGCAATACACAGCCTATAGCAGTACATTACTGCTGACAATACACAGCCTATAGCAGTACATTACTGCTGGCAATACACAGTCTATAGCAGCACTGTACTGCTGGCAATACACAGCCTATAGCAGTACATTACTGCTGGCAATACACAGCCTATAGCAGTACATTACTGCTGGCAATACACAGCCTATAGCAGTACATTACTGCTGACAATACACAGCCTATAGCAGTACATTACTGCTGGCAATACACAGCCTATAGCAGTACATTACTGCTGACAATACACAGCCTATAGCAGTACATTACTGCTGGCAATACACAGCCTATAGCAGTACATTACTGCTGACAATACACAGCCTATAGCAGTACATTACTGCTGGCAATACACAGCCTATAGCAGTACATTACTGCTGGCAATACACAGCCTATAGCAGTACATTACTGCTGGCAATACACAGCCTATAGCAGTACATTACTGCTGGCAATACACAGCCTATAACAGTACATTACTGCTGACAATACACATATAGAAAAAAATGTTTGAAAGAGCTCCACAAATTGGAGGAAAGATAAGAAACAATAATATAGTACAACTACCAATGCCAGTATTTTCTACATGTGTTATTACATAGATGTACTACCTGGGATGTGTGTGAATTACCATTGCTGTTCTGATGTGGCCTACATTTCAAGAGGTTCCATTGTTGGTGGGAGAGGTATTTCTTGGCTGCAGCTGGGGCCATTAGATGATAAGCCACAAAACCAAATAATTTCAAGTATTTATTGACAGATCTGAGCTTTGTTATTTAGCTAGGTCCATGCCTGTCTCTTGTTGCAGTGTAGTGGCTCCATGTGGAAATTGTGTCCAACTGTTAACCCACCACTACATTATACAGCAATGCCTCCCTGAGTGGTGGTCACTTTGCTCAAATTAAAAATGAATTGTTTTGATCTAATCCAACCTCTGATAAAAGACAACCTCCAGAAGAGACTAAAAAGTATCCGTGGTCATTCATGGGAGGTGATACCAAATCTCATCTTGAAAATTTATGGCCACACATTTAATATTTAAACACATAGTATGAAACACAAGGTAATAACACCAAAGCCAAATAAATAGTGTGTGACATATCGGTAACAGTTTTGGTAACACTAAGAACATGTGATATTTTTCTCATTTAGTCTTTAGTCTGTTGATGGTAACAATGCTGTTACCGAAACTTCACACACTATTTATTTGGTGATTTGGTCTTGTTACCTGTGTTTCTAGTCTTATAATCCAAATGGTGTGGCTTATCAAAACAGAATATGCATTATTGTAATGTGTTAGACACATACTCCATAAAGAAACCCAACCCTAAGCAAACCTTATGTTTCCAGAGTCAAGCATTCTTCCTGGATGCTTTTCTCCACAACAACAGGGTGGAGCATTTCACCCAGCTCATCGGGCTCCACCCCGAGTACCTGGATCTCTTCCTCAAGACCCAGCACTTCATCATGCGGGGGGACGGCCCGCTGCCCTATGCCTACCGTCACTACATCGCCATCATGGCCGCCGCCCGCCACCACTGCACATACCTCATTGACCTACAGAAGCAGGAGTTCTTGCTTCAGGGAGGCAATGCTTCTTGGTTGCTAAGCCTCGAGAATATTCCCCAGAAACTGAAAAATCTCCTGGAAGTCAACAAAATCCTAGCGCACAGGCCCTGGCTCCTAAACAAGTCCCATATTGAGGTAGGTCACACCAGCTCCATTTGTGGTGGGCATTGTTGGGCTGACATTGTTTGCTGATGGCGCAGAGGCTAGTCAAAGCCAAAGGCAAAGACAACTGGTCCGTGTCAGAGCTTGCCCATGCCATTGTGATACTGGCCCACTTCCACTCCCTCTGCAGCTTCATCTACGGCGCAGGCATCATGCCGGAGGTGGACCAGGAGAAGGGCCACACCTTCACCTCCCCCAGGGAGCTGCACCACCCCCTGAATGGTGCCACCCCCACGGTGGGGTCCACAGACAGGGGAGAGGTGGAGGAGCTGGTGGAGAAGATGCAGAAGATAGAGAAGCAGCACAGGCAGCAGCAGGAGCCCAGCATGGAGGAGCTGGTGAGCACCTTCAAGAAGGTGGAGAGCCAGTGTGCAGAGCTTCCAGCTGGTCAGTGCCGCGCCAGGCCCACGCTGCGGGCGGAGCTTCACAGATTCCTGGAGGACCCTGAGTTCGCCTACCAGGACTTCGCCAAGAGGAAGGAGCCCACAGAAATCCCCACCTTCCGGATACAGGACTACTCGTGGGACGACCACGGCTTCTCCCTAGCCAACCGCCTCTACAACGATGTGGGCACACTACTGGACCAGAAGTTCAAAACAGCCTATGATCTCACCTACTACACCATGGGAGTCAAGAGCAACGTGGACACCTCCATGTTCCGCAGGGCCATCTGGAACTACATCCAGTGTCTGTACGGCATCAGGCACGATGACTATGACTACAAGGAAGTGAACGACCTCATTGAACGCTCCCTCAAGAACCACATCAAGACAGTGTGCTGCTATCCAGACCGGACCACCAAGAAGGACTATGAGTCAGTCATGAGGGACTTCAGGCACTCAGAGAAGGTGAGCCAGCCCTTGTTTGCCTTAAGTCAACAAGCTTTCTCTACACTTGACCTCGTAGCATGCTTCTTTTGTGCTGGTTGCTTGCAAAGTTTTTGGTGCTAGTCCCTTATGTTTGCACACAGCTAATTTTAGGAAGGTGGCTTTCTTTGCACATGTTTGTTTCACTTTTGCTCCCTATGACATTGTTTTAGTAGATTTCCACTTTGCCAACAGGTGGGGTTTAAAGTGGCTGCTATATGCAGCAGACAATGGAACAAGTCCTAAGTGATGTTGTAGTTTGGACATTTTATGGCCCTAGAATTGGCCTAGCCAATATACATCTCGAGCAGATTTCATGGATTTCTTGTGTCAATAGTATAAAAATAAAGACTTCCAGGTTTGGTGATGGCCATAGGCCAAAACCATGGTCCCCCTGGTGGGCAGTGTTCTGAGTTAGCAAGTGTTGGGGCTTTGCTACCAGAGTGTGGAAAATTGTAGTTAGGGTCCATCTACAGTATTCCCATCTGGGATAAGGCACAATTTGGATTATAGATTAGAGCCACAACCTTGTAGTTTTTACCATCTATTTTGACAGGAGAGAGGTGTCTTTTACAATCTCCACCATCCACCAAGGTGTTACATTAGTGCATCTTGCTACCTATGTACTCAATAATCCAGGTTTTTATACCTTGTGTTGTTGTTTCTTATCCCCTTGTGCAAAGATGACACAAATTCCATGAGTCCATGCTCTTTATACCTTGTAGCATGTATCTACACACTGTAGCTCCAGGGTTTGTAAACTAGATAGGAGTGATGCTGGCTGACAAGTTTTACAAAGAGCCAATTAAGGTAGAGAGGAAGAGACAACAAGTGGCTAGCAGGTAAACATTCACTTTTAGGTCCCCAGGGTTATAAATAGGCTGGCACTCCACTGGGCTCCCCTCCAGGCATTCTTCCTCCTGAGGCAAACAACTTCTTCTTTTTTTATAACTTGGAACTGTTAGGTGGGGGGGGGGGGGACCTGACTTCATAAACACTCGGGAGTAGTACCTTCCTCTTAATTGGGACTGGGAGTTAGTCCCAATTAAACAAATGTTGCTACAGTAGAACTGCCTTTCTGTATACCTAGTTACAGAGTGTCCTTTAGGGAGAGATGTCCTCTTACTGGAGAGTTGCTACAGTAGAACTACCTCTCTGACAACACCTAGTTACAGAGTGTCCTTTAGGGAGAGGTGTTCTCTTACTGGAGAGTTGCTATAGTAGAACTACCTCTCTGACAACACCTAGTTACAGAGTGTCCTTTAGGGAGAGGATGTCCTCTTACTAGAGTTGCTACAGTAGAACTACCTCTCTGACAACACCTAGTTACAGAGTGTCCTTTAGGGAGAGGTGTCCTCTTGCTGGAGAGAGTTGCTACAGTACAACTACCTCTCTGACAATACCAAGTTACAGTGTCCTTTAGGGAGAGGTGTCCTCTTACTAGAGAGTTGCTACAGTAGAACTACCTCTCTGACAACACCTAGTTACAGAGTGTCCTTTAGGGAGAGGATGTCCTCTTACTAGAGAGTTGCTACAGTAGAACTACCTCTCTGACAACACCTAGTTACAGAGTGTCCTTTAGGGAGAGGTGTCCTCTTACTGGAGAGTTGCTACAGTAGAACTACCTCTCTGACAACACCTAGTTACAGAGTGTCCTTTAGGGAGAGATGTTCTCTTACTGGAGAGTTGCTACAGTAGAACTACCTCTCTGACAACACCTAGTTACAGAGTGTCCTTTAGGGAGAGATGTTCTCTTACTGGAGAGTTGCTACAGTAGAACTACCTCTCTGACAACACCTAGTTTCAGTGTCCTTTAGGGAGAGATGTCCTCTTACTGGACAGTTGCTACAGTAGAACTACCTCTCTGACAACACCTAGTTACAGTGTCCTTTAGGGAGAGATGTCCTCTTACTGGAGAGTTGCTACAGTAGAACTACCTCTCTGACAACACCTAGTTACAGAGTGTCCTTTAGGGAGAGATGTCCTCTTACTGGAGAGTTGCTACAGTAGAACTACCTCTCTGACAACACCTAGTTACAGAGTGACCTTTAGGGAGAGATGTTCTCTTACTGGAGAGTTGCTACAGTAGAACTACCTCTCTGACAACACCTAGTTTCAGTGTCCTTTAGGGAGAGATGTCCTCTTACTGGACAGTTGCTACAGTAGAACTACCTCTCTGACAACACCTAGTTTCAGTGTCCTTTAGGGAGAGATGTCCTCTTACTGGACAGTTGCTACAGTAGAACTACCTCTCTGACAACACCTAGTTACAGTGTCCTTTAGGGAGAGATGTCCTCTTACTGGAGAGTTGCTACAGTAGAACTACCTCTCTGACAACACCTAGTTACAGTGTCCTTTAGGGAGAGATGTCCTCTTACTGGACAGTTGCTACAGTAGAACTACCTCTCTGACAACACCTAGTTACAGTGTCCTTTAGGGAGAGATGTCCTCTTACTGGAGAGTTGCTACAGTAGAACTACCTCTCTGACAACACCTAGTTACAGTGTCCTTTAGGGAGAGATGTCCTCTTACTGGAGAGTTGCTACAGTAGAACTACCTCTCTGACAACACCTAGTTACAGTGTCCTTTAGGGAGAGATGTTCTCTTACTGGAGAGTTACAATAGTTAAAATGGTAATTACAAGGTAATAAGACCAAATCCAAATAAAGTGTGTGACAGTAACAGTGTTGTTACCATCATCAGACAAAAGTATTGAATGAGAAAATATATCGCATCACGTTTTAAATAGTTATTGTTAACAAGTGTCTTTATTACCTTGGGTTTATAATCCAAATTGTGCCATATCTTAAAACTAACATTGGAGATGAAAATAGTCTCTTTTGTGGAGAGGTGGCTTCTAGCAGGAGTGACCTCTAATGGAGATTGTTTTACTGTAACTTGGGTTGCTCAGCACAAAAGAATCAAATTCCCACCACCATCAAACCATTGTGTTAAGACCAACACTAATGTAAACAGACAGCTATAACGACCTCAAGTTGGACAGAGAAACGGGGTGAAAAGAGCAACAACTTAAATTTAGCCGGTTGAACCTTGGGAATGAAGGTTGTTTTTCTGGCCTTGAGAATCTTACTTTTTTTTTTTTTTTTTAACTTTTTGCCTTACTGTCATAAACCAAACATAAGAATGATGTGATGGTAAAGACTGTGTATGTGTTGTAGATCCATGTCAATCTAATGCTACTAGAGGCCAGGATGCAGGCAGAACTGCTCTACGCACTACGGGCCATGATGCACTACATGACGTGACCTCCGCCGTCTCTCCCTCCCACCCTAGTCACACCACCACAGCTGATATTTATTGTGCTTAGTTCGTCGGCATTACAGTCTGTCCCAGACAAACTGACTCCAATGGTGCACAATTTTGTTTTTTTCTCCCTTTTTTTTTTAAATAGATATAAAAAAAAAATTGCTTATTATTATTATTACTATAATAAAAAAAAAAAAGAATATATTTTTTTAAAGCTGTGTTTTTTTTTTCTTCTTCTCTCCCCTCTCTTTCTGAAATTTGTTTAAAATATTTGTTGATGGACCGACTGATATTGTACAGTTTAGAACTCGATGTTGTGGAATCTTCTATATGTCCCTCCCTTATTATTGGTTGGTTGTTTTTTTAAAGAGGAGAACAAATGACGGCCAATCACAATGCTTCGGTATATCTGTGTGTATTCTATTTGGAAAATGTTTTTTATACATATATATATATATTTTGTGTATATATACCTTCTCTCCTTCCTTCCCCCAAGTCAAATGATTTCTCCCTCCTCAGATATTTATTTTATGAAGACAAAGGCACAATATTATATATATGTAAAACGTCAGAGACCCCATTTCAATCAATCAATGTTTAGGGATGATCTAAAAAAAACTTCCTTTTTTTTTTTGGACTGTGATTCTTTGCAGGGTTCTGTGCTGCCCGCCTGCTGTATTTTTTTTAAGTGCAAAAAAACAAGCGAGCTAACAAAAAAAATTATATTCTATCTTAGATTATAAAAAAAGAAGAAATGTTTTTCCCCCCCAAAAAATCCAACTTTATTAGATCTCAAAGCCAAATGTGATTCCAAAGTCACTCATTGTGTTAGCATTTACTCTATCTCTGCCTGCCACATATGTAAGTAAGTAAGGTTAACATATGCAACTCTCTTAGATCTGTGTGATATCATAGTACGGACCCTGCATTAGGTTTTTTTTTATTATTATTTATCTTCTTGATAAAAATAAAATAAATTGTTTTAAAACTTTTTGTGTTTTGTGTCTCTTGTGTTTTTTTTTATATAAGACACTTTGGAGTTAACAAAACTAAATAACATAAGGTAATAACAGGACCATAGCCCAAGTTAATGAAATGTTTGTGATATTTCAGTAACAGTATTGTTACCATCATTAAATACAAAGTACTGAATGAAATAAGATCGAGTGGTAGCCTATTCTATTTTAACTCGGATTTTCCATTTAAAGAGAAATGCATTAGGAATTATGGTACAATTTGGATTATAGATTAGAACTACAAGGTAATATGACTTAATCCAAATACATAAATAGTGTGTGATGTTTCAGTAACAGAGTTAAACACAAGGTAATAAGACCAAACAAATAAATAGTGTGACATTTCGGTAACAGCTTTGTTACCATCTTCAGACAAAAGTACAGAAAAGGATTCAGTACTTTTGTCAGAAGATGGTAACAACGCTGTTACAGAAACGTCACACACTATTTATTTGGTCTTATTACCTTGAGTTTATAATCTATAATCCAGATTGTGCCTTATCAGTAACAGCATTGTTACCATCATTAGAGAAAAGACTGTTTTATTAACTTGTTGAAATAAAGGAGAGAGAAAGCTTCAGATCCTGAACTTACTTCAAAATAGAATCTTCAAGTGATGGCATTAACTTTGATATTCTTACTTTGAATTCAGCTCATAGAAGAATTAATTTCGTAGCTCCATTAAAGTCTTATCAAAAATGATAAAAGTCACAACTTGGAATATAAATTAGAAACCACACAAAGTAATAAAACTAAATTTAAATACATAAATAGTGTATGATGTAAACACGGGGGGGTCGGTGGAAGGCTGGTTAAACTGTTTGGTTTTCGACCGCTACAACCGGGTTCGATTCCCGCATTGGACACTTTTTTTGTTTAAAAAAATATAAAAAAATGCTCCAATGGCCCCCCGATTCTTTCAAAAGTTCAACCCCACCAGCAAGTGCAAGTAAACAAACGGGGCAATGGCATATATGCAAGTGAAGAGTCAAACTGCTTTTCACATGTGTAGACATGTGGTGCACTTACAGTAAAAAGCAGTTGCTAACTACCCACCATGATTATCATGGCCTGTACCACGTGTACTAGGGATAAGAAAAAAAAAATGATGTAAACATTTTTAAAAAAATGAACAAGACTTAGAAAAAAAATTATCATTTTCCCATTCGAACAACTGAAAGTTATTGATGGCTTGTTGTGCCATCATCCATGGTGGAATATAAAACTAATTATTGATTTTTAATTATTTCAGAATATTGGCGCTGCCAAATACCCTTTTTTTTTAAATTAATGAAGAAAAGTTAATCATATGGCCTTGAAAATAATTTAAAAACTTAGTTGTATACACTCAGGAGATGTTTTAATTCATCAACCTGATCCCAGTAACATTTCTGACATTTGTCAGACATAATGACATATAAAATGAAAGGTTTTAAAAGCACTAATGTTTCTTTTATACATAATACAAACTTCTACTGTCCTTACTGCGATGAAAAAAATATATTGGGAGGGCTTGGCTCATCAGTGGTGAACCCTCCCAGCGGTTTCGCCAATTTAATCCACCAGACCGCTTCTCAGAGCTCTAATACTGTATTGGATCATTCTGCTTATATATGCTACACTGAAGGATGGAATCTCAGAAATGGTTTTCAAGAAAACTATGGACATAGGCTTATAGGACAGTAGAATTACATTCAAATATTTGCATCGAGCAATGCTCTTCCGCAAACAATAAAGACAAGGTCAGTTAGGCATACTATAAAAGAAACATTCGTGCTTTTAAATCCTTTTATTTTATATGTATAGATGGCGCGTTATTGCTTTGTGTTAATATAATGACATCATTATAAAAATGGTTTAGAATTGAAAAGAAGGTGACAACAGGGGTCATCAAATGTCAAAGTGAAGAAATGACTTCATCATCCATTGTGATTGTTATCTATAGATTCCATCAGTTTGTCAAGTCATTGGAGGATTGTACAAAGTGGCCTTTCATGGCAGGTACTGTAGATATCCTGTAGTAATGTGATGATCACTATTGGTAGAATGATAGGCAAACAATTTGGATTATTCTATATACAGTTACGAGCGTCATGCGTCATCTGTCACCGTTTGCTTTTTTTTTTTTGGAATGGCGCTCTCCTATTGGGTTGGCTACGATGGCGCCGCCACTACGCGAGACACTTTGTTTTTGACTTTGCCCCCCCCCCACTCGCTTTTTGGTTTTTTGTAACTATTGTGTTGGAGCGGGTCGCTCCTTAAATAAATGCATATATTAGTTAATAACTAAATGGAATCCTCTCTTTCTTTTTCCCAGTAAGAGACGTCTACGGAAGCCAACAGTACATAGACAGATAAAGCACATAGGCTATAGTTATTAACTAATATATGCATTTATTTAAGGCGCCAAATTATAATTGTAACAAATAGTATTTAAATAAAAACATTCAATCGGGTAAAACACGGGCGTTGCCCGGGTCATTCGGCTAGTAGATTATAAACACAAGGTAATAAGACCAAATAAATAAAAAGTGTGTGACGTTTCTGTAACAGCGTTGTTACCATCTTCAGATAAAAGTAATGAATGGAGAATAGAGAAGTGTGTGACGTTTCAGTAACAGTCCAACCATTCAGTACTTTTATCTGAAGATGGTAACAACGCTGTTACCGAAACGTCACACAGTATTTATTTATTTGGATTTAGTCTTATTACCTTGTGTTTACTATTGGTAGAACTACATCTATGTAAGGGGACATCTAGGGAACAACCATGTGAAATTACCAGAAAACTTGGGGTCATAGTAGACAGGTGGACTTAACCGTTGGTTTTCGACTGCAAGGATACAGGATTGAATCCCGCATTGGTCACTTTTTTTCTAATTAAAAAAAAAAAAAAAAAAAACTCCAATGGCTCCCGATTCTTGCAAAAGTCCAACATACAAGTGAGTGCAGGTAAACAATCAGGGCTCTCGGATATTTGTAAGTGTAAAAATTGAACTGCGATTTCTACGAATGTAGAGACATGTGGTGTACTGTAAAAGCAGTCGCTAACTACCCACCATGATTATCATGGCCTGTACCATGTGTAGACATGTGATGTACTTACAGTAAAAGCAGTCGTTAACTACCCACCATGATTATCATGGTCTGTACTATGTGTAGACATGTGGTGTACTTACAGTAAAAGCAGTCGTTAACTACCCACCATGATTATCATGGTCTGTACTATGTGTAGACATGTGGTGTACTTACAGTAAAAGCAGTCGCTAACTACCCACCATGATTATCATGGCCTGTACCATGTGTAGACATGTGGTGTACTTACAGTAAAAGCAGTCGCTAACTACCCACCATGATTATCATGGTCTGTACTATGTGTAGACATGTGGTGTACTTACAGTAAAAGCAGTCGCTAACTACCCACCATGATTATCATGGCCTGTACCATGTGTAGACATGTGGTGTACTTACAGTAAAAGCAGTCGCTAACTACCCACCATGATTATCATGGCCTGTACCATGTGTAGACATGTGGTGTACTTACAATAAAAACTGTCACTAACTACCCACCATAATTATCATGGTCTGTACCACTGTGTACTAGAGATAATAAAGAAGATCAGAAAGATTTTTCATACACCTACAATTGAGGGGGAAAAAAAACATCTAACAATACAAAGTGTCTCTATGATTAGTGGAGGTGCAGTATAAACTGTTATCTTTTTTAACAGCCTTACAACACAGGATCCAATCCTTCATTGAGACAGTTTTTCTCTAAAAAGCAAAAAAACTTGTTTCAATGGCCACCTATTCTTGCAAAAGTCTAACCCCACCAGTGAGTGCAAGTAACCAAACAGTGCCCTGACATATTTGTGAGTACAAAAGTCTATTTTCTATATGTATAGACATGTGGTGTACTTACAGTAAAAGCTGTCGCTAACTACCCAACCATGATTATCATGGCTGCTGTACCACATGTGTTGTTGCTAATTCCCTCTGATATAATTCAGATGACCTCTTAATCCAGGGATACAGGATGAGCAGTGTCTGTACTTCATGTTAGGAGCGACTGCACATGGCATCTGTTCCTCATGTCAGAGGCGGCCATTTCTTTTGGAGCTACACTCCTCACTTTCTTACTGCTACTCTTTTTGTGTTGATTTCTTGCTTCCCTCTTTCTTATTATTATTATTATTTTTTCCTTTTCTTGTTTTTTTTTTTCTTTCTCTTTTTACTCTGTATATATCGTTATTTCCTTTGTCTCACTGCTTTGTTCTTATGCATACCTCTGGTGAATCCTGTATAGGGTCAGTGACCCTAAATAAAGGCTTTTTTGTTGTTGTTGTTGTTGTTCTTTTGGAGCTAAGTCGGCCTGCTACTGAGTAGTGCTCCCAGTCTTAATGACAAAGGCATTCTACTTCACCCTATCATGATGGTTGTCAAATCTCAAGCTTTACAAGCCTGACACCCTAATATGATTTGAGTGGAGATAAGAAAGAAGAAGAAGAAGATGACCTCCTGTACCACATGGACTTGGGACATGTGCCATGAATGGATCTCTGTTTATAGGGTTGTGGCTTATGTAATATGTACTAAGGTAGAACAACCTCCATGAAAGGACACTCCTGTTAGAGGACATCTCTCTACAAAGAACAGTTTTTCATCACCAAAATGACAATTTTTTACTATTTAGTAACTCTCCAGTAAGAGGACAACTCACCCTAAATGACACATTGACTCTGTAACTAGGTGTTTTATGGGTTATATATAGGTGTTATGATAAGGCACAATTTGGATTATAGATTATAAACACAAGGTAATAAGACCAAATCTAATGATAAGGCACAATTTGGATTATAGATTATAAACACAAGGTAATAAGACCAAATCTAATAATAAGGCACAATTTGGATTATAGATTATAAACACAAGGTAATAAGACCAAATCTAATGATAAGGTACAATTTGGATTATAGATTATAAACACAAAGTTTTTTTTTTTTTTTGCTTATCCCTAGTACACGTGGTACAGGCCATGATAATCATGGTGGGTAGTTAGCGACTGCTTTTTACTGTAAGCGCACCACATGTCTACACATGTGAAAGCAGTTCGACTTTGCACTTACAAATGTGCCAGAGCCCCGTTTGGTTACTTGCACTCGCTGGTGGGGTTGGACTTTTGCAAGAATCGGGGGGGCCATTGGAGCATTTTTTTTTTTAACAGAAAAAAGTGTCGAATGCAGGGATCGAACCCGGGTCGTAGTGGTCGTAAACCAAACGGTTTAACCAGCCTTCCACCGACCCCCATAAACACAAGGTAATAAGACCAAATCTAATGATAAGGTACAATTTGGATTATAGATTATAAACACAAGGTAATAAGACCAAATCTAATGATAAGGCACAATTTGGATTATAGATTATAAACACAAGGTAATAAGACCAAATCTAATGATAAGGTACAATTTGGATTATAGATTATAAACACAAGGTAATAAGACCAAATCTAATAATAAGGTACAATTTGGATTATAGATTATAAACACAAGGTAATAAGACCAAATCTAATGATAAGGTACAATTTGGATTATAGATTATAAACACAAGGTAATAAGACCAAATCTAATGATAAGGTACAATTTGGATTATAGATTATAAACACAAGGTAATAAGACCAAATCTAATGATAAGGCACAATTTGGATTATAGATTATAAACACAAGGTAATAAGACCAAATCTAATGATAAGGCACAATTTGAATTATTCTATATACAGTTACGAGCGTCATTCTTCGTCGCCTCTGTCACGGTTTGCTTTTTTTTTTTGGAATGGCGCCCTCCTATTGGTCGACTACGATCACGCCACCTTTGCCCCCCCCCCCATTTTTGTAACTATTGTGTTGGAGCGGGTCGCTCCTTAAATAAATGCATATATTAGTTAATAACCAAATGGAATCCTCTCTTTCATTTTCCCAGTAAGAGATGCCTACGGAAGCCAACAGTACATAGACAGATAAAGCACATAGGCTATAGTTATTAACTAACATATGCATTTATTTAAGGCGCCAAATTATAATTATAACAAATAGTATTTGAATCAAAACATTCAATCGGGTAAAACACGGGCGTTTCCCGGGTCATTCGGCTAGTAGATTATAAACACAAGGTAATAAGACCTAATCTAATGATAAGGCACAATTTGGATTATAGATTATAAACACAAGGTAATAAGACCCAAATCCCATATAAATAAATAGTGTGTGACATTTCGGTAACAGCATTGTTACCATCATCAAGATAACCATCAGTACATTTATCTGACAATGTTAACAACACTGTTAGCAGAAACCACCCATAATTTATTGATTTGTATATGGTAGTCTTGTTACCTTATCATTCTAAATCCAAATTGTACCATATCACTTTAAAGAGGGCTCTCTCCAAGTAACATGACAATCCATTTTTAAGAAAGTTGGAACAAATATGCAATTATTATTTTTGCTTATCCCTAGTACACGTGGTACAGGCCATGATAATCATGGTGGGTAGAAGTAGGCGACTGCTTTTACTGTAAGTACACCACATGTCTCCACATGTGAAAAGCAGTTAACTTTTGCATTTACAAATATGCCAGAGCCCCATTTTGGTTACTTGCACTCATTGGTGGGGTTGTACTTTTGCAAGAATCTGGCGCAATTGGAGCATTTATTTTTTAATCAGAAAAAAGTGCTTAATGCCGGGTTTTTTTCAATCGCGGGTCGTAGCGGTCAAAAATCAATGGTTTAGATTATCCTTCTACCGACCCCCATATGCAAATATACTCAGTATGAAGTGTAAAGCCAGTGTACAATAACAAAAGGGATCTGAGTTAGATTTAGTTGTTTACCTTGAATGGTTCTTGTTGAAAGGGAAGAATTCCTGTCGTCTCCTACAGCTGCACATGACAGGTGTGCATAGGGTAGACTGTGTGCATAGAATAAAAGGCAGAGTAAGTGTGCCTTTCCTGTGTATAGTGCCATAGTCACCATTGGGGGAAATGGAGATAAGAAAGAAGTCCATTGAGAATACCATCGCCTTCACAATTCTCTTCTTTATCAACACAAGGTAATAAGACCAAATCCAAATAAATAAATAGTGTGTGACGTTTCGGTAACAGCGTTATTACCATCTTCAGACAAAAGGACTCAAAAGTCTGAAGATGGTAACAACGCAGTTACCGAAACGTCACACACTATTTATTACCTTGTGTTTATAATCAATAATCCAAATTGTGCCTTATCTCTTCTTTATCTTAAATGAAATATCTTCATCTTTCATAATCTTGTTTAATTTTATCATTGCATCCCTAAGGTAATAAGACTAAATATAAATTAATTAAATGTTTGTAACATTTCAGTAACAATGCTTTTAATGAAATGTCACACATTATTTATTTAAATTTGGTTTTATTACTTTGTGTTTTTTTGATAAAGCACAATTTGAATATAGATTATAGATACAAGGTAATAAGACCTAATCCAAATAATTTATTAGTGTGTGACATTTTGGCAACAACATTGTCACCATCATCAGAAAAAAAGAATAAAAAAGATGGTGACAATGTTGTTGCCGAAACGTCACACACTAATAAATTATATGGATTAGGTCTTATTTTCTTTTATTGTGTGTTTTTTTTTTTGTTTTATTACCTTATATTTCTAGGTAGAAAAAATAAAACTTTCTGAAACATTGAAAAAAAAAATATATATATATACACCTATCCCCCGATTTACACGGTAGATACGTTCCTGAGAAAAACGTGTAAATCGAGGGATAGGTGTATATTAAACTGTCAAATCTGAATAGGTGTTCGCCCCCTCATGAATCAGAGCCTCCCAATATTCTTTTCAACATAGGTAGTATAGAGTAGAATATCGCATTTTAGTATAGTGCGATAAAAACAAAAAAAAAAACTTGTTAGGAAAACCGTGTAAAAGCGAAAACATGTAAAACAAGTACCGTGTAAATCGGGGGATAGGTGTATATATAGCTATATCTGGAAACTTTTTGTCTTGTAGAGCAACATTTTGAGTTATTTCAATATGGGGCTTTAATGTGTCCCTCCCTCTATGTACAAGAAATAATATGTCACACTTTGGCACTAATTAAAAAGAAAATATTATGATGCACTAGCGCGCCATCTGTTATCAAAATAAGAAACTATTTTAGACGCGTATGATTCTTTTAAAAATAAAACAATTTCTACTGTCCTTTTTATTTTATTTAACAATTGCAGAATACACGCTATATCCACAAATCGGATATTTGCGTGTGAAATATATACATTTAAATGAACAAAAGAAAAAGTAGTTTAAAGAGATATATACATATTTACATATCAGTATTGATTACATTAGTAGTCACTTATTTAGTTAAGTACATTCTGCAGAATTTGTTGAATCTTTGGTGTATGTCCTTAGTGTAGACCAGATGTTTGTTATGGGAAGTTGATTTAGTTCCCTAAGGTCAGCGGGCAGTCAGTTAATAAGTGTCTGGGGTTCTGTTCTTCGCCTCCACACGAGCATCCAGGTGATTCAGCTTTGCCAATTTTAAACAGGTATGAGTTGAAGTCGCCATGTCCAGTGAAGAATTGAACATTATAGAAGTTAGAAAATATAACAGCGGTATGGTAGATTAAACTGGCGAAACCGCTGGGAGGGTTCACCACTGATGAGTCAGGCCCTCCCATTAATTTTTCCATTGCAATAAGGACAATAGAAATTATTTTATTTTTAAAAGAATCTTACGCGTATAAAATAGTTTCGTATTTTAAAAAGAAAATAAATGAATGATAAAGCACAATTTTTATTATAGATTGGAAAAACAAGGTAACAAGAACCAAATCCAAATAAATAAATAGTGTGTGACGTTTCTGTAACAGTTTTGTTACCAAAACCTCACACACTATTAAATTATTTGGATTAGGTCTTATTTTCTTGTATCTATAATTTAAATTGTGCCTTATCAATGCTGTGATATATTTCTTCTCATTCAGTACTTTTATCTGAAGATGGTAACAACGCTGTTACCAAAACATCACACACTATTTATTTATTTGGTCTTATTACTTTGTATAAATAAATGAAATTTATAATGGTGGTAAATAAACAGACAGCTTCATGCAGCTTGAGGAACTACACTACTATGCGACTTGATTTACATCAATGTAAATAATTAATAAGTTACTTTAGAACATAACTCATTGTAAATAGCTCAACTTGATCAACTTTCTCTCTCCACGATACTAATTATTACAGATAACTTTATCAACTTCCATCATTGCTTAACATATTGTAAATAACTTCCTTGCGATTTCTTCTATCTGCTTATGTTGTTGTTTATTTGTTTAATGTATATGTTTATTTAATGCTCTTTTTCTTAATTGTTTATTTTCTTTTTGATAATTCTGTTACCAACTCTACTACAATTATTGTAAATAGTTTCACGCGCAATTATCCAGATCGGATATAGCGTGTCTTGTTTGCAACTGGTAAATGGTGGTAAATAACACAGCCGAAAAATATTTTATTTTTTAAAAAGGGGGAAAAAAAACTTGTACTAAAATGGCACTATTTCTCATATTTATCTCTTCTTTCTTATCTCCACTCAATCACATTAAGGTATCAAGCTTGTAAAGCTTGTTGATGGTGTGGACTCATCAATGGATGAGTCAATACAGTCAATGGTGGGGTTGTAGGTTGACACTTAGTACATAGTGGGTTGGTCATCAGTATATTGACGACAATCAACCGGACAGCGTGCAAATTTGGAGGACCAACCTCAGTGTCTTGACACATTCTAATATAAAAGAGTTTGAAGGGGAAGGGGAAGAAAAAGGGGGCAAAAAACATTATTAACAACAACAACAAAAAAGGTTTTTAAATATTTTTATTTAAAAAAAAAAGAGGGAGGGGGAACTATACAGGTTGGCACAGAGATAGGGGGGCAGGGGGGAGGGGGGTGTCAGCAGGTGGGGGGCAACTGTCTATACCTGAGGATGGCCCGCCACACTGCCAGCTCCTTGCCCAGGCTGGACACCAACATATGCAACTTTGGGAAATATACATATAGGGTAGGTAGGTAACCACATATCTATCTCCTAATATATATATATATATATATTAAAAATAAAGAAGGCATCTCCTGACCACGAGCACATGTGCTTTTTAGATGGCAGAGCGCCATCTAGTGGAGTAAAAATAAACTAAACGTTTATTTAGCTTGCTCCGTGATATTTGGCCAACCCAATTTCGAGCGCCAACAGCGCGAAACGCGTTCGTGGATGGCTTTTCTTGATTTATCAAGAAATTGGGTTGGCCAAATATCACGGAGCAAGCTAAATAAACGTTTAGTTTATTTTTGTTCCACTAGATGGCGCTCTGTCATCTAAAAAGCACATGTGCTCGTGGTCAGGAGATGCCTTCGTTATTTTTAATATCAACACCTGACCCACTTATCTTTTATTTTTTTCTATTGTTTTTCCATATATACAGTAAAACCCCTCTATAGTGAACCCCAATGGGACAGAGCTTTTGGTTCACTATAGCCACGGTTTAGCTATTTTTTTTTTTAATTTCAGAATTTTTAGACCGTATAATTAAAGGACAGCTATACACACAAGAAGAGGCTTCCTCTTAATAGTGGTCACTTTGTTTTAATTCCCTTAATTGACCAATTTCCTTACATTAATACTGAATAATAATAGAAATCATTAGATGATGGTTCTTCTTATCATTAACATACAGTACCTCTATGTCTAATTTAAAAATCAAGACAAATCCTAGGCATAGTTTTATTAAATATATATTCAAAAATATAAAATGATTTAAAGCATCATTATCACATTATATAATACATTGTTTACTTGGAAAAATGGCACTCTTCAACATTCTTCAAGCATTGCACCATTCAAATAAAGTTAGTGTTTTTCTTCCATTTCATTTTCCCACATATTCTTCTAGGTCTAGATTTCGTTTTTTTATTTTTAACCTGTCATGCAAAACATTGCTGACTTTAAAATCACCATAGTTAAATAGTTTTTGTTTCATCACGGGACCATTTAATAGCTTTATATTTTATCTTTTATAATAGAAAAGTTATATTCTCTTATTTTAATATGTTCTTAACATTTTGCCTGTGTTGTTTCACTTTGAAAAGTTCTGAAAATGGCCTTTTTTTTTTTTAAGAAATAACGCTTTTATTTTTAAAATGCCTTTGTTTTCTTCATTTTGGAAGCCATTTGTATTTTTATATTTCAAATTTAATGGATGCAAATATATTCTATTTAATAAAAAGTATAATGTGTTAAAATGTATACAACATACAGCAAAAATAAAGTGCAAAATTCAAAACAAACAATGCCGCTAAATGTATTGTTTTGAAATCGCGATCCGCGAGCTGAAATATGCTCAAAATTTGGTTGTTTTAAATTTTTTTTTAATTGCAATTCTAAGTTCGTTATAAGCATAGTATTTTAAATAGATTTTATTATTTTGGGACCGAAAATAGGTTCGTTATAGGGGTAGTTCGTTATTCTAAAAATCGCAAAGTTCATTATAACGATGGTATTTTCAATGGAATGGAATTGGGAATCGGCGTGGGTTCGTTATATCCAAGGTTCGTATTAGTGGGGTTTTACTGTATATATATATAAACATTACACATGTTTGAAAAATAGTACAAATGTGATATTGTACTGGGATAAGGTGCATAATTATGAAAAAAGAGCATCTCCTTATCGTGAAACTGAAAGTTGCTGATGGCTCGCGCCATCAATCGGAATAAATATCAACTATTCTCGTTGATTTTTAATTATACCAGAATTGGCCAAATACCCATTCTTGATTAATCAAGAAAAGCTAACCACGGACACGTTTCAGGCTGTTGGCCCTCATCAGATTAATCAAGATTGGTAATTTGGCCAATTCTGGAATAATTAAAAATCAACGAGAATAGTTGATATTTATTCCGATAGATGGCGCAAGCCATCAGAAACTTTCAGTTGCACGATAAGGAGATGCCTTTTTTTTCATAATTATACATGTTTGTTATAACAGACTATTATATTTAGATGCTACTTATCATCCTAATCATAGTTAGAAACCATAATGTTTACTCAATTACTATAAGGTAATAAAACCAAATAAATAAATAAGGTGTGTGAAGTTTTGGTAACAAAAGAATAAAATGATTTTATAAAATGAAAAAGATTTTATTCTTTTGTCTGATGATGGTAACAACAACACTGTTACCAAAACGTCACACACTATTTATTTATTTGGATCTTATTACCTTGTATTTAAAACAACAACATATTTTGTGTCCTATAGAGATACAAGAGGCCTGTGGAGGAACAATAACATCTTGTTGTTGTTTCTTATCCCCTTGTGTAAAGATTACACGAATTCCATGAGTTCATGCTCCTCGAGCTGTTTTATGATAAGCAGCGGCCTCTCCCAAAGGTCCTGTTTAGTGCATCTAATGCAAGCCAAAATGTGTTCTGGAGCTGCAGGTACCAAACTATATTTTGGGCAAGTAGGGTAGATTTTGTTATTATTTTCTATCTTCAATGGCTTGAGATGGCCTGTTCTAAATCTTGTTAGTGTTGTTTGATGCTGTCTATTTCTGATGTTCAGAGCTCCTCCTGGGTCCATTCCACTGTACCAGCTGTGCTTAGGTGGGAACAATAACATCTATGTACACCCAAGTACCGTACTAACACAAATGCTACTCTAGCTGAGAGATGGACTCCCAGACCTACCGGAGATTGAGCCGCTGTAGGTCGGAGCGTGTGGCCACCCCCAGCAGGTCTTCTAGCCGGACCTCCTCCCTGACAAACTTCTGGATGGACTCAGGGTCCAGGCCAGCTTCTGTCTTCAGCCAGTGTTCCAGGTCCGGGTCTGCTAACACTGCCAGACAACAACAGTCAATACAAAGCAATAACACACCATCTATATATAACAAATGAAGACATTAAGATGTGAATGTTAAGGCACAATTTGGATTATCTATATATATAAAAATGAATTCCAATATTATAACCTCTGCGATATCTTAAGGAGAAAATAACAAAGCCTCCGAGGTTGCGTTTCTTTTTGTATATAACGTTTAATAATGCTTTTTTTTGACGTGACAACGTCTTAAATTAGGTTGCGGCTGGGAGTCACTTATGAAAAAGTGTAACGCCCGGTAACGTTACGATGAGTCACCGAACGAGAGTGCTAGAGAATTAGGTGCATTGAATCGGCGCATGCTTGTCTCTGTCTTTGTCTTTCTCGAACGTTCTTGGCGTTGGAAAAACAAGAAAGCGTCATAATACAAGTTCACACGTGTGGTTAAAGTATCGTCAGCTGTGTCTGTAGTGAAAATGTGGAGTGCTTAGATTCGTCATTTACAACAACTACAACAATAAAGGTAAATAATTGTACACTGATATTTCATTATCGTAAACTATGATTGATTGATTAATTGTTAGATTGACACAAAAGTTGAGAAACTGAGTTTATAGGTTATGTCATACTATTGATAAATGTTGATAGTGTTAAGTAAATTATTAGTTTAAAATTAATTAATTAATTAATTATTATTTTACAAATTTTAAATAGTTTCAAATTTATTTAGCAAAAATTTGAACCTTCGATCTGAATAAATGTTTTGATTTTCGAATTGATTCTTTAAAATTACAAATATTAAGAAAAAGTGGCAGATATAAGAAAACTTTATTTAAACTGTGTTGAGCAAGAATTTTAACATCTAATTTAAGTAAATGTTTTAATTTTCAACTTCATCATTTACAATTACAAATTTTATTTAATTTCAAATTTATTTAGCAAAAATTTGAACCTTCGATCTGAATAAGTGTTTTGATTTTCAAATACCAACGCGGCTGGTGGAGTGGCGATCTATCGTAAATTATCATCGACATCTACGGCGGAAGTGTTCCAAGTTGCGATTACAGACGTAACTCGTGTCATTAAAACCAAGGGTGACATGTGCATGACTGAAGTTACTTGCTTCGCCGCTAATACTAGCTTCAAGTTTATACTCGGTGCTGTATATATTCATCCAGGAGCTAGTATGCAGGATATTGGAATGTTACTATGGCAAGGACTTGGTCCGTACATTCACAACAGCCAGTACGTGCCACCGTTCGTGCAAGTTGATTCTAGTATACCGATTCTTCTGTGTGGTGATTTTAACAAAAACGTAAAGCCTGACAACTCGTTTCTTAATATCATGAAAAATACGTATAATCTTGATTGCGTATCAAACGTTTCTAAGTCAACTACGTTAAAAGGAACAACTATCGACTTGACTTTCGCAAGACACATTACAGCAGAAACACTTCCTTTCATTTCATATTTCTCCTATCATCGTCCTATCCTCAACAAAATCACTCAAATAGGAATTAGTTAAGTTTAAGTTTACATGTACAATGTTTTAGTAAACAAAATATATTTCTATAGTTAAAATTTGTGCAATTCTTATTTTCATTCAATTCCTTGTTCCTATTGTGCAATTTAATTATATTCATATCAATAAATATTCTACCGTTGTCACGTAAAATCTTCGCCCGTAAAACCGACTTTACAGGCAACCATTGTTTTTTTTTTTCCATACATAGGTAAAAATTTCCATACATAGGTAAAAAATAACGGGGATGATGATAGGCTATTTTAAAAAATATATAAATCAATTATGTTGTTGTTTCTTATCCCCTTGTGTAAAGATTACACGAATTCATGAGTTCATGCTCCTCGAGCTGTTTTATGATGAGCAGCGGCCTCTCCCAAAGGTTCTGTTTAGTGCATCTAATGCAAGCCAAAATGTGTTCTGGAGCTGCAGGTACCAAACTACATTTTGGGCAAGTGGGATAAATTTTGTTATTATTTTCTATCTTCAATGGCTTGAGATGGCCTGTTCTAAATCTTGTTAGTGTTGTTTGATGCTGTCTATTTCTGATCTTCAGAGCTTCTCCTGGGTTCACTCCACTGTACCAACTGTGCTTAGGTGGGATCCTCCAGTTCTTGTTTATTTTTGTTTTGGCTACTGTCTCTATTTCTTTAAAAGTAAGTTTATTTTTCTGTGGCAAGGGTTCTTTTGTGCCTTTTTTCGCTAGCACATCAGCAGCTTCATTGCCTTCAATGCCAACGTGTGAGGGTATCCATTGAAGGTGAATATTTGAGGTTTTTGAGAGTTTTTGGAGATAACCAATTATGTTCCTGCTTACTTTGTCTCTGAGTTCCCCTGTGTGACTCAAGTGTTGTATGGCACTTCTACTATCAGTAAGAATCCAGATATTTTGATAATTAGTATTTCTGATGGATTTTAAGGCTTCATAGATGGCTATAAGTTCTGATCTGAAGACTGAGCAAAAATCTGGGTTTCTTCTGTTCATTTTCTCAATGCCATTTGTGGTTTTGATGAGACAGCCACTGCCATTGTGTCCTAGCTCGTCTCTGCTACCATCGGTATAGATAGTTATTGCATTTTTAGTAGTGTTATTAATTATTTCTAATCATAATTGTTTTAAGTATTCTGGATTTTGGTATTGTTTGTTGGTGGGTTCATTTAAAGTGGCATTAAAAATAACATTTTGTAGTGGTTTGCATGGAGAATTTTTTTCTGCTAAATAATTTTTTTCCACTTTATATTTTAAAAATTCTTTTCTTTTGGCCAGGTGTAGAGGGCCTTCTTTTTTGAGTCTTAAATTGGATTCCCAATTAAGTATGTACTTGGAAGTTCTGTGTTTGTTTCCATAACTCTTGATTTTGTTTATATATTTTGGCAGATTGTAGCTTCTTCTATCCTTTAAGGGCATAATGTCTGCCTCGTAAAGTACAATATCATTAGGGCAGGTATTTCGAAGACCTGTAATAATTCTAGCTGCACTTAGTTGTATCCTTTCCAGTGATTTTAGATTTGTTTCAGATGCTGTACCATAGATTTGATATCCATATTCCAGGATAGGTCTAATTAGAGATGTGTAAGTTAATTTTAGTGTGGTTGCATCGGCTCCCCACTCTCTTCCTGAAATATATTTCAGGATTTTTAGTCGGTCTCTTCCTTTTCTAATAACTTCTTCAATATGTTTACTGGAGTTAATTTCTGGATCCAGGGTGTAGCCAAGATATTTAGGATGTTTATTATATTGCAATTGTTGTTCTTTCAGAATAATTTTTGGTCTTATTTTGTATAGTTTCTTATCGGTAGTAAAAAGACAGGTTTCAGATTTTTGAGGGTTAAATTCTAATTTATGTTTATTAGCAAATTTTTCTAGGTGGAAAAGAATCTTGTTCAAATCTCTTTCAGCTTTTTTCCAGTTAGTATTGCTGCTCCATAGAATTATGTCATCAGCGAAAAGTCCAATATTGGTTTTATGTGAAATTTTTTCTTCTATGCCTGCAATAAATAGGGTGAAGAGAGTTGGGCTAAGGACTGATCCTTGTGGTAATCCTTGGTACAATTTGAAGGTTTTAGATAGAGTGCCATTATATTTGACCCTGATGTATCTATTTTTAAGGAAATCATTTATCCAAGTGATAGCTTTTCCATCAATTTTGAAATGTTTGTATAATTTTGTAATTAACTTGTTTTTCCATACCCCTTATCAAAAGCTTGTGTAAGGTCTAAAAAAGCAGCTATTGTGTGGTTAGTTGGTTTTCTGTTTTGTGCATCTTTTACCTTTTGTGTGAAAAATAAGAGTTGGTCTATTGTCCCATGTCCTTTCCTAAATCCATATTGTTCTTTTGGTAAGAGATTTCTTGTGTCGAGGTGGTAGGTGAGTCGTCTGAGTATAATTTTTTCAATTAATTTGCAGCAAATACTTGTGAGGGAGATAGGTCGGTAGTTTTTTGGGTCATCAGCAGATTTGTCAAGTTTTTTAATAGGAATTATTGTTGCAGTTTTCCAGTCTTGAGGCAATTTTCCAGTTTTCCAGGAGTTATTGAAAATATCAAGAAGTTTTTCTTTGCCATTTTTGCCCAAGTTTGATATCATTTGGCCATGGATTCCATCTGGCCCAGGAGTCTTGTTCAGGTCAGTGTTTTCTAATGCATAATCTAGCTCTTTCATATTGATTTTTTCATGGAAAATATTATGAGTGCTAGTGACGTTTTTACAGTCATGGATAATCTTTCGGGCCTTTTTTTCAACTTTCTTATCTTTTATTTCAAATTTGATTTTACTACTTATTTGATATGAATTACCTAAAAGATTAGCAGCATTTTTGTCATTAGTTGCTGGGGTACCATCTGTATTCTTAATCATATTTGTGTTTTCAGTTTGTGGCTGGGCTCTGTCAATTTGTTTTGCCAAATGCCAAAGTTTTGTATTTGGGTTTCTAGGGTTCAGGTTTTCACAAGTTTGTTTCCATTTTTCCCTTTTCATATTTATGTATAATCTTTTTATTTTTGCATTCACAATGTTCAGTTCAGTTCTACAATTTGTTTGGTTTTGGGTGCACTTTTTTTGTAGTTCATTTCTTTTAGTTATAAGTGTTTGAATATCTTTTGCCTGGTGTGTATAATTTGGAATCCATTTCTTAATATTACCTCTTGGTATTGAAACTTTGGCTGCTTTAATAATGGTGTTTTTGAAAGATATCCAATTTTGTTCTAGATCTTTTATCCTAGTGGGTGCTTTTCTAAAGTCTTCATTGGTGTTTTGCTGGTAAAGATTCCAATTAGCCTTTTTGAAGTTCCAGAATTTTTCTTTAATTGAGCTGGTTTTGGTCTTGGTGCTAATTTCTATCAAAATAGGCAAATGATCACTTCCAATACTTTTTAATATTTGCCATTTGCATTTGTGGAAAATGTCAGGACTGGAAAAACTTATATCAAGGGCTTGTGCGGTATTATAACTGTAGGAATGGTGGGTAGGATTCCCATCATTTAAGCACATGAAGGCATTGTCGTCAAATAAGTTTGAAAGTATTTTGCCTCTTGGGTTTGGCGTGGAACATCCCCATAGTTGATGTTTGGCATTAAGGTCACCTACAATAATAGTGTTGTCTGTAAGAAATTGAGCCATTGTTCCATCGTCAATAAGTTTATTGTTTGGTGGGTGATACATATTGAATATGTTGATGGTTTTATTTTGATTGAGGTAGACTTTGATACCTTGGGCTTCGAGGTCTGATGTGTTTGGAATATTAATGGCTATGTCTTCATAGTACAAATTCTTGATTAAAAATGCAAGGCCACCCCCTTCTTTATTTCTGTCTTTTCTGAGGATATTGTAGTTTTTAAATTTGAGATTGTACTTTTCATTTAATTTGGTTTCCTGTAGGGCTATAATTTGTATCTTTTGTTTTTCAGCTATTTCCATTATTTCTTCTAATTTTATTTTTGTTGCTGTTGAGCACAATCCATTTATGTTGCACTGCAGAATGCTCAATTGCTTGGAAGTTGCAAAGTGTGAAGTTTGTGGAGACTGTATTATACTTATCGGACAGAACCCTCTACCTAAGTCCTGAACGCGCCCCTGTTTATTCTGCGCGACGGGCGATGCAGCATGCAAATCAACATCTGATCTCATGGAATGGGGTATAGGGGTGCAGCTTTCGTTGATCATGGCACCATGATCCAGGCACACTTTGGTGAAAGTCTGACTTTGCCTGTAGTTTGAGGCCGTTCCTAACATGGAAGCAGACGCCTTTGCTGCCGACTCTAACATGAGTACAGACACAGCTCCTCCGTATCCCTGGAGTGGGACCCTTGCTGAGGTCTATCAACCGGGTCAGTTGAACTCAGATTTTTAAAGAGGTCTACTCCTCTTCTAACAATGCTGCTGTTGGTCCGCGACTGCTTATTTGTCAGAGTTATTCTGCTTGTTTCGCAGCTGGCCTTCATATCTGAAGGTCGTTCCCCTATCCGCCACCTGGGGACGCGCCCTATAGCAGTCAGCTCTGCCAAGGGATAAATCAATTATTAAAAACTATATATTCAAATTATTCTACTTAGCTCACAAGCAGCGCCCTCTAGAACGCGGGCGATCTGACGGCGAGCACATGACTTCCCTGCCCCCCCCCCGTCGAGCACGTGACTTCCCTGTGCGCGCGCACAGTTTTGTATAGTGTTTGAATAGAACATTTAATCGGGTAATCCCGGGCGTTGCCCGGGTCATTCGTCTAGTAGATTATAAACACAAGGTAATAAGACCAAATCCATATAAATAAATAGTTTGTGACGTTTCAGTAACAGTGTTGTTACCATCTTCAGACAAAAGTACTGAATAAAAGTACATTTCAGTACTTTTGTCTGAAGATGATAACAACGCTGTTACCGAAACGTCACACACTATTTATTTATTTGGATTTGGTCTTATTACCTTGTGTTTAAGCAAACTATGGACATAAGCTTTTAGGACAGTAGAATTATATATAAATATTTTCATCGAGCAATGCTCTTCCAATACAATTCCAATATTGCTCTACAATAAGGAAAAGTTAGGTATGAATTAATACAAAGCAATAATGCGTCATCTATATATAACAAATGAATAAATCTATCTGAAGATATTCCACTCTCTACAATACAATTCGTTTTTAAATTTAAAAAGTAGTTAAAAAGGGTTGGTATAAATTGTACGTAATAGATATCGATTTATATATACTACTAGCGGATGTACCCGGCTTCGCCCGGATTTTACCTGAGTAAAGGTTTGTCTAACGAATCTCTCGATAAAGTGAACATTTTTTCCTGGTCCCTTGAAAAATACTCGATAAGTTGAATAAAATCAATATTAATTGGTTCCCTCGGTAATTGGAAGTTAAAGGAATAGTATCTTGCCTTGGAATTGTATCATTATTCTTGTCTCAAATAAATTGCCGTGTCATCCTGAATTTTGTCTTTCCTAATTTTCTACATTACAAAATCATCGTATCATCATGATAATATTTAGAGCAGATTGTTGAATTATAACAGATAAATTAGAATATTTATCTTGATTATTTTTAGGCGAAAAGTTATTTCAAAAATTTTATTTGCTAGAAACCTTCCCAGTACTATACTAAATAACTTCCCAAAGTTTCATGGTGTTCCAATGAGTGGTTTGGTCAGGCATAAAGGACACACACACATACATTCATTTTTATATATATATAGATTGGGAAATCTTTGTAAATATTATTATTATATTTATTTTTGTTTATAATTTCTCATTATATATATGTATATTATAATTTATTATAAAGATCATAGTGAGTTAAATATTTATTTTTGACTCGTGAGAACGCCCTTGGAACTTTAGAAAGATTTTTAACGCCTTGCTAAATGTTTCAATTTTTGTTTGCTCCTGACGAGGACAAAAGATTTTTGTCGAAACGTCGAGGTAATAAAAAGATTTACTAACCGAAGTATCTTTATTTTCAAGAAATAAGGAATGAAGACATAAATACAACAGTGAGTGTCACAACGTACCTTCAGTACAGGTGGTGGTGGAGGGAGTGTGGCCTGGACTGGTGAGCCGGAGCTGCAGGTCCAGCAGCTGCCTCAGTCCCAGGTTGAGGTCGGACTGGGTGCGAGCTACCTGTCCAAGCAGGACTTCTGTCTCGTGCCGGGCCAGTAGCAGTTGAGAGGGTTCCTCCGCTCCTGGCCGTTGGGAGTTGATGGTGGAGGACACCCCTGAGGTGGAGCCTTCTCCTGTCTCCTCCTCCAGATCATCATGGCCGGCCAGGTTGGCTCCCAGCTCTGCCGTACCACAAACTCTAATTTGCACGATCCCACCACCGAGCGTGCAAATACAATCCTCTTTATTCAATAAATCCTTGTATCAATATAGAGTAAAATTAACCTCCAGGGAAAATGATCTTTTCAAAACATTTTTGAATTTTTCTCCTGTAGAAGGGCGTCCGTGCCCGAAAGCTAGAGAGAGCCTTCTGGAGGCCTGGTTAATTTTACTCAACAATCCTCTTTATTAATTCAACCCACTTTATTTCAACCTTTTCTTAAAATTCCAATAAAATCCAACTATTTATATAAGAAATAAAACTATTTGCCCTCGGCAGAGCTGACTGCTACAGGGCACGTCCCCAGGTGGCGGATAGGGGAACCACCTTCAGATATGAAGGCCAGCTGTGAAACAAGCAGAATAACTCTGACCAATAAGCAGTCGCGGACCAACAGCAGCATTGTTAGAAGAGGAGAAAGACCTCTTTAAAAATCCTAACTTCAGCTGACCCAATTGATGGACCTCAGTAAGGGTTCCTCTCCAGGGATACGGAGGAGCTGTGTCTGTACTCATGTTAGAGTCGGCAGCAAAGGCTTCCATGTTAAGAACAACCTCAAACTACAGGCAAAGTCAGACTTTCACCAAAGTGTGCCTGGATCATGGTGCCACATGATCAACGAAAGCTGCACCCTTATACCCCATTCCCATAAAACTATTTAAATCCATTTTAAAAATAAAAAATAATAATAAACACAAGGTTATTGTTGTTACCGTCATACACCATTTATTTGGTCTTATTATACCTTGTAGGTGATCACCCCCAGTACATAACATTATGGGGGGGGGTGTAGTTTTAACTTTTTTGGAAACGTCAACTGATTTATTTATTTATTGTCGCGATGAAAAATAATTAAATAGGCTTCTAAATTACTTTAAATATTTATTTAATGAGTTATATGAGAGATTTTAAATATAAAATAAGAGTTACTATTTACATGAGCCAAATCAACCCAGCCGTTAGAGCCAGAGGGGAGAACTGAGATCTTTCCTCCTTTTCCGTGGCGCCACTGTTTACCCCGACCGGTCGGTCCAGATAAGAGGGAATACCAGGAAACTGTCCTCCTGACATTATTACCAGTTGCAAATAAGACACGCTATATCCGATCTGGATAATTGCGCGTGAAACTATTTACAATAATTGTAATAGAGTAGGTAACAGAATTGTCAAAAAGAAAATAAACAATTAAGAAAAAGAGCATTAAATAAACATATACATTAAACAGATTAGCAACAACAGAAGCAGATAGAAGAAATCGCAAGGTAGTTATTTACAATATGTTGTTGTTGTTTCTTATCCCCTTGGGTAAAGATTACACGAATTCCATGATCTCATGGAATGGGGTGTAGGGGTGCAGCTTTCATTGATCATGGCACCATGATCCAGGCATACTTTGGTGAAAGTCTGACTTTGCCTGTAGTTTGAGGTCGTTCCTAACATGGAAGCAGACGCCTTTGCTGCCGACTCTAACATGAGTACAGACGCATCTCCTCCGTATCCCTGGAGAGGGACCCTTGCTGAGGTCTATCAACCGGGTCAGGATTTTTAAAGAGGTCTTTCTCCTCCTCTAACAATGCTGCTGTTGGTCCGCGACTGTTTATTCATCAGAGTTATTTAGCAGCTGGCCTTCATTCATATCTGAAGGTTGTTCCCCTATCTGCCACCTGGGGATGCGCCCTATAGCAGACAGTTCTGCCAAGGGATTTACAATATGTTAAGCAATGATGGAAGTTGATGAAGTTATCTGTAATAATTAGTATCGTGGAGAGAGAAAGTTGAGCTATTTACAATGAGTTATGTTCTAAAGTAACTTATTTTATTATTATTATTTTTTGCTTATCCCTAGTACACGTGGTACAGGCCATGATAATCATGGTGGGTAGTTAGCGACTGCTTTTTATTGTAAGCGCACCACATGTCAAAGCAGTTCGACTTTGCACTTACAAATGTGCCAGAGCCCCGTTTGGTTACTTGCACTCGCTGGTGGGGTTGGACTTTTGCAAGAATCGGGGGAGCCATTGGAGCATTTTTTTTTTTAAACAGAAAAAGTGTCCAATGCGGGAATCGAACCCGGGTCGTAGTGGTCGAAAACCAAACGGTTTAACCAGCCTTCCACCGACCCCCAAAGTAACTTATTAATTATTTACGTTGATTTCAAACTCATCTTGTAGGACCAAAGCCGCCCCTGTTCTGATAAGGGCCATAGTCTGAAACCATGGTGTAGTGGCTTGAATATTCAGTGGAAAATATAAAGAAGCATTTTACCACTTGATTTTGAATTACTATTTATCAAGATTTTGATTTTAACCAGTCTTTAAACCATGAAAATTTACATATTTTCCGACTCCCTTAAAATTTACATATATTAAAGATTTTATATTGTACAATTTAGTTAAAATATTTTTTGGCTTAATTTGCATCAATAAAATTGAATTAAAGAAAATTACTTACAATAGGATCCAAAACATGTTATACGTGTTGGCTACTATCTGAATTTACCAAAACTGGTGTTGAGAAGAACTTTTATTTATAACCCAAAAAAGTATAATTTTTTCAAATTTACAATATAATTAAAATGATAAGTCACAATTTGGATTATAGATTATAAACACAAGGTAATAAGACCAAATCTAAATAAATTTAAAATATTTTTTTTAAAAACGAGCCATTTAAAACTTTTTTAGAGAAGTGTTTCTAAAACCTTTTTTTCTTTAAAAAAAAAAGTATTTATCAATTACAAAAAAAAAAAGAAAAAGTTATATTAATTCAAGTATCCCTGAATATTGGAATGAAAATCATGACAAGTTGTATTGATAAATCCAAATAAATAGATAGTGGGTGACATTTCGGTAACAGCGTTGTTACCATCTTCAGAAAAAAAGTGCTGAATTCAGGAGTGCAAACATTCAGTACTTTTGTCTGAAGATGGTAACAATGCTGTTGCCAAAACGTCACACACTATTTATATGGTCTTATTACCACATTTGTCAGTATATGTTGTCAACAATAACTCACCAGGAGAGAGAGTGTTGATGGCTGCCTGCGCAGCTCCCCTCACGATGGTGTCCAGGGCAAACATACAGTGGGGCATGATGTTGAGGTTCCTCAGGATTTGGGACACCTGGAACATCCCTGGGGGTAAATTGCTGTTGTGTGGAAATCTAAAGTTTGTATCACTCCCCCCTAGAAGTTGCACCCAACTACAGAGACCCCAGTTTGATGTGTAAGCAAGCCTAGAGTAGAAGAGACTTCTCGGCCAGGAGAGCCATAGACTGGAGATGCTAACAAGGTGACTTACCACCTCCTGGAAGATGTAGACAGCGTCGTGCAGCTGTTCCACCTCAGCATTCTCATTCTCCACTTCTTCCTTCAGCTTCTCTGGACACAACACTCCGCTAGTACTGTCGGATAGTACTGGACACTCAGATAGTATTGGATACTCCCAGAATATCAGCTTTACACACCCAAGATAGAGGACATTGCTGTGATAGAGATGAACGGAGACATCTGAGGCTCTTCATTGGACACAACAACAGAAAATTGACCCAGAACTTTACACACCCAAGATAGAGGACATTGCTGTGATAGAAATGTACGGAGACATCTGAGGCTCTTCATTGGACACGACAACAACAACAGAAAATTGACCCAGAACTTTACACACCCAAGATAGAGGACATTGCTGTGATAGAGATGTATGGAGACATCTGAGGCTCTTCATTGGACACGACAACAACAACAGAAAATTGACCCAGAACTTTACACACCCAAGATAGAGGACATTGCTGTGATAGAGATGTATGGAGACATCTGAGGCTCTTCATTGGACACAACAACAACAACAGAAAATTGACCCAGAACTTTACACACCCAAGATAGAGGACATTGCTGTGATAGAGATGTATGGAGACATCTAAGGCTCTTCATTGGACACGACAACAACAACAGAAAATTGACCCAGAACTTTACACACCCAAGATAGAGGACATTGCTGTGATAGAGATGTATGGAGACATCTGAGGCTCTTCATTGGACACAACAACAACAACAGAAAATTGACCCAGAACTTTACACACCCAAGATAGAGGACATTGCTGTGATAGAGATACACAGAGACATCTGAGGCTCTTCATTGGACACAACAACAACAGAAAATTGACCCAGAACTTTACACACCCAAGATAGAGAGCATTGCTGTGATAGAGATACACAGAGACATCTGAGGTTCTTCATTGGACACCACAACAACAGAAAATTGACCCAGAACTTTACACACCCAAGATAGAGAGCATTGCTGTGATAGAGATACACAGAGACATCTGAGGCTCTTCATTGGACACCACAACAACAGAAAATTGACCCAGAACTTTACACACCCAAGATAGAGAGCATTGCTGTGATAGAGATACACAGAGACATCTGAGGTTCTTCATTGGACACCACAACAACAGAAAATTGACCCAGAACTTTACACACCCAAGATAGAGAGCATTGCTGTGATAGAGATACACAGAGACATCTGAGGTTCTTCATTGGACACCACAACAACAGAAAATTGACCCAGAACTTTACACACCCAAGATAGAGAGCATTGCTGTGATAGAGATACACAGAGACATCTGAGGTTCTTCATTGGACACCACAACAACAGAAAATTGACCCAGAACTTTACACACCCAAGATAGAGAGCATTGCTGTGATAGAGATACACAGAGACATCTGAGGTTCTTCATTGGACACAACAACAACAACTGTATACTTGGCTAGTCGGTAGGAACTAGTTCCATCTTCAATGGATGCCTTCACACGTTGGCATTGAAGCAATGAAGCTGCTGATGCGCTAACCAAAAAAAGGCAAAAGAGAACCCTTGCCATGGAATAATAAACTCAATTTTTATGGATGACAAAGCACAATTTGGATTATAGATTAAAACTACTAGGTAATAAAGACCGAATCCAAATAAGTAGTGTGTGACATTTCGGTAACAGCGTTGTAACCATTCAGTATTTTTGTCTGAATATGGTAACAACACTGTTACAGATGCACACTATTTATTTATTTGGTATCTTATTACCTTGTATAAACAAAAGACAATTTGCTGAGGGAAGGGTTTCTTTCTATTGCGAAAATATAAGCTTTTAGGTGTAACAGCTCTTCAACAGATATAACTATAAATACATCTTTAATTAAAAAGACATATATTGGATCAAAATATCATTTATTTTACCAATATTTTAGTTGGCTGAATGCCAACCTTTATCAAGGTATTATAACAAGCTAACATTATGTAGCGCCGAGTTTGTTGTTGAGACATTAAAATGTTATAATACCTTGATAAAGGTTGGCGTTCAGCCAACTGAAATATTGGTAAAAAAATTATATTTTGATCCAATATATGTCTTTTTAATTAAATATTTATTTATGGATTGCTTTATTTTCAAAAAGATATAACTATGAGAGTAATAACTTCTGAAATCTTGTTTTGTTGTGATGGAGAAAAATACACTCTTGCCTCAGCGAAATTGTCTAACTATGAGAAGTTTGTCTAGGGATGGAAGACTTACTGACTCGAGACTCCATGTCCGTCTTATTCTGGTCCTGGATGTAAAACCTCAGACTCTCCAGCAGGGAGGAGAGGTGTTCCTGTGCACACTGTCAACACCACGCTGTCCACCCGCTGTACACAGCACTTACCCTGGAGACTGAAGAGCTGGGTAGCCTCTCCGCCAGCAGTTGCTGCCATTTGTCCAGTACCTAAAACACATCTCCTGGATAATACAACAGATTTCTGGAGAGATGAGTTTAATTTTTATTATTGAATTTCTCAAGCTTTAAGGCATTTTACCCCTTCTCTAAAAAAAAAAATAATAATACAAAATAAATAATAATGAACAACGTTAGATATGCACCAATACCTCGCTTTGTGTCGTTCCGTTTTGCGTTTTTTTTCGACGTTGCATCGCTGCTTAATTTTTACTGATTTTCACTGTGCGTCGTTAGATTTTCGAAGTTGCGTTGTTTTGGATTCGAGTCTTTAATTTTTTTTTAATTTTTTTTTCCTAAAATATGGCAACACCTTTTTTTTTGATTGCGCCTTCACATATTTTCACTTTGCGTCGTGTTTTTTTGGAACGTAACCCCAACGCAAAGCGAGGTATGGGTGTACTAACTAAATTATACTATCTATAAACATAAGGTGATAAGAGCAAATCCAAACAAATAAATAGTGTGTTACGTTTCGGTAACAGCCTTGTTACAATCATCAGACATCATTCAGTACTTTTGTCTGATGATGGTAACAACAATATCACCTTGTTGTGTTGCTGACATTCCTCCCAGCCTGGCCACTCACCGGATCCGAGTGATCAGTGAGGATCTTGTAGAGAGACTCCCTGCGGTGGGAGTCCCTCTTGAGGAGATAGAAGCCGCTGTGTTCCGAGGAGGCCGTGTCCCCAGGGGGACTGAGCAAGCTGCCACTGGCCCTGCGGAAGAAGTGGGGGTCCCCGTCATCCGAGCTGTCACACCCCCTCAATGTCTTCACACATCTGTGTGTGTTGTTTTTTACAGTGTAACATCACAATTATCAACACTCTTTTTATTCTTATTTCTGCATTAGAAGTATTTTTGGGGGTCCCCTTTATCAAGTAAATACAGTGGTACCTCGACATACGAGTTTAATTCGTTCCGCAACCTTGCTCGTATCTTGAATTACTCGTATCTCGAAGCAAATTTCCCCATACAAAACAATTGAACTACCATTAATCCGTTCCAACCTCCAAAATGTCACCCCAGTTATTTTTGTTACGTGGTTTTAAATAATAAAAACGTATTTATAAATATCAAATATTTATTGCACAAAACAAAAAAGAGAATGTAAAGAAATAAATTAGATATCCTCACTGGTCTTTGCCTTTTTCGCTACATTTTTCTCGCTTTCACCTGTAGGCCGTTTAGAAAAAAACATGTCCAAGGAGGTTTGTTTCTTCCTCCCTCTCAGAATGTTCCGGAAATGAGTTAGGCAAGTGTCATTAAAAAGGTCAGATGCACGACCTGTTGCAACTTTTTCTGGGTGTTTTTTTCCACGAACTGTGAAACTCTCTCCCACATTCCTAAGATCTCCTTTATCTCACTTGTAGAAATAACCTCCTCCTCTGACTCCTCAAAACAAATTACTTGCATAACCTCAGTATGCTGCTGTGACTGTAACTCTTGTATCTCCTCAAAACAAAACAACAACAAAACAAAAGTACTGGTCAAAAAGAAACATTTAAAATCACAGATTAATATCTTCAACACTACCGAACCGAACTCGTATCTCGAATTTCCCTCGTAACTAAAAGCAAAAAATCACTTGCTCGTCGGCTCGTATCTCGAAAAACTCGTATGTTGGGGCGCTCGTATGTCGAGGTACCACTGTAGTGTGTTATCAAGTAGTTATAAACTCTATTAACTACCCACCATAATTATCATGGCCTGTACCATGTATAGACATGTGATGTACTTACAGTAAAAACAGTCACTAACTACCCACCATGATTATCATGGGCTATACCATGTGAACAATGTAGTGTATACTTACAGTGAAAAGCAATCCCTAACTACCCACTATGATCACAAGGTAATAAGACCACAAATCCAAATAAATAAATAATGTACGACATTTCGGTAACAGTGTTGCTACCAAAACGTCACACACTATTAATTTATTTGGATTTGGTCTTATTACCTTATGTTTATAATCTATAATCCAAATTGTGCCTTATGACCCACTATGAATATAAAGGCCTGTACAGTGAAAGCAGTTGCTAACTACCCACCATGATTATCATGGCCTGAACCATGTGTAGACATGCGGTGTACACCTACAGTGAAAGCAGTTGCTAATTACCCTCCATGATTATCATGGGATATGTGCCCCCCACACAGAGAGAGAGTTAGTGTTACCTGATGGAGTAAGTAGAGGGGGAGCGGGGGAAATCAGTCCCGGGGGAGCGGCACACCCCCAAGTGGGAGGAGCCGTGGCTGTGGCAGGTTAAAAAATAGGAAGACCACACAGTTAGACTCCAGGCAGGCACACAACAGCACACAACTTACCCGTCACCTCCATCGATGGAAGGTAGTCTGGATGTTGGACCTTGGACCTCCACCCCTGGAACTGGACCTCAGTGAGACATGGTACCACACATATATATATATACTGCCTATAGTGCCCCTTCTAAATAGTGCCTTCCTCTCCTGAGCGCCCGATTTTAAATACGTAGTACGATGCGATATACATTAAAAGTGACCTATCTATAGCACCCTATTTTGGTGAGTCCCAAGAGGGGGCGCTATAGACAGGTTTAACTGTATATATATATATGCGTGTGTGTGAAAATACTAGAAAAAAAAAATAAAAAGGTCAGGTGTTAATATTTTAATATTAAAAACAAAGAAGGCATATCCTGACCATGAGCACATGTGCTTTTTAAATGGGCAGAAAAAACGCCATCTAGTGGAATACAAATCAACTAAACATTGATTTAACCTGTTCCCTGATATTTGGCCAACCCAATTTCTTAATAAATCAAGAAAAGCCATCCACGAACGTGTTTCGGGTTGTTGGCTCTCGTCAGCGTTGAGCAGGCTGAATTAATGTTTAGTTGATTTCTGTTCCACTAGATGGCGCATTCCCATCTAAAAAGCACATGTGCTCATGGTCAGGATATGCCTTCATTATAAATATATCTTTAATTAAAAAGGCATTTATTTGGATCAAAAATAATTTATTTATCAATAATTTAGTGGCTGAATGCCAATCTTTTTCAAGGTACAGTAGAACAACCTCCATGAGAGGAAAGTCGCGCTAGAGGACACCTCTCTATAAACGATACTTTTCATTTGTAAAATTATCATTTTTACTATTTAGTAACTCTTCGGTAAGAGGACACCTCTCCCTAAAGAACACTCTTTAACTAGGTGTTGTCCTTTACAGAAGGTTCTACTGTAGCAACTCTCCAGTAAGAGGACACCTCTCCCTAAAGGACACTCTGTAACTAGGTGTTCTTTACAAGTAGGTTCTGCTATACTGAGAAAAAATAAAATATATCTGTATTTTTTTGAAATACTCCCTTCCCCGCATCTATACACAGCGTTTCTCCAGAGAAGCTGAGGGTTGTACTGCGACACAACAGGCTTACCTGAGACACTTCTTGAGAAGTCTTGAATTATGGGTCTGGATTTCTTGATTGGCCTGCACACACACAGCTGGTATTATAAGAGACAAAGTTCACAATGGAACACTATAAACACAAGGTATAATAACACCAAATACAAATAAATAAATAGTGTGTTTGGTCTTATTACCTTGTGTTTATAATCTATAATCCAAATTGTGTGCCTTATCATTGAACTACAAAATAAATCAAATACACGGAAAAAGATAGAGCAGGCATTAGGTATCACTTTGGATTTGGTCTTATTACATTGGAGTTTAATTTAATACAGTAAAACCTACATGAGAGGATACTCCGGCTAGAGGACAGTTTCCATTGTCAAAATTTTTACTATGTTGCAACTCTCCGGTAAAAGGACACCTCTCCCTAAAAGACACTCTGTAACTAGGTGTTGTCAGAGAGGTAGTTCTACTGTAGCAACTCTCCAGTAAGAGGGCACCTAAAGAACACTCTGTAACTAGGTGTTGTCAGAGAGGTAGTTCTACTGTAGCAACTCTCCAGTAAGAGGACATCTCTCCCTAAAGGACACTCTGTAACTAGGTGTTGTCAGAGAGGTAGTTCTACTGTAGCAACTCTCCAGTAAGAGGACACCTATCCCTAAAAGACACTCTGTAACTAGGTGTTGTCAGAGAGGTAGTTCTACTGTAGCAACTCTCCAGTAAGAGGACACCTCTCCCTAAAAGACACTCTGTAACTAGGTGTTGTCAGAGGGGTAGTTCTACTGTAGCAACTCTCCAGTAAGAGGGCACCTAAAGAACACTCTATAACTAGGTGTTGTCAGAGAGGTAGTTCTACTGTAGCAACTCTCCAGTAAGAGGACATCTCTCCCTAAAGGACATTCTGTAAGTAGGTGTTGTCAGAGAGGTAGTTCTACTGTAGTAACTCTCCAGTAAGAGGACACCTCTATCTAAAGGACACTCTGTAATTAGGTGTTGTCAGAGAGGTAGTTCTACTGTAGCAACTCTCCAGTAAGAGGACAACTCTCCCTAAAGGACACTCTGTAACTAGGTGTTGTCAGAGAGGTAGTTCTACTGTAGCAACTCTCCAGTAAGAGGACACCTCTACCTAAAGGACACTATGTAACTAGGTGTTGTCAGAGAGGTAGTTCTACTGTAGCAACTCTCCAGTAAGAGGACACCTCTCCCTAAAGGACACTCTGTAACTAGGTGTTGTCAGAGAGGTAGTTCTACTGTAGCAACTCTCCAGTAAGAGGACATCTCTCCCTAAAGGACACTCTGTAACTAGGTGTTGTCAGAGAGGTAGTTCTACTGTAGCAACTCTCCAGTAAGAGGACACCTCTCCCTAAAGGACACTCTGTAACTAGGTGTTGTCAGAGAGGTAGTTCTACTGTAGCAACTCTCCAGTAAGAGGACACCTCTCCCTAAAGGACACTCTGTAACTAGGTGTTGTCAGAGAGATCAAGTCAGGAAGGACTTACTCCAAAAAGAAAGAATGAGTCAGGAGTTGAGCTGCAGTTTGCCGCACGGAGGCTTCCTTCTCGAAGCATTTCTCCAGGAAGTCTTTGGCTTGGGTAGAGAGGGACTCTGGGATATCTGGATGGATCTTGAACATGCCGATCTTGAACATGGCGGCTTCAGGAGAACCCAGCTGCGCAGCTTGCGTAAGTAACAGCGGTAGCAGCAAGCGTAAACATAGCTTACTTCAATGAAGGGAGGTTTCCCGGTGGCCATCTCCACTACGGTACAGCCTAGGGACCAGATGTCTGCCTGCACAACTCCCATTGTTCCTGACCCTCTCTTCCGTTCACTAAACTTAAACTATTGAAAATATAATAGAACCTACTCCATCAGAGGACACCTCTCTAATGTTCTTGTTTCTTATCCCCTTGTGTAAAGATTACACAAATTTCATGAGTCCATGCTCCTCCAGCTGTTTAATGATATGCAGTAGCCTCTCCCAAAAGTCCTGTTTAGTGCATCTAATACAAGCCAAAATGTGTTCTGGAGCTGCAGGTTCAAAGCTACATTTTGGGCAAGTGGGGTAGATTCTGTTGTTATTTTCTATCTTCAATGGCTTGAGATGGCCTATTCCTAATCTTGTTGTTTGGTGCTGTCTGAGGTCCACTCCACTGTACCAACTGTGCTTAGGTGGGATCCTCCGGTTCTTTTTTATATTTGTTTTGGCTACTGTCTCTATTAATTTAAAAGTAAGTTTATTATACTGTGGCAGGGGTCTCACAAATTGGGACTAGTCCCATTTATAACAAATGTGGTGAATGTAGCATGGCACCTGCAACTCTAGAACACATTTTGACTTGAATTGGATGTACTAAACTTTGGGAGAGGCCGATGTTTTATCATTAAATAGCTTGAGGAGCATGGACTTATGGAATTCGTGTAATATTTGCACAAGGGGATAAGAAACAATAATAACGGCTAAAGGAGCATGGTCTCAGGGAATTTGTATAATCTTTGTACAAGGGAACAAGAGAAACAATAACAAAAGCTCAAGGAGAATGGACTCATGGAATTTGTGTAATCTTTGTACAAGGGGATAAGAAACAACACCAGTTCGAGAAGCATGAACTCATGGAATTTGTGTAATCTTTGTACAAGGGGATAAGAAACAATAACAACACCTTGGAGAGCATGAACTGATGGAATTTGTATAATATTTACACAAGAGGACAAGAAACAATAGATATATAGATAGGATATTACAGGTTGTGAATAGGAAAATCTTTCAAAGCCAGACCAATTAGATGAGCAGCTTCACGTGTCAAAGAGTATAAAAGAAGCACAGATTGTTCCATTGATAAAGAGTCTAGCAGATTTCCACACAACTTGTATTTACACCATTCTACCTACCGGAGCACCGTAGCCTCTCTGTCCCTTGTCTATCACCTCCGGAGCCATGTACTGGATGGTACCTGTCACACACCACCACATGCCCCTTATTTACATATCGGCGTACCACAATCTTTGAATTCCTCAGCTATTCAACCGATAAGCCACAATTTGCATTATTAAAATATACAAGTATCAGAGTCATCAATCAATTCTTAATTCTGTCACCGTTTGCTTTTGTGAATGGAATAAATACCCAAATATGGCCATTTCTCATAAGCATCGATGGTTCAGTGGTAGAATGCTCGCCTGCCACGCGGGAGGCCCAGGTTCGATTCCCGGCCGATGCATTTTTTTTTTTTTTACAATTTTTAAAACTCATTTATATATTATACAAGAATGACATCCACAGCGCCAATTTATAATTGTAACGAATAGTATTTGAATAAAAGCATTTAATCGGGTAAAACCCGGGCGTTGCCTGGGTCATTCGGCTAGTAGATTATAACTACAAGGTAATAAGACCATATCCAAATACAGTAGAACCTCCATAAGAAGACACCTCTCTATAAAGGACAGTTTTCATTGCCAAAATTACCAGTTTTACTAACTAGAAACTCTCCAGTAAGAGGACACCTCTCCCTAAAGGACACTTTGGCTGTGTAATTAGGTATCCTTTACAGGGAGGTTTTACTGTAAATAAATAGTGTGTAAAGACCAAATCCAAATAAATAATTATATACAAACATGGCCACATTCGTCCAATGAGAAGGAGGGAGAGATTGGTTCACAAACAAACGAAAACAAAATTCTCTCCACTAAAACCTGAGATAAGATATGATAAGAGTGCAAATATTTGTCAATATAATTTGACAAAAGGTATCCTTCCAAAGAAATAAAAAAAGAAACAAACCAATCTCCCAAACCTTCCCATTGTCCTGTAAGGAAAACTTTCCGCTGTCGGAAGGGAAAAAGCTCACGGGAGCCATGTTATAAAGATACAAAAAAGAACTAAAGAGAGGAGAAGTAGGCATCCGGGTCGTTCCATAAAAGTGCCTTCCATCTTGAAAATAAAAGGTTGTCAAGAAACTTAACCCTGGAACTTTATTTATTTACTATTTATTTACATTTGGTCTTAAAAGAAAATAAGACCTAATCCAAATAATTTATTAGTGTGTGACGTTTCGGCAACAACATTGTCACCATCATCAGACAAAAGAATAAATGAGAAAACATGTTACAGCAAGTTCTTATATAGTCCTGTTATCAAGTGTTTAAACAAGATAACAGATAAGGAAAATAGTTTTTAAGTCAACTTGAAATATTCTTCTTAGAATTAGAAGTGGATTTTTTTTTTTTTTTTATATAATTAAAGGCATATCTGTAAATATCATTTATATTTCCCCTTTCTTCCATTCTATTAATTGAAGCACATGTCTTTTGGATGAAAAAGGCTTCTTTGAACTGTCTTTTGTAATAATTTTTTTCATAGTCCAGTGTTCTTGGGTTTTCTAAATTGAATTTATTGTGTCCTGTGTCCCTTCTGTGTTCTACAAGAGCAGAATTTTGAATTCTATCCCACTTCAGAGCATATTTATGGCTTTCCATCCTTTCTTTTAATGTTCTGGATGTCTGTCCTACATATCTTTGATCACACTTCTCACACTTAACTTCATAGATCAAACCTGCTCTTTCTGTTAATTGGGTGTTCTTGTGCTGGTTTAGGTATTGTGAGATAGGGTTACATGGTTTCCATGCAATGTTTATTTTTCCATACTTTTTGAATATATTAGTAAAATTTCTTGCAAACTTTTGGTTTATATATGGCAATGAGATAAATTTGGCTTCTTTGTTTTTGCACTTTAGATTTTGAATTAAGTATTATTCTCATATTTTTGGTTCATGTCTTCTATTATTCTATTTATCAATTTGATGGGAAAATCTTCATTGATTAGTTCTTTTTTGATGTTGTTAATTTCTATATTTCTTTTAGTTGTATCATTAATGAGTGTAAAAGCTCTATATATAAGAGCTTTTACTAATCCTACTTTTTGGCTGAAGTGGTGCTGTGAGCTAAAGTTCCAATAAGTTCCTGTATGTGTTGATTTTTTGTATATAGAGGTTGTAATATTGTTATTACTGTATGATAAGTTCATGTCCAGGAAATTAATTGATTTGTTGTTATCGATGTTTATTATTTTAAAAGATATGTGGATGACTCCATTTTATTTATTAATCAGGGAAGTGAACAAAAATTTTTGGATACTTTCAACAATTTATTACCTGATATCAATTACTCTATGGAAGTAGATAACAACAAATCAATTAATTTCCTGGACATGAACTTATCATACAGTAATAACAATATTACAACCTCTAAATACAAAAAAATCAACACATACAGGAACTTATTGGAACTTTAGCTCACAGCACCACTTCAGCCAAAAAGTAGGATTAGTAAAAGCTCTTATATATAGAGCTTTTACACTCATTAATGATACAACTAAAAGAAATATAGAAATTAACAACATCAAAAAAGAACTAATCAATGAAGATTTTCCCATCAAATTGATAAATAGAATAATAGAAGACATGAACCAAAAATATGAGAATAATACTTTAATTCAAATCTAAAGTGCAAAAACTGCCCGAAAGCTTGTCACAAGTTTAATTGAATAAAAATCTTTTCTCCTTACTCTTCCTTATCGTTTAAGCCAAATTGATCTCATTGCCATTTATAAACCAAAAGTTTGCAAGAAATTTTACTAATATATTCAAAAAGTATGGAAAAATAAACATTGCATGGAAACCATGTAACCCTATCTCACAATACCTAAACCAGCACAAGAACACCCAATTAACAGAAAGAGCAGGTTTGATCTATGAGTTAAGTGTGAGAAGTGTGATCAAAGATATGTGGGACAGACATCCAGAACATTAAAAGAAAGGATGGAAAACCATAAATATGCTCTGAAGTGGGATAGAATTCAAAATTCTGCTCTTGTAGAACACAGAAGGGACACAGGACACAATAAATTCAATTTAGAAAACCCAAGAACACTGGACTATGAAAAAAATTATTACAAAAGACAGTTCAAAGAAGCCTTTTTCGTCCAAAAGACATGTGCTTCAATTAATAGAATGGAAGAAAGGGGAAATATAAATGATATTTACAGATATGCCTTTAATTATATTTAAAAAAAAAAATCCACTTTTAATTCTAAGAAGAATATTTCAAGTTGACTTAAAAACTATTTTCCTTATTTGTTATCTTGTTTAAACACTTGATAACAGGACTATATAAGAACTTGCTGTAACATGTTTTCTCATTTATTCTTTTGTCTGATGATGGTGACAATGTTGTTGCCGAAACGTCACACACTAATAAATTATTTGGATTAGGTCTTATTTTCTTTTATTATAATCTATTATCCAAATTGTGCTTTATCATTACATTTGGTCTTATTACCTTGTAGTATCTATTCAATTGTTTGCACCACTACAAGTTCAATTTTCCAATCTGAGGTTTGTTGACATAATTCTATCGTGCTGCGGATTTTGCCCCTGACACAACCTGGGATATAAAATCCTGTGTTTTGACATTCTGAAACCAAATTGTTTCAATGGCAAACACGCACTAATACAATCACCCCTCTAGAAATGCCAAAATTGAACTGTGTTCTAAATGGGTAGATATGCAATGCAGTATATGAAAGGGAAACCTACCCATCATGATTATCATGGTCTATACCACCATTATTGTGGTACAGTAGAACCTCCCTGTAAAGGACAACACCTAATTGCAGAGCCAAATTGTCCTTTGTAGAGAGGTGTCCTCTTACCAGAGAGTTGCTAAATAGTAAAAATGGTATTTATGCAAATAAAAACTTTTTTGCAGAGAGGTGTCTTCTAGCCAGAGTGTCCTCTCATGGAGGTTTTACTGTATAGAAAAAACACTTTCAATTCTATTAAACCCTTAAAATGTAATATTTGTATGTAGACCTAATGATGAGAAATAAAATTCAAGTACAGCAAAAAAACTCCATGAGAGGACACATGGGGATCGGTGGAACTGAACCTGTGGTTCACTATAGCCATGGTTTGTTATAGCCATAGTTCATTGCATTATAAAATTAAATTGGGGATTATTTTAAGTTTGTTATAAGGAAAATTTTGTTATACCCTGGCTCATTTTAACAAGGTTTAACTGTATATATTTTTATCTTATCCCAGGTATATACCTATCTCAGGGTAATCATTGTAAGTGGTTAGCAATTGCCTTTAACTGTATGTACATGTCTATACATGTAGAAAAGCATTTCAACTTTTGCACTACGAGTGTACCAGAATCCTGTTTAGTTACTTGCACTCACTGCTAGGGGGCTGGACTTGTGTATACAAGAATCAGGGGCAATTGAAGCAATTTTGTTCATTAGAAAAAAGATAAGAGGCTGCCTGGCCGGCATTCATAGTTCTTCAAATTAAAGATACTTCTGCCAGTAAATCTTTTTTACGACACTAACAAGATTTAGAACAGGCCATCTCAAGCCATTGAAGATAGAAAATATCAACAAAATCTACCCCACTTGCCTAAAATTTAGCTTGGCACCTGCAGCTCCAGAACACATTTTGGCTTGTATTAGATGTACTAAACAGGACCTTTGAGAGAGGCCGCTGCTTATCATAAAACAGCTCAAGGAGAATGAACTCATGATATTCGTGTAATCTTTATACAAGGGGATAAGAAATAACAACAACAACAAATCTTTTTTAACTGGCCGAAGTGTCTTCAATTTGAAGAACTAGAAAAATGAGTTCCTGCGAGTGTCTGTAGCTGCGGTGAATCGACAGTTTGAACCAATCCCCTACATCTATGTAAAAGAGGTAAATGATGGCAAGAAAACAAAACAGCAAGGTGATAGTCAGACCATCGCTGTCCAACAACAGGGTATTTACCGGCGAAGGTTTTGGCCTCCAGGGAATGGGACACCATCCTCTTGGCAGTCCCAAAGTCTGAGATCTTGACCTTGCCGTCGTAGGTGTTGACTAGAATGTTGTCTCCCTTGATGTCCCGGTGGACAATCTGCTGGTCATGCTGCAACACCACCACAATTATAGGTCATTTCTCTCTCACTCTCTGTCTGTCTTTCTGTTTGTCTGTCTGTTAGTCAGTCAGTTTGTCTGTCTGTTTGCCTTTCAGTCTGTCAGACTGTTTGTCTTTCAGTCTCTCTGTCTGTTTGTCTTTCAGTCTGTCTGTCAGTCCGTCTATCTGTTTGTCTTTCAGTCTGTTTATCTTTCAGTCTGTCGATCTGTTTGGCTGTCTGTCTGTTTGTCTTTCAGTCTGTCTGTCTGTTTGTCTTTCAGTCTGTTTGCCTTTCAGTCTGTCTGTCTGTTTGTCAGTCTGTTTGTCTTTCAGTCTGTTTGTCTTTCAGTCTGTCAGTCTGTTTGCCTTTCATTCTGTCTGTCAGTCTGTTTGTCTTTCAGTCTGTCTGTCTTTCAGTCTGTCTGTCTGTTTGCCTTTCAGTCTGTCTGTCTGTTTGTCTTTCAGTCAGTCTGTTTGCCTTTCAGTCTGTTTATCTGATTGCCTTTCAGTCCATCTAACTGTTTGGCTGTCGGTCTGTTTGTCTGTCAGTCCATCTGTCTTTCTATTTGTCTCTCTGCTTGTCTGTAGGCCCATTTATCTGTCTGTCAGTCTGTTTATTTATGTCAGTGTTTGTTAGTCAGTAGCCAAGCTGAGAAGGTTAGTAGCAGAGTTAGGGGGCAACAAAAGAATATTTATTCACCATGAGCAGTTCTGTTAGCTCTCAACACTCAGCTCCTAGTGAAAAAGACTTTGCTACTTGTTTGAAAAAAAATTGTCCGAAGCTCATCAGAAGTATCTGCAATATATTACTTCTTTCTTTTTTTAGATCAACATTATAAATATAAGCTTACATTACATAATTATAAAGAGGTTTTATTTCTTTAATAATGGCTGGTAGAGAGTAGAACCTTCAGTAAGAGGACACCTCTCCCTAAGGACACTCTGTAACTAGGTGTTGTCAGAGAGGTAGTTCTACTGTAGCAACTCTCCAGTAAGAGGATACCTCTCCCTAAAGACTTCTATCCCTAGACAAGGAGTTGGAGGTTAAGAGAGAGGTTGAAGGTAGTTAGCACCAGTAGAAGTAAGGAGAGCAGAGAGGTTCCCAGTCACCAAGCCAAGCAGCAAGCACTCCAACAAAAAGAGATAATAAACCCTCACAAGATATTTGAGTCCATTAAGAATCTGCCGGGTGTAGAATATGATGGTTTTTTCATTCAGTGGTCCCCATTTCTCCCTCAGCAGCTTGGATAGGCTTCCTGCACTCACCACTTGCCACCTTGCAGTGAACTCTTCATCACAGTGGTGATGGTTCCTTTAGAGCTAGCTGTCCACTCATCTTTTACTCTCTTGATAAAGCACAATTTGTATTATAGATTATAAACACAAAAGGTAATAAGACCAAATCCAAATAAATAAATAGTGTGTGACGTTTCGGCAACAGTGTTGTTACCGAAACGTCACACACTATTTATTTATTTGGATTTGGTCTTATTACCTTATGTTTATAATCTATAATCCAAATTGTGCCTTATCATAAACACAAGGCAATAAGACCTAATCCAAATATAGGGTGCGACGTTTTCAGCGTTGTTACCATCTTCAGACAAAAGTGTTGAATAAAAAAAAACTTGATTAAGTACTTTTGTCTGATGATGGTAACAACGTTGTTACCGAAAATGTCACACATTAGTTATTTATTTAAATTTGGCGTCTTATTACCTTGTGTTTATATTTATAATCCTTTGTGTCATGATAAAGCACAATTTGAATTATAGATTATAATACAAGAAAATAAGACCTAATCCAAATAATTTCAATAGCATGTGACGTTTCGGTAACAGCATTGTCACCATCATCAGACAATAGAATAAATGAGAAAAAAAAAATACTATTTAAGAACTTGCTGTGATATTTTTTCTCATTTATTCTTTTGTCTGATGATGGTGACAATGCTGTTGCCGAAACGTTACACACTATTAAATTATTTGGATTAGGTCTTATTTTCTTGTATCTCTTTTGTCATTACACAATGTCATGGAGACACATATATCTTGTTTAGGATTAGTTGTGGTACAAGCCATGACTCCCATGTATGCACACACCCACATATAACTACAAGGGGGGATCAATAAATAAGGTGAATTATCTTATTTCTTAAAAATTAAAAAAAGCAAAAATAATTTACACCACAGAATATTAAAATATAACATTGAGAGACTATTTAAGGTGTTCTGTTTTTTTCCCACGCGCGGCGCGAGATTTATAAATAACCTAAAATGGAAGCTCCCTTGAAGGATTGCACCACGCTTGAACAACGTGCAGTTATTCGTTTCTTGAATGCAGAAGGTATTCAAACATCTCAAATATGCAAAAGAATGAAAAATATCAATGGTGAGTCTTGTTTGTCTCAAAAAACATTTATAAATGGGTTAACAAGTTCAAAAATGGACAAATTCCACATTTCCTTAATTTGGACCAAAAACTTAACCCTATTCGGGTTTCAAAGGCCGCATACATCATGTAAAACTGTATCTACAATCATTAAATTAGGTTTTGAAGTTTTAAAACCTCCTGCATATAGTCCAGACCTAGCCCCCTCTGACTATTTCCTTTTTGGACTACTAAAGAAGGAGTTAAAGGGAAAGCGATTTGACTAGGATGAAGATGTCCAGAAAGTGGTGCAAGATTTTTTTCACACACTTCCTAAGAGTGCCTATAAAGAGGGTATTTACAAGTTGCCAGAACGATGGAGACGATGTATAGAAAGCCAAGTTGATTATTTTGAATAAATCAAGTCCTAATCTTTAATATCGTTCTTATTTTTTTTAAATAAATTATAATTCACCTTATTTATTGATCCCATCTTGTATATATCTTGTTAAATATAGAGCAAACCATTGGCCACAGAACATATGTTATATAAAACAACACTTCTCGTGTGTGTATAACGTGGATAAAAGGCTTACAAGGAGTTTGAAATTTTCCTAGAAGAAGATAGGCGAACAACCTCGTCGAAATATTGAATTTGAATTTCTTTTTTGCTTATCCCTAGTACACGTGGTACAGGCCATGATACGAGGGTGAGTAGAAAAGTAAGGTCTCCTATTTTTATTTTCATAGAAAAAACACATTTAATCACAACTTTTTATACATCATTGGAAAGGTTGGACACTTTGCTATTTTTCTACATAGTCGCCTTGATGCTCAATCACTTTTTTCATCCTGTCAACCAACTTTGTAATTCCGGTGTTGTGCCACTCTCCCGCCGCCTCTTTGAGCCACTTGTCGACCCACCTGGCGGGACACCTTTATGTAGCCGAGGGTCTCAGACACAATCTTGTGCACGGAGAAGTGGCTGCAATCTTCATTCAGGCCATCCTCGATCTCTTCAAGGGTTATCCGCCGGTTTGCGTGCACCATTTCGTCGATTCAACCCACGGTTGATTCCGGCAAACTCGGCCGCCCAGACCGCTGTTCATCGTGGACGTTTATCCGCCCCTCGTTAAACTCCCGGCACCATTTCCGCATATTTTTGATGTCCATGCACTTCTCACCATACACTTCCACTAACTGACGGTGAATTTCGACCGGAGAATTATTTTTCGCTTTAAAAAGCTGCTCAGCAAGTGGCTCAAAGAGGCGGCGGGAGAGTGGTACAACACCGGAATTACAAAGTTGTTGACAGGATGAAAAAAGTGATTGAGCATCAAGGCGACTATGTAGAAAAATAGCAAAGTGTCCATCCTTTCCAATGATGTATAAAAATTTGTGATTAAATGTGTTTTTCTATGAAAAAAAAAATAGGAGAGCCTTACTTTTCTACTCACCCTCGTAATAATGGTGGGTAGTTAGCGACTGCTTTTACAGTAAGCGCACCACATGTCTACACATGTGAAAAGATGTTCGACTTTGGACTTACAAATGTACCAGAGCCCCATTCGGTTACTTGCACTCGCTGGTGGGGTTGGACTTTTGCAAGAACCGGGGGCCATTGGAGCATTTTTTTTTTTAAACAGAAAAAAAGTGTCCTATGCGGGAATCGAACCCGGGTCGTAGTGGTCGAAAACCAAACGGTTTAACCAGCCTTCCACCGACCCCCTTTGAATTTTTAATAAATTTATTGATTCAAAATATGCTCCTATTTTAATAAATATATGTGAAAAAAAATTAAAAACGTCAGGTATTGATATTGAAAATAATTTTTAGAATATAGTAGAACTTCCCTTTAGCGATCACCTCTCTACAAAGGCCAGTTTTCATTTGCAAAATTATCATATTTACAATTTAGCAACACTCCGGTAAGAGGACACCTCTCCCATAAGGGCAGTTTGGCTCTGCAATTAGGTGTCCTTCACAGCGAGGTTCTACTGTATTATGGAACAAACTTAAATAAACCTTTAGTGGACATCCCTCTATAAAGGGATTGGTTTCATTGCCAAAAATTACCATTTTCTCTAAATATATACAGAGGGTGTTCCATTTTTAAAATAATGATTTTAGTGCTGCTATGTTAAAAACAATTTACAAATATTTGTACAAATTATTGTTTTCTATGACTTGACGTTTAGCAACAGCTTTGTATCGATGTTTCCAGGAAATAGGCTTTGTCTTAACGCCTTGCCAAATGTCTTGATTTTTATTTTTTTCCTGACCAAATATTTTGTTGAAATGTCAAGAAAATAAAAGCATTTTATTGGCCAAAGTGTCTCTTATTTTTAAGAACAAGGAATGCAGGCCAGCAACCTCTATCTTCAAAACATTTGCTTTCTTTTGGGTCGAAAGTTTCTTCAGGCACCTTTTTTTATTGGAGAAATTAAAAGAAGTAATTTTGCAACATGAAACTACTATATTTGTAATACATTTACATATGTGACAGCGCTGTTCTAAGTCATTCTTTCTTATCTCCACTCAACAATTATATCAGAGTATCAAGTCTGTAGAGCTTGTTGATGGTGTCTGCTGGGGAAGAGTAGAGCTCATCAATGGATGAGTCAATACAGTCAATAATGTGTTTTGGGTTGCAGGTTGACACTTAGTACATAGTGTGAAAACCTTGCAACCATTCTGGAAAGTCATTGGCCATAGATGACCAGACTTAAGTCTGGAAATCAAAGACTGTTGTAGTTGTTCATCAATGGATGAGTCAATACAGTCAATAAATGTGGGTTGCAAGTTGAGAATTGCAGGTGTTCCAAGTTTTCTTCTTTCCCTATCTCTCCTCAACAACAATCCTATCAGGGTATCAAGCTTGTAGAGCTTGTTGATGGTATTTGCTGGAGATGAGTAGAGCCCATCATGGATGAACCAATACAGTCAATGATGTGGGTTTCAAGGCTGATATTTGCAGCTGTTCTAACTCTTCTTCTTTCTTATCTCCACTCAACAATCCTATCAGGCTTGAAGAGCATGGACTCATGGAATTCATGTAATCTTTACACAAGGGGATGAGAAAACAACAACAACACAATCATATCAGGGTATAAAGCCTGTAAAGCTTGTTGATGGTGTTTGCTGGGGATGAGTAGAGCTCATCTATGGATGAGCCAATACAGTCAATGATGTAGTTTGAGATTTGCAACTGTTCTAAATCTTCTTCTTTCTTTTCTCTACTCAGTAATCATATCAGGCTCGAAGAGCATGGACTCAAGGAATTCATGTAATCTTTACATAAGGGGTTAAGAAACAACAACAACACAATCATATCAAGGTATAAAGCCTGTAGAGCTTGTTGATGGTGTCTGCTGGGGATGAGTATAGCTCATCAGTGGATGAGCCAATACAGTCAATGATGTAGTAGCGAGGTTGAAAATTGCAGCTGTTCTAAGTGTTCTTATTTCTTATCTCCACTCAACAACAATCCTATCAGGGTATCAAGTTTGTAGAGTTCATCAATGGATGAGCCAATACAGTCAATGATGTGGTTTGCAAGGTTGAGAATTGCCAGCTGTTCTAAGTGTTCTTCTTTCTTATCTCCACTCAATCATATCAAGGTATCAAGCTTATAGAGCTCATCAATAGATGAACAAATACAGTCAATAAATGTGGGTTGCAAGGTTGAGAATTGCAGCTGTTCTAAGTTTTCTTCTTTCTTATCTCCACTCAACAACATCCTATCAGGGTATCACCTTATAGAACTCATCAATGGATGAGTCAATACAGTCAATAAATGTAGGTAGCAAGGTTGAGAACTGCAGCAGTGACCCACTCACCTCCAGGCACCCGTTCCATGATGATCTTAAAGTAGCCGTCCTCCAGCACAGAACCTAGGTACTTTACAATGTTGTTGTGGTGGAGCTTGGCGTGGAGGCTTCATCTCTTCGTGGAGGGTGTTCACACTACCATCCTGTACACACACACCACTCTGTAATGGCTGGTTCAAACCTTGTTTCTACCACAGGCTACAATTTTACAACTAAATCTTTATTAAGACCTTTTGGTCTTATATAGATTCTCTGAGTAGAAGAAGGTATTTTAAAATTGAATTTTGCCTTGCTACCTTTAGAGAGGTGTGTCCTCTTACTGGAGATTTGCTACAGTAGAACTACCACTCTCTAAAGGACAACACCTACTTACAGACTTACTGGAGAGTTGCTACAGTAGAACAACCTCTCTGTAAAGGACAACACATAGTCACCTAGGCTCGAGGAGCATGAACTCATGGAATTTGTGTAATCTTTGCACAAGGGGATAAGAAACAACAACAACCAAGTTACAGAGTGTCCAGAAGAATGTTGTACTGACTGTGTCAAGTCAGACCACTCACCCTATGGTTCTCTCAGGAATCTCCTTGATGGCTATGCTGACCTGGGTCCGCAGGTCCCGCCCGGCATACACCACCCCGTAGGAACCCTTCCCCAGGGTAATCCTCTTCTGGTTCTCATCTATCTCGTACTCAAACTGTAACATGGCACAGATGTAAGCCCAAAGCAAGAAAAGTTTGTACAAGAAACTCGGGGAGCTCGAACGCTCGTCCTTTTTTTAATAAAGAAACTTATTGTGCAAGGTTTTTTTTAAAATATTTTATACACAAAACTTAGCCCTGAGTGTTTTATTGTGATTTAATTAAATAATTCACAGTAGTAATATATATATGGATGCCTTAGTGCACCATTTGTTATAAGAGAGAGTCCAGACAGTAAGTCACGTTCTCCCCTCATCTCAAGGCTCAGAAAGAACCTGTGAATTAATGACTTGGCATGAGGATGGCGTTGTCATCCAGCCCTTGACCAAAGAGCCAGTAGCCCTGCAGGTCGGACTGTATGATGTTGAATATATCTGTTATAAGAAATATAAACTATTTGACATGTATTAAACACCCCTGATGTAAGTCAGGCCCCTCCCACTATTTTTATCAATGCAGTAAAGGGGAAGTATAGAAAATTTATATCACAAATGATAAAGCACAATTTGGATTATAGATACAAGAAAATAAGACCTAATCCAGATAATTCAATAGTGTGTGACGTTTCGGTACCATCCTAATAGATGGTAACACTGCTTTTGCCGAAACATCACACATTATTAAATTATTTGGATTGGGTCTTATTATCTTGTGTCTTTGTATCACAAACAAATAAGCATACAAGTTGAAAATAGTTTCTATATCTATATATATAAAAATGAATGTTTGTATGTTTGTTGGTCTGTATGCACGGTATACAAATTCGCAGTAGTTCACTAATTCAAACCAAAATTTCCATACATAGGTAAAAAATAACGGGGATGACGATAGGCTATTTTAAAAAATATATAAATCAATTATTAAAACTATATATTCAAATTATTCTACTTAGCTCACGAGGCAGCGCCCTCTAGAACGCTGGCGAAGTGCCAGCGCGCGCGCGCCCGTGGCTGCCGGCGAGGCACGTGACTTCCCTGCCCCCTGCCCCCCCCGTCGAGATAATATTGATCGGCCGGCTGCCGCCCGGTTGGACAGTCCCAAGTTTCCACCGACCAATCAGAGGGATCAAGAGGTCCTGGCGCGCGGGGGGCAGAGTTGGTGACAAGAAAAAAGCCTCGCGGGTGACCTCCGGGAACTACGTCCATCTTCCATATGCAATATACATTTAATTCGTGTAAACCCGGGCGTTGCCCGGGTCATTAGTCTAGTTTCTTATAATTCACACAATAAATAGTGTGGTTGATTTAAAGAAGTTAGCCTGTTAAGGTGAAAAACATCCAGAGATAAGTTTATTCTTGAAAACTTTTATTTCAAATCTCTATCTTTCAGACATGATAGCCCTTTAACAGGAGAAACACAATATACTCCATATGATTACATTATGATAATGTACCATTTGGATTATAGAATATAAACACAAGGTAATAAAACCACAAATTCAAATAAATAAATAGTGTGACGACAACAGAGTTGTTACCGAAACGTCGCACACTATTAATTATTTGGATTTTGTCTTTATTATATCTTGTGTTGATAACTTTATAGAGTAGAACCTCCATGTACGGGACACCTAATTTACAGTGTCTTTTAGGAAGAGGTGTCTTCCTCTTACCGGAGAGTTGCTAAATAGTAAAAATAGTATTTTTACAAATGAAAACTGTACTTTGTAGAGAGGTGTCTTCTAGCGTGAGTGTCCTCTCATGGAGGTTCTACTGTATCTATATTCTCCTGGAGAAGAGTTAACATGCCTGAAAGCCAGAGATTTGAAATAAAAGTTTTGAAGTAGAAACCATGGAAACCTGATGTTTTCACCTTTAAATTTTAACAAGGGATTGTTTACACAAGGTAATAAGACCAAATCTAAATAAATAGTGTATGACATTTCTGTAACAGCGTTGTTACCATCTTCAGACAAAAATTATACTGAATGAGAAATTTCACCACAGCATGTTTTAAAATAGTTACTGTTATCAGTGTGTAAACAAGATAGCAGATAGGGAAAACATGCTGTGGTAAAATTTTCTCATTCAGTACTTTTATCTGAAGATGGTAACAACGCTGTTACTGAAACATCACATAATTATTATTTATTTGTATTTGGTGTTATTACCTTATAATGATTACTTTATATTGTGTTTCTCCTGTAGAAGAGATCTATCATGTCTGAGAGCTAAAGAATTGAAATAATAAACTTATCCCTGGAAACCAGATATTTTCACCTCAGTATTGAAACAAGGGGGGGGGGGGGCAATTATTTTATTTACCTTGAAAAAATAGCTAATCTATTTATTTTTCTTGAAAAGGGTGATAAGGCACAATTTGGATTATTATAACTACAATGTCTCTTCTTCTTCTTTCTTATGTCAAAGCCATGATAATCATGGTGGGTAGTTAGCGACTGCTTTTACTATAAGTGCACCACATATCTACACATGTGAAAAAGCAGTTCGACTTTGCACTTACAAACGTGCCAGAGCCCCGTTTGGTTACTTGCACTCGCTGGTAGGGTTGGACTTTTGCATGAATCGGGGGCCATTGGAGCATTTTTTTTAAACAGAAAAAAGTGTCCAATGCGGGAATCGAACCCGGGTCGTAGTGGTCGAAAACCAAACGGTTTAACCAGCCTTCTACCGACCCCCCTTAACTACAAGGTGATAAGACCAAATCCAAATAAATAGTTTGTGATGTTTTGGTAACAATGCTGCTACCGAAACATCACACTTTATAGAATAGTGAAGTTAGAGTATGTGAAGTGAAGTAACGACAACGTACATTGAGCTGGTCCACCGTGGCCTCAGGTTCCTGTAGCACCTTGTTGGGCCCCACCACATCCAACAGCAGTTTGTGGAACAAGTCCCTGTACCCCCTGGAGGGGAACAACATCTGGAAGACATCCGAGTTGTCGTACACATAGAAAAACAGGCAGCGCTCGTCCCGTTCACAGAACCTGGACAATAGAGTGCTACTGTTATTATCAGTTGTGATAAGGTACAATTTGGAATATAAATTATAAACAAAAGGTAATAAGACCAAATCTAAATTATTACCAAACTATTTATTAGGATTTAGGTCTTATTACCTTTTTTTTTTTTTTTTTAAATATCTGATAGAAAAAACATGTTGTGATGTTTCAAATTATTTTATTTCAAAAAGAAACATACGTGTCAAAAACAGTTCAAATTTCATATAACAGCTAAAGCATCGTATTAATATTGTATGTTAAAAAAAAGACTATTTCCAAATTTGAGGAAGAACAATTGCTCGAAGTTTATATTTATAATTAAACTAGCCGAATGACCCGGGCAACGCCCGTGTTTTACCCGATTGAATGTTTTTATTCAAATACTATTTGTTACAATTATAAATTGGCGCCTTAAATAAATGCATATGTTAGTTAATAACTATAGCCTATGTGCTTTATCTGTCTATGTACTGTTGGCTTCCGTAGGCGTCTCTTACTGGGAAAAAGAAAGAGAGGATTCCATTTGGTTATTAACTAATATATGCATTTATTTAAGGAGCGACCCGCTCCAACACAATAGTTACAAAAACGAAAAAGCGAGTGGGGGGGGCATGATGGGGGGGGGGGGCAAAGGTGGCGTGATCGTAGCCAACCAATAGGAGAGCGCCATTCCAAAAAAGAAGCAAATGGTGACAGAGATGAAAAATGAAGAATTAAGAACGCATGACGCTCGTAACTGTATATAGAATGCATTTCTACTTTCTCAAAGCTTTATGTCCATTGTTTATATAAATACCTTTTCCAAAAGTCTAGCAGAATGCAATATTACAATGGTGGTGTTTAGCATAACAATAGTTATGTTTAAATTGTCGAGATATGCAAATAAGGTTTTGCATAGTGTTTGTTTGTGTTACTATGTTAATTATTTTTAGGTATATATATATATATATCATTCCATTGTAAATAGTTCGTTCAGTCATATTAGTGTTTATGAGGCAATAAAGGTTTTTATCTCTCACTTAATGGATCTCGGTGACCTGGAGTAGTTGTAGAGACACAACAGTATGGTAGATTAAACTGGCGAAACCGCTGGGAGGGTTCACCACTGATGAGCCAGGCCTTTCCATGATTTTATCATTGAGGTAACTCCTAACAGACCATTTAGAGCCATTGAAGATAGAAAGTAAGAAAAAATCTACCCCACTTGCCGAAAATGTAGCTTGGCACCTACAGTGTAATCTTTACACAAGGGGATAAGAATCAACAACAACAACATTGAAATCAAGGCAGTAGAAATTATCTTTGATTCCAAAAAGAAACAATAATAAATAGTGTATATTTCTAATAACAGATGGCACATGCTAATACATCATAAACAAAGTAATATAGGACAAAGGCTCCTGGGTCAACAGACAGCAACATGTGACTTACGAGACAGACTTGATGGCGTTGGCGTTAAAGATCCAGTCATGAGGCCTGTCACATTTGTTATTGAGGGCCTCAAGACACAGGTTCTCAATATAGATTGATTTGTTCTCGTCTTCCATGTTGGTCATTCACATAGGTGGCATGAGTTTCTTACGGGTCTGTATCACCAGGATCTACAAACATCCCTTAGGTCACGCTGTTGAGTTAGCGGTGGTGGACTTACCGGGAACCGGATGGTATGCTCCACTTCTGGACTCACCGCCCTCCAGAAGAAATCCAGCCAGAAGTCAAACACCTGTACAGAACAACCAAGGGAATGTTTCTGTGCGCAAGTTTAAACCAATGGCAACTAACCTTCTCCTCTCCTGTTGGTTCTTTAAAAGGTTTTTTCTTGTTGATGTCATTGTCTTGTTTGCAGCGGATGATGAGTTTGATGTTGTTGATGGTGGAGTTGAGATACCTGTCATCAATAACACTGCTGATTCTGGGATTGACCACAATTACTACAGTAGAACTACCTTTCTGACAACACCTAGTACATAGTGTCCTTTGAGGAGAATTGCTACAGTAGAACTATCTCTCCATAGAGAACAACACCTAGTTACAGAGCAAAAGTGTCCTTTAGGGAGAGGTGTCCTCTTACTGGAGAGTTGCTACAGTAGAACTACCTCTCTGACAACACCTAGTTACAGAGTGTCCTTTAGGGAGAGGTGTCCTCTTACTGGAGAGTTGCTACAGTAGAACTACCTCTCTGACAACACCTAGTTACAGAGTGTCCTTTAGGGAGAGGTGTCCTCTTACTGGAGAGTTGCTACAGTAGAACTACCTCTCTGACAACACCTAGTTATAGAGTAAAAGTGTTCTTTAGAGAGAGGTGTCCTCTTACTGGAGAGTTGCTACAGTAGAACTACCTCTCTGACAACACCTAGTTACAGAGTGTCCTTTAGGGAGAGGTGTCCTCTTACTGGAGAGTTGCTACAGTAGAACTACCTCTCTGACAACACCTAGTTACAGAGTGTCCTTTAGGGAGAGGTGTCCTCTTACTGGAGAGTTGCTACAGTAGAACTACCTCTCTGACAACACCTAGTTATAGAGTAAAAGTGTTCTTTAGAGAGAGGTGTCCTCTTACTGAAGAGTTGCTACAGTAGAACTAACTCTCTGATAACATCTAGTTACATAGTGTCCTTTAGAGAGAGATGTCCTCTTACTGGAGATTTGCTACAGTAGAACTACCTCTCTGACAACACCTAGTTACAGTGTGTCCTTTAGGGAGAGGTGTCCTCTTACTGGAGAGTTGCTACAGTAGAACTACCTCTCTGACAACACCTAGTTACAGAGTGTCCTTTAGGGAGAGGTGTCCTCTTACTGGAGAGTTGCTACAGTAGAACTACCTCTCTGACAACACCTAGTTACAGAGTGTCCTTTAGGGAGAGGTGTCTTCTTACTGGAGAGTTGCTACAGTAGAACTACCTCTCTGACAACACCTAGTTACAGAGTGTCCTTTAGGGAGAGGTGTCCTCTTACTGGAGAGTTGCTACAGTAGAACTACCTCTCTGACAACACCTAGTTAGAGTGTTCTTTAGGGAGAGGTGTCTTCTTACTGGAGAGTTGCTACAGTAGAACTACCTCTCTGACAACACCTAGTTACAGAGTGTCCTTTAGGGAGAGGTGTCTTCTTACTGGAGAGTTGCTACAGTAGAACTACCTCTCTGACAACACCTAGTTACAGAGTGTCCTTTAGGGAGAGGTGTCCTCTTACTGGAGAGTTGCTACAGTAGAACTACCTCTCTGACAACACCTAGTTATAGAGTAAAAGTGTTCTTTAGAGAGAGGTGTCCTCTTACTGGAGAGTTGCTACAGTAGAACTACCTCTCTGACAACACCTAGTTATAGAGTAAAAGTGTTCTTTAGGGAGAGGTGTCCTCTTACTGGAGAGTTGCTACAGTAGAACTACCTCTCTGACAACACCTAGTTAACAGAGTGTTCTTTAGAGAGAGGTGTCCTCTTACTGAAGAGTTGCTACAGTAGAACTACCTCTCTGACAACACCTAGTTACATAGTGTCCTTTAGAGAGAGATGTCCTCTTACTGGAGAGTTGCTACAGTAGAACTACCTCTCTGACAACACCTAGTTACATAGTGTCCTTTAGGGAGAGATGTCCTTTTACTGGAGAGTTGCTACAGTAGAACTACCTCTCTGACAACACCTAGTTACAGAGTGTCCTTTAGGGAGAGGTGTCCTCTTACTGGAGAGTTGCTATAGTAGAACTACCTCTCTGACAACACCTAGTTACATAGTGTCCTTTAGAGAGAGATGTCCTCTTACTGGAGAGTTGCTACAGTAGAACTACCTCTCTGACAACACCTAGTTACATAGTGTCCTTTAGAGAGAGATGTCCTCTTACTGGAGGGTTGCTACAGTAGAACTACCTCTCTGACAACACCTAGTTACATAGTGTCCTTTAGAGAGAGATGTCCTCTTACTGGAGGGTTGCTACAGTAGAACTACCTCTCTGACAACACCTAGTTACATAGTGTCCTTTAGAGAGAGATGTTCTCTTACTGGAGAGTTGCTAGAGGAGAACTAACTCTCTGACAACACCTAGTTACATAGTGTCCTTTAGAGAGAGATGTCCTCTTACTGGAGGGTTGCTACAGTAGAACTACCTCTCTGACAACACCTAGTTACAGAGTATCCTTTAGAGAGAGGTGTCCTCTTACTGGAGAGTTGCTACAGTAGAACTACCTCTCTGACAACACCTAGTTACATAGTGTCCTTTAGAGAGAGATGTCCTCTTACTGGAGAGTTACTACAGTAGAACTACCTCTCTGACAACACCTAGTTACAGAGCGTCCTTTAGAGAGAGGTGTCCTCTTACTGGAGAGTTGCTACAGTAGAACTACCTCTCTGACAACACCTAGTTACATAGTGTCCTTTAGAGAGAGATGTCCTCTTACTGGAGGGTTGCTACAGTAGAACTACCTCTCTGACAACACCTAGTTACAGAGCGTCCTTTAGAGAGAGGTGTCCTCTTACTGGAGAGTTGCTACAGTAGAACTACCTCTCTGACAACACCTAGTTACAGAGCGTCCTTTAGAGAGAGGTGTCCTCTTACTGGAGAGTTGCTACAGTAGAACTACCTCTCTGACAACACCTAGTTACATAGTGTCCTTTAGGTAGAGGTGTCCTCTTACTGGAGAGTTGCTACGGTAGAACTAACTCTCTGACAACACCTAGTTACATAGTGTCCTTTAGGGAGAGATGTCCTCTTACTGGAGAGTTGCTACAGTAGAACTACCTCTCTGACAACACCTAGTTACAGAGTGTCCTTTAGGGAGAGGTGTCCTCTTACTGGAGAGTTGCTACAGTAGAACTACCTCTCTGACAACACCTAGTTACAGAGTGTCCTTTAGGGAGAGGTGTCTTCTTACTGGAGAGTTGCTACAGTAGAACTACCTCTCTGACAACACCTAGTTACAGAGTGTCCTTTAGGGAGAGGTGTCTTCTTACTGGAGAGTTGCTACAGTAGAACTACCTCTCTGACAACACCTAGTTACAGAGTGTCCTTTAGGGAGAGATGTCCTCTTACTGGAGAGTTGCTACAGTAGAACTACCTCTCTGACAACACCTAGTTACAGAGTGTCCTTTAGGAGAGGTGTCTTCTTACTGGAGAGTTGCTACAGTAGAACTACCTCTCTGACAACACCTAGTTACAGAGCCAGTGTCCTTTAGAGAGGTGGGGTTCTACACTATATAAGTGTAATGAATGAAGGTGGGTTGTTGAAATGTTAAATAGCATTATAAATATTTAATTAAAAAGACATATATTGGATCAAATATCATTAATTTTACCAATATTTCAGTTGGCTGAATGCCAACCGTTATCAAGGTGTTATAAAGGTGAATTAAAAAATGTTATAACACCTTGATAAAGGTTGGCGTTCAGTCAACTGAAATATTGGTAAAATAAATGGTATTTTGATCCAATATATGCCTTTTTAATTAAAGATTTATTTATGGATTGCTCTATTTTCAAAAAGCGTTATAAATGTTTATTTTAATGTAAACCTACAATCCCACTTGTGTTCAAATTTAGGATAAATGAGACAGGTACCAGAGAGGAGGGGTGAGGCGGAACATGCACTCTGCTGCCTCAATGGCTTTGTTGTGGTTGTCAGCCAGAACTGACATCTCGAAGAAGGTGGCCACGTCCCAGTAGTCCTGGTTGTTGGCGATGTTGCCCTTCCTCCCAATCAAGATGTTCAGAGTCCGGCCAATCTCCTGCAGCTCCTTGCAGGTGTCAAAGTTATTCCCTTGGATCACCAGCAGGGTGGCTAGGTTCACTCCTCCGTATTCATTGGGGTTGATCTCGAAGCTCTTCCGATACCTACATATACAGAGCAGAGTTTTATACAGGTAGGAGCTCTGTGTTGGTGGTTCAACATTGTACAGCGGGGGACATCTAGATGGCATAGCTATCTAACTACCAGTGGGGACAAGATCAACTAAATATGATTGTAATATACCTTATAATAATATACACACCTATCCACACGGTAGATACGTTCCTGAGAAAAACGTGTAAATCGGGGGATAGGTGTACACAGAAATAAAAATAAAATGCATTGACAGGTTAAAATATGTAGTCAGCACATAAGCTCGGGATTCCTCGTGAGATGTGTACACAGCGCGTGTGTTCAATCACAGTAGCATTTAGTATAGTGCGATTAAAAAAAAAAAAAAACTTATTAGGAAAACCGTGTAAAAGCGAAAACGTGTAAAAAAAGTACAGTGTAAATCGGGGGATAGGTGTACTCTGTTTAATTAATTTATCTTTGAATGTTTGGATTTGGCAGAACTGTAATTATCGTTGTTGTTGTTATGAATATATTCATTTGGATTTTACAAGCTATTTTTGATCCATATGATTCTTTTTTGAAATAAAATAATACAGGTCTTACTGCAATGATAAAATAGTGGAAGGCCTGGCTTATTATTTTATCATTGCAGTAAGGGTTCGCTATTTACTGCCCTCTTACTGCCTTCTTTTTCTTATCTCCACTCAATCATATTAGGGTATCAAGCTTGTAAAGCTTGACAACCATCATGACTGGGTGAAGTAGAATGTGTCTGTCATTAAGACTGGGAGCACTACTCAGTGGCAAACAGTGAGTACAAGTAACCAAACATAGCTCTCGGCAAAGTTGTCATTGCAGTCAGCTCTACTGCAGTTGTACCACATGTTTTGGGATATGTAAAAATAAATAAAAGAAAGAGTATAAAAAATGTTGGAACCACACAGAAACTCACCAGTGAATAGCATTCTCAAGACTCTCCATGTCCTTGTAGTCTGACTTGACAAAGATGTCCTTGTAAATGCGGCCACAGAGACCCAGCATGTCAGGGGAGTGGTACTTTTCATCCTTCAAAAGTTCCTGCACCACCTTCAGGGCTTTGGCTCTGTCTTTGGGACCGTTCCTCCTGCAATACCACAGATAACTCTAGGAGTTGTCCCTCCCCTCTCACACTCTGATTTCTACCTGTTGATGGCAAAGATGTACAGGAACTCTATGTCAGGGGAGAAGTTGAAGTGGAGCTTTGGTACTTTCTTAAGATCCTCCACCAGCTTCACCATGGCATCGTAGTCCTACATACATACATTTATAAAGCACAATTTGGATTACAGATACAAGAAAATAACACCTAATCCAAATAAATTAATAGTGTGTAACAACGTTGTTTCAACAACGTCACACACTATTAATTTATTTAGATTAGGTGTTATTTACTTGTACACACATATATTGTTTTGTGTTAACCAGTAGCCGACCGGATGATGCATGTGACCAGAGAAATTGTTATCTACTGATTTAGAAACTTTAATAAATTAGGATGTTTGGTTTTTGTCACCCTATGTGTTTCTAATCTTTAATCCAACTTACATGGACCCTATCATTAACAACAACACAGATGGCCTGGCTGATAGTACCCCTGTAAGGACTCCTAATCCAGGGATACAGGATGAGCAGCGTTTGTACTCCATGTTAGGAGCAGCTGTACATGGTGTCTGTTCCTCATGTCAGAGGCAGCCATTTCTTTTGGAGCTAAGTCAGTGGCCTGCTACTGAGTAGTGCTCCCAGTCTCAATGACAGACGTATTCTACTTCACCCAGTCATGATGGTTGTCGCTGATATGATTGAGTGGAGATAGGAAGAAGACAGTACACCAACAACAAAGTAAACCAGCACAAAGTACCTGTATCTCACGGAAGTTGATGAGCATGTTGTACACCACGTCAGAAGAGATGATGGCGGGGTCATCTAGCCTTTTCCTCATGTTGTGGAGAGTCTGCAGCAGCAGCATTGTGTGTTAGCTCTTCCACAGTATTCCTAGTACCTCACTCACCTTCTTCAGTTCTTCCCCGCTCAGGTTGTCCATGGCCTTGCGTAAGTCACATAGGAACTTCTCCTTTATGTGAGCTCTAACACATACATGTAAAACTGAATTCACTGTGTGTTTATATAGCTATGGATATTGTATGAAAAAGTGAAAGTTGTATAAGCTTATGATTTTGCTTTGTTTTAAAAATGAATCGATGTTGGTTCCATATGCTTGAATTGAATATTACACCTTAGTTCTAAATATATTTTATTGCTTAAAAAGGAACACAACAAAACAAAAAGGAAACTACAATTGTAAAAGATTTGATAACTAACTAAGAAAAAAAAAAATTTAAAAATGATGATGATAAAAATTTGAATATGTCTGCCAGAAAATTGCTTCTATGAATTAAAAAAAAAAAAAGAATAATTACAAACTTAACATATAAACTTCAAAGAGATATTTTCATATGTAAATAATACCATGTAAAGAATGCTATGTAGTTAATAACAATATCTGAATAAAGAAAAACCTAACACACACATTTTTCTATCGGTGAAATTTGAAGAGATGAAATTCGCAGATTAAAAACAAAACTTTAAACATGGAGATTCTGGCTTGTTGCCCTTCAATTTCCATCAGTGTGATCCTAAATTTGACTATCGCTGAGATTATCAAAGCTGTGGCATATAAATCTCTGTTCATGATAAAATTGTGAAAAAAGGTTTTAAAATTATAAATACAATATAAATATAATTAATAATGTTTTGCCTAGGGGATTTGACTTAATTTTTAAATAATACATAGGTTTATATATAAACATGTATGCTAATGATAAGAAGAACCTATTAACAAATGACTTCTTTTGATATTCAGCATTACTGTAAAGAAATAGGTCAATTTAGGGAATTAAAACAAAGTGACCATTATTAAGTGGCTGCCTTTTCCTGTTTGTATGGCTGTTTTTTAAATATACGATCTAAAAACTTTAAAAAGTTTTTTTAAAAATGGCCAAACCGTGGCTATAGTGAACCAAAAGCTCTGTCCCATTGGGGTTCACTATAGAGGGGTTTTAACTGTATTTTCTGACAATGAGTTTCTTTTTATTTCAAAACACTAGCTTTCAAGTGATAATTGCCCGTTTTATTAAGCCCGTTGAAGAGCGATTATCGCTTGAAAGCTAGCGTTTTGTAATAAAAAGAAACTCATTGTGAGAAAATATTTTGTCATTTAAAAAGCTGTGGCATCCTTTTGACAGGAGCTGATAGGGCGGGAGCTTCTGACTTAATCTAGATACTCCTTTTATCTCACAAGCTTGAGTTTATAGAAAGGAGGAATCAACTTGCCAGCTTTAAGACGACATCTTTATCATGCTTTCAAAGAAAACAGAAGTCCTTGATTCCTAGACTTATGTCAATTACTGAGTTTCCAGAATAGGAACAAGACTTTTTTTTTCACTATGTAGCTGGTTTTTAACTTACAACTCCATATAATTTAACACACACATACACACAAATACGGACACTATCGCGGTGGGGAAGACTACCTCTCTCTCTTCTTCTTCTTTCTTATCTCCATTCAATCATATCAGGGTATCAAGCCTGTAGAGCTTGAGACTTTTGATAGTGTCTGCCGGGGAAGAGTAGAGCTCATAAATGGACTAGTTAATACAGTCAATAATATGTCTTGGGGTTGCAGGCTGAGAATTGCACTTAGTACATAGTTTTGGTTTGCATTAGATGCACTAAACAGGACCTTTGTGAGAGGCCGCTGCTTATCATAAAACAGCTCGAGGAGCATGAACTCATGGAATTCGTGTAATCTTTACACAAGGGGATAAGAAACAACAACAACATAGTGGGAAACCTCTGCAACCATTCTGGAAAGTCATTAGGGAAGACTACCTGACTAACTGTAAATAATTATCGATGTAATTTTTATTCTGTAAATATTGACAAAAAAGTCAATAAAGATGTCAATTGTCACATACACATAAAAACCTCTATCAATACACAATGGCCAACCCAGAAGTCCTCCTCTACATGGCATGCTGGAGAAGCAGTACAATTAAGGGACTGCCCTGTAGGGTGAAGTACGGTGTCATGAGCCTCGAGCCGTTATGGTAACAGTGAACAGGGAACTCTGAAATGTGGCTGACTAACAGGGCACCCCCCTCTCTTTCCGGGTGCATGGACTGATCTGATCTGCTCCATGGACAAGACACCACCACTACCAATACACACTGGCCTTATAGAAGATTCCCCTTGGAGATGAGATCACAAGACAGAGAAACTGTGGAGAGATGGGAAATATATATGGAACAAGAAAAGAAAAAAAGAAGAAATGATTAGGTATGCAATTTGAATTATAGATTAGAAACACAACAGGTAATATGACAAAAATAAATAAGGGTATGATGTTTCGATAACAGTGTTGTTACCCAAATGTCACACACAATTTATTTAGATTTGGTCTTATTACCTTGTGAAAAAAAGAAGAAGTTCAATATCATATAAATGATTGCATTGACTGATCCATCGATGGGTTCACCCAGCACAGACAATAGGATCCACAGCCTTGATGACAACTGTATAGGATGGAGTGGTGGGGGAGATAAGAAAGAAGAGAGAAGCCATCATTATGGAAAGAATTGGCTAGAAATTTCTCCTAAGTGAGCCAAGGATCCCTGTTGAAGTTGAATCAAGGAAAAAAAAAGTGATTTATTAAGCAAAGTACCAAAAACAAGATGTTAGCATGGCAATAATTATATACAAAGACGTCGAATGCAAGTGCCGTCGTGGCTGTTGATTGGTCAATCATTCCTTTAATGTTCTATAAATATTTTGATCGTTATTCCAACAATCCCAATCAACCACAACAACCAATATAGGGGAGTCCAGAGACATTTAATTGTTTTATCAGTCTCCAGATAGGTACTGAAGGAGATAAGAGGTTATCTGGGGTGGTGGGAAGGACAACAAGGTATCACTCCAGCTGCTGTTGTGATCTGTCACTGCAATTGGCTGGGAAAGTACCTGTTCACTTAGCATTATAGAATCAGAAGGAACTCCACCTTTTCCGGTCCCATGCCCGGATGAAAAAGGAGGAGGAGCCGTAACAAGCTCGCTAAAAAAACCTGGGCTCAGCTGCTAGTACTCTGTAAGGACCCCTGATCCAGGAATACAGGATGTCTGTACCGCATGTTAGGAGCGGCTTTACATGGTGTCTGTTCCTCATGTCAGACATTTCATATTGGAGCTAAGTCAGTGGCTTGCCACTGAGTAGTGCTCCCAGTCTTAATGACATTCTACTTCACCCACACCATCAACAAGCTCTACAAGCTTGATACACTAATATATGATTGAGTGGAGATAAGAAAAAAGAAGAGAATCAAAGGTAACAATTTGGAAAGTTAGTCTTATTTTGCCTTTTGATTCTAATCTATAATCCCCAAATTGTACCATATCACTATTGTTCCTACTAAAATATACACCAAGTATTTATCGCAGTATATCTTGAAGCGAGAGGCTCTGCCTGGCCGGTATTCCCAGTTCTTTAAAATAAAAGACACGTCAGCCAAAGCCAATGCTTTACATTTGTATTAATACAGTAGAACCCCTACTCCATGAGAGGACACCCCCACTAAAAGAACACCTGTCTATAAAAGACAGTTTTCATTTGCAAAATTCCAATTTTTACTATTTAGCAACTCTCCAGTAAGAGGACAACTCTCTTGAAAGGACACTTTGTAACTAGGTGTTGTCAGAGAGATAGTTATACTGTAGCAACTCTCCAGTAAGAGGACATCTCTCCCTAAAGGACACTCTGTAACTAGGTGTTGTCAGAGAGGTAGTTCTACTGTAGTAACTCTCCAGTAAGAGGACAACTCTCTTGAAAGGACACTTTGTAACTAGGTGTTGTCAGAGAGGTAGTTCTACTGTATATAAATAGATATTAGATAATAAAATATGGATTGCTCTATTTTCAAAATAAATAGATATGTAAAGTGATAAGGCCAATTTAGATTATAGATTAGAACTACAAGGTAATAAGACAAAATCCAAACAAATAAATAGTGCTGTTACTGAAACGCTACACACTATTTATTTAAAGTTGTATAATTACCTCGTGGACCTATGTAAAGGTTTTCCAAAATAGGAGTGAGTGCAAAGTAACCAAACATGGCAGGTGTGAAAATGGAAGTGCGTAGCCATGTGGTGCACTTACAGTGTACGTGTCAGCTTCTAACTCCTGTGCTGTATTACTTAGATAAACACAAGGTAATAACACACAAAGCCTTTATTAGGGACATGCCCCATACAGATTCTCCCAATTGGGTAAGGTAACAATCGTCTTGTGTTATTTACATAGAAATTGAACTGGCTTTGCTCTTCGTCTCAAAGTCATTCACTTGTTGACTGGTCCTTACATAATGATGATCTAAAAAATTTATAGTAAGCTATTGCCTTAGATTTGTTTGCTGATATTTTGGAAAGCAATACGTAGGGTGAAAATGTTGGTACATTAACTTGCTGATATAGGGCCTTCCTTTCTTCATCAAGGACTGTACAATTGAGCAGGTAATGGGGGGAGTTCTTCAGTAATTTCCTGTCACACAGTGTGCATATTAATTTGTTGGCCTCAAACGCCAGAACGTGGTTTTTTTTACAAGGTAATAAGACCCCAAATCCAAATAAATAAATAGTGTGTAACAGCTTTGTTGCCATCTTCAGACAAAAAGTACTGAATGAGAAATTATACCACAGCATTTTTAAAAATAGTTCTTTCTTATCTCTTCTCCTTTCTTATCTCTTAAAAATAGTTATTGTTATCAAGTGTGTGTAAACAAGATAGCAGATAGGAAGAAATGCTGTGGAATAATTTCTCATTCAGTATACTTTTGTCTGAAGATAACAACGCTGTTACTGAAACTGAATCCCAAGGTAATAAGATCAAATCCAAATAACAGTGTTGTTACCATCATTAGACAAAAGTTTTGATAAATACAGACAGAACTTTTGTTTGAAGATGGTAACAATGTTGTTACCGAAACATCACACACTATTTATTTGGTGTTATTACCTTGTGTTATCATCCAAATGGTGCCTTATCATTACTTGGGATAGGTTTGAAGGTACAAAAGGATTGGTAGATAGCTTACTTGGCCTCCACTTGCATCTGGTAGAGGAGTTTCTTGATGGTATGTCTGAGGCTCTGCCTGGATTCCTCCCAAGTCTGTCTGGAGGAAGGCACCAGCTCCACACACGTGGTGCCATTGAACTTGTACAGTACCACCCGGAAGTTGTTGTAGGTAAGGTACTTGTGCTCCGGGTCATGCTGCCCCCACACAACACTGATGGTTTATACTGTATATATATATATATATATTGCCATGTGGAAAATTAGGGAAGACCAACTTTGGATAAGACAGCAATTTATTTCAGGCAAGAACAAACTATGAACGATAAACAAAAGATAAGCCACGAGGGAAAATTTACAGAGTAGCAAAGTATAAATAACAGAAATTATGCTCTGTTAATAAAATAGTAAATACTTCGCTACAATATTTGAAAAAATGGGGGGGAGGGTAACGTTCTGTAAAAATGACCACTCTGTTAATAAAAATAATAAAATTAATAAATACTTTGTTACAATATATATATATATATTCATAAAATATTGTAACATGGATGACAAGATACCAGAGTAAAGTTGGGGAAAGAGGGGTGGGACTCCAGCTGCCATGTGGCAGGCGTCAAAAACAGCATTCCTGTGTGGGGGAGAACAGATTCTGGTGACATCTGCGGTGAGGAGAAGGACATGACAACTTTACTCCGGGCGTATGGATGATCCTGTAAGACGGTGCCAGGAGAGACTGACATCGGAGCGGCCTACAAGATGGTGTAGTCCAGACTGGACATGTACAGTATGGAGCGGAAGGTTTCCCAAGAGTGACATCCACAGCGCCAAGGATTCTTCTGACGGGGAGTTTGAAGACAAGTCCCCACTGTTGTATTCCTTCTGTTAAGTGAGATATAATAAAGCGTTAACTTTAGCTGCAATCCCTTCGAACTCACATGTGTATCTTTGTGGGCATACTGAGTAGACAAAGTACACGAATAGCCTCTGGGTACGACGTAGCAATATTTGTATTAAGGCCATGAATAAAAGTCTTTTTGGCTTGAAAATTCCCCCCAGATTTATTAGAATAGAGAACTCAAATGGCTATAGATTTAATTGTGGTGATTTAGTCAAATGGTGGCTTGGTCAATTGTGGTACCAGAGTGAGGTGACTTACCTCCAGGGGCAGGGGCGGCCTCTGGCTGGGATTGTTACAGTTGAGGATAAGAATGTTCTGCTTCATCCCTAGACTGACCCTGTTGCCGATCTTGTAGAACAAGGAGCTCTGCTGGCTCTGTACACATACACCTTGTTGTTACCACAGCAACGACTGCCACTCTAAACTCTTTACAATAAAACCTGTTCTATAAAGTAATCCTTCTGTAACTAAGGTGGAAATATCCAGGAATAGGTTTCTTTTTTTAACAATTTTTATTCACTAATCTCTCTCTAGATTTCTGGCATGGAACCCCTTCTACAGGAGATCCTGATCAAGAAAAACATGATCGGCTGTTGAAGGGCTTCCATGCACCCGAAAGCTAGAGGAGAGAGATTTGTAAATAAAAATTAAAAAAAAAAAACACAAGGTAATAAGACCAAATCCAAATAAATAAACACACACTATTTATTTATTTGGATTTGGTCTTATTACCTTATGTTTATAATCTATAATCCAAATTGTGTCTTATCATCATCAGACAAAAGCACGAATAAGAAAAAAAAATGATAGCATGTTTTTAAATAATTAGTGGACAAGACACCACCACCAAATATTTAGTAATGTTATCAGGTGTGTAAACAAGGTATCAGAGAAAAGTAAATATTTTTCTAAGAACCCTAAAATATTATTCTTAGAATTAGGCGTTGTTACCATCTTCAGACAAAAGTACTGAATGTTCAGTTTTTTTGTAGTTTCAAGAACATTCAGTACTTTTGTCTGAAGATAGTATCAACGCTGTTATCGAAACGTCACACACTATATATTTATTTGGAATTGGTCTTATTACCTTGTGTTCAATTGTCTCCTAAAGTGATTATTCTCATAATCAAGTATTTATAAAATTATAATGACTTTATTATGCTCTGTGAATTTTCTGTGTTTTACAAGTGCAGAACTAAAAAAAAGTCACCTATCATTTATTTATTTGGATACGGTGCTGTGTAAGTTATAAAATCTTAAATTGTATATCTTATCATGACACCCAGTTAACATATCACCTCTCTATTTCCCACAAACATCGCTAGCATCCCAACTCCACAGTACAGTAGAACAACCTCCATGAAAACATCTTCGCTAGAGGACCCACCTTTCTATAAACAGACAGGTCTCTATCTCCAAAATTTCCATTTTTATTAGATAAGAGGAAACGTCTCCCAAAAAGATGGCAGTTATACATTCACAGGATATAGTAGAACAACCTCCATGAAAGGACACTTTCACTAGAGGGCACCTCTCTACAGAGGACAGTCATTATAATTAACATTTTTTACTAATTAGAAACTTTCAGTAAGTTCCCTGCAAAAGACGACTTTACAATTAGGTGTTGTCCTTTACAGAGAGGTTTGTTCTACAGTAGTAACTCTCCAGTAAGAGGACACCTCTACCCTAAAGGCCATCTGTAACTAGGTGTTTTCAGAGAAGCAGTTCTGCTGTAGTAACTCTCCAGTAAGAGGACAACTCTCCCTAAAGGACACACTAACTAGGTGTTGTCAGAGAGGTAGTTCTACTGTAGCAACTCTCCAGTAAAAGGACACCTCTCCTTAAAGGGACACTCTGTAACTAGGTGATGTCCTTTACAGAGAGGTAGTTCTACTGTAGCAACTCTCCAGTAAGAGGACACCTTCTCCTAAAGGACACTCTGTAACTAGATGTTTGGTGTTGAATCCGAACACACAAAGACCGGAATAGATTGAAGGCATTGTAAAAAAACAACAAAAAGAGTTAAGAAGGAGCCAGTAGGTGCAGTGACGGCTCCAATCACTGTCAGATAAGATACTCTACTATCAACTCTGTGAGACAACCTCCAATGGTGTAGAATCAGGTTGATATCTTGTTTTCTACCGGTGGGGGAGTTATCTTGTCACATCACACTTTAAATTGTGACAGTTCCGTGAAGTTTCAATGAACTTCTTCTATCTTACCTACAAGGTTATAAGACACCAAATAAATTGATAGTGTTTCTCTAACTATGCTGTTACATCACACACTATTATAATACAAGAACACATAGTAAAAAAGACCAAATCCAAATAAATAAATAGTGTGCAACGTTTCTGTAACAGCGTTGTTACCATCCTCAGACAAAAGTACTGAATCTAATATAATATCTAATATAATCTAATACTCATTCAGTACTTTTGTCTGAAGATGGTCACAACGCTTGTTACCGAAACGTCACACACTATTTATTTGTTTGGATTTGGTCTTTTTACCTTGTGTTTATAATCTATAATCCAAATTGTACCTTATCATTAGATTTGGTCTTATTACCTTGTGTTTATAATCTATAATCCAAATTGTACCTTATCATTAGATTTGGTCTTATTACCTTGTGTTTATAATCTCTAATCCAAATTGTGCTTTATCATACCTTGTATATCAGTAAGTGAGAAGCTCAGAGGAGATGAAACTGACCAGAATGGAGACATCGATGAAGGCCACGTCGGCGTTGCTGAAGGCCTCCAACACCTTGGTCTCCCCAAAGTCCAGTTTCTTGAACTTGATGTGCTGACAGCTCACTCCGGCATATTCACAGCCCTTGGTGATCTCCTCTAGCGCAGCCTCCCTCTGTTTCAGCCCATCCTGGAGATCCTGGTAACACACAGCTGTTTTCCTACTCCCTCCTGGTAGTAAAGTACATATACATTCATGGTCAAAACTTATGGAAGTGGAAAGTTTTTGATGTCACCAGTCTTTTTTTTTTTTTTTAAGAAGACAGAGGTTGTTCACACTTGGTTATCTCGTGTGTCTTCAATAAAGATCACTGTAATATATTTCAGAGTTATTGTCTCAATCCGATATACATGATAAAGGTACAACTTCCTTAAGTTTTGTCATAGCGTTGTATATTGGTTATCTCGTGTGTCTTCAATAAAGGTCACTGTAATATCTTTCAGAGTTATTGTCTCATTCCCGATATACATGCGAAAGGTACAACCTTCCTTAAGTTTTGTCCATGAGTGTATATTGGTTATCTCGTGTGTCTTCAATAAATGTCACTGTAATATCTTTCAGGGTTATCGTCTCAATCCCGATATACATGCTGAAAGGTACAGCTTCCTTAAGTTTTGTCCATGAGTGTATATTGGTTATCTCGTGTGTCTTCAACAAAGGTCACTGTAATATCTTTCAGAGTTATTGTCTGAATCCCGATATACATGCTTAAAAAGTACAAGTTCCTTGAGTTTTGTCCATGAGTGTAGTTTGCTCATTCATTGTCACCTTTTCACAGTCCTCCAGCTTTTTTAATTAACACCTCAAAAGTGATCCAAAAAATTGTTGAATTAAAGACAGTGAAAGAGGTTATACTGTATATAGACTAATTGTGTCATTTTAATTGGAATTTTCTGAGATTCTATTGTTGAAGAGAGTCCCATGCCATCCTGGGGGGTCGGTGGAAGGCTGGTTAAAACCGTTTGGTTTTCGACCACTACGACCCGGGTTCGATTCCCGCATTGGACACTTTTTTCTGTTAAAAAAAAAAAAAAAAGTGCTCCAATGGCCCCTGATTCTTGCAAAAGTCCAACCCCACCAGCGAGTGCAAGTAACCAACGGGGCTCTGGTATATTTGTAAGTGCAAAGTCGAACTGCTTTTCACATGTGTAGACATGTGGTGTACACACAGTAAAAGCAGTCCTTAACTACCCACCATGATTATCATGGCTTTGAGATAAGAAAGAAGAAGACATGCCATCCTGTGGGTTGTCCAGACTTGAATAAACAGGTGTTGAAATAAATTTAACCAGGAGAGACCTGCAATCAATCCATAAGGCTACATTTGTGACGACGTCCCACCACCGCTGTGTAGCCAGGGTTGGCTGACTGACAGATCCCTAGAGACTGCTGCAAATAGACTTTCCTTCTTTGACATCCCTCACAGACCTCCACTTGGAAGTCATCATTGTGTGCCACCACTCTTTCTGAACAAATAACTTCCTCTCATCACTTTTCAAATTAAAGACACTTCGGCCAGTAAATCTTTTTATTGTCTCGACAAAAATCTTTCGTCCTCGTCAGGAGCGAACAAAAATTAAAACATTTGGCAAAGCGTTAGAAATTATTCCAAGGCTGCAAGGGCGTTCTCACGCGATATTTCAAATTTGTACAACATCTAAAGCACCAGTCAAAAAACAAATATTTAACTCATAAAAGACTATGATCTTTCAAATAAATTATAATAAATATATATATATACGGATGTGTACCCGGCTTCGCCCGGGTTTTTATCCGAGTGAAAGTTTTGCCTAACGAATATTTATATTATGAAGTATAATAAACAATATTAAATATTAGTTTTAACTATTAATCAAGATTGTGTGTGAATATGTGAGAGAGAGGTTAATATCGTTGTTGTTTTCTTGGCCGACTGTTTTACATTATGGTGTTATCTTAAATTGCTTGTTTCGAATATTTTTTTAGATTGAGATTTTAGCTAGTATGTAAAAAAATTAACTCTGTTGAATTTTTTTTTTTGTATTATATATAATAAAAATTAACTCTGTTGATTTTTTTTGTATTTAATCGATAACAGCGAAGTTACGCATGTTAGAATGTTAGGAAAAATATTTAATGTTAAGCAAAACCTGCTCTCACATCGTTTTACATAAATTTGAAAATTTGGTCGAAATTGATGCATTGTAACGAAAGTTTTTTAGCGAACAACTTATGAAATTTGCATTCGGTAACAGCGTTGTTACCATCTTCAGACAAAAGTACTGAATGAGAAATTTTACCACAGCATGTTTTATACACTTGATAACAGGAACTATTTTTTAAAAATGCTGTGGTAAAATTTTCTCATTCAGTACTATTTGTCTGAAGATGGTAACAACGCTGTTACCGAAACGTCACACACTATTTATTTATTTGGATTTGGTCTTATACCTTGTGTTTAATATTTACAAAAGATTTCACAATAGTATAAATGAATCTATTTCTATTAGGTACAATTTATACCTACCATTTTTAACAAGGACAAAATATTTTTGTCGAAACGTCGAGATTTACTGACCGAAGTAATTTGAAGAACTATGAATGCGGCCAGGCAGCCTCATCATATTGTTTGTTTGTCAACAAGTAGCCAACAGTTGCTACTCGGGAGCAGTAAAACTTATTTTAATTTTTGTTTATTTTTAATTAATTACTTTTATTAGAGAAATGGAAACACAGAGATGACGAGGTAAATTGTATTGACCATTGACCACGGTATCACTGTGTTAAATACAACGTGCCAATTATAAATTAATCTTGATCCTATTTGGATTTCAACCCGGGGATTAGAAATGTCCAGTTACAGCTCCATCCCCTTCTACAACTGGCCGGCGAGACCATCATGACCCTTACTGGACTGGACCACGACACTGCACCCAAATAAACCATCTGAGTATTACATCCCCGTCTCATCAATATCCTCCGATTTCCAGATCATTTGACCTGTCTCTGCCCCCCTCCCTGATCCCCCTCCTCTACATCTCGGCTCTCCTGGCCTCACCAGGCGATGATCCCCTGGCCACCCATCCCCCTCTAACGGTGCAATGTATATAGTGCTTTGTATATATTCTAGATAAGGCACAATTTGGATTATAGATTATAAACACAAGGTAATAAGACCAAATCCAAATAAATCACACACTATTTATTATTTGGATTTAGTCTTATTACCTTGTGTATATATTCTACTTTATGTATCCGTTCGGGGCTCAAAAATCATCATTCTGGTTAGCAGCCCATAAATAAAGATATTTCCAGACATTCTGTCGAATAATTGAATCACAATCCTTTTTTTTTTTTTTAATTATCTCATTGTATAATTATACAAGGTCATAGGGAGGCAAAGTGTCATGTGGTGGCAACCAACAACTCTCCATCGTGGAGACTTATGGAATAAATATTGATCACAATCCGTGCTTAATCTACTTTTCCCTTTATTCCAACAAAACGTAGCTCTGTCCTACAATACAATCAATACCCTCCTGAAAACCAACTCACAACTTAACAGATCAGACTTCACCATGCTTTCCCGTCTTAGAACAGGCCATCTACGTCCAATCTTCTTCTTCTTTCTTATCTCCACTCAATCATATTAGGGTATCAAGTTTGTAGAGCTTGAGACTTGACAGCCATCATGATAGGGTGAAGTAGAATGTGTCTGCCTTTGTCATTAAGACTGGGAGCACTACTCAGTGGCAGGTTGACTTAGCTCCAAAAGAAATGGCCGCCTCTGACATGAGGGAACAGATGCCATGTGCAGCCGCTCCTAACATGTAGTACAAACGCTGCTATCTGTATCCCTGGATTAGGAACCCTTACAGGGTACTATCAGCCGGGCCAGCTGAGCCCAGGTTTTTTTAGCGAGCTTTTTACTGCTCCCCCATCTCCTTTTTCATCCGGGCTTGGGACCAGCAAAGGCGGAGTTTCTCTACGTCCAATGATTTTTAAAAATGAATCCAAAACCTTTCCGAATGGCACCAAATGTCAGGATTCTACAGCGAGCCCAGAACACATCATGCAATGCATCAGGAATTGCCGAACAGATATCTACACCGACCCAGCTGTGCTCATCGGGGCGATAAAGAGGCATGACCTTCAGGATCTTGTCTAAGACTTGAAGTCCAGACTGGGCCAAGAGAAAAAATATACAATCCATAGGCAATCTACCAATGATATCTTTGGAGCATCTATCCTTCATACTTCTGATTCCCTTTTGATTACATGGTTAAAGAGGCAGTTGTATTCTCCACTATATTTGTGAGAAGTAACTTAAGGAAGGTTGACAAGGCACAATTTCAATAAATAAATAGTGCTTGATGATTTTGTAACAACCCTGTTACCGAAATGTCACACACTATTTATTTGGATTTGGTCTTAATAGGTTTGAAACTTAGGAAAATGTACCTTTTAACATGAAATCAGGATTCAGACAAATCTGAAAGGATATTACAATGACCTTTATTGAAGACAACACGAGATAACCATATACACTCATGGACAAAACTTAAGGAAGTTGTACCTTTCACCATGTATATCGGGAGATTGAGACAATACTCTGAGAGATATTACAGTGACCTTTATTGAAGACATACAAGATACCAAGTGTGAACAGCCTCTGGTCTCTTTCAAAAAATAAATAAATGACCAGTGACATCAAAGACATTTTTATCCTTTATTGTGAATCTTCTTCATACTTCTATCTTATCAACCTATCTGTTCAATGAATTTGAAACTACTTCTAACACACCAGATGTCAAAAGAGTTGGGAGGGTGGAAGCTGAGCACTGTGTCACCTCACGTTTGGAGAGACACAGGTGATTTGACAAGACACATGTAAAATATGCTCCAAATGTTCGTGCAAATTTCCCACCTGTATGTATGGCCGCAGGTCATCAACCCTACAGCACCAGCTGATAACTGGCCACCCAACACATGTGTATGTACCTTAGAATAGGACAATACAGTAGAACTACCTCTCTGACAATACTTAGTTACTGAGTGTCCTTTAGGGAGTGGTGTCCTCTTACTGGAGAGTTGCTACAGTATATCTACCTCTCTGACAACTCCTAGTTACAGAGTGTCCTTTAGGGAGAGGTGTCCTCCTACTGGAGAGTTGCTACAGTAGAACTACCTCTCTGACAATACTTAGTTACTGAGTGTCCTTTAGGGAGAGGTGTCCTCCTACTGGAGAGTTGCTACAGTAGAACTACCTCTCTGACAATACTTAGCTACTGAGTGTCCTTTAGGGAGAGGTGTCTTCCTACTGGAGAGTTGCTACAGTAGAACTACCTCTGACAATACTTAGTTACTGAGTGTCCTTTAGGGAGAGGTGTCCTCTTACTGGAGAGTTGCTACAGTAGAACTACCTCTCTGACAACACCTAGTTACAGAGTGTCCTTTAGGGATAGGTGTCCTCTTACTGGAGAGTTGCTACAGTAGAACTATCTCTCTGACAACACCTAGTTACAGAGTGTCCTTTAGGGAGAGGTGTCCCTCTTACTGAGAGTTGCTACAGTAGAACTACCTCTCTAACAACACCTAGTTACAGAGTGTCCTTTAGGTAGAGGTGTCCTCTTACTGGAGAGTTGCTACAGTAGAACTACCTCTCTGACAACACCTAGTTTCACCGTGTCCTTTAGGGAGAGGTGTCCTCTTACTGGAGAGTTGCTACAGTAGAACTACCTCTCTGACAACACCTAATTTCACCGTGCCCTTTAGAGAGAGGTGTCCTCTTACTGGAGAGTTGCTACAGTAGAATTACCTCTCTGACAACACCTAGTTACAGAGTGTCCTTTAGGGAGAGGTGTGCTCTTACTGGAGAGTTGCTACAGTAGAACTACCTCTCTGACAACACCTAGTTACAGAGTGTCCTTTAGGTAGAGGTGTCCTCTTACTGGAGAGTTGCTACAGTAGAACTACCTCTCTGACAACACCTAGTTTCACCGTGTCCTTTAGGGAGAGGTGTCCTCTTACTGGAGAGTTGCTACAGTAGAACTACCTCTCTGACAACACCTAATTTCACCGTGCCCTTTAGAGAGAGGTGTCCTCTTACTGGGGAGTTAGCTACAGTAGAATTACCTCTCTGACCACACCTAGTTACAGAGTGTCCTTTAGGGAGAGGTGTGCTCTTACTGGAGAGTTGCTACAATAGAACTACCTCTCTTACAACACCTAGTTACAGAGTGTCCTTTAGGGAGAGATGTCCTCTTACTGGAGAGTTGCTACAGTAGAACTACCTCTCTGACAACACCTAGTTACAGAGTGTCCTTTAGGGAGAGGTGTCCTCTTACTGGAGAGTTGCTACAGTAGAACTACCTCTCTGACAATACTTAGTTACTGATTGTCCTTTAGGGAGAGGTCTCCTCTTACTGGAGAGTTGCTACAGTAAAACTACCTCTCTGACAACTCCTAGTTACAGAGTGTCCTTTAGGGAGAGGTGTCCTCTTATTGGAGAGTTGCTACAAAACAACAACCTCTTTGTAAAGGACAACACCTAGTTACAGAGCCAAAGTGCCCTTTAGGGAGAGGCGCCCTCTTACTGGAGAGTTTCTAATTTGTAAAAAAAAATGTAATTTTTGTGATGAAACCTGTCCTTTATAGAAAGGTGTGTCCTCTAGCAGGTGAGACTTCTCATGGAGGTTCTTCTGTATCACAGGGAACATGGAAAACAATCATTTTTCTACAAGCCACAAGGGTAAATAGGCCAATTGGTGGATGAACTGGGCTACCTTATGATTAGTGACGCTCCCTATCATTAGTGTCAAGCCGCCAGACAAGACTAACTCAATCACTTCGGGGCAGCTTTCACTAAGGTCTCTAATTACAAACTGCTTATCTTTGGCATCAATACATTTGTGAATCTTTTCTTTTTTCTTTTATGCTCTTTCCTTATGGTATAAATATAGTTAGAACTACTTCTCTGTAATGGACAACACCTAGTTACAGAGTGTCCTTTTTTTCTTTTTTTTTTTATTATCCCTAGTACTTGTGGTACAGGCCATGATAATCATGGTGAGTAGAAGATGGCGACTGCTGCGGTAAGTGCACCACATATTTACACATGTGAAAAGCAATTTGACTTTGCACTTAAAAATATGCCAGAGCCCCGTTTGGTTACTTGCACTCGCTGGTGGAGTTGGACTTTTGCAAGAATCGGAGGCCATTGGAGCATTTTTTTAAATCAGAAAAAAGTGCTCAATGCGGGAATCGAACCTGGGTCATAGCAGTCGAAAACCAACGGTTTAGACCATCCTTTTACCGATCCCATACAGACCAAATCCGAATAAATAATTATATGGTCTTATTACCTTGGGTTTATAATCCACAAATTGTGCTTTATCATAAACCAACTATAAATCAACACTGACTTTTCAATTCAACCAAAAATTCTGATCCCTAGGGGCGAAGTTGAGTTGAAGTTGGTGGAAGAAGTTGTGTATAGATGGAGGTATATTTGCATATTGGCAGTGTTTTCTGAACAAGGAAAATCAAGTTGTTCAACTTTTTTTCCCATCAGAATTTATAATTTCCCTCTCTTTCTCTCTGCTCAATAATAGAAGAAGAAAAAAAGCCACCAGCAGTGGCTGAAGTCCTGCCAACATTGTGGAGGACAATATAGCTGCCACCAGTCAATAGCTGTGTGTGAGGAAACCTTTTATTTCTGTCTCTCCCCCTCTCTTACTACTGCACCTCATGTGCTGCTAATTTTAGCTTTCCCTTTTTATCATTACTACAGTAGAACTAACTCTCTGTAAAGGACAACACCTAATTACAGAGCCAAAGTGTTCTTTAGGAAGAGATGTCTTCTAACTGGAGAGTTGCTACAGTAGCACTACCTCTCTGAAAACACCTAGGTTACAGTGTGTCCTTTAGGGAGAGGTGTCCTTTTACCGGGGAGTTGCTAAATAGTAAAAATGGTAATTTTGCAAATGAAAACTGTCCTTTGTAGAGAGGTGTCCACTAAAGGGAGGTTCTCCTGTATTAGAAATGGTTGCATAGGCCACATCAAGGAAAGCTGCTGTGTTCCCCCCCCCAGTTTCTGGTAATGAGACAAGCTTAGGTTGCACTACATACAAGGATTGTATCCCATTATATTGATAAATTTCTATATTCAATCAAAATATAATACATAAATATCTCTAAATTCAATATTATCGTATTACAGTAGAACTACCTCCATTTGGGTGTGTAAAACTTCTTGTATAAAGTTTATTTGGTTTGGAAAAGAAAAATTTGGGCTTTAAAAGTTATCTTTCTTACATAGAAATGACGCTGGTATTGCCTTTTTTTTTTTTTCTTATCCCTACGTGGTACAGGCCGTGATAATCATGGTGGGTAGAAGCAGGCAACTGCTTTTACTGTAAGTACACCACAGGTCTATACAAAAGCAGTTCGACTTTGCAGAGCCCTTTTTGGTTACTTGCACTCACTGGTGGGGTTGGACTTTTTCAAGAATCGGGGGCCATTGGAGCATTTTTTTTTTTAAATCAGAATAAAAGTGCTCAATGTGAGAATCGAACCCGGGTCGTAGTGGTCGAAAACCATTGGTTTATATACCATCTTTCCACCGACCCTCTGCCTTATATGTAATTTATGCTTAACTGGCCTTTTCTTGGCCTTGTTTGAGAAAGAGCATTGCTCAATGTGTGCAAATATTTGCATATAATTCTACTTCTATCCATAGTTTGGTTAAATAACAAAGCCAAGAATTCACTCTGCAGTGACGAATATAAAAGCAGAATTGTCCAATACAGTATTAGAACTCTAAAAAAGCTGTCTGGTAGATTAAACTGGCTAAAACCGTTGGGAAAGGGTTTACTACTGATGAGACGAGCTTTCACAAAAAAAATGTTGTCAACTCAGTAAGGACCGTTTGAATTTTATTCTATTTTGGAAAAAAAGATCTGTATTTTATTAGTTACCTTTCTTGCATATTTACTGTATCTTTCTCTTCAACCATCAATCCTAAATTATAGGCCACAATTTGGGATTATATATTAGAAACACAGGGTAATAGGACCAAATCCTCAAAAAAAAATAAAAATAAAATGTGTCTAATGTTTCGGTAGCAGCATTGTTACCATCATTAGATTCAGTACTTTAATCTGATGATGGTAACAACACTGTTACTGAAACATCACACACTATTAATTTATATGGGTCTTATTAGTGTTTAAAATCTATAATACAAATTGTGGCTTATCATGTGGAAAAAAAAAGTAAACAATTATTCTAGGTGGCACGGCGCAAGGACAATGCATCTTATTTTATACTTTCAATCAAAATAAATAAATAGAAATTTCTAGGTAGGGTCTGAGGATGATCTGTCTTATTGCCTTGTGTAACGATAAAGCACAATTTGGATTATAGATTATAGCTACAAGGTAATAAGACCTAACCCAAATAAATTAATAGTGTGTGACGTCTGGATAACAGCATTGTTACCATCATTAGATTCAGTACTTTTGTCTGAAGATGGTAACAACTCTGTTACCGAAACATCACACACTATTAATATATTTGGATTAGGTCTTATTTTCTTGTAGCTATAACCTATAATCCAAATTGTGTTTTATCGTTACACAAGGCAATAAGATAGATCATCCCCAGGCCCTACCTAGACATTTCTATTTACATACTGTGTTGAAAGTATAAAATAAGGTGCATGGCTCTTGGCCCCCCTGTGTCACTTAGAATACTTTTTACTTTTTTTTTTCAACATGATAAGGCACAATTTGTATTATAGACTATAAATACAAGGTCATAACACCAAATACAAATAAATAAATAGTGTGTGAGGTTTCGGTAACAGCATTGTTACCATCATCAGGCAAAAGTACTGAATCTGATTATGGTAACAACGCTGTTACCGAAACGTCACATACTATTAATTTAGATTAGGTCTTATTACCTTGTGTTTATAATCTATAAACCAAATTGTGCTTTATTGTTACAGTGCTGTTACTGAAACGTTACACACTATTTATTGATTTGAATTATGTATTATCGCTAACATATTATTGACTGTATTGACTCACCCATTGATGAGCTCTACTCTTCCCCGGCAGACACCATCAACAAGCTCTACAAGCTTGATACCTTAATATGATTGAATGGAGATAAGAAAGAAGAAGATATTATATTATTGTAGCTACCTTTTGTGTTAAACTAACAATCCCATCAACAACAACTCACCTGGTCAATGACTACCACCACGTCCATCTTCATGGGAGGTTTGGAGTCGCTAGCTGAAGACCTCAACTCCGGCTCTGACATCTTCACAGCTGTCTATGGATCTCCTGGCAACAAACACTAGTTTAGAGAGCTGCATGTAATCCTATCTTTGTCTTTTTGTGGTTTTATAGCCAACAACATTTTCACATTTCACACACACAAACCCTAAGAGAGACAATTGGTTACATAAATAGCTTCAACTGGTAGGTATAAAGAGAAAGAATAGATAACTAAAAATGAAAAAAAAAAACTCATAAATGGGATTTTAATTTTGTAATAAACAGAAAATGTGTAGAGTAGAACTACCTCTTTTTAAAGAACAACACCTAGTTACAGATCTGAAATGTTCATTAGGTAGAGGTGTCCTCTTACTTGGATAATAATTCATTACAGTAGAACCTCCTTTTAGTGAACATCTCTCTACAAAGGACAGTTTTCATTTACAAAAATACCATTTTTTACTATTTAGCAACTCTCCTGTAAGAGGACACCTCTCCCTAAGGAACACTTTGGCTCTGCATTTAGGTGTTATCGTTTACAGGGAAGATATACTGTATTAAAAATGGTAATTTTGGCAATGAAAACTCTCTTTTGTAAAGAGTTGTGTCATCTAGCAAAAGAGTATTCTTTTTTTTTTTTTTTACAAGACATAGTAGGAAATCCCACTTTAAAAAGCAATGTAAAAATGTAGTATAGAGTGCCCACACAGCAACTGGTTCAATTTTCCACAATCCGGGCAGCGGTAGACCACACATAGATTAGAACTAATTGGTTCAAGGTTAAAGATTGATTTCAGTACATCCTATATTGGGAAAGTCCTTCTTTTTCCCTTGTTTTTATTGTTCTTGCGCAGGTTCTGGTCTCCAGTGGAGGACAATATTTCCCATATTAGGCTTTGTCTCTACATAGTTTCTCATCAGTACAATTCCTCCTATCCTTTTCTTTCGTTCATCTTTCAGCATTTTTTTTGTCCTCAATCCATTCCCTTTTCCTATATGCATACTTTGGAATTCTCACGCCCTTCCAGCCTAAATATCTGTGCTATGATTTTTCAAGATGCCCCAAAGGCCAGATTTTTTTGGTTGTTGAGGTACAGCTTGCAACACACTGATGAGGGCCAATAGCCCGAAACATGTACATGTACATGGTGCAAGAATTCTGCATGATTAGGAGATGCATTTTTCTTAATTCAAATCAACAGTTTAAAAAAAATTTAAAAACCATTTCAATAATAAAACTGCCATTTATTCTTTTAAATTCTTACAATTTGCTTCTGTGTGAATAATGTGAAAAAAATTCAACCTGACAGAGTAAAAATAAAAGAAAGATAGGTACAATATGGATTATAGATTGGAAACATATGGTAAAAATACCAAATCAATTAATTGCATATGACGTTTCGATAATTCTTTTACCAAAGTGTCATACACAAGTTTTTTTATATGCAAATTTTAGCCTTGTTATCCAAATGTTTAACAACAAGAGAAGGTTAGTGTAGCAATAAACAAATAACCAAGAAGTCAGGGAAACAACGGGGCGATCCACAAGGAATGTATAATTTTTTTTTGGGCTATCTTTAGTACACGTGGTACAGGCCATGATAATAATCATGGTGGGTAGTTAGCGACTGCTTTTACTGTAAGCGCACCACATGTCTACATATGTGAAAAGCAGTTCGACTTTTCACTTACAAATGTGCCAGAGCCCCATTTGGTTACTTGCACTTGCTGGTGGGGTTGGACTTTTGCAAGAATCTGGGGCCATTGGAACATTTTTTTTTTTTTAATCAGAAAAAAAAGTGCCCAATACAGGAATCGAACCCGGGTTGTAGCGGTCGAAAACCAACGGTTTAGACTACCGACCCCCTAGGAATGTATAATTAAAAGACCTAGTTTTTATTGGTGTGATAACCTAAATCACAAAATAATCTTTTGGTTACAGTTATCATCATCCTATTTTGCATATTTTTAGTAAATATGCGAATATATAGTTGTTTTGCTTAGTTAGTATAGGCTTTGTATTTAATGCTCCAACCCACGCAGTCTGCTAACTGCTTAGCCAAGGGCCTCTCTGCCAACCACGAGGCAAGATCAATGTCTTGCCCAACTGCCTGAGCTAGAGCTGCAAAGTTCTAGTCCTCTCTTCCTGCCTCCTGATCTCCGCGGACCCAATCCGGCCTAACCTGCCTCTTACCTGATGGAGATCCTGTCCCTAGCCTCTCCAGCCTGGTCATAGTGGTTTTATATATTCCACTTTATGTGGCCATGGGGGCTCAAAAATCATTTTATTTTGGTTATCAGCCCTGTAAATATAGATATTTCCATAGGCTTTGTATATATGTAAATGTCCAAAGTGGTTGAATAAAGGGTTGTTGTTCTTCTTGAGTGAATTGCGTTTTGTGAAGAGTCTTCTTCTTCTTTCTTATCTCCACTCAATCATATTAGCGGGTATCAAGTTGTGACCCTTGATGGTGTCTGTTTGACAACCACCATGACTGGGTGAAGTAGAATGTTTCTGCCTTTGTCATTAAGACTGGGAGCACTACTCAGTGGCAGGTTACTGACTTAGCTCCAAAAGAAATGGCCGCCTCTGACATGAGGAACAGACGCCTGTACAGTCCCTTCTAACATGGAGTACAGACATCCTGTATCCCTGGAGTCCTTACAGAGTACTCTAAGATAAGTCCAGGTTTTTTTTAGCGAACTTTTTACTGCTCTCCTTCTTCCTTTTTTGTTAATTGGTCATGGGACTGACGGAGTACAAACGCTGCTCATTCTGTATTTCTGGAGTCCTTACAGGGTACTATCAGCCAGGCCAGCTGAGCCCAGGGTTTTTAGTGAGCTTGTTACTGCTCCCCCTTCTCTTTTTTCATCCGGGCTTGGGACCGGCAAAGGCAGAGTTTGGTGAAGAGTAAGACGCATCAATTAGTGTGTTTTCTAGGAATGGACAAATACTTCCTTCTGTCCCTGCCACAATTAATTACTTGGCACAGGAGCTGCATCTCAAATCACCACCAACTTCCTCCGTAGACATTCCAGTCAATTGGCTGGTTGTCTATGATTGTCATGGGAAATCTAGTGGTGTAAACTGCTATTCTGCTACAATCCATGCCTTGGAGACACTCTTTTTTTCTTCTTCTCTTCTTAATAAAATCAATAAAACATCCAGGGCTAAGTTTCTTGTACATTTTTTATTTCTAAACAAAAGGGATAAAGCAGAATTTGGATTATAGATTATAAACATAAGGTAATAAGACCAAATCCAAGTAATAATAAATAAATAGTGTGTGACCTTTCGGTAACAGCGTTGTTACCAACTTCAGACAAAAGTACTGAATTTTTTTTCTTTCATCACTTTTGTCTGAAGATGGTAAGAACTCTGTTACCCAAACGTCCCACACTATTTTTTTAAATTTAGATTTGGTCTTATTACCTTATGTTTATAATCTATAATCCAACTTGTGCTTTATAATTTTTATTTCTCTAGCATTTTCGGGCTAACATGTCCTTTAACAGGAGCAACTAGGAGTATAGCTTCTAGTTAACTATACACATGTTGTGGGCTAAAGTTTCTTGTATAAATTTATAAGGTACAATTTGGATTATAGATTATAAACACAAGGTAATAACACCAAATCCATATTTATTTATTTGGATTTGGTACTATAGTAGAACTACCTTCCTGTAAAGGACAGCTAGTTGCAGAGTCAAAGTGTCCTTTAGAGAGAGGTGTCCTATTACCAGAGAGTTGCTAAAGAGTAAACATGGTAATTTTTGGTGATGAAAACTGTCCTTTGTAGAGAGGTGTCTTCTAGCGAGAGTGTCCTCTCATGGAGATTGTTCTACTGTATTACCTTGTGTTTATAATTAAATTAAAAAAAAAAAAAAAGAAAGAATTACGAGAAGACCAAATCGGAATCAATAAACTGAATGTGTCACTTTGGTAACAGTGTTGGAATTGTTGGTCATGTTATCTTAAGTTTCTAATCTATAATCCAAATTGTGATGAATAAGTGGATGAAAAAAAAGGAAAATCTGTACATTGATAACATTTTCCCTATCTTTATATATAAAACAACAAATAGGAGCAAGTAAGCCATCAAGGGAAGAAAAAAAAAAGATAATTAACAAAATATATTTGCATATATTCATAATCAGTCATTTAATCAACGAAAGTAATTTGGAATTTGAAAAAAAAAAATGATTAAGAGACAAAAGGAGACAAGAGACAAAAAAAAAAACTTTTCACAGAAAACTTGTTTATAAAAGCAATTAATTTTACATTTTTAATGTAGGGAAATAATTTTAAAAAGTTGATTTTTCTTATTTAGAAATGGCTGGATAGAGAGAGATGGAGGCCATTACATGAAGAACAATATTTATAAATTATTTAAATTTGACAAAATATATTTTCTAATATAACATAGACCTTATTGTCAATTCTACTGCCATACTTTAAGTAAAAGGTAGGGGGGTCAGTGAAAGGATGGTCTAAACTGTTGATTTTCAACCGCTACGACCCGGGTTTTATTCCCGCATTGAGGCACTTTTTTCTGATAAAAAAAAAAATGCTCCAATGGCCCCCGATTCTTGCAAAAATCCAACCCCCACCAGCGAGTGCAAGTAACCAAACAGGGCTCTGGCACATTTGTAAGTGCAAAGTCGAACTGCTTCTCACATGTGTAGATATGTGGTGCACTTACAGTAAAAGCAGTTGCCTACTTCTACCCACCATGATTATGATGGCCTGTACCACGGTCTACTAAGGATAAGCAAAAAAAACGTAAAAGTAACTGCATGTTCTTAATTTCTTGTATATAAGTTTATGGCCTTTCTTTCCCCCCAATTTGATACATTGTAAATAACATTGCTGATGATAGCTACAAGGTAATAAAACCAAATCCAAATAAATTAATAGTGTGTGTTGTTTCGGTAACAGCGTTGTTACCATCTTCAGATAAAAGAATAAATATCATAACCTGTCCTTGATGATCATTTATTCTTTTAAAGAGACTAAGATTGCCTCTCCCATCAAAATAGACGTCAAAACCAGTTGCCATCTATTGACTGTCGCTGCAACTAGCGGCCTCGGGTCGGTGACAAAGCCACAACACCAGCTTTGGTAAACTGAGAAGTGTCCACCTAGAGACCATGGTTTCAGGCTAATGGCCCTCGTCAGCCTAGGGCGGACTTTATTCCATGAGATCAATGACGTCTATTTTGACGGAAGAGGCGACCTTTGTCTCTTTAGATCAATATCCTACCAGCAAAATTTCCATCTATATTTATTCTTTTGTCTAAAGATGGTAAAAATGCTGTTACTGAAACATCACACACTATTAATTTATTTGGATTAGGTCTTATTACCTTGTAGCTATAATCTTATTTTATTTTCGTCAAGTAGATGAGGCATCGAATTGCGCTATCCAGAGGAAGTGCTGATTGTAGCTATAATCTATAATCCAAATTGTGCTTTATCAACATTGCTTATTATTGTTACTATTACTGTTAACTTCGCCTTTGCCGGTCCCCCAAGCCCGGATGAAAAAGGAGGAGGGGGAGCAGTAACAAGCTCACTAAAAAACCTGGGCTCAGCTGGCCTGGCTGATAGAACCCTGTAAGGGCTCCTAATCCAGGGATACAGAATGAGCAGCATTTGTACTCCATGTTAGGAGCGGCTGCACATGGCGTCTGTTCCTCATGTCAGAGGCGGCCATTTCTTTTGGAGCTAAGTCAGTGACCTGCCATTGAGTAGTGCTCCCAGTCTTAATGACAAAGGCAGACACATTCTACTTCACCCAGTCATGGTGGTTGTCAAACAGACACCATCAAGGGTCACAACTTGATACCCTAATATGATTGAGTGGAGATAAGAAAGAAGAAAGTATTACTGCTATTCCTGTTTATACACTGTTCTACTCGGAGAATCTGTATAAGGCCAAAAGGTCTTAATAAAGATTTTTGTTGCTAATAGACATTATTGCTACTCTCCATTTATATTTACACATCCCCCTATTGATAAGGTGCAATTCGAATATGATAGATTAGAAACAAAATACCACATTCAAATTATTGAAACAATGTGTATGCAAATCATGATTCCAGCACACCAAGAATAAGCAAAGTATGTAAATTATCTTTCCAGCACACACCAAAAGAAGAAGCAAAGTATGCAAATCAGGATTTCCAGCACACCAGAAGAAGAAAGTATGAAAGTCATGATTCCAGCAGACCAGAAGAAGAAACAAACTATGCAAATCAGGATTCCAGCACACCCAGAAGAAGCAAAGTATGCAAATTACCTTTCCAGCACACACACACCAGAAGAAGAAATAAAGTATGCAAATCAGGATTCCAGTATACCAAGAAGAAGCAAAGTATGCAAATTATGATTCCAGCACACCAGAAGAAGAAGCAAAGTATGCAAATCAGGATTTCCAGCACACCAAGAAGAAGAAAGTATGAAAGTCAGGATTCCAGCAGACCAGAAGAAGAAACAAACTATGTAAATCATGATTCCAGCAGACCAAGAAGTGAGTGAGCATCAGAGGACACAGAGAGAGACAATGACTCACGGAGCTGTCACCAGCAGCTGACAAGGTGACTCATCCCAGCACCCTACTCTATCACCTCACTCCGCCACTTATCTCTCCACTGACTCAACTTGCCGCCACTCTTCCTCCTATTTACATATCAGCACCCAGTTAACAGAGCTTGAAGATGAATGGGGGAAGATTCTCTTGCCCTTTTCTCAAGATAGAGTAACAGTGAAAGGAAAGATGCACACCTACATAAAAGCCACCTGGACCAACACAACGCACATCTTTTATTAAAATCTAAAAATAAGTGAGAATTTTTTACTGAAAAAAGCTTTTTACCTGGCTTTATAACACTAAAAAGAGACAATAAAAGGTATATTCTATGTGCATGTTTATATGACAGCTCTATTTGCTTTATTGAAAATATGTAAATAGAGCTCTCGTATAAGCCTTTCTACCTTTTTACTAATCTACCTTTTATGTCTCTTTTTTTTAATGCCATAAAGCCAATTGAAGAGTGTTTTGTGCTCATTTTTATATACAGTAGAACTTCACCTAATTTCAGAGCCAAGTGTCCTTTAGGGAGAGGTGTCCTCTTACCAGAGAGTTGCTAAATAGTAAAAATGGTAATTTTGCGAATGAAAACTGCCCTTTGTGGAGAGGTGTCCGCTAAAGGGAGGTTCTACTGTATCTATAAAATATATGCATTGCTAGTCTTTGTAGTGATATTGCAAATATAGCACAAATCTCTTATTATAATTTTAAAACACAAAAAAAAAAGGTTTTTACATTTAGCCTCATACGTGGATTCCCCCAAGGAGTCTGTGTAAAGGATATTAATTTTTTAAATGCTAATAAAAGCTATTTAAATTAAATGCAAATATTTTATTATGATTATATATGTATTTTCAGGAAATCCTGATTATAATGAGACAATTAGTCTTATACACATATTCAAAATCCCTCTGAATTAACAATGCTTGAGAATTTAAATAAGGATTGAGTTGCAGTTTGAATCTTTTATTTTTACTATATTGAAACTCTGTCTTTGCTGGTCCCAAGCAGGTTGAAAAAGAAGGAGGGAGAGCAGTAACAAGCTTGCTAAAAAACCTGGGTTCAGCTGATAGTACCCTGTAAGGACTCCAGGGATACAGGATGTCTGTACTCCATGTTAGGAGCGGATGTACATGGTGTCTGTTATTCATGTCAGACATTTCATATTGGAGCTAAGTCAGTGGCCTGCTACTGAGTAGTGCTCCCAGTCTTAATGACAAAAGCATTCTACTTCACCTAGTCATGGTTGGTTATAAAATTTATTCTTCTTCTTCTTCATTCTTATCTCCACTCAATCACACTAAGGTATCAAGCTTGTAGAGCTTGTTGATGGTGTCTGCCGGGGAAGAGTAGAGCTCATCAATGGATGAGTCAATACAGTCAATATACAGGTTATAAAATCTAATATGATTGAGTGGAGATAAGAAGAAGATTATAGATTATAAACACAAGGTAATAATAATAATAACGAATAGATTCAAAAAGGATAAGTTTCTTTATTTATTCTTTATAAGGTAATAAAACCAAATCCAAATAAATAATTAGTGTGTGACGTTTCAGTAACAACGCTGTTACTGAAATGTCACACACTATTGATAAGGCACAATTTGGATTATAGATTATAAACACAAGGTAATAAGACCAAATCCAAATAAAAAAATTAGTGTGTGACGTTTCGGTAACAGTGTTGTTACCATCTTCAGACAAATCTTCATTCAGTACTTTTGTCTGAAGATGGTAACAACGCTGTTACCGAAACGTCACACACTAATTTTTTTATTTGGATTTGGTCTTATTACCTTGTGTCACACACTATTTATTTATTTGGTTTTATTACCTTGTGTTTATAATCTATAATCTAAATTGTGGCTTATCAAGATTATAAAGAGTGTCATTTGCCCCCAATTGAATCTCCAATCTTCAATGTCTAAGAGGAAGTATTCCAGTGAAGTAAGTTACTGAAGAAAGAGAGGTCCTGGCATGGATGGTATTTACGTACTGGATGACCTTCAACGGCACACCTCCTGATGAAAAAAAAAAAGCTGTTCACATGCATTTTTAATGCATCATTCTTTCAAGTTTGTGCCTACTTATTTCCTGTAGACATCAATTCTGAGAAGTCTTTTTTTAAAATATATTTCGCTATATTAAAAAGCCTATAGCTTCACACACTATTCTAATGGTATCATTTGGATTTTGCAAACTATTTTTGATGTTTATTTTTGAAACAAAATAATATATACAGGTCTTACTGCAATATAATAAAATAGTGGGAAGGCCTGGCTTATTATTTTATCATTGCAGTAAGGGTTAGTTATCTATTGCCCTTACTGCAATGATAATATCTTCTTCCTTATCTCCACTCAATCATATTCGGGTATCAAGCTTGTTTGACAACCATCATGACTGGGTGAAGTAGAATGCCTTTGTCATTAAGACTGGGAGCACTACTCAGTAGCAGGCCATTGACTTAGCTCCAAAAGAAATGGCCGCCTCTGACATGAGGAACAGACGCCATGTACAGCCGCTCCTAACATGGAGTACAAATGCTGCTCATCCTGTATCCCTGGAGCCCTTACAAAGTACTATCAGCCGGGCCAGCTGAGCCCAGGTTTTTTAGTGAGCTTGTTACTGCTCCTCCTTTTTCATCAGGGCTTGGGACCGGCAAAGGTGGAGTTGCAATGATAATATAATAAGTGAGGCCCTCCCACTATCATTGCAGTAAGGGCAGTAGGAAATTCATTTATTTCAAAAAGAATCCTACGCATCAAAAATAGTTTAAATTTTTTATAACAGATGGCGCTCTAAGATATAATTAGGATTGCTTTGATTTGTCCAAGTTGTGTTCCACAAAGCCGCCTTGTTGTAAGCCTAACCCTATATCCTGGGTTGATAAAGTGACCTCACACATATAATGTGGCTTGGAGCTAGAATTGGTTGCTTGCTAAGTACAAAACAGCAACCAAGATGTCTAACTGAATTAACACATTGCATATTGTAATGCATTTTATATGCACAACATTACATATGCAAAATAGATTATTAATTCAGATTAATTTGGGTACACAAGAATAATTTGTATATTAGGTCAAAATATAACTATTTTTCCCTTTACACACAATGAAATAAACAAAAAATGCTAGTTTCAATTATAACCTCTTTAATTATGTTGATTTTTAATTCAACAGTTTTTCATAATCCAAAACAGCCAATTTAAATTACTATAATTCAACAATGATTTGAATTCAACCCAAAATTCTGAAGACCCTTGGAAGATTGAATTAAAGAATTCAGAGGACACTATGCAAGTTAGATAAATATGCAAATGTGACAACACACATTATGCAAATCTGAAAATCGCTTGGTGAACTACAAGTGTTAGCAGCAGACACTCAAAGGAGCACCCACCAAGTGGACAGTTCTATTGAGCTGGTGCCAAAAATGCTAATTGGTCCCCTCCTCACACACTCGCTGAATGCCGATACACAAAGCAAATAAAAAAACACTGACATGGTGGTGGCGAGGCTTGTTACCAAGAAGTGCTGTCATTGGAATAACTTAACAACTCTGATGCCATCAACTACTTCTACCTTAACGCAAAGATAGAGGCTGCCTGGCCAGCATTCATAGTTCTTGAAAATAAAGGTACTTCGGCCAGTAAATCTTTTTATTACCTCGACGTTTCGACAAGTCCTCGTCAGGAGCAAACAAAAATTAAAACATTTTCCAAGGCGTTAAAAATTATTCTAAGGCTCCCTTTTTTTAAGGCCTTGGCAAATGTTTTGATTTTTGTTTGCTCCTGAGGATGACAAAAGATTTTTGTCGAAACGTCGAGGTAATATAAAGATTTACTGGCCAAAGTATTTTTATTTTCAAGATATACTTCTACCTTATAGATACATTTGCTAGCAGCCATATTGGATAGAAAATGCTCATTTGAACAGTCGAGATGGGTCAATTTTACATATTGCTAACCTGACCTCCTATTTTTCTTACTATTACTTTTTCATCTGCTTTAGCGCAAATTTATGCAAAGTTGTCCTTAACTATCCGTCTCAAGAAACCTCCAGGAGTTTTGGTCATTGAGGCAAAGACTGCACCATGCTGATGACTGCTTCACAACAGCCAGAAACACATTTTTGGTTGATTTTTTTTTTTTACTTATCAAGAAAATGGATTGGCCAATACAGTAGAACTACCTCTCTGTAAAGGACAATCCCCTAGTTACAGAGTCAAGGTGTCCTCTTACTGGAGAGTTGCTACAGTAGAACTACCTCTCTGACAACACCTAGTTACAGTGTGTCCTTTAGGGAGAGGTGTCCTCTTACTGGAGAGTTGCTACAGTAGAACTACCTCTCTGACAACACCTAATTACAGTGTTCTTTAGGGAGAGGTGTCCTCATAATGGAGAGTTACTACAGTAGAACTTCCTCTCTGACAACACCTAGTTACAGAGTATTCTTTAGGGAGAGGTGTCCTCTTACTGGAGAGTTACTACAGTAGAACTACCTCTCTGACAACACCTAGTTACAGAATATTTTTTAGGGAGAGGTGTCCTCTTACTGGAGAGTTACTACAGTAGAACGGCGTTTTATGGTTTCCACAAGTCCATATCTCAGAAGAAGGCCAAGTGATACTCACTCCTCACTTTCTTACTGCTACTCTTTTTGTGTTGATTTCTTGCTTCCCTCTTTCTTTTTTTTTTCTTCTTTTCTTATTTTTTTTTTTTCATTTTCTTCTTACTCTGTATATATCGTTATTTCCTTTGTCTCACTGCTTTGTTCTTATGCATACCTCTGGTGAATCCTGTATAGCGTCAGTGACCCTAAATAAAGGCTTTTTTGTTGTTGTTGTTGTACTACAGTAGAACTACCTCTCTGACAACACCTAGTTACAAAGTATTCTTTAGGGAGAGGTGTCCTCTTACTGGAGAGTTGCTACAGTAGAACTACCTCTCTGACAACACCTAATTACAGAGTTTTCTTTAGGGAGAGGTGTCCTCTTACTGGAGAGTTACTACAGTAGAACTACCTCTCTGACAACACCTAGTTACAGAGTATTCTTTAGGGAGAGGTGTCCTCTTACTGGAGAGTTGCTACAGTAGAACTACCTCTCTGACAACACCTAGTTACAGAGTGTCCTTTAGGGAGAGGTGTCCTCTTACTGGAGAGTTGCTACAGTAGAACTACCTCTCTGACAACACCTAGTTACAGAGTGTCCTTTAGGGAGAGGTGTCCTCTTACTGGAGAGTTGCTACAGTAGAATTACCTCTCTGACAACACCTAGTTACAGAGTATTCTTTAGGGAGAGGTGTCCTTTTAACCAAAAGTTGCTAAATAGTAAAAATAATAAGCAAGGTAATAAGACCAAATCCAAATAAATAAATAGTGTGTGATGTTTCGGTAACAGCGTTGATACCATCTTCAGACAAAAGTACTGAATGAGAAATATGTACTTGAATTCCAGGCTAATTGGCCTTTGTGGTAAGGTCTTCTAGCCCCGAATGAGAAATTTTACCACAGCATGTTTTAAATAGTTACTGTTATCAAGTGTGTAAACAAGATAGCAGATAAGAAGAAGATAGTTTCCTGAGCGTTATCAGTAAAAATAGTAATTTTACAAATGAAAACTATCCTTTGTGGGAGTCCTCTAGTGCGAGTGTCCTCTCATGGAAGTTGTATTCTATTGTATTACCAATCACAAAGAGTAACATCTAAGAATAGATACACAAATGACAAACAAAACTCCAGTTTGAACAAACACAATCTGTAAAAGATATATTTCGCTTGACAATAAAAAAAAAAAAAAGCCTCACCTAAACGAATTCAAAATGTGGTGGTGTGAATGTTGGATGGAATAATAATTAGGACCTAATTAGTGGGTTAACGGGGAGTAATTAAAATAAATGACACAGGCTGGGGAGGATTTCCTCCATAGTAATAAGTACCGGCAAAACAATACAATTTGCATATCATGGTGCCGGCTGTCACAGACCTCTGGGGACAATTTCTACCACAATATATGACACCAGAGTTGGATGTCCAGTTAAATGAAGCCAAAGGCTAACTATGATAAATATATTTATTGGGTCTTTAAGGTTATTTTATGCTATGGGTTGATTGGCTATAGACTGTTTAGGTTGAAAGACCTTTCATGACTTGGCCTGACCTGACAAAATCTCTGATGAGAGACCACTGGATTTAGCCATGTTTTTAAGGCTGTGGTCTCTCATCAGAGACCGTGTTTAGGTTGAAAGACTCCACATGACTTGACATAAAAGACTCTCTGATAAGAGACCACTACCTCCAAGAGAGACCACTGGATTTAGCCATGTTTTTAAGGCTGTGGTCTCTCATCAGAGGCTGTGTATGGGTTGAAAGACTCCACATGACTTGACATAAAAGACTCTCTGATAAGAGACCACTACCTCCAAGAGAGACCACTGGATTTAGCCATGTTTTTAAGGCTGTGGTCTCTCATCAGAGACCGTGTTTAGGTTGAAAGACTCCACATGACTTGACATAAAAGACTCTCTGATAAGAGACCACTACCTCCAAGAGAGACCACTGGATTTAGCCATGTTTTTAAGGCTGTGATCTCTCATCAGAGACCGTGTTTAGGTTGAAAGACTCCACATGACTTGACATAAAAGACTCTCTGATAAGAGACCACTACCTCCAAGAGAGACCACTGGATTTAGCCATGTTTTTAAGGCTGTGGTCTCTCATCAGAGACCGTGTTTAGGTTGAAAGACTCCACATGACATAAAAGACTCTCTGATAAGAGACCACTACCTCCAAGAGAGACCACTGGATTTAGCCATGTTTTTAAGGCTGTGGTCTCTCATCAGAGACCGTGTTTAGGTTGAAAGACTCCACATGACATAAAAGACTCTCTGATAAGAGACCACTACCTCCAAGAGAGACCACTGGATTTAGCCATGTTTTTAAGGCTGTGGTCTCTCATCAGAGACCGTGTTAAGGTTGAAAGACTCCACATGACTTGACATAAAAGACTCTCTGATAAGAGACCACTACCTCCAAGAGAGACCACTGGATTTAGCCATGTTTTTAAGGCTGTGGTCTCTCATCAGAGACCGTGTTTAGGTTGAAAGACTCCACATGACTTGACATAAAAGACTCTCTGATAAGAGACCACTACCTCCAAGAGAGACCACTGGATTTAGCCATGTTTTTAAGGCTGTGGTCTCTCATCAGAGACCGTGTTTAGGTTGAAAGACTCCACATGACTTGACATAAAAGACTCTCTGATAAGAGACCACTACCTCCAAGAGAGACCACTGGATTTAGCCATATTTTTAAGGCTGTGGTCTCTCATCAGAGACCGTGTTTAGGTTGAAAGACTCCACATGACATAAAAGACTCTCTGATAAGAGACCACTACCTCCAAGAGAGACCACTGGATTTAGCCATGTTTTTAAGGCTGTGGTCTCTCATCAGAGACCGTGTTTAGGTTGAAAGACTCCACATGACTTGACATAAAAGACTCTCTGATAAGAGACCACTACCTCCAAGAGAGACCACTGGATTTAGCCATGTTTTTAAGGCTGTGGTCTCTCATCAGAGACCGTGTTTAGGTTGAAAGACTCCACATGACTTGACATAAAAGACTCTCTGATAAGAGACCACTACCTCCAAGAGAGACCACTGGATTTAGCCATGTTTTTAAGGCTGTGATCTCTCATCAGAGACCGTGTTTAGGTTGAAAGACTCACATGACTTGACATAAAAGACTCTCTGATAAGAGACCACTACCTCCAAGAGAGACCACTGGATTTAGCCATGTTTTTAAGGCTGTGGTCTCTCATCAGAGACCGTGTTTAGGTTGAAAGACTCCACATGACATAAAAGACTCTCTGATAAGAGACCACTACCTCCAAGAGAGACCACTGGATTTAGCCATGTTTTTAAGGCTGTGATCTCTCATCAGAGACCGTGTTTAGGTTGAAAGACTCCACATGA
>CP092863.1:153524341-153562526 GCA_030710605.1 Cordylochernes scorpioides | reverse complement strand
CCTTTAACCTGTGACCTTTTTACAAATTTAATACAAGACGATATATAACGCTTATTACATTTATCTGCTCTCTCTCTCTCTTGGTGAAGCATAGATAAGAACTCTTGTATGAATTGTGTACACCACAACTCAATTATCAACAGATGTGCAGTTGAATGAAAGTGTGGCGACAACACTTTGCTTCAGCGAGCGCGGACAAAGCTTCAATACACATGCAGGCAGTAGTGTGGCGACCTCACTACGCCTCGGCAAACGCTAGCTGGGAGAGCACCTCACTACGCATGCGCAGGCGGCATCCGGGACACTCTGCTCACGCGCGTCGTCAACAACAAGGCTTACTTCCAAAGGCCGTTACTTCTTTTCTCTTTATATATTTCTGGATTCGAATAAATTAATTTATTTTATAAAAAATAATTATAATTTTATCAGCGACCTTTCCACGAGCCATACCAACACGCACGCAACCATCCCACAAATGCATCGTTGGCCGATCTTTACATCAAATATTTCAAATTCTACAAAGCTGCCATCAATGTCCTGAACGGTTCATTGGTTCCAATGACTACTGCCGACTATTTGGGCGCGGAAGGTCGAGCGGCCTCCAGTGTTATTAGCCCTTTGAATCATAATAAATTTAGTTTCAGCATTATCCTATCTAAAACGTGTCAAAAAGCCTCAATTGGATTTCACCTAAACTTGATCTTGTACATCAACAAAAGCTTTTTTATTAAAACATGTCGTTTTGCATAGACTCGATTTGCGGGAGGCATCTTGATTTTTTATTTTTTCATAATTTTTCTAAATTCTCAATCCTATGATTATGAAAGTTATCATGGGTCATAGATAAATTGGTAAATTTTTTACTTGTTACATTATTAGGTATTATAAAGGCATATATTGGATCAAAATATCATTTATTTTACCAATATTTCAGTTGGCTGAACACCAACCTTTATCAAGGTGTTATAACATTTTAAAGTGTGTCAACAACAAACTCAGCGCCACATAACGTCAACAGAATTAAGTTTTAAAAATATTTTAGGTATGTGAGACTGCAAATTTTTGGCTTATCTTATGAAATCAGCAACAATGAAGGATACAATGAGATGTCGACAATCTTTACTTATTTCTATATATTTTCAACATATAAAAAGATACCAGTAAATTGTCTATTATTTAAAAAAGCGACTTGGAACTTGATTACTACATGTTTTTCTGTTTAAAGTTAATAATTCAAAGGGATATTATCTTTTGAATAAAATTGGATCAAATCATCTTGCTCCGAAGGCTCTGTTGACTGGGATGATAAAGAATAAATCCAATACATTGGTCCTGTACAAGTTTTACAGGACTGCGCAAGAGAATAGACATTGAGAAAAGAGAGCCATATGTAAATGAAGGATGTATGTAAATAACTAACTCATCTTTTCTAAGCAATTATACACCTGGGCGGTGTAGGGCATAAGTCCTCAATAAAAGACTTTTTGTTGATATCAGTAAATTGAACATATTCTCATGCCCAGCAATGGCCGCAGCCTTGCAGAAAATTGACATAGGCCCAGAGCAGCAGCTTTACACACCCAAGATAGTGGACATTGCTGCTGCTGTGATAGAGATGTATGGAGACATCTGAGGCTCTTCATTGGACACGACAACAACAACATGGAATGTTACACAAGCAATAGGAACTTTAGTAACAATTATGCAACTCATGAATGTGATCCTAAAAACGTTGAACGATACTCTTTTTTAATCTAATTAATCATTAGAACCGACCAAAAGATTTTCACATGCATATCAGCCTCAGTAGACATAGCAGCGGTCGTCAGTAAGTTTGTAGGATCGTAGCACGTCAATGGTTTCAGTGTGAAAATGAACTACGCAATTGTCACTTAGTCGCCGCTTGAAAAATATAGGAAAAACCAATCAGAAGGTGAATAACACAGACTGTGCTGAGAACATTGGATGTTTTCCCACGTGACGCGGCGGAGCGTGACCGTGCCTGCACGGGTGAGTAGTTGTTGTTTTGAACTCTGTATGGATGGACATTAAAACATGGTGGCAGCGATAACTGGATAAAATACGAACCCGTATATTGCAAAATATCGATTTTTGTGTACCTTGGAAGATAATTCAACATGGCTCAGATTCAACCTCCAGAAACTTTCGACTTCTCGACTCCCAACGAATGGCCCAAATGGAGGAAGAGATTCGAACGATACCTCGTGGTCAGTGGAATGAAGAAGAAAGAGGAGGCGGACAAGATCGATTTGTTTATGTACTTGATGGGTGACCGCGCGGATGATATATTCAGGACCTTCAAGTTCGAAAAGGAGGAAGAGGCAACGAAAATTGAATTCGTCCTCAAGGCGTTCGACAGCCACTTCTGTGTCAGGAAGAATATTATCTACGAACGTGCGAAATTTAATTCAAGAATCCAAGAGGATCGGGAGCCAGTGGATGAATTCATCACTTCATTGTACAAATTGGCTGATAGTTGCGAATTTGAGGATCTTCATTAGCAGTTGATCCGTGACCGAATAGTGGTTGGAGTGAGGGACAAAGCTTTATCTGAAAGAATGCAGTTGGACAGCGAACTGACTTTGGAAAAGGCGGTGAAAATGGTTCGACAGCAGGAAGCCGTTCGACAGCAGCAAGTCGACCTGCAGCGTCCCTCAACAAGCCAAAAGGTCAATCAGGTGAAGTTCAACTCAAAGAAACAATCACCGAAACAACAACAGCAGCCTTCGAGGAAGAAGGAGAAGTCAGCCAAAACAAGATCACGATGTCCAAAATGCGGAGGTTTCAACCACATGGAAGGACAGGCTTGCCGTGCTGAAGGACAAAAATGTAACCTGTGTTCAAAAACTGGCCATTTTGCAAATTGCTGCCCAGATAAGCAGGCGAAGACTGCGGAAGTCAAAGCTGTTTCTGAACTCGATGAAGAAATTGGTTTTCTCCTGGAGGTCTCAGCTGTGGAGGATTCATCTAATCTCGATGATGATGAAGGCGAGTGCAGGAGGCGATGGACAGCAGAAATCCAAGTGAACGGGAAACAGGTGAAGTTCAAGCTCGACTCCCAGGCGGATGTTACATGTGTTCCTCTGTGTCTCTTCAAGAAGATAATGGGACAGCAAAGACTAGTGGAAAGTGATATCAACATTAGAGCTGCTGAATTTTCCGAACTTCAGACTGTGGGTATGCTTATATCACAACGCTGCGAAATGGCAATTATGAAATCAAGGAGAAGATTTATATCATTCGTCGTTTGAGTGAACCTCTTCTGAGTCGCCGGGCATGTGAGCTCTTGAACCTGGCGAGGCGGATTGAAGTGGTTGCGACGAGAATTAACCCAATCAAGGAATTCCCTGAAGTATTTGAAGGACTGGGACAGATCGGAAACCCTTACGAAATCAAATTGAAACCTGGAGCAAAACCATATGCTGTGCATACTCCTCGACGGGTACCAATACCTTTGATGGAAAAGCTCAAAACAAGATTGGAAGAGCTCGAGAAGGCGGGAATCATAGCACAAGTTAACGTTGCGACTGAATGGTGTGCACCGACTGTGATTGCTGGTAAACCGAATGGCGACATACGACTCTGTGTGGATCTCTCAAGGCTGAACGAACATGTACAGCGCGAAGTGCATCCCATGCCAGTGGTGGAGCACATGCTGGGGCAACTGGGGGAAGCAAGATTCTTTTCGAAACTGGACGCGAACAGTGGCTTTCACCAGATTCCGTTGAGTCCGGACTGCCAGCATTTAACGACCTTCATCACTCCTTTTGGGAGATATAAATACTGCAGAATGCCATTTGGAATCTCACTCGCCCCAGAGTATTTTCAGAAAGTTATGTCAATAATCTTGCAAGGCATGGACGGTGTAATGTGTTACCTGGACGATATCCTGATATTTGCCTCCGACTCCAAGACTCACGATCGAATTCTTCGTTTAGTGCTCCGAAAACTGAAAGAGGCGAAAGTTACACTAAACAAGGCCAAGTGTGTCTTCGGCGTGCCAAGAATTAATTTTCTTGGGCACATACTGGATGAAGACGATATCCGACCAGATCCAGCGAAAATCGGAGCAGTGGCGATGATGCCTGCTCCGACCGATGTTCATGGCGTAAGAAGATTTCTTGGCATGGTGAACCATCTGGGACGCTTTGTGGAAAATTTATCTGAAATTGTGGCACCACTGAACCAGTTGTTGGTGAAAGGTCAAGACTTCGTTTGGGATTGCAGCCAGGAGCGAGCATTCCGAAAGTTGAAAGAATTGCTCACGACTCAACCCATCTTGGCAGCATACGACGTCAGGAAACCAACTATGGTGTCATCCGACGCATCTTCATACGGCTTGGGAGCGGTACTGAAGCAAGAAGGTAAGAATGGAATCTGGCGACCTGTTGCTTATTCTTCTAGAACTATGACACCTACCGAAAAACGATATGCTCAGATCGAGAAAGAGGCTCTCGCAATTACATGGGCTTGCAAACGTTTTCAAGATTTCCTGCTTGGAAAGCGTTTCCGAATTGAGACCGACCATAAGTCTCTCATTCCTCTATTTTCGACGAAAGAATTGAGTTCGCTGACCCCAAGACTGCAACGTTTCCGAATGCGTATGATGAGGTTTGGATTCGAAATAGTGCATATCCCTGGAAAGGAGCTGCTCGACGCCGATGCATTATCCAGACAGCCACTTCTTACAACCGAGGGAGGTGAAGATGAAGGCCAACCTCGGCGCATATAAATGCAGTTCTCTCGAGTATAACCGACAAAGACGAGATGTTGACGAAGATTTTTGTAGCTCAACAAGAAGATACGACCCTGAAAGCAGTAGTCAACTACCTTGAGCAAGGCTGGCCAGATAAGAAGAAGATGTCACAGGCTTTGCTCTCTTATTGGCATGTCAAGGATGAACTCGGCGTTCAAAATGGACTACTGATGCGTAGCTGTCGTCTTGTTATTCCAGCAAGTATGAAACTAGAGATCCTAGATAAGTTGCACGCTGGGCACTTCGGGATTACAAAAACAAGACTTCGCGCACGTGAGACGGTATGGTGGCCTGGAATTTCGGAAGAGATCGCGGAAACGGTCAGAAAGTGCAGTGTCTGTATCCAGGAAGCCGTCTCAAAACATGAACCTTTGATACCAACCAACTTTCCTACACGACCGTGGCAAAAGATTGGAATGGATTTGTTCAAGTTCGAGAATAAGTGGTATCTAGTCATCATTGACTATTATTCTCGATTTCCTGAAATGATTCAGCTGGATCGGCTCACAGCCAATGTGGTGGTGCGTAGTTGCAAATCCATATTTGCCTGACATGGAATACCAGAAACTGTTGTAAGCGATAATGGGACGCAATTTGGAGCTGCTCGTGAATTTGCAAATTTCGCAAGGCAGTACGGATTCACACATGTCACTTCAAGTCCTCGATTCCCGCAGAGCAATGGGATGGCAGAAGCAGGTGTGAAAATTGCTAATTTGATCCTCAAGAAAAATCAAGACCCATCGCTTGGACTCCTGGAGTATCGATCGACCCCTTTGGAGAACGGTTACAGCCCTGCTGAGCTTCTCATGGGACGTAAACTCCGAACGACCTTGCCAATTGCACCAGAGAATCTTAATCCAAGGTTGGTGGACTCTCAGACCCTGAAATGAAAGGAGGGGAGAAGGAGAAAGGATATGAAATCCAGATATGATCGACGCTGCGGAGCTACGGACATGGAGGAGCTATCCGAAGGTGACACGGTTTGGATTACAGATATGCGAATCTGGGGGATTGTAAAGAAGAAAGCATCGACACCAAGGTCATATATGGTTGATACTCCAGTTGGGACTTTACGTCGAAACAGGTTCCATCTACGAAAAGGAGATACAGTGCAATATCCAGCCGACCCATCGACGCCGACCTTTTCGGGGGAGGAACTGGTTGAAAATGAAAAGACCGCAGTTGTGGATTATCCCTCTAACGACTCAGAAGACGGCCAGATAAGAACCCGGAGTGGACGAATTGTTAAACCCGTGGATCGCCTTCATTATTAATTATATTATGCATTTAAAGTTTGTAATGTATATATATTTCAAATCTTAAAAAGGGGGATGTGCTGAGAACATTGGATGTTTTCCCACGTGACGCGGCGGAGCGTGACCGTGCCTGCACGGGTGAGTAGTTGTTGTTTTGAACTCTGTATGGATGGACATTAAAACACAGACACTATGCATAATACTTACAAATTGATTAAGGCATACATTAAAGTAATATAGGAAGATACTATGTGTTTATGTGCAATAGGCTACCAAACTACAGGGCTATGGCACATTTGTAAGTACAAAGTCGAACTGCTTTTCACATGTGTAGACATGTGGTACACTTACAGTAAAAGCAGTCGCTAACTTCTACCCACCATGATTATTACGGCTTGTAGTACCACGTGTACTAGGGATAAGCAAAAAAAAAAAAGGTTACCAAAATTTTGAATGATTTGTTATGTGAATTGAAAATTAATATCATTTCATTCTCCATCTGATTATCTATTCTGTTTTCTTGCGTCATCAAGGTGACACATACGCATTTCATTTCATTTCTTAACTCCGCCTTTGCCTGTCCCAAGTCTCAAGCCTGGATGAAAAAGGAGGAGGGAGAGCAGTAACAAGCTCGATAAAAAACCTGGGCTCAGCTGGCCCGGCTGATAGTACCCTGTAAGGGCTCCTAATCCAGGGATACAGGATGAGCAGCGTTTGTACTCCATGTTAGGAGCAGCTGCACATGGTGCCTGTTCCTCATGTCAGAGGTGGCCATTTCTTTTGGAGCTAAGTCGGCCTGCCACTGAGTAGTGCTGGCAGTCTTAATGACAAAGGCAGACGCATTCTACTTCACCCAGTCATGATGGTTGTTAAACAAACACCATCAAAGGGTCACAACTTGATACCTTAATATTATTGAGTGGAGATAAGAAAGAAGAAGAAGATTTCATTTTTTTCTCAGTTCCTTTCTGTATTATACATTGGGTAATGGGATCACATAGATTGTACCAGCTGACAATAAAGTAGACCATTTGAATAAGCTCGTAATTCTCCATCGAATGTACGAAGGAGGGATATTATCTGAATCATATTAATCAGCCTAGCAACTTTTTAATATATAATTTAATATATATATTAAACCACTAATTACACAAAGGTTATTGTTGATTGTTCAGCACATAAGGATGGATTCGGAAAAGGAGCAAGAAGGCAAAGAATCACCTAAAGATAATGCCTCTTCTCCAGCTTCATCTGAAATCCAGTTCCAGATGGATAGTATGGAGTCAGTGGAATCCTTTGGTGAAAGTAAATCCACTGAGTCCATCGAACCTACAAGAAAGGCATCTGGTAAACTTCTCACATTTAAGAAAAAGAAAGAAAAATCAAAAGATGCTGAAACTTATATTTCACCTGAAGATGCACATCTTCTTGGTATTAGTAAAGGTCCTGAAATTGATTTATTAGCTGCTCGTGAAAGAATCCGTGAACTTACTAAAGAACGCTATCAGTTAGTTCAGAAAATGAAAGAAAGAACGATTGAGTATCAAGCTAAAGAAGATTTATTAAATAAACAACTTAAGGAAATGTATAGCGAAGAAGGTGCTGAAGAATTAAAAGAGAAACTTAAAGATGCACAAAGAATAATAGAAGATTTAACTTTCAAGGAAGGTGAAGCTAGGTCTTTAGTTGCATCTTTGCGTATCAAATTACTCTATGGAGAAAAAGGAGGACCTGAAAGTCAGCCTGAAGGTGAAGAAGGTAAAGGAAGACAACGTCGTTCTGTAGAGATCAAAAATTTTTACATGGAAAGAATTGATGGTTACAAATCTCAACTTCTTGAACTTACAAATGCCTATCGTAAAATGAAACAAGATTATGATGAAAAGAAATTACAATTAGCAGATAATACTCGTCGTTTGGAAAAGTTAATTTGGGATAATGAAGCTAAAAATGAAGAATTAAATCAAGAAAAAGAAAAACGATATCGTAGTGAACGAGATTATGTTAATGAACATTACCAAAATGAAATTTTACAATTACAATTAACTGAAGCACGTACTGATATTGGGTTAAGAAACAAAGAACTTGAATCTGCTGATGTTCGATACAAATCTCTATACCGAGAACATGAAACTCTAACAACTCTTGTTCGAGCAGTCCAAGTTAAATTAAAAGATCAGAATAAAATCCTGAAAAGACTCTCAATGAAATCAATTGCACTTTCAGAACAAAATTCTTTATTAATTCGCGAACTAAGCGGTAAAGAAAAAGATATGCGACTTCTTAAAGATAGTTTCAGACGTGTTGCAGCTTGGTATCGCGATGTTTTAAAGAAACTTAACTTATCAGAAGAACAAAAAAGACTTTTAGCTACACAATTCTACACACAAACAGCTCTTTTCAAGAGTTTTAAAAGAGAATTTAAGAAAATGAACAAATTCTGTGATGATTATCGAAGAAAATTAAGAACAGTAAACAGAGCAAATGAAAGTATGCGAGTCTTAATGACAAAAGATAAAATGCAACGACAAAACTTACTTAAAAACCTTGAAGAATCTGAACTCAATAAAAAAGGATTAAAATTTGAGATTGTTGGTTTACAAGCAGTAATCTTTAAATTACAAAGATATCTTGAGGAAGAACGGAATTCTAGCAATGATGCATGGCGAGTTAATGCCAATCTAATTAAAAATCTTGAGAAATTGAGACTTCAATTGGAAGTAAGCATACGCAAAGAAGGAATCTTAGCTGAAAAAATTCAAGAAACAGAATTAAGAAGAAATCAAGTTTTAATGAAATTATCTCGTATTCGAAATGAACGTAACATGCTTGATCTTGCAGCTCGAAAGGCTGCAGATCTTCTTCATTTCAACAAGGAAAAAACTGGATATGTCATCACAAAACTGAGCGAGCTAAAAGAGGATAAAGCTGAGCAAGATATGGAACTTCTAAGGATTAACCGTCGCCTTGCAAAGACTCAGAAAATGCTGAAATCACTACAAAAAGATTATAAACAAGAATCTGAAGCACATGCAGAAGTTCGACAGAAGTTAATCCATACCAATCAAGTTATCAAAAGATATTCAGAAGAAATTAAGAAGGCACGTGCGCTTATATCAGTTCTTCGAATGCGAATCGGCCGTCTTCAGAAAGCGAGAAAAAACTACGCCGCTTTCTTCGCCAACAAATTACAAGAATCACTTCTCTTAGTTGAAAAGAATCGCATAACAGTTGAATTACTCAGACGACTTCAAGAATCCTATTTGCATAAACGTGAAGATTTATCGATGGTATTACGAGAATTGAGAAGACTATATGTACGAGAAAACAGGTATAAAAACAAAGATGTGTTAATTCGAAACTTACAATTCACCATAAATAACTATGAACGTCAGAATCTTGTTTTAAAGACAAAAGTATCAAGCTATGAAAGAGAAATGGGCTGTGCATTTAATTACCATCGTGTAAATATTCTCGGTGTTACAGATCCAGGTCGTTATGAACAAATATGCAAATATACCTATCTTCATGATAAATATAATAATCTTATTAAAAAGATTACCACCCTAACCAATCAATTACGTAAATCAAATGAAAGGATAGCAGTATATGAAAAGAAAATGAAGACAGTTGCACAAAATGAAGAAATGATAAATGGAAGTGTAGAAAGAGAAAGAAAGCTAAGATACCAAATTGAATTAAGTAAACGTCTGAAGACTGAAAATACAGTTCTAAGAACAAGAATAAGACTTATTAGTCAAGAATGGGAGGAATTAAGTAAAGTAATTGGTGAATCAAGATTTCGGAAAATGACAGCAGGAGCTCTTGGTGGTATAATTCATCGTGGACTTCAAACTTCAAGTATGCCATTTCTACGAGAAGATAATTTACATAAAGGAATCCTAAGAAATATTAGTGCATTAAATATAAACAGAGATAAAGGTCAGCAAAAATCTGTTAGTTTTGGACCAACTCAGAAACCAAAGTTTTTGAAAAGAGAAAACAGCAAGGATGATCTTGAGGAACCTAAAGAAGAATCATTTGATTTAAAAGTGAAATCTCTATTTGATCTTGATAATCAAGAAATGATGGATCCTCAGAAACTTATAGGAGTAGCAGCAGATAGAAAACAAATTAAAATTCGGGAAGTAAGCTCATCTCCAACTGTTTTAACTAAACTTTGATTGATAGATGAATAATATAGATCGTGCTAATAAAATTGAGGGTATTATTGATGGGAAAACAAAAAACATTATTTCAAAATTAGTATTTTATTCCTCTCTGTAATTTTTCAAACTATAATTCCCCGAAAAAATTGGTTCTACCATTTTTTTATTAGAAAATTTTTACAATTTGATAAAATAATTCCTTGAATCAATATTGCCACGTGGAAAATTAGGGAAGACAAAAACTTTTTATTTATTTATTTCATCTCAATTTGCAGGTGTTACATTCGAGCATAGCTCGCGAGTCACCTTGTCCAGATTATTTACACATGGCGAGTTGTAATGCTAGCTTGTTCACATCTGACAGATAAATTTGATTATATAAAAACAGAAATATAAACTTTCTTCTTGAACTTAAATAGATAATAGTAAATTGAAGTTTATTATAGGTTATTTTTGTAGAGCTTCAGATTAAATTGAATATTTAACCCAACTATAAAACATGGCGCCACTTCTGCTTACAAATACTCAATTAGAGAGTTCGCCCAATACAAATCCAAAGAAATCGCGCATGCGTCCTACTTACCAATCAGTAGCAGAAGATGTACTTGATCCTCAGTAGGCGCATCTTCGTGCTCTCTACGCCTGCCTCTTTACTCTGCACTATGACATAAATCAAATGAACTACAAATGCGTCACCTTGATTTTAAATCAGCAGGAGAATAACACAGAGAGAGAGAGAGAGATTTTAGATTTAAAAATATTTTATTCACATCATACACAAGTCAATGGTAGTATTATATAAAAATAAAGAGGGATAAAATAAAAGAGTAAAATATATACAGTTATGTACAGTCGAGGAGATTCCCCCAACGACAGAGAGTCCTCCTCCAGACAGTAAGTCACGTTCTCCTCTCATCTCAAGGCTCAGAAAGAACCTGTGTATGGATGACTTGGCAGACGCGAGGATGACGAGGGCGTCGTCATCCAGCCCTTGACCGAAGAGCCAGTAGCCCTGAAGGTCGGCTGTATGATGTTGAAGGCCTCCCGTATGAGGGGCCTGATGGAGCTGCAGGACCAGTAACAGTCACTAGAGTCAGGTCACTAGAGCCACAGGCGATACAGGTCTCTGAATGGACTCATGATTAGTCGATAGTAGTATTCGCTTCTTATCCTGGCTAACCTCACTGCCTGTTGAATTTGTACTTAATGAGAAGGATTTTGTTGTAAGCCAGGGTTGCTAGATGGTGACTAAGAGATGAAACTTATTATTGTCGTTTTATTTTATAAAATGAGAAAGATGAATACTAACAAATAAGGATTCTTCAAAGGGGATGCTTTAACCAGAATAAATGCATTTTACTCTTTCACTATGTATTTATACCAAAAATGGTCAATTTTCGACAGCCACAAGCTGGCGCCATGGACACCTTTTCTAAAAAAAAAAAAACTTTAATATCCCGATTCTTGCAAAGTACATCACCATTAGTGAGTGAAAGTAGCCAAAAGGGTTTTTGGAACACTTGCAAGTACAAATATTAAACTTCTTCCTAGTATCTGTTTGCAGTCTTAACTTACCCACCTTAATTATCATGGCCACTGTACCACATTTACTAAAGATAATAATAATTTTGAATATTTATATTTATAATAATTTTGAATATTTAAAATAATTTTGAGAATAGACCTTTGAGATTTCTTGTATATGATGTATACATGCCCTAATAGCCTAATAAGTTCCTATTCTTATGTCTTTTCAATATATTTCACAGAATTGAAGCTATATTCCCTGGCACTTTTTACTCTCTTTTAGCCTTTTCATCCAAAAGGCTTTAATTAATGATCCCTTTTTATGTCACATGCTCAAGAGCATTAAGGCAGAGTAGCATCGATGTTGCATGAATTTAAAATATTCATGAATTCAATAAATATTGTATGAGAATATATTTTAAAAAATTTTGGTATTGCTCAAAAATTGAGCAATTGTATATCATGTATAAAGGTAATGACCTGTTTTATATTTGCAGACAAAGAAAACTGTACTTTTGTATCATAAAATTCGAATATTCAAAAAAAAAAAAAAGATAATGAAATTCAATCCGAAATTCATGTACCTTAAATTCATCAAATGTAGTGAATTGAAAAAAAAAATGATTTCATTAATACATCTAAAAATAAATATGAAAATTTGTTATATAATGATAATCAATTATTAATAAAATATATCATTATGTTCCTTTATGAAGATATAATAAATTTCTCAAAATAAAATTTATTTGATTTTTGTTTTGAACTCTGTGAAATCAACTTAGAGCGCTTCTTCGTAATCATCATTTCTTTTACTACGTTTTGTAAATGTTTACCTAATTTCTTTGATATTTTAAAGCCAATTTATTTTTTAAGTACTTTTTTAATATATAAGCGATAGCACTTAAAAAGTAAGTTTGAAATTGAAGTAATACTATTGTGTTTTTAATATATAGGTTATATATTTCTGATATTTTACCGAAAGAGTTTATTTTTAATCGAACCTTAGGTATAAAGTTCGAGCACATGCTTTTTAAAAATAGTAGTTTTAATACGCTTTTGTTATTATAACGAATAAACATCCAAGTGTCAATATCTAAATAATACTTTTGTTTGTACACGTCTGATAAAATCATTATGATAAAATTTTACCATTCCTATAAAATGCCTTAATACTCTTTTGACGTTGCAGATTAATAATCATTTCTGAAATAATACAACTTTTAAAATGTTTAAACAGTAATCTTAGGCCTTCATTAATTGAAATATTTACTTAGCAAATATCTCTACTTCTTATATTAATTTTCGCCATGTTTTTAATTTACTAACAATTTGAAACGATATCCATCTATCTTTTGTTTTATTTAATTTCTATAATACCACATTCAAAACTTTCTAACCAAACTTTGAGTGAAATTTTCATTAATAGAATTACGATGCACCAGCGCGCCACCTGTTATCAAATTACAAAACTATTCTAGAGGCGTAATATTCTTTTCAAAATAAAACAATTTCTACCGTCCTTACTGCAATGGAAAAATTAAAGGGAGGGCCTGGCTCATCAGTGGTGAACCCTCCCAGCGGTTTCGCCAGTTTAATCTACCATACCGCTGTTATATAAAAATGCAATATAACAGCAGTATGGTAGATTAAACTGGCGAAACCGCTGGGAGGGTTCACCACTGATGAGCCAGGCCCTCTCTTTAATTTTTCCATTGCAGTAAGGACAGTAGAAATTGTTTTATTTTGAAAAGAATATTACGCCACTAGAATAGTTATGTAAATTAATAGAATTGCTACAATTTCTACAAAATTTGAATTGACATTCCTAGTACCACATGCAGAATTATTTTAAAATAAAAATATCAAAACCTTTAAAAATTTATTTTTCTAAAAGCTAATATTGAGCCTGGAGATACATTTGCAAAAAATATATTTGCTTACAATAAAAAGAATACAGAAAGAAATATAAATAACACAGGTGGGCTGAAGTCGTCTGGCCAAATATTTGTTAGTTCTAAAAACATCTTTTGATCTCTTCCACATGTTTTTGAAAGTAGTATATGTAAATATATTAGGTTTATAGTTCAATATGTTGTTAAGTTATGGGTTTTAGATATATAAGATTTTACGCCTATCTATGTTTTTTAAATTAATACCACAAAAGAGATTAAAAATATAATAACATCATTAATGTTTTATATCAATTGATGGGCTTGTATTAAAAATAAGTGGAATATTTTGATCAACTGATTAATTCCAATGCTGCAGATGTAGGGCAACATATTATTGACTGTATTGACTCATCCATTGATGAGCTCTACTCTTCCCCAGCAGACACCATCAACAAGTTTTACAAGCTTGATACCTAAATATGATTGAGTGGAGATAAGAAAGAAGATGTAGGGCACAAATTATTGTAGGGTGCAAGGTTTATTCAATCCTTAGGACTTGTGCTATAAACTGGACAACCTTTCTGTAAAGGACAGCACCTAGTTACAGAATAAAATTGATGTTAGAAAATGTGTTCTTTTACTAAAAAGTTACTGTATTCTTGTAATTGAAAACTCTTTTGTAGAGAGGTGTTCCCTCATTGAGGTTCTACTGTATATAAATTACACTCATGGACAAAAGTATTTTAAAAAGGCATTTCCTAATTGTGCAACTGAAAGTTGCTAATGGCTTGCGCCATCTATCAGAATAAATATCAACTAATCGTTGATTTTTAATTATTCCAGAAATTGCCAAATACCCATTCTTGATTAATCAAGAAAAGCTAACCATGTAAATGTTTCGGGCTGTTGGCCCTCGTTAGCGCAATGCAAAAGATGTACCTCAACAACCAAAAAAAGCTGGTCTTTGGGGCATCTTGAAAAACCATGAAACATAGAAAGCATTTGATTTTGCCAGTTGTCTATATATATACTTTTTTTTTTTTTTTTTTAAGAAGACAAAAGCAATTTTGTTAGCACTTGATTATCTCTTATGTCTTCAATAAAAGTCACTGTAATAAACTTTCAGAGTTATTGTCTCAATCCAGATATACATGCTGAAAGGTACAAATTTCTTAAGTTTTGTTCATGAGTGTACATATCATTATGATAATCAAGGGTGGTAGTTATCAGTTGCTTTTACAGTAATAACACCACATGTCTGTTAAGTTTTGTCCATGAGTGTAAATTAAATAAATAAATTCAATTTTTTTTTTTAAATGGTTTCACGTTGTTGACAATCAATAATGTGTCTCATGTCTCCGTGGCGCAAAGGTTGGTGGTTCGAGCCCACACAGGGACGATTTTTTTTTCTGCTTTTCACATGTGTAGACATTTGATCCACTTACAGTGAAAGCAGTCGCCTTCTTCTACCCACCATGATTATCATGGCCTGTACCACGTGTACTAGGGATAAGCAAAAAATAAAAATAATGTGTCTATCGCCAGCATTGTATTCACACAGAGTAGAAAATTAATTCAAAAGTAATAATTTCCCTGAATATGGCCTCAGACATGTCCACCAACTCCCCTACTTTACTATACCCCACCAGCGAGTGCAAGTAACCAAACTCTGGCATATTTGTAAGTGCAAGCTTTTCACATGTGTAGACATGTGGTGCATTTACAGGTAAAAACATTCACTAATTACCCACCATGATTATCATGGTCTGTACCATGTGTACTAAGGATAATAAAAAAAAACTAAGTAAATTCCAACTTAGCTACAAGTAAAAAAATAGAGGACTGCTCTATTGCAAAGTGCAAAAATCATTGTTTTCAAAAGGTGTTGCTAGGTGGTGCAGTTTCCCAAATGTTATCAGACCCTGTTCTTTTTGTGTAAGTAAAACTATTGAATAATAATGTTAGTATTTGCATTTCAAAAATGATTAGGTACAATTTGGATTATAGATTAAAAATACAAAGCAATAAGACCAAATCCAAATAGTGTGTGACTGTTTCGATAACAGTGCTTTTACCAAAACATCACACATGTTTATTTGTATTTGGTCTTATTGCCTTGTGTGTTGACACATTTCAAACAGGAGCTAATTCAAAACCTCTCTTCTTCTTCTTTCCACTTAATCATATTAGGGTATCAAGCTTGTAAAGCATGAGACTTTTGATGGTGTCTGTGCTGGAGATGAGTAGAGCTCATCAATGGATGAGTCAATAATGTGTTTTGGGGTTGTAGGTTGACACTTAGTACATAGTGGGAGTGGACCAAAACCTATTGTATCTCCACCATTTGATGTCCAGATATTTTCTGTTCTTTGTTAGAAGTCTTGGTAGTTGACTATGTAGAACTACCTGGATCTATGTAGTTACTCGCTGCATTTTGGATGGGGCTCAAATTTTAAACCATAATTTAATTTTTTTTTTAATCCAAGAGGATTATAGATAAATATCATTTTTATGTGAGCAATAAATACCCAGCCTGTTGAAGAACAGTATATTTCCTCGGAAGCTTTCAAATTTAAATTAAAAGAAACTTTTTTACCTGATATTGATTTTTACTTTTTCAAATAAAAAAATCATTAATTAACGAGACCAATTTAGTTAATTATAGGAGGATGACATTTAAAGGCACCTCTCCCTTTAAAAGGCAGTTGGTTCATCACATAAGTACAAATTGTAATGAGCCACAACACCAGAAATTCAGACAAGAAAAACCAACAACCTGTATAACATGGTTTTGTGCTATGGCCCCCCTCATCAGTACAGGGCTGACTTCAATTTCTTAATATTCTATGAGGGGAGCTATGAAAACATTTGAATTTGCCAATTAGGTGTTTGTTGTTTCTTATCCCCTTGTGTAAAGATTACACGAATTCCATGAGTTCATGATCTCATGGAATGGGGTATAAGGGTGCAGCTTTCGTTGATCATGGCACAATGATCCAGGCACACTTTGGTGAAAGTCTGACTTTGCCTGTAATTTGAGGCTGTTCCTAACATGGAAGCTTTTGCTGCTGACTCTAACATGAGTACAGACAGTTTCTCCATATCCCTGGAGTGGGACCATTGCTGAGGTCCATCAACCGGGTCAGTTGAACTCGAGATTTCTAAAAAATTAGGTGTTTAACCTGGTGAAGTGAATGGCAAGAGCCAATTTTCAGAATAGATTTACAACAAATTTTGTGTTGCATTTCTGTAACAAGGTTCTTTCAATGTTTAGATGTTTTGGTAAAATGTTGGCTTGTTACCTTATTATTGTTGTTGTTTCTTATCCCCTTGTGTAAAAATTACACAAATTCCATATGACCTTATGATTGTTCTAACATCAAAATTCAAAACTATTATAGATGCGTATGATTCTTTATAAAAATAGACAATTTCTACTGTCCTTACTGCAATGGAAAAATTAATGGGAGGGCCTGGCTGATGGCACGCTAATGCATCACCTTATGATTGTTCTAACACACTATGTAAATAAGCTCCCTTGTTTGTTTTATTGCAAACTTCCTTAGTTTATCAAGAGCGTATGCACTAAATGTGACATTGTGTTCCAGGCTTCACCATGTTGATGTCCAAGAAGAACCGGGTTCAAATCTACGAATACCTCTTCAAAGAGGGAGTGATGGTGGCAAAGAAGGACTTCAACGCCCCCAAGCACAATGCTGAGGAGCTGGCCTCAATCCCCAACCTGCAGGTCATCAAGGCCATGCAGAGCCTCAAGTCTTCAGAGCCTGTCTTCAAGCAGACAGACGCTTTTACGAGGGGCATGGTGTTCGGACTGAAAAGGGCAGGTTGGTCCATAAGTCAAATCGCAGCTGATACACACCTTGGTGCGTCCACGGTGCACCGACTGGACGCCATCCGTACTCTGATTGACTCTCTACCTAGACGTGTTGCTGCGTGCATCGCCGTCCGCGGTGGTCCTACTTGCTATTAAGCCGACGCCGTTCTCGCCCTGTATTATGACTATCATTTTGAAATAAAGATCACTTATTGTTCGTCCCTGTCTCTCTCTGTCTGCCGAGTTTTATCATTTTCTGGCCACTATTTCTTGGTGTTCCATTTTCAATGTCACGCAGTGTATATAAACTAATTTTATGGCTCATTCTTCATAACCAACTTTTTGTATTTGGGTGATGAACAAAATTCATTGTTTTGATACATATTCAAAGGGCTGTAAGTAGGGCAGCTGGCATGCCTATATACAGTCGAACCTCTTTAATTCAACACCCCAAGGGATCAGAGCTTTCGGTTGAATTAAGGTTATATGATTAGGTAATCATCTAACTCGCAGAAATAATATTTTTTTAAAATAGCTTTGTAATATAAATTAATGATATTAATTGAAACCATTGTGTGTTTTTATATTATTTTCATGATTAACTTTTAGTATCAGTGACAAAATGGCATTAATACATATTTTAGAAACATAAATAATTGTAACAAATAAATTTATTGGCAATGTGTTTCTTTTCAGTAATATAATCAAATATTAACTCTACAGACATTAAAATATTAAATATAATATATTAAATAATATTTTATTCTAATTGAAAAATATAGCAGTTAAAAGGAAATAAATATGGTAAATATAAATAGAAAATTTTAAAATATTATTTTAAAATAATCATGAATATCTTTCAAAAAATTCCTTTATAGATGTCTGTTTTTGCACTGAAATCCTATTCAGGATGTATTCCAGATGGTCTATTTAAAAAAAACATGCATGCCTCTGAAATGTCTTTTAATAAATAAATTTTAAATACCTGTTTTCTTTCCTCTTTTCGCTCTCCACTTCTCCCATCCATATTTCCAAAAATTTTTAATTTTATTTATTTATTTTTTAAAATTCTTCTTATTTCTTTATTCTTTCTTATAATCTGTATATATTTACCATATGTATATATTCTTTCACCATTTTTATTTCCCACTTTCTCCGTTTTGTAACCCCAAGGAGAATCCTCTGTAAGACCTGTGTGTCTTAATAAAGGCTTTTGTGTGTGTGTGTGTGTGTGTAAATAAATTTTAATGTATTAAAGTCATCCACTGCTGCTGCAGGTGTTATTGATTTTGTGTTTAAATCTTTTAAAATAACACAGAAATGGAATATTGAAATAAAATGTTATTTCATAATCATTGTGGCTACATTTTATAAAGATTTATTTATTTAACCCGGCATTGCGCGCACCGGGTGAAAATTACCCATGGCAATATTTGAATGGAGAATTAACCAATAAAAAATCGGTTGGCGGAGATGTGGTTTCGTTTAGCTTCCTGACTCATCAATTATTATAAAGTTTTGGTTTCACATTTTGACAGCTCCCACTGAAATTCCATCTATTGTCACTGTCGGGTAAAAAATACCCGGCGCGCGCACTCACGTAATTTTTTTGTTGCATTTTTTTAATAACATTTTTTAAAGTGAGATAAATAATTCAAATTAATAATTTAAAAAATAACTATAATAGGTTGATATATTTATCAGCCTATAATTATATATAAAATGGAGGGAAGAAGGTCATATTTATTAGATCAAGAAGAGATTATTGTAGAAGGTGATATTGAAGAAGATCATCTAAATGAACATTTTTATGGAAAAGACACTGGAATATATTCAGATATAGGAATTTTGTGGAATAAGGGAATTATCCCACAAACACATTTTTATATAGGGAGAGCCTCGAAAATCAAATGGTTCAAAAATTGTCCTTCACAAACAGTAAAGCTGAGAACGCCTAATGTCATTACACATTTACTAGGCTTGAAAGGTGAAGAAGCAAAAAATTAAAATACACCTTTAGAAGCTCTTTTGAAGAAAATGCTTGAAGTGTTTGGCCCTTGAACTCAAAGAAAAATCATTTCTTCACTGCCTAAAAGACTATTAAAAATTTCCTTTTTTTTACAGATAAGTTAATTTAAATCATAAATGTATACTCTAAATATTTATTTCAATTATTTTTTAGAAGGCACTTCAAGCCATAAAGAAGGTCAGGAACCGCAAGATAAAGCTTCCTACCAGATGTAGTGTGTCCCTCCAGTAAGGACAGGAAGACCTCGACTTTGTGCCATAAATGTGCAAAACCAATTTATAAAGGACATACAATTACAGTTTGCAATGATTTGTCTAAAATATCCTCATGGAATTTTATATATTTAATATTGAAAAGGAGCAATAGTTTCATATTTTATATGCCATTACCAATTTTGAGGATAATTCAAGAATAGTTTTTAAAATGTTTAATCTGTGTAAAAAATATAAATATTTTATTAATAATTGCCTTTTTTGAAAATTAAAATGTTGTTACTTTGAAATAGAAAAGGTTTTGTTTTTCCTCAGTTAATATTTATATTCAAAATATGTAATTTTAATATCGGGTAAATTTCACCCAGCGCGCGCAAGTACGTTACATTTTTAGCGCGTGCGCTCGAGGGTTAAAAGGAAATTATTTGTAAATTTTAAAATAACTAATAATTTTAATGCTGAAATTTGAAAAAAAAATATTATTGTTAATTAGCCTTTTTAGCGGAAGGTTGTAAGTAAAAAACATTCAACTGTCAAAATTCGAATTTTAAAATGGTCGAACTATCGGAAGTGTCGTATTATCGATACTGTCGAATTACGGTTTGTTATTTGATAGGCCGGAGGTCGGGACAACAGAACATGGTCGGTCGAATTGGGGTGTGTCAAATTAACGAGGTTATACTGTAGTAAATTATCAGTGAGCACATTATTATCACTGATGGTACTCTGTGCAGTTGCCTTTTGACTTATTGTAATATACAAGGTATGTCCCATAAGTTCCCGGACTGGGTCCATAAAAAAAAAAAGGTAAGATTTTTTAAAAAATTTTTTATTAAAACTTTTCAAAGTAATCCCCCCTTGCTTCAACGCACCAGCGCCATCGTTTCTCCCAATTGTCGAAACAGTTTTTATAAGCCTCTTTTGGAATGCTCTTCAATGCTAACGGCGATTTTTCTATTATGTCATCCCTGGTGTCAAAATGTCTTCCTTTTAGAACTGCTTTAAGTTTGGGGAACAGGAAAAAGTCATTTGGTGCGATGTCTGGGAAATAGGGTGGTTGAAGTAGGATTTGTGTCCCGTTTTTCGCCAAAAAGCTAGTCATCAAGTGCGCTGTGTGAGGGCGAGCATTGTCATGGTGTAGGATCCAGCCACCATTAGTCCATTTTTCTGGCCTTTTTTTCGAATCGCTTCCTTTAGACGGCGAAGAATGCCCAAATACATTTCCTTAATAACTGTTTGGCCTGCAGGAAGATACTCGTGATGAACAATGCCCTTGTTATCCGAAAAAGCGACCAGCAACACCTTGTTTCTGGATTTTTTGGGTCTAGGCTCACCCTAACCTCTCCACTCGGCAGATTGAGGTTTGGTTTCAGGGTCATAGCCATAAACCCATGTCTCGTCGCCTGTGATTATCTTGTCTTTCCATTCTGGATCCGTTCTTGTCATTTCCATCATGTCCTCACAGGTTGCAAGCAGACACAGTTTTTGCTCATTGGTGAGGAATCTTGGGATGAATTTTGCAGGAGTCTTTTTGAGCTTCAAATCTTCGGTTAAGATCCTTCCAATCGTTGTTTTAGAGATGCCTGTGTCTTGCTCTAGCTCCAGCAAAGTGGTTCGAGGATTTTATTTTATCAAATCGGTGATTTTTTGCACATTTTCATCAGTCCTTTGAAATTTTGGGCGTCCTTGACGAGGATCATCTTCAATGGAAATTCTGCCAGCTTTAAATCTAGAATGCCATTCAAAATCAGTTGTTCTCTTTGGGGCGTCATTGGGGAATGCTTTATTAAGCATTTCAAAAGTTTCTGTTGCTGATATTTGAAGTTTCACACAAAATTCTATGCAAATCCTCTGCTTCAATTTTTGTTCCATCGTAAAATCGCCGGTGTGACCTTTAAATAAATTAGAATAACCTTGGCGCGCGCGCAAGTACCGCCTCGATATTGGTACCACCGTGTAGCCAGATATTTTTTCTATAATAAACAGTCAAATTCATTTACATTTTTCATTTATTTATTTTTTTATGGACCCAGTCCGGGAACTTATGGGACATACCTTGTATATCACATGTAAACTTATTTCTGATATATTAATATTATGTCTGATGTTAGCCAAAAAGAAATAAAGAGTTTTCTTTTTTTAAACTTCCAAATACTTCTTGCTGATTAACGTCAACGAATAAACACGAGGACGTTACAAGGGCAAAATACTACTTTTCATACATAAATACCATCTTCCCGAAATTTTATAGTGTAATATGGCCTGAAAATCGTTCCCTGACACTTGTTTGAACGTTTTTTAACACATTCTAAGCAAATTCAGCCTATTTGATAACTCTTTCCTAGGATTTAATGAAATCGAAGCCACCCTTGTACTGATGAGGGACAAAGTCTGAAACCATGGTACAAAGGTTGACTGTAGTCTGAATTTTTCAAAATATACTGTGGATCCTTCTTCATAACTACATTTACAGATTGTACAGGAGTGTTGAACAAAATTTATTGTTTTAGGGTATATATATATTTAAAGAGAGAAGTATTTATTCTTGTGTGTGTGTGTGTTGGAATAGCGATCCAAAGATTGGCGTGGAGTATTGGAGGATCGACCAATCAACGGCCGCGGCGGCGCTGCGGTCGACGTCAATATATATAGTCTTTGTCTGTCGCCTTCATATCTCTACTTGCCTTTAAAATGTTGCTACTTTAACATCTTGTTTTAAGTTACTTTGTTTAATAAATAATCTTTTTATTCCTTGATTCAATCTCAAACTTCAACAGGTTATGGGCCCAGCACGCTTCCACTGCGCCTAAAAGGATTAACCGCCAGCAGTGAGTAAGCCTTTGTTTTGCTCGAAGTTTAGGCGTCAACCGCCAACCATAACCCTAGTTTCTTTTTGTCGTTGGCCGATTCCAAGACAAAGAAGATGAGCGAAGATTATCTTTCAAGGATTAAAGTTTTTAATGGTGAAAACTTTTCACTATGGAAATTCCAATTCAGGCTTCTTTTGGAACAACAAAAATTACTAGAATTATTGGAAGGCTTAGAAATAAAGCCGAATGTTGTTTCCTCCGACAGTAACTCTGAAAGTTCACTACAGAATTGGATTGCTAAATATAAATTGGATGCATAAATTGCTATTCATGAACAAAAATCCGAATTTACTATTGGCCTACTTTGGCAACAATTCCGATTGACATCGGAAACAATAAGTGATTACATAGCAAAAATTGAAAATATTTCTGCACAAATTTCACAAATGGGCGGAACCATAACGGAAGATCAAAAGGTAGCAAAAATTTTAAATACTTTGCCTTCGAGTATGCGCTACTTTGTTGCAGCGTGGGAATCGTTAGATCCGAAAGCTCAAACTCTTACCAATTTAACTGCAAGACCTTTGATTGAAGAAACAAGGAATCAACAAAGCGGTTCTTCTAAACAAGATGAGGCCTTATTACACAGGCAAGCACGAACTAAGCCTAAAGATACACAACGTTCTTTTCAAGATGCCAAGAAGAACACTAAATGCCACTATTGTCACAAAATTGGACATTGGAGCCGCGAATGTAGAAAAAGATTAGCTAATGAGAAAAATAAATCCAAAAATCTTCATGATTCAAAAGGAAGTTCAAGTGATTATGGACTTATTTTGTGCGATAATCAAGTAGAGCCCAATGATATTTGGTATGCTGACAGCGGTGCAAGCTGCAGCATGACATTTCGACGAGAGTGGTTCAAGACCTACACGCCGTTCACCAGTGATCATCCAATCTACTTGGGAGACAACTCGACACTACTTGCAGAAGGCATGGGAGACATCGAGATTCAAGCCTACGTCGACGGTGGATGGTACAATACGTACATAAGAAATGTGCTCTACTCGCCGCAACTAAAGAAAAATTTGTATAGCCTTTCTACGTCCACAAGAAGAGGATTCAACGTCATTATCAAACATGACAAGCTACAGATCTTCATGGATAATGACCTAAAAGCTGTAGGAGTGCGTCATGACGACCTCTACAGGATGCTCTTCAAGGTTACGTCATCATCACAAGGCTACATCACCAGCGAGAACAAGCTTCAGTTGTGGCACGAGAGACTTGCGCATCTTCCAGTTGCTACACTTCGAGAGATGGCGACCAAAGGATTGGTGGATGGTCTGCAGCCTCAAGATTTAGAGGGAGAATTTTTCTTCTGTGAAGGATGCCAACTTGGAAAAGCCCATAGAAAGTCGTGCTATCCCTCAGATGGCAAAAACTACCAGCTAGGTGAGTTTATTTATGCTGATATTTGTGGCCCAATGCAGACTCAATCATTAAGTAAATATCTGTATTTCTGCTTATTTAAAGATTACTTTAGTGGTTATCGCCATATTTATTTTATTAAAAACAAATCAGATGTGCTAGATATATTCAAAGAATATGCTACTCTAATCTATACTCAAACTGGAAATAAGATAAAAAGTTCTTAGGACTGATAATGCGCTAGAATTCAAAAGCGATAATTTTGCAGATTTATGTAAAAGATTTGGGATAATTCACGAGTTCACTGCACCTTATGTGCACGAACAGATAGGACGTATAGAAAGAGACAATTGTACGATTGTGGAAGCAGCCAGGTCCATGCTAAATTCACGAAATCTTCCAGGATTTTTTTGGGCTGAGGCATGTAACACAGCAACTCATATTCTAAATAGAAGTGCGACTAAGCAAACCCCTGGAACGACACCTTATGAACTTTTCTTTGGCACAAAGCCTAATGTAGCTAACTATAAAATATTTGGCTGTAATGCTTATATGCATATTCCCAAAGAAAACCGTAAAAAGTGGGATAATAAATCGATAAAACTTATGTTTTTAGGTTATGAGAATACAAGCAAAAATTTTAGATTATGGGATTGGAAAACTAGAAAAATAAGAATTTCTAAAGATGTCACATTCGATGAGAAAGCTACTACACATTCAGATAGAGAATCTACCAAACCGAAAGAAATAATATTTCAGATTAACAGCGCTCCGGATGAATCACCAGTTGCGACAGCAAACATTCCAGTGCAGGAAATGCCGCCAGTATCCGATATCAGTTCGCATATCCAATGATAACACGCTCTAAAGTTTCGAATAGCCAATGTAACTTTGCGCTCGCTGATGAACCCAGTAACTATATAGATGCAATAACAAGTTCAGATTCAGAAAGATGGAAATTAGCCATGGATGAAGAGATTGATGCATTAAATAAAAATAAAACATGGACTTTAGAACGTTTGGCAGATGGTCATAAACCTATCGGTTGAAAATGGGTTTATAAAATTAAAACGGAGTCCGATGGATGGTACAATTCAACGGTTCAAAGCCAGATTAGTTGCAAAAGGCTATTCTCAAATCAAAAATGTTGACTATTTCGATACGTTTAGCCCAGTAGTCAGGTATGATTCGTTACGCATTCTTTTATCACACGCTGCTTCTGAAAGGATGTTCTTAAGCAATTCGATGTAAAGACAGCTTTTCTCAATGGCGAATTAGAGGAACTTGTTTATCTTGAACAACCAGAAGGCTACAAGAGAGATGATAATAGCTGCTATAGATTACATAAAAGTCTGTATGGTCTTAAACAATCTTCTAGAAATTGGAATAAGAAATTTACCAATTTTTTGAATAGCCATAATTTCAAAACATCAGACGCCGACCCGTGCATTTTCATTGGAACACACAATGATTCAAATGTTATCTTAGCTCTCTATGTTGATGATGGAATTATTCTATCTAAAGATAAAGAGGCAATAGCTATTATAATGGATGAGTTAGAACACGCTTTTGATATTACATCTGGAAGTGTTAACTTTTTTGTTGGGCTACAAATAGAGCAGTCAGAAGATAGGGCAAGTATTTTCATTCACCAGTCATCATATATTGACAAAATTTTGAGTAAATTTAATATGGCTGACTGTATTCCTGCTTCGGTGCCTATGGATCCTTCTGTCATCTTAACAAAGCAGGACTGTCCTACTCCAGAACAAAAGGAAAAGATGCCTAAATTCCCTTTTCGAGAAGCTGTTGGATCCCTTATGTTTGCATCATGTGTTTCACGTCCAGATATCACTTATGCAGTTTCACAAGTGAGTAAATTCCTAGAATATCCAGGACCTGCACATTGTACAACAGTGAAGAATATTTTCCGTTATCTGAAAGGCACTCCACACATGGGAATTCTCTTCACTGGACAAGACCAACTTGTTGGCTACTCTGATAGTGATTTTGCTCGTGATGTTGACTCCAGAAAAAGTACGACTGGTTATGCCTTCATGATGAACGGAGGAACTGTTTCTTGGGCAAGCCAACGACAACCAATTATCGCACTTTCAACCACCGAAAGTGAATACATCGCTGCCTGCAGTGCTGCTAAAGAATTGATTTGGATCAGAAGACTTCTACAGGGCATCGGCTGTGATATTACTAAAGAAACTGAACTTTATATCGACAACCAAGCAGCAATAAAACTTGTTGAAAATCCAGTATTCCACAAACGAACGAAACATATTGATGTTCGCTACCACTTCATTAGATCCAAACATGAAGAAGGTGAACTTAAAGTGCATCATGTTTGCAGCTCAGAACAGCTAGCTGATATAATGACTAAACCTCTTCCAGGAAACAAATTCCACTACTTAAGAGGTCTACTGAACATTTTGGATCGAGAGGGAGTGTTGGAATAGCGATCCAAAGATTGGCGTGGAGTATTGGAGGATCGACCAATGAACGGCCGCGGCGGCGCTGCGGTCGACGTCAATATATATAGTCTTTGTCTGTCGCCTTCATATCTCTACTTGCCTTTAAAATGTTGCTACTTTAACATCTTGTTTTAAGTTACTTTGTTTAATAAATAATCTTTTTATTCCTTGATTCAATCTCAAACTTCAACAATTCTGGTACAGAACTATATATAATATAAAATTGCGAGGATGGTAGACATGTACCAAAAAAGGGAATTCCTTCAGTAAAAAAAAACATTAAAAACAATGATTTTCGGTTCATCTCCCAGTACAGAACGTTAAGGTGATGATGAAAATGTGTCAAAACACCAGAGAAACAAAACTCAAATAGCCTGTTTACCATGGCTTTGGGCTATGACTCATAGGAATTATAGAAAGCCAGTAGGTGACATATATGATAAGAGCTTTTTTAGGACTAAATTAAATTATATGTGAGTATTTTAAAAAAAAGAAAGAATAAATAATATTAAACTAGAATTATTTGAAAAAGGAAAAATAAAAATTCCTCTTTTAAATAATTTCGGGATAACTATTGCTCACAAGTGAAATTTCGCATTACGAGCAACTCGTGATGGTTGCCCGTAATCGTGATGGATGAAAATTCACTGGGATCCCTCCCTTCAGATCAGATTCGGGGAAATATGTAAAATGTGGGAAACTGTGCAATTGTTCGTAGCAAGAAGAATTGCCCGAGTTTCAATTATTAAAAATAAGAAATTAGTTTCGCACTACGAGCGTTTTGGAGTACGAGCATGGCTCTGGAACGGATTATGCTCGCAAACCGAGGGTCCACTGTAATAAAGAAACTCTTTACCTTAATATTATTTATTCTCTTTCTTTTTCAAATTAAATTATATACATCAATGTTTACAAACAAATATATACATGTATGATGATGATAAGAAAGAACATTATAAATGACAATAAAGAACTGTTGCCATGCATGAAAACACACAATAATTGAGCCAAAAATAATTTTAAAAATATATATGTGGCAATATAATAATAAGGTGGGAAGAGAAATAATCACACCACAAGTTTGGAAGAAGAATCCCAGACAACCAGAGAGAGAGGGAGGGAGACGGGCCCAGCAACAGCCAGGCGTTCGTGTCGCACACAAATCCCCAACTGTCTTAATAGTCCCAAGGTTCCAAGTAACGGGCCCCAGTGGTCGCCCCTTGGAATGTCGCTGATGTCTAAAGTGACGGGACTTTACCCTCCCGTCTCTCTCTGGGTCAACTGTAGGTTTGCTTTATTATTCCTGGAAGAGTATATATTATGACATATGGCCCCCTTTGAAGAAGGCTGAACATGGTTTGAGTATACTTAAAGCTAGAGAAGCCAGGAATAAAGAAAATAATTTTATAGTTGAAATTATTTAAGGTTATGGTGACATAGTTTTATGTAAATAAAATATTGTATAGTACACAAGTAAATATTATTTACAAGTAGTTTTACAACACCGGAGAGTTTGATATTTAAGGGAATTCTTGATAATATCAAAGTTATAAAAGGCTATATACAATAACATCTAATATATTATAAGGTAAATGCTATTGAGAGGTGTGAACAAGGAGAAGAAGAGTCATATACACATGACGGAAATATTGAGCCATTAAGACTGGGGAACTTTACACTTTAAGATATGTTTTCAGGCGGACATAGCAAAGGGAAACTTGGCATGGGTTTTCTATGCTATAGATGTAGAGTACGAGAAATGAGGTTGAGGGTGGAAATTGCGTGAGCTCAGGACTGAGGTAAATATAGAACTACATACAATGTTAGAATTTTGGCGAACAGAGCGAGGGGAAACTTGCTTTGGGCAATTCTACCTTATGTATGCAGCTACTCGTGTAGCGGGAAAAGTCCCGTGTGTAGGTGAGGAAGTCGCATGGACTTATAGTTAATTTGAGAAGATAAAATAGTTCGAGATACAAAGGTAGAATATAGGCGAACAGAGCGAGGGGAAACTTGCTTTGGGCCTTTCTACCTTAATTATTTCGATACTAAGAGACTTTAGTAGTTTTAATAATTGAAGGGAAGTGTGCGCGCACAGTGCCAAAAATTGAGATGAGGACGGTGTTGTCCTTTACAATTGACAAGCTTCTCGTACACGAGGTGTTTAAAACCGTCGTGGGAGCTTGTGCGAGGAGATGATTTCGCGACGGGTTGAACGTAAAAACCATGTATGCGCGAAATGATGACGACCGGACAGAATCAGCCACGATGTTTAACGTACCTCCGTGGGAATATCGGGTAGTTTATATCGTGCTGGTATGGACAAGGGACAAACATAGATTTGAAGACAGGGCCCGTGTGGCGCGAGAAGGAGGAGCGAAGCTGTGGCGCTCGATGCAGATTGTCCAAGTGCGAACAAAAAGAAGTTGATAAACATCTAACCGTTAATCAATCTGAATCCTGTGACGAACACACCAGTGGCTAGATGGTGTGGGTCGGTGGATATGCTAGAGAGCAACTACAACATATATTATCGTAAATCAAAAGTGGAGATTAGTGGTAATAGTAGTTCGATAATTGAATAATCAGTAATTCTATAGAGGGTCATGGGCTGGTAGAAGGTTAACGAAGTTGTAAGAATGGTAGGAGTAAAACAATTGCACTTACAGGTTATGTTGGTTTAGAGAGAAAGTAGATTCATTGAGTTCACTGAGGGAGGGTTCTGTCTGCTGTATGTGCCAGTGTTGTCCGCCACAGTAGTCGCAGGGGTATGGCGGAGTCCATGGTGGTGGAAGGTGCCCTGCTCTGGCGCGGCAATCGTTCTTGGGCAGATCTATTGCTGGAAGAAGTGTGCGGCAGGTTCATCTCAGTCGTAGGTGATCACTTCTTCCAGATCATGGTGCAAAAGTTGCTCGAGGAAGGGGGTGAGAACTCGAAGAGAAGTGCCTAGAGTTGAGTTGGATGTAAATTCTTGTGGAACTTGGCTGTGGGTTTGTCCGATAACCATGGCTTTGCTTATGGTTTTCTTCATAATCTAGTATAATTGGGAATTTTCTTCCCGGCCAGATCTTATCCTGTCGACTTTTATGTGTGTGGCAATATAATAATAAGGTGGGAAGAGAAATAATCACACCACAAGTTTGGAAGTAGAATCCCAGACAACCAGAGAGAGAGGGAGGGAGACGGCCGTTCGTGTCGCACACATTCCCCAACTGTCTTAATAGTCCCGAGGTTCCAAGTAACGGGGCCCCAGTGGTCGCCCCTTGGAATGTCGCTGATGTCTCAAGTGACCAGACTTTACCATCCCGTCTCTCTCTGGGTCAACTGTAAGTTTGCTTTATTATTCCTGGAAGAGTATATATTATGACATATATATATATATTAGAATTCAGGCCTTAGTTGTTTCTCCACACCAAAGCAGAGTATAGTAGTTTGGACACATCGATAAATCTATATAAATTGCCAAAAGACATGCTTCTCATCAGATGTCACATAATAGCTGTGCCTGCATGCTTGACTCATGATTAATCAATAGTAGTCTTCTCTTATTATCCTGGTTAAATTCACTGCCTGTTGAATTTGTACTTAATGAGAAGGTTTTTGTTGCAAGCCAGGGTTGCTAGATGGTGACTAAGAGATGAAGCTTAGTATTGTCGTTTTCTCATATAAAATGAGAAAGATAAATACTAACAAATAAGGATTCTTCAAAGGGGATATTTAACCTGAATAAATGCATTTTACTCTCTTTCACTATGAATTTATACCAAAAATGGTCGATTTTCGACAGCCACAAGCAGGATTGAATACCACATGGAAACTTTTTCTAAAGAAAAAATACTTTAATATCCCGATTCTTGCAAAGTACATCACCATTAGTGAATGAAAGTAGCCAAAAGGGTTTCTGGAACACTTGCAAGTACAAATATTAAACTTCTTCCTAGTATCTGTTTGCAGTCTTAACTTACCCACCTTAATTATCATGGCCTCTGTACCACATTTACTAAAGATAATAATAATTTTGAATATTTATATTTATAATAATTTTGAGAAAAGACCTTTGAGATTTCTTGTATATGATGTATACAAGCCCTAATAGTCGATGAGAATCCCTATTCTTATGTCTGTTCAATATATTTCACAGAATTGAAGCTATATTCACTGGCACTTTTTACTCTCTTGTAGCTTTTTCATCCAAAAGGCTTTAAATAATGATTCATTCTTATATCACATGCTCAAGAACATTTAGGCAGAGTAGTATCGATGTTGCTTCAATTTAAAATCATTCATGAATTCAATAATTATTGTATGGGAATATATTTTTTAAAATTTTGATATTGCTCAAAAATTGAGCAATTGTATATCACTTATAAAGGGGGTAATGACCTTTTTTATATTTGCAGACAAAGAAAACTGTACTTTTGTATACGTTCATAAAATTCGAATATTAAAAAAAAAAGACAATGAAATTCAATCCTAAATTCATGTACCCTAAATTCATCAAATGTAGGTGAATTGAAAAAAAAAAAGCTGATTTCATTAATACATCTAAAAAGAATTATAAAAATTGGTTATAATGATAATCAATTATTAATAAAATATATCATTATGTTCCTTTATGAAGATATAATAAATTTCTCAAAATAAAATTTATTTGATTTTTGTCTTGAACTCTGTGAATTCAACTTAGAGCGCTTCTTCGTAATCATCATTTCTTTTACCACGTTTTGTAAATGTGTACCTCATTTCTTTGATATTTTGAAGCCAATTTATTTTTTAAAGTACTTTTAATATATAAGCGATTTCACTTAAAAAGTAAGTTTGAAATTGAAGTAATACTATTGTGTTTTTAATATATACATTATATATTTCTGATATTTTATCGAAAGAGTTTATTTTTAATCGAACCTTAGGTATAAAGTTCAAGCACATGCTTTTTAAAAATAGTAGTTTTATAATACGCTTTTGTTATTATAACGAATAAACATCCAAGTGCCAATATCTAAATAATACTTTTGTTTGTACACGTATGATAAAATCATTATGATAAAATTTTACCATTCCCATAAAATGCCTTAAATCTCTTTTGACATTGCAGAACAATAATAATTACTAAAAAAATACAACTCTTAAAATTGTTAAAACTAATTTTAGGCCTTCATTAATCGAAATATTTACTGTACATATATCTACTGCCTATATTAATTTTCGCCATGTTTTATAATTTCTTTTCTAAATAACTTGTCGTTTGAAACGATATCCATCTATCTTTTGTTTTATTTAATTTCTATAATACCACATTCAGAAACTTTTAATTTCATTTAAGCCATAAATTTAACATCAATAAAACTGATAGGGGTAAAAAAAACTTTCTAACCAAATTTAATTGTAATTTCTATTAATAAGAATTGCTACAATATCTACAAAATTTGATTTAAGGCAATCCTAGTGCCACATGCAGAATTATTTTAAAATAAAAATATCAAAACCTTTAAAAATTTCTTTTTCTAAAAGTTAATATTGAGCCTGGAGATACATTTGCAAAAAAAATATATTCACTTACAATTAAAAACACAGAAAGAAATATCAATAACACAGGTGGGCTGAAGTCGTCTGGCCAAATATTTGTTAGTTCTAAAAACATCTTTTGATCTCTTCCACATGTTTTTGAAAGTAGTATATGTAAATATATTAGGTTTATAGTTCAATATGTTGTTAAGTTATGGGTTTTAGATATATAAGATTTTACGCCTATCTATGTTTTTTAAATTAATACCACAAAAGAGATTAAAAATATAATAACATCATTAATGTTTTATATCAATTGATGGGCTTGTATTAAAAATAAGTGGAATATTTTGATCAACTGATTAATTCCAATGCTGCAGATGTAGGGCAACATATTATTGACTGTATTGACTCATCCATTGATGAGCTCTACTTTTCCCCGGCAGACACCATCAACAAGCTCTACAAGCTTGATACCTAAATATGATTGAGTGGAGATAAGAAAGAAGATGTAGGGCACAAATTATTGTAGGGTGCAAGGTTTATTCAATCCTTAGGACTTGTGCTATAAACTGGACAACCTTTCTGTAAAGGACAGCACCTAGTTACAGAATAAAATTGATGTTAGAAAATGTGTTCTTTTACTAAAAAGTTACTGTATTCTTGTAATTGAAAACTCTTTTGTAGAGAGGTGTTCCCTCATTGAGGTTCTACTGTATATAAATTACACTCATGGACAAAAGTATTTTAAAAAGGCATTTCCTAATTGTGCAACTGAAAGTTGCTAATGGCTTGCGCCATCTATCAGAATAAATATCAACTAATCGTTGATTTTTAATTATTCCAGAAATTGCCAAATACCCATTCTTGATTAATCAAGAAAAGCTAACCATGTAAATGTTTCGGGCTGTTGGCCCTCGTTAGCGCAATGCAAAAGATGTACCTCAACAACCAAAAAAAGCTGGTCTTTGGGGCATCTTGAAAAACCATGAAACATAGAAAGCATTTGATTTTGCTAGTTGTCTATATATATATACTTTTTTTTTTAAGAAGACAGAAGCAATTTTGTTCGCACTTGGTTATCTCGTGTGTCTTCAATAAAGGTCACTGTAATATCTTTCAAGAGTTATTGTCTCAATCCCGATACACATGTTGAAAGTTTTGTCTCCATGAGTGTACATTATGATAATCAAGGGTGGTAGTTATCAGTTACTTTCACAATAATTACACCACATGTCTGTCAAGTTTTGTCTGTGAGTGTAAATTAAGTAAATAAATGCAAAGTTTTTTTTTAAATGGTTTCAGGTTGTTGACAATAATGTGTCTATCGCCAGCATTATATTCACACAGAGTAGAAAATTAATTCAAAAGTAATAATTTCCCTCAATATGGCCTCAGACATGTCTACCAACTCCCCTACTTTACTATACTCCACCAGTGAGTGCAAGTAACCAAACACTGGCATATTTGTAAGTGCAAGTTTTTCACATGTGTAGACATGTGGTGCACTTACAGGTAAAAACATTCACTAATTATCCACCATGATTATTATGGTCTGTACCACTTGTACTAAGGATAATAAAAAAAAAAACTAAATAAAATCAAACTTCGCTACAAGTAAAAAAATAGAGGACTGCTCTATTGCAAAGTGCAAAAATCATTGTTTTCAAAAGGTGTTGCTAGGTGGTGCAGTTTCCCAAATGTTATCAGACCCTGTTCTTTTTGTGTAAGTAAAACTATTGAATAATAATGTTAGTATTTGCATTTCAAAAATGATTAGGTACAATTTGGATTATAGATTAAAAATACAAAGCAATAAGACCAAATCCAAATAGTGTGTGACTGTTTCGATAACAGTGCTTTTACCAAAACATCACACATGTTTATTTGTATTTGGTCTTATTGCCTTGTGTGTTGACACATTTCAAACAGGAGCTAATTCAAAACCTCTCTTCTTCTTTCCACTTAATCATATTAGGGTATCAAGCTTGTAAAGCATGAGACTTTTGATGGTGTCTGTGCTGGAGATGAGTAGAGCTCATCAATGGATGAGTCAATAATGTGTTTTGGGGTTGTAGGTTGACACTTAGTACATAGTGGGAGTGGACCAAAACCTATTGTATCTCCACCATTTGATGTCCAGATATTTTCTGTTCTTTGTTAGAAGTCTTGGTAGTTGACTATGTAGAACTACCTGGGTAGTGGATCTATGTAGTTACTCGCTGCATTTTGGATGGGGCTCAAATTTTAAACCATAATTTAACATTTAAAAAAAAAAAGATCCAAGAAAATAAATATCATTTTTATGTGAGCAATAGATACCCAAAAATTATTTGAAAAAGTAAAACTCATTATCAGGTAAAATTCTATATTCTAAATTTATTCTGTATAAAGATTATTTAGAGATTGTACATAGAATATCAGCCCGTTGAAGAACAGTATATTTCCTCGAAAGCTTGCAAATTTAAATTAAAATAAACTTTTTTTACCTGATATTGATTTTTACTTTTTCAAATGAAAAAATCATTAATTAACGAGACCAATTTAGTTAATTATAGGAGGATGACATTTAAAGGCACCTCTCCCTTTAAAAGGCAGTTGGTTCATCACATAAGTACAAATTGTAATGAGCCACAACGCCAATTTTGTCAATTTCAGACAAAAAAAAACCAACAACCTGTATAACATGGTTTTGTGCTATGGCCCCCCTCATCAGTACAGGGCTGACTTCAATTTCTTAATATTCTATGAGGGGAGCTATGAAAACACTTGAATTTGCCAACAAGGTGTGTTTAACTTGGTGAAGTGAATGGCAGAGCCAATTTTCAGACCAGATTTACAACAAATTTTGTGTTGCATTTCTGTAACAAGGTTCTTTCCATGTTTAGATGTTTTGGTAAATTGTTACCTTTTGTTGTTGTTGTTTCTTATCCCCTTGTGTAAAAATTACACAAATTCCATATGACCTTATGATTGTTCTAACATCAAAATTCAAAACTATTATAGAGATGCGTATGATTCTTTATAAAAATAGACAATTTCTACTGTCCTTACTGCAATGGAAAAATTAATGGGAGGGCTCATGGCACGCTAATGCATCACCTTATGATTGTTCTAACACACTATGTAAATAAGCTTCCATGTTTGTTTTATTGCAAACTTCCTTAGTTTATCAAGAGCTGTATGTGATGCACTAAATGTGTTCCAGGCTTCACCATGTTGATGTCCAAGAAGAACCGGGTTCAAATCTACGAATACCTCTTCAAAGAGGGAGTGATGGTGGCAAAGAAGGACTTCAACGCCCCCAAGCACAATGCTGAGGAGCTGGCCTCAATCCCCAACCTGCAGGTCATCAAGGCCATGCAGAGCCTCAAGTCCAAGGGCTACGTGAAGGAGCAGTTTGCCTGGAGGCATTACTACTGGTACCTCACCAACGAGGGTATCCAGTACCTGCGTGACTTCCTCCACCTGCCCCCAGAGATCGTGCCCTCCACCCTCAAGAGACAGTCCAACAAGAACGAGGCCGCCCGTGCCCGCACAAGGGCCATGGATACTGCAGCCCCCAAGTCAGGAACCACAGAGCGTGATTCCTACCGTCGCTCTGGACCTCCCTCAGACAAGAGGGGAGAAATGGGACCCGGAAATGGCAAGTCTGACTATGTAAGTTCTGTTGGTTCCCCAGTTGGGTGGTGTTTGACTGTTGGTTGTTGTGTGGTTGCAGAAGGGAGGATTCGGACGTGGCAGGCCTCAGTAAGACTTGGTCCTCCTGTAATAAATAAAGAGGGACTTTGTGATTCTGTTGTGGTGATTGCTTTACAAATTATTTACTCAATGGTTGAAAAACTTTAAGAAGCTTGGATTTAATTTTCTCATTTATTCTTATCTGGTCAAGTCTGAGACTTCCATTTCTGTCTTGGCTTTAGAGTTTGAACAGAGATTAGCAGCTATTTTGGTTTTTCAATTCCACCCATTCCTTTGGATAAGATGTATAGGGGCCGGCGGAGGACTTAAGCTGGGAGTCTTTTCCAAGAAATATGACAGCAAACTAAAATATAGTTAAATTTAGTGTATTTTTTGGGAATTGTGTTGTTCAGAGAATATTGGTGACATTTATATCCTTCTTCTTCTTTCTTATCTCCACTCAATCATATTAAGGTATCAAGCTTGTAGAGCTTGAGACTTGACAACCATCATGACTGAGTGAAGTAGAATGCGTCTGCCTTTGTCATTAAGACTGGGAGCACTACTCAGTGGCGGGCCGACTTAGCTCCAAAAGAAATGGCCGCCTCTGACATGAGGAACAGGATGCCATGTGCAGCTGCTCCTAACAATGGAGTACAAACACTGCTCATCCTGTATCCCTGGTGTCCTTACAGAGTACTATCAGCCGGGCCAGCTGAGCCCAGGTTTTTTACTGAGCTTGTTACTGCTGCCCCTCCCTCTTTTTTCATCCGGGGTTGGGACCGGCAAAGGCGGAGTTATCCTAAATATATACAATTAAACCTGTCTATAGCGCCTTCCACTCTGTAGTGCCAAATTTTAAATACATAGTACGATGCAATTTACATTAAAAGTGACCTGTGTATAGCACCCTATTTTGGTGAGTCCCAAGAAGGGGCGCAATAAACAGGTTTAACTTTATGCCCATAGTGGATAATTAGTGACTGCTTTTACATGTACACACAAGATGAGAAAGACCTCTTTAAAAATCCTGAGTTCAACTGACCCAGTTGATAGCCCTCAGCAAAGGTCCCTCTCCAGAGAAACAGGAGCTATGTCTGTACTCATGTTAGAGTCAGCATCAAACTGCTTCCATGTTTGGAACAGTCTCAAATTACAGGCTAAGTTTCACCAAAGTGTGCCTGGATCATGGTGCCATGATCAATGAAAGCTACACCCTATTTCATGAAGCTTGAGGAGCATGAACTCATGGAATTCATGTAATCTTTACACAAGGGGATAAGAAACAACAACAGCTTGAGGAGCATGAACTCATGGAATTCATGTAATCTTTACACAAGGGGATAAGAAACAACAACAGCTAGAGGAGCATGAACTCATGGAATTCATGTAATCTTTACACAAGTGGATAAGAAACAACATGTATAGACATATAGAAAGCAGTTCAACTTTTATACTTGACAGTGTAAGAAATAGGAACTATTTTAGATGCATATAATTCTTTTCAAAATTAAACAATTTTCTACTGCCCTTACACTGCAATGATGTTTGGTTACTTGCACCCACATGGTGGACATATACAAGAAGCCATCAGAGAAACTTCTTCAGAGGAGAAAAGTGTTCAATGTTGAAAATTGTTAGTTTTATACCATTCCACCTAGTTCTGTTGTCAATCATATCCATACGCAAGATTTTGGTTACAAGAATGTAAAACTTTTTTATTATCCCTAGTACATGTGTGAACAGGCCATGATAATCATGGTGGGTAGAAGTAGGCAACTGTTTTTACTGTAAGTGTACCACATGTCTATACATGAAAAGCAATACAGGGTACAGGCCATGTAATCATGGTGGGTATAAGTAGGTGACTGCTTTTACTATAATTGGACCACATGTGAAAAGCAGTTCGACTTTGCACATACAAATGTGCCAAAGCCCCATTTGGTTACTTGCACTCACTGGTGGGGTTGGACTTTTGCAATAATCGGGGGCCATTAGAGCATTTTTTTTTTAAATCGGAAAAAAGTGCCCAATGCGGTAATCGAACCCGGGTCGTAGAGGTTGAAAAACCAACGGTTTAGACCATCCTTTCACTGACCCCCCATATATATTACCTAATCCAAATAAATTAATAGTGTGACGTTTCGGTAACATTGTTGTTGCCATCATCAGACAAAAGGTTTGACAAGATGATGGTAACAATGTTGTTACCGAAACATCACACACTGTATTTGGATTAGGTCATATTTTCTTGTAGCTATAATCCAAATTGTGCTTTATCATGTAAGATTTTGGTTTACTGAAATGATGTGCAACTAAAAGTTTGATGGCCTGCACCATCTATTGGAATAATGATATTTATTCTGATAGATGGCACAATCCATCAAACTTAGTTGTGCACAATCAAGATATGCCTGGGGGTTGGTGGAAGAATGGTCTAAACCGTTGGTTTTTGACTGCTACGACCCGGGTTTGATTCCCGCATTGGGCACTTTTTTCTGATTAAAAAAAAAAATGCTCCAATGGCCCCCGATTCTTGCAAAATGTCCAACAGCGAGTGCAAGTAACCAAACGGGAC
>CP092863.1:153445020-153524241 GCA_030710605.1 Cordylochernes scorpioides | reverse complement strand
AGACAATATGGACAAATATTCTCCATTAGAGGAAGACCTTACAATAACATTAAAAGACTTCAAAACTATTTTAAAGGCGTAAGATCCTTTTTGAAATTAAACAATTTCTACTGCCCTTACTGCAATGGAAAAATTAAAGGGAAGGCCTGGCTCATCAGTGGTGAACCCTCCCAGCGGTTTCACCAGTTTAATCTACCATACCGCTGTTATATTGCATTTTTGGAACTTTCTTTTATAGTGATACTGATGCTATACTCTTGGAATGGGTATTTTAGAAGAACTATGGACATAAGCTTTGAGAACAGTAGAATTACATACATTTATAAATATATAATATGCTTCGAACAATCGCTCGCTTGATAAAAGATGGCGCGCAAGTGGATCATATTAAAAGATTTGCTATAGAAAGAAAGCTCTGAAAGGACAGCCACTAACCTATGGATGGTTGAGGAGAAATAAATAGTTTTTAAACACAAGATAATAAGACCAAATCCAAATAAATAAATTGTGTAATGTTTCGGTAACAATGTTGTTACCATCTTCAGACAAAAGTTACCAAAATATCACACTATTTATTTATTTGGTCTTATTACCTTGTGTTTATAATGTATAATCCAAATTGTACCTTATCAGATTGAGTTCTTCTTTCTTATCTCCACACAATCATATCAGGGTATCAAGTCTGTATAGCTTGTTGATGGTGTCTGTGCTGGGGATGAGTAGAACTCATCAATGGATGAGTCAAAACAGTCAATAATAATGATAAAGCACAATTTGGATTATCAACATATATAGTCACGACAGTCATGGGCCGGTTCTGTCACGGATGCGCGCGCACAGGGAGGTCACGTGCTCGCCGGCAGCCAACGGGCCGCGCGCCGCCGGCATTACGTCATAGATTATAAACACAAGGTAATAAGGCCAAATAAAAAAATAGTGTGTGATAAGGCACAATTTGGATTATCTACTTATATAATTGCCTTATTCTGTCTGTGTGAAGTTCACGGATAGATTTTGGTCAGAATGGATAAAATAAAAAAAGTGTCAAGGGATGGGAATCAAACCCACGACCTTCTGCTTACCAGGCAGATGCCATGACCACTAGGCTACCCTGGAAATATTTTTCCGTTCACATTTTTATTTTTATATTTTCAAGACACACACAGTTTGGGGCGGGACGTTTCACAAGAGAGACATCCATGGCGCCAATTTATAATTGTAACGAATAGTATTTTAATTAAAACATTTTAAATATATATACGCACTCGGGTAAAACCCGGGCGTTGCCCGGGCCATTCGTCTAGTAGATTATAAACACAAGGTAATAAGACCAAATCTAAACAAATAAATAGTGTGTGACGTTTCGGTAACAGCGTTGTTACCATCTTCAGACAAAAGTATTGAATGAGAAATTTTACCACAGCATGTTTTCCACTTTTAATTCTAAGAATAATATTCTGTGTTTCTCAGAAAACTATCTTCTTCTTATCTGCTATCTTGTTTACATACTTGATAACAGTAACTATTTAAAACATGCTGTGGTAAAATTTCTCATTCAGTATTTTTGTCTGAAGATGGTAACAACGCTGTTACCGAAACGTCGCACACTAATTATTTATTTGGATTTGGTCTTATTACCTTGTGTTTATAATCTACTAGCCGAATGACCCGGGCAACGCCCGTGTTTTACCCGATTGAATGTTTTGATTCAAATACAGTCGAACCTCTTTAATTCAACACCCCAAGGGATCAGAGCTTTCGGTTGAATTAAAGGAAGTGTTGAATTAAGGTGAGATGATTAGGTAATCATCTAACTCGCTAAAATAATATTTTTTTAAAATAGCCTTGTAATATAAATTAATGATATTAATTGAAACCATTGTGTGTTTTTATTTTATTTTCATGATTAACTTTTAGTATCAGGGACAAAATGGCATTAATACATATTTTAGAAACAAAAATAATTGTAACAAATAAATTTACTGGCAATGTGTTTCTTTTCAGTAATATAATCAAATATTAACTCTACAGACATTAAAATATTAAATATAATATATTAAATAATATTTTATTCTAATTGAAAATATAGCAGTTGAAAGGAAATAAATATGGTAAATAAAAAGAAAATTTTAAAATATTATTTAAAAATTATCATGAAGATCTTTTAAAAAATTCCTTTATAGATGTCTGTTTTTGCACTGAAATCCTATTCAGGATGTATTCCAGACGGTCATTTTGAAAAAACATGCATGTCTTTCTTCTTCTAAAATGTTTTTTTAATAAATAAATTTTAATGTATTAAAGTCATCCACTGCTGCTGCAGGTATTATTGATTTTGTGTTTAAATCTTTTATAATAACACAGAAATGGAATATTGAAATAAAATGTTATCATAATCATTGTGGCTACATTTTATAAAGATTTATTTATTTAAAAAGAAATTATTTATAAATTTAAAAATAGCTAAAATATTTCAATGTTAAAATAAAAAATAAAAATTATTATTAGTTAGCGCATGATGCCGAAATTCCCGCGTAAAAAAACAACAACAATAACATCCGCGAAATTGCGCAACGGCACTGCAAAGTGAAACTTAAACTAATCAGAAACCAAAAGTGCGCAGGCGCGATCCGATCGGCGCCCGCCGTAATACCGTTTAGCGGTAAAGTTGCATGTAAAATAACATTCAACTGTCGAAATTCGAATTTTAAAATGGTCGAACTATCGGAACTGTCTTATTATCGATACTGTCGAATTACGGTTTGTTATTTGATAGGCCGGAGGTCGGGACATCGGAACATGGTCGAATTATCGCCGAGTGTCGAATTGGGGTGTGTCGAATTAACGAGGTTATACTGTACTATTTGTTACAATTATAAATTGGCGCCTTAAATAATTGCATATGTTAGTTAATAACTATAGCCTATGTGCTTTATCTGTCTATGTACTGTTGGCTTCCGTAGGCGTCTCTTACAGGGAAAAAGAAAGAGAGGATTCCATTTGGTTATTAACTAATATATGCATTTATTTAAGGAGCGACCCGCTCCAACACAATAATTACATAAACGAAAAGGCGAGTGGGGGGGACAGGGGGGGGCAAAGGTGGCGTGAGCGTAGCCAACCAATAGGAGGGCGCCATTCCAAAAAAAAAAAAGCAAATGGTGACAGAGACAAAAACTGACTGATGATTAAGAGATGAAGAATGACGCTCGTAACTGTATATAGAATAATAATAAATTTCAACTATTTTTTGACACGTAGATTCTTTTTAAAAATAAATCAATATTCTACTTTAGGATCATACGCGTCAAAAATTGTTCATATTTCTTATAAGAGTTAGGGCTCTATTGCATCAATTTAACAGTCAATAATGTGTTTTGGGGTTGCAGGTTGACACTTAGTACATAGTGGGAAAACTTTGAAACCATTCTGGAAAGTCATTGTCCATAGATGACCAGACTTAAGTCTGGAAATCAAAGACTGTTGTTCTCTTGGGAGAACAGAAACTCTACCTAATATAGATAAATGGGGAAAATAGATTATCAAGATATAGTGTTTCATGAAAAAACAATAGAAAAAAATAAAAGATAAGTGGGTCAGGTGTTGATATTAAAAATAAAGAAGGCATCTCCTGACCACGAGCACATGTGCTTTTTAGATGGCAGAGCGCCATCTAGTGGAGCAAGCTAAATAAACGTTTAGTTTATTTTTGCTCAACTAGATGGCGCTCTGCCATCTAAAAAGCACATGTGCTTGTGGTCAGGAGATGCCTTCTTTATTTTTAATAGTGTTTCATATAGTTCTTTTTTTTATCTATTCTATCAATTTATATGATGACATTCTATACTCCCATTTGTACAAAGTCCCATAAAAGCATTTTTAAAAATATAAATTTGACTCCACGCTGACGAGCGCCAAAAGCACGAAACGCGTTCGTGGATGGCTTTTCTTAATTTATCAAGAAATTGGGTTGGCCAAATATCAGGGAACAGGTTAAATCAATGTTTAGTTGATTTCTGTTCCACCAGATGGCGCTCTGCATTCTGTAAAGCTCATGTGCTCCTGGTCAGGATATGCCATTTTTAATATAAATTTGACTATTTCAGCATTTTCTACTTGCTCACTCGTGATGATATTGCGATGATTTGGAACTTTTTTAATTTTTTAATTTAGGTTATATTTTAAATAATAGAACCATGAAAATTTGATTAATTATTTAATACAGTCAATGTCACTTAGTACATAGTGGGGAAACCTTACAACCATTCTGTCATTGTCCGTAGATGACCAGACTTAAGTCTGGAAATCAAAGGCTATTTTTTCCCTTGGGAGGACAGAACTGATGCTTGTTTCTCCCGCGAAAAAGATAAATAAATGTGAAGTATTGCATAAGATTTTAAAAATTGTTATCATCCCTAGAACACACATTACATACAGACATGATACAGGCCATGATAATCATGGTGGGTAGTTAGCGACTGCTTTTACTGTAAGTACACCACATGTCTATACATGATACAGGCCATTATAATCATGGTGGGTAGTTAGCGACTGCTTTTACTGTAAGTACACCACATGTCTACACATGGTACAGGCCATGATAATCATGGTGGGTAGTTAGCGACTGCTTTTACTGTAAGTGCACCACATGTCTACACATGGTACAGGCCATGATAATCATGGTGGGTAGTTAGCGACTGCTTTTACTGTAAGTACACCACATGTCTACACATGGTACAGGCCATGATAATCATGGTGCAACTGATTTTACTGCAAAGGTACCACATGTCTATACATGTATGAAACAGTTTGACTTTTATGCTTACAGTGTGCCAAAGCCCCGTTTGGTTACTTGCACTCATTATCTCATACTTGCCATTATCTTTTGCAGACGATACCCTTTCTTAAAGCTTTAAAAATGTACCTAGTATATTTAGAAACTACTGCTTTGTGTTTTCAGAATTTTAAATGTATTATTTATACTATATAGCATGTTCTGTATATATATTCTTTGTATGAATCTGATTGGCTGACGAAAACAATTGTCAGTTAAAATTACATCACAGCAAAGCATTCAAAATATTTGAAACATCATGTCATTTTTTTCTTTATCCCTTAAATACCTGACATATCTCAGTGATGTGATACATTTAAAAAACTAGTAAAATTTGCAACAAAAAAAAAAAAATCCTAAATAATATATATAACAATTTGCACATTGTTTGTTCAATAGCATATTTAATGGTTTAAAATAAACAATTGTATTTAAATAGAATTATTTTATTCTTTACATGGAAATGCTGAAATGTTTTAAGAATACTTTACATGATTTTATACTTCAGATTACTTGTCGGCGACGTTGGAAATAATATCCATAATATCGTCAATCTTGGCTTGCAGTAATTCAACGCAATCAATTGAAATAAAAAGATGTGTTTCATCCAAATCCTGAGTGATAAATTTCCGTCCCAAAGCATTTTTTTCTTCAAGATGAAGAAGTAATTGTTTCATTGCTGGATCGCATTCAACCAAAATACCACGCGAGACGTTAACCATCTTGAAAGCTATAAAACTTTTTGTAATTAATTTTATTTATAGTTAATTAAAAAGTTTTTTTTTTTTTATTAAATAGCCAGTCACACAGGGATGTAGCAAAAGAAAATAACAAAACACAATAAACATAAAATAACAGTGGTGCCAATTTATTTTTGATAAATTTAAATAAATTTATAATTCATAAAATAGCACGCAAATGCCTAATATAATTTTTTAATAAATATATAGATATAAATTTAAATATTCGTTAATTTAAAATCAATTTAAATCTGAAATTGCCCTTCTAATATTTATTTTAAAATAATAGGGTTAAGACACTGGACTAGTTTGGTCTATTTCCACTAGATGGCGCTATGCCATCTAAAAATGCTCATGTGAGCAGTCAGGTTATGCTTTTATTCTAAATTATATATGTCAAAATTTGCCTAATGCCCAATATGTATAATTTATTTTCGCCATAATTAGAATGTTAAAATGTAAATTCCAATTATTCCACCTATAAATCTGTACAAAATAAACGTGGGAGCCAGCGCGCGCGCTCACGAGGGTGGAACAAGTTCTTTTTTTTTTTTTTGACGCTTACACGCACAACGGTCGCGCCCTTCCATTCAACCACGACGGATATTACATATATATATATTGGCTGAGAGTAAGTGAAGATTCCTGAACCACAAAATATATATATATATATATATCAAATCAGAAAATTAAAATTTAGTGTTAACTGTTGAAGATATTAATCTGTGATTTTAAATGTTTCTTTTTGACCAGTACTTTTGCTTTGTTTTTGCTTTGTTTTTGCTTTTTTTTCCTAAAATGTTTCTTTCTTCTTCTTAATTATTATTTGTTCTATATGTAAAGCTTTGTTTTTTGATACTTGAATAAACAAATTCAAGTTTATTATATTTTTTTGTGTGCTTTTAAAGTTAAAACACAACAGGTTATGGACCCAACCACGCATTCACTGCGAAATATAACAAAGCAACGGTAAGCCTAAAAAGAATTTTAATTTGTTTGTTACGTTAAAATTTATATTAGTAATGGCTGGAATGGATAATATTAAAATGGGTATGAATATTCCCAAATTGGAAGGATTAATAAACTGGCCAGAATATAAGAAAAATATAAAATTGCTTTTAACAATAAACAAAGTAATAGGCGTTGTTGATGGAACATATAGAAAGCCAATAAAACAAGAAACAAATGAAGAAAAAGAGGCATATGTAAAATGGGAAAGTGAAGATGCAATATCCCAATTGTTATTTACAACAAGTGTGATGCCTGATGTAAGTCAACTAATCATTCCCTGCTCAAGTGCTAAAGATATGTGGGACAAATTGTTAAGTGTCTATGAGCAAAGCTCTGGTCAGAGATTAGACATGCTCTATAATCAATTCTTTAATTTTAAGAAGGATCCTACAGATGATATTTCAAAGCACATTTCAAAATTAGAAAGTTTATGGAATGATATGCAAAATGAACTTACTAAACAAGAAAATTTGAAATTGCCAGAATCCATGCTGATGTGCAGAATCATAAACACCTTGCCTGATGAATATTTTGATTTTAAAAGTGTTTGGGAATCAGTGTCTAAAGAAGAACGTTCTGTAGACAATCTCACACAAAGTCTTCGGTTACTCGAAATAAGAATTCAACAGCGAGATGAATGCAGCGCATCAAGTTCCACAGCACTAATGGCAAATGCATATGAAAATAAGCCAAATATGAAAGGAAAAGTTACCAAAAGTAATGAAAATTTCAGAAAACAAGAGAAACAAGAGAATGTTACTTTTGTCATAGAAAAGGACACTTGGCCAAAGATTGTAGGTATGCAAAACAGAAGAAACTAAAGGAAAAAGAAAAGGATGAAACTAAATTAAAACTTAATTCAAAATTAAGTGAAAGTTTAATCAGTGAAAGATTCAATGAACAAGATGAAGACATTTGGATTGGTGACTCAGGAGCTACTAACCACATTACAAGAAATGCAAGTTTTTATACTTCTTATAAGGATTTTCCTACCCAACAGACTGTTAAAGTTGGAAGTAATGAAAAATTAATAGCTTATGGAAGTGGAACTATAACAATTGAAACTTGTGTAAAAGGTAAATGGCAAACTCACTACCTAACTGATGTATGGTATGTTCCCAATTTCAGTCATAATGTGATGTCATTACAGTCCACATTGGATAAAGGGTTTGGAATGAAAATGGATAAAAAAGGTTGTAAACTTTTTAAGACAACAACTGGAGAAGTTATTGTAGAAGGGAAAAGACTACCAGGAGGCTTGTATGGTATGTTAATAACAAGTATCAAACCTGAAAATGCTGCAGAAGTCAATTTAGCCAAAACCCAAAATGTCAATATGCTACAACTATGGCATGAAAGATTTGGACATCAAAATAAAAGGCATGTTCAAAAATGGCTTAAAGAACAAGGAATAGATGCAGTCATGGACAATGAACCTTGCGAGGCATGCATTTATGGCAAACAACATAGACTGAGTTTTGGATCAAGAGAACAATATGCTTCTACTCAACCTGGAAACTTAATTCATGTAGATGTATGTGGCCCTATGCAGGAGGTTTCGAAAGGAGGGATGAGATACTTTGTGTGTTTCAAAGATGATTTTACAAAATACCGATCAGTGTATTTCCTAAAAGAAAAGTCACAAGTCATTGAAAAGCTAGAACAATTTCTCTTGGAAACAAAGACTACTGGACATATAGTGAAAGAAATTCTCACAGATGGAGGAAAGGAGTTTGTAAATAAAGAAACCTCAAAAATTACAAACAAGTATGGTATTAATCATAGAATCACAATGCCATATACTCCACAACAGAATGGTTCAGCGGAAAGGGAAAACAGGACTTTAATAGAAGCAGCTCGTTCAATGATATATGCCAAAAATATGAGCCTAAAGCTTTGGGCAGAGGCAGTTAATACTGCTACATATTGTTACGACGCTTCTCAGCCGTCGATGTTTGCGTTCAAGGTTCTAAGAGAACAATGTGAATTCTTTAGGATACAGCTTAGTGCGGTGTATTTATTAGAGCTTTGAAGAGTAGATAAGTAACTATACAGTAGAAGATTAACTTGCCTTCAATGTCCGCCACTAGAGGGATCCTTCTCCGCTACCGTCTTCCTGGTCAGTCCATACGGCCACACGTTCGGAGCCCACCTGCTGCGCCTGTTGTCCCGCCGTTCTCCCTGCTGCAGGTCCCGTTGTCATCAGACAAACTTCTTCCCTCAGACTGCCATGTTTTCTCGGCACACACCAATCCCCGGCAGGCCGGCTTCCTTCCACGACGACACCAGCTGGACTCGGCTGATCCCTTCCCCACCGCGGCGCCAGCTGGACTGCCGTCTACCGTCTGCCACCCCCCCCCTCTGGAATTTGTCAATCCACACTTCCCTGGGGGAGCCCCGGCATACCTTCTCTCTTGGCTTCCCCACGTCTTCTCTTCTATTTCTCTGCTGCATCGCTTCAATATGTTTTGAATAGAACAGGACCAACACAAATTGAGGGAAAGACACCTTATGAACTATGGTTTGATAAAAAACCAGCAGTTGATCATCTTCGAATATTTGGAACTGAATGTTTTGTTCATGTGCCTGATGAAAAGAGAAGAAAGTTAGATGCCAAAAGCGAAAAAGGTATTTTAGTTGGTTATTGCAGTAAAAAGGATGGGTATCGAATCTGGATGCCGAACTCAAACAAAGTTGTCACAAGTAGGGATGTAATATTCAAGGAAACTATACCAACATTTAGCCTTGATATTGAAAAGAGAAATAAGGAACTTTCAAGTAACCAGATTGATGAACAAAATGATACTCAAGATATTGAGAAAATTGAAAGCAATGTTCAAACATCAGACGTATACAATCTAAGAGATCGATCAAATATATCAAAACCTCAAAGGTATATTGATGCTGAAATAAATATTGCAGAAGGTCTTGAACCCAAGACATACAAAGAAGCAATGGATTCTCCAAATGCACAATTTTGGAAAGAAGCAATGAATGAAGAAATTAATTATTTAACGGAAAATGATGTATACGAATGCACAACATTACCACCTGCCATAAACCAATTGATTGTAAATGGGTATTAAAGACCAAATTGAATTCTAAAGGAGAGATTACAAGATATAAGGCAAGACTGGTGGCAAAAGGGTTTGCACAAAAGAAGGGTATAGATTATGAAGAAACATTTAGTCCTGTGGCAAGACATGACACCATAAGAACTCTTTTAGCAATTGCTGCTAATGAAGACTTAAAATTGGTACAGTTTGACATAAAGACAGCCTTTCTCTATGGAGACTTACAAGATCAAATTTATATCAAACAACCTGAAGGATTCAACAATGGAACAGATCTTGTATGGAAATTGAAGAAAAGTCTCTATGGACTTAAACAGTCACCAAGATGCTGGAATCAGAAAATAGTCAACTTCATGAAAGAAAGATGTCTGAAGGAAAGTACAGCTGACCCCTGTTTATTCTTCAGAAAAACAAATGATCATCTACTCATTATTGTCTCACTATTCTCTCGTCGGCCGGGCCAGAGCGGCCAACTCCTTGGTTCTCTCCTCGGTGGTCCATCACATCCACGGCTACCTGCCTACCGACCGTACTATCCACAAGATCCAGGCACGTCTTGCGCGGTTCATCTGGGGGCCGGAGCGCACCGCCTGGTTTCCTGGTAGCGTCCTGGCGAGACCTGTCTCTCTTGGAGGATTCGGCCTCATCGACATCGAGACCCAGCTGCGGCTGTCGTGCTTCAAGGGCGTGCAGGCCGCACTGCGTGGAAACCGTAATGCCTACTCTTTGCTGGTCGAGAGCGATGCGTGGCTATATCCACCTCCATCCGGGTCCTGGCTCTCGCCACGGCGTCTCCGGCTTCTTAAGATCTGGGAGGCGGTCGCTGACATCTTCACGCTAGACCACTCTGTGCTTACACCACATCAACTCCTGAACCTCCCTATCATAGGTGGCTGCCGCCTTCTCCGGCCACCCGACCTTCTCGCTCCTACCCGGTGGGTCAATGCCTGCATTAGGGACTTCGCTGGCCCTGCCCCTCCCCTCACTCGGCCTACGCGCTGCGCCCTGGCTGACGCCGCGTCGCTGACCAGCTTCTGCCGTCGTCTTATCGACGAAAATCTACGCGGGACCTACCGAGTAAACACCATCGGCCAGGCCGTAGTGCTGCGCGGGACGACTACGCCGTTCTTGCGAGTCATCACCCGAACTGCCCGTCGCATCTTAGAGCGTCCACGCCTGACTGCCCTGCCCATCATCCAGTTCGCTAGAAGGTGGGAGGAAAATATAACCCTACCCATCAACATCGGCTGGTCGTCGCTCCGGCGCTGCGCCTTCTCCGGGCACAACGCGGACGTGGCAGTAAGGCTAGCTTTGCACGCCCTGCCCATCCAGCCCATCCAGCATCGGCACATCAGTCTTGCATCGCCTGTGGGTCCGGCGACCTGTCGCTGGTTCACAGGTACTGGTCCTGCCGCTACATCAGGCCTCTCATCAGGGAGGCATTTACCATCATCGGGCGGCCCCCTGACTTGCAGGGCTGGGTCTTCGGGCATGGCCTAGACGATGACGCCCTGGCCATCCTGGCGTCTGCCAAGACGCGCATCTATAGGCACTTCCTCGGCGCGGAACTGAGGAGTGTACAAGAAGACCCCCTCCTTGTCTGGAGGAGGACCCTCTCAAGGTGGGGAAGCCCTCCTTGCTGAAGATATTTGTATATATATTCCCCTACACTTTATATGCCCATTACTCTTTTATATTTTCTCCTTTGTAAAATTTGATTGTAAGAATCAATAAAATTGTTTAATTTGTCTACTCATTATTGCCATATATGTTGATGATGGAATCATTGCTGGTACAAATGAACAGGAAATCAAAGAATTTCTTGATGAACTAATGTTTTCATTTAAGATCACAAGTGAACCATTAAATTACTTTTTGGGTATTGAGATAGAGCGGCAATCAAAAGGCATATATAAAAAGAATTCTTGAGAAATTCAATATGTCTCAAGCGAATAAAGTGGGAACACCAACTGATAATTCTACTGTTCCTGGGGAAGCAGAGATTCTAAAAAATGTTCCCTTTCGTGAAGCGATTGGTAGTCTGATGCATCTGAGCTGCTTAACAAGACCCGATATCACTTTTGCACTGAATAAAGTTTCTTAAAAACTTGCAGCACCAACAAAATATGACTGGGAAGCAGTTAAACGAATCTTCAAATATCTTGTAGGAACAACTGAATATGGAATTATGTACCAAAAGAGTCATAAAGTAGGAGTTTTGGAATCTTTCAGTGATGCAGATTTTGCTGGAGACCCAGAAACTAGAAGATCTACCAGTGGAGTTGTGTGTAAACTGGCTGGTGGTGCGCGGGCGGCATCCGGGACACTCTGCTCACGCGCGTCGTCAACAACAAGGCTTACTTCCAAAGGCCGTTACTTCTTTTCTCTTTATATATTTCTGGATTTGAATAAATTAATTTATTTTATAAAAAATAATTATAATTTTATCAGCGGCCTTTCCACGAGCCATACCAACACGCACGCAACCATCCCACAAATGCATCGTTGGCCGATCTTTACATCAAATATTTCAAATTCTACAAAGCTGCCATCAATGTCCTGAACGGTTCATTGGTTCCAATGACTACTGCCGACTATTTGGGCGCGGAAGGTCGAGCGGCCTGCCTCTATGACTCTACACTCGCTCCCTCCAGTGTTATTAGCCCTTTGAATCATAATAAATTTAGTTTCAGCATTATCCTATCTAAAACGTGTCAAAAAGCCTCAATTGGATTTCACCTAAACTTGATCTTGTACATCAACAAAAGCTTTTTTTATTAAAACATGTCGTTTTGCATAGACTCGATTTGCGGGAGGCATCTTGATTTTTTATTTTTTCATAATTTTTCTAAATTCTCAATCCTATGATTATGAAAGTTATCATGGGTCATAGATAAATTGGTAAATTTTTTACTTGTTACATTATTAGGTATTATAAAGGCATATATTGGATCAAAATATCATTTATTTTACCAATATTTCAGTTGGCTGAAACCAACCTTTATCAAGGTGTTATAACATTTTAAAGTGTGTCAACAACAAACTCAGCGCCACATAACGTCAACAGAATTAAGTTTTAAAAATATTTTAGGTATGTGAGACTGCAAATTTTTGGCTTATCTTATGAAATCAGTAACAATGAAGGATACAATGAGATGTCGACAATCTTTACTTATTTCTATATATTTTCAACATATAAGAAGATATACCAGTAAATTGTCTATTATTTAAAAAAGCGACTTGGAACTTGATTACTACATGTTTTTCTGTTTAAAGTTAATAATTCAAAGGGATATTATCTTTTGCATAAAATTGGATCAAATCATCTTGCTCCGAAGGCTCTGTTGACTGGGATGATAAAGAATAAATCCAATACATTGGTCCTGTACAAGTTTTACAGGACTGCGCAAGAGAATAGACATTGAGAAAAGAGAGCCATATGTAAATGAAGGATGTATGTAAATAACTAACTCATCTTTTCTAAGCAATTATACACCTGGGCGGTGTAGGGCATAAGTCCTCAATAAAAGACTTTTTGTTGATATCAGTAAATTGAACATATTCTCATGCCCAGCAATGGCCGCAGCCTTGCAGAAAATTGACATAGGCCCAGAGCAGCAGCTTTACACACCCAAGATAGTGGACATTGCTGCTGCTGTGATAGAGATGTATGGAGACATCTGAGGCTCTTCATTGGACACGACAACAACAACATGGAATGTTACACAAGCAATAGGAACTTTAGTAACAATTATGCAACTCATGAATGTAATCCTAAAAACGTTGAACGATACTCTTTTTTAATCTAATTAATCATTAGAACCGACCAAAAGATTTTCACATGCATATCAGCCTCAGTAGACATAGCAGCGGTCGTCAGTAAGTTTGTAGGATCGTAGCACGTCAATGGTTTCAGTGTGAAAATGAACTACGCAATTGTCACTTAGTCGCCGCTTGAAAAATATAGGAAAAACCAATCAGAAGGTGAATAACACAGACTATGCTGAGAACATTGGATGTTTTCCCACGTGACGCGGCGGAGCGTGACCGTGCCTGCACGGGTGAGTAGTTGTTGTTTTGAACTCTGTATGGATGGACATTAAAACATGGTGGCAGCGATAACTGGATAAAATACGAACCCGTATATTGCAAAATATCGATTTTTGTGTACCTTGGAAGATAATTCAACAAGGCTCAGATTCAACCTCCAGAAACTTTCGACTTCTCGACTCCCAACGAATGGCCCAAATGGAGGAAGAGATTCGAACGATACCTCGTGGTCAGTGGAATGAAGAAGAAAGAGGAGGCGGACAAGATCGATTTGTTTATGTACTTGATGGGTGACCGCGCGGATGATATATTCAGGACCTTCAAGTTCGAAAAGGAGGAAGAGGCAACGAAAATTGAATTCGTCCTCAAGGCGTTCGACAGCCACTTCTGTGTCAGGAAGAATATTATCTACGAACGTGCGAAATTTAATTCAAGAATCCAAGAGGATCGGGAGCCAGTGGACGAATTCATCACTTCATTGTACAAATTGGCTGATAGTTGCGAATTTGAGGATCTTCATGAGCAGTTGATCCGTGACCGAATAGTGGTTGGAGTGAGGGACAAAGCTTTATCTGAAAGAATGCAGTTGGACAGCGAACTGACTTTGGAAAAGGCGGTGAAAATGGTTCGACAGCAGGAAGCCGTTCGACAGCAGCAAGTCGACCTGCAGCGTCCCTCAACAAGCCAAAAGGTCAATCAGGTGAAGTTCAACTCGAAGAAACAATCACCGAAACAACAACAGCAGCCTTCGAGGAAGAAGGAGAAGTCAGCCAAAACAAGATCACGATGTCCAAAATGCGGAGGTTTCAACCACATGGAAGGACAGGCTTGCCGTGCTGAAGGACAAAAATGTAACCTGTTCAAAAACTGGCCATTTTGCAAATTGCTGCCCAGATAAGCAGGCGAAGACTGCGGAAGTCAAAGCTGTTTCTGAACTCGATGAAGAAATTGGTTTTCTCCTGGAGGTCTCAGCTGTGGAGGATTCATCTAATCTCGATGATGATGAAGGCGAGTGCAGGAGGCGATGGACAGCAGAAATCCAAGTGAACGGGAAACAGGTGAAGTTCAAGCTCGACTCCCAGGCGGATGTTACATGTGTTCCTCTGTGTCTCTTCAAGAAGATAATGGGACAGCAAAGACTAGTGGAAAGTGATATCAACATTAGAGCTGCTGAATTTTCCGAACTTCAGACTGTGGGTATGTTTATATCACAACGCTGCGAAATGGCAATTATGAAATCAAGGAGAAGATTTATATCATTCGTCGTTTGAGTGTACCTCTTCTGAGTCGCCGGGCATGTGAGCTCTTGAACCTGGCGAGGCGGATTGAAGTGGTTGCGACGAGAATTAACCCAATCAAGGAATTCCCTGAAGTATTTGAAGGACTGGGACAGATCGGAAACCCTTACGAAATCAAATTGAAACCTGGAGCAAAACCATATGCTGTGCATACTCCTCGACGGGTACCAATACCTTTGATGGAAAAGCTCAAAACAAGATTGGAAGAGCTCGAGAAGGCGGGAATCATAGCACAAGTTAACGTTGCGACTGAATGGTGTGCACCGACTGTGATTGCTGGTAAACCGAATGGCGACATACGACTCTGTGTGGATCTCTCAAGGCTGAACGAACATGTACAGCGCGAAGTGCATCCCATGCCAGTGGTGGAGCACATGCTGGGGCAACTGGGGGAAGCAAGATTATTTTCGAAACTGGACGCGAACAGTGGCTTTCACCAGATTCCGTTGAGTCCGGACTGCCAGCATTTAACGACCTTCATCACTCCTTTTGGGAGATATAAATACTGCAGAATGCCATTTGGAATCTCACTCGCCCCAGAGTATTTTCAGAAAGTTATGTCAATAATCTTGCAAGGCATGGACGGTGTAATGTGTTACCTGGACGATATCCTGATATTTGCCTCCGACTCCAAGACTCACGATCGAATTCTTCGTTTAGTGCTCCGAAAACTGAAAGAGGCGAAAGTTACACTAAACAAGGCCAAGTGTGTCTTCGGCGTGCCAAGAATTAATTTTCTTGGGCACATACTGGATGAAGACGATATCCGACCAGATCCAGCGAAAATCGGAGCAGTGGCGAAGATGCCTGCTCCGACCGATGTTCATGGCGTAAGAAGATTTCTTGGCATGGTGAACCATCTGGGACGCTTTGTGGAAAATTTATCTGAAATTGTGGCACCACTGAACCAGTTGTTGGTGAAAGGTCAAGACTTCGTTTGGGATTGCAGCCAGGAACGAGCATTCCGAAAGTTGAAAGAATTGCTCACGACTCAACCCATCTTGGCAGCATACGACGTCAGGAAACCAACTATGGTGTCATCCGACGCATCTTCATACGGCTTGGGAGCGGTACTGAAGCAAGAAGGTAAGAATGGAATCTGGCGACCTGTTGCTTATTCTTCTAGAACTATGACACCTACCGAAAAACGATATGCTCAGATCGAGAAAGAGGCTCTCGCAATTACATGGGCTTGCAAACGTTTTCAAGATTTCCTGCTTGGAAAGCGTTTCCGAATTGAGACCGACCATAAGTCTCTCATTCCTCTATTTTCGACGAAAGAATTGAGTTCGCTGACCCCAAGACTGCAACGTTTCCGAATGCGTATGATGAGGTTTGGATTCGAAATAGTGCATATCCCTGGAAAGGAGCTGCTCGACGCCGATGCATTATCCAGACAACCACTTCTTACAACCGAGGGAGGTGAAGATGAACGGCCAACCTCGGCGCATATAAATGCAGTTCTCTCGAGTATAACCGACAAAGACGAGATGTTGACGAAGATTTTTGTAGCTCAACAAGAAGATACGACCCTGAAAGCAGTAGTCAACTATCTTGAGCAAGGCTGGCCATATAAGAAGAAGATGTCACAGGCTCTGCTCTCTTATTGGCATGTCAAGGATGAACTCGGCGTTCAAAATGGACTACTGATGCGTAGCTGTCGTCTTGTTATTCCAGCAAGTATGAAACTAGAGATCCTAGATAAGTTGCACGCTGGGCACTTCGGGATTACAAAAACAAGACTTCGCGCACGTGAGACGGTATGGTGGCCTGGAATTTCGGAAGAGATCGCGGAAACGGTCAGAAAGTGCAGTGTCTGTATCCAGGAAGCCGTCTCAAAACATGAACCTTTGATACCAACCAACTTTCCTACACGACCGTGGCAAAAGATTGGAATGGATTTGTTCAAGTTCGAGAATAAGTGGTATCTAGTCATCATTGACTATTATTCTCGATTTCCTGAAATGATTCAGCTGGATCGGCTCACAGCCAATGTGGTGGTGCGTAGTTTGCAAATCCATATTTGCCCGACATGGAATACCAGAAACTGTTGTAAGCGATAATGGGACGCAATTTGGAGCTGCTCGTGAATTTGCAAATTTCGCAAGGCAGTACGGATTCACACATGTCACTTCAAGTCCTCGATTCCCGCAGAGCAATGGGATGGCAGAAGCAGGTGTGAAAATTGCTAAGTTGATCCTCAAGAAAAATCAAGACCCATCGCTTGGACTCCTGGAGTATCTATCGACCCCTTTGGAGAACGGTTACAGCCCTGCTGAGCTTCTCATGGGACGTAAACTCCGAACGACCTTGCCAATTGCACCAGAGAATCTTAATCCAAGGTTGGTGGACTCTCAGACCCTGAAAAGAAAGGAGGGGAGAAGGAGAAAGGATATGAAATCCAGATATGATCGACGCTGCGGAGCTACGGACATGGAGGAGCTATCCGAAGGTGACACGGTTTGGATTACAGATATGCGAATCTGGGGGATTGTAAAGAAGAAAGCATCGACACCAAGGTCATATATGGTTGATACTCCAGTTGGGACTTTACGTCGAAACAGGTTCCATCTACGAAAAGGAGATACAGTGCAATATCCAGCCGACCCATCGACGCCGACCTTTTCGGGGGAGGAACTGGTTGAAAATGAAAAAACCGCAGTTGTGGATTATCCCTCTAACGACTCAGAAGACGGCCAGATAAGAACCTGGAGTGGACGAATTGTTAAACCCGTGGATCGCCTATTTTATTAATTATATTATGCATTTAAAGTTTGTAATGTATATATATTTCAAATCTTAAAAAGGGGGATGTGCTGAGAACATTGGATGTTTCCCACGTGACGCGGCGGAGCGTGACCGTGCCTGCACGGGTGAGTAGTTGTTGTTTTGAACTCTGTATGGATGGACATTAAAACACAGACACTATACATAATACTTACAAATTGATTAAGGCATACATTAAAGTAATATAGGAAGATACTATGTGTTTATGTGCAATAGGCTACCAAACTACAGGGCTATGGCACATTTGTAAGTACAAAGTCGAACTGCTTTTCACATGTGTAGACATGTGGTACACTTACAGTAAAAGCAGTCGCTAACTTCTACCCACCATGATTATTACGGCTTGTAGTACCACGTGTACTAGGGATAAGCAAAAAAAAAAAGGTTACCAAAATTTTGAATGATTTGTTATGTGAATTGAAAATTAATATCATTACATATCATTTCATTCTCCATCTGATTATCTATTCTGTTTTCTTGCGTCATCAAGGTGACACATACGCATTTCATTTCATTTCTTAACTCCGCCTTTGCCTGTCCCAAGTCCCAAGCCTGGATGAAAAAGGAGGAGGGAGAGCAGTAACAAGCTCGATAAAAAACCTGGGCTCAGCTGGCCCGGCTGATAGTACCCTGTAAGGGCTCCTAATCCAGGGATACAGGATGAGCAGCGTTTGTACTCCATGTTAGGAGCAGCTGCACATGGTGTCTGTTCCTCATGTCAGAGGTGGCCATTTCTTTTGGAGCTAAGTCGGCCTGCCACTGAGTAGTGCTGGCAGTCTTAATGACAAAGGCAGACGCATTCTACTTCACCCAGTCATGATGGTTGTTAAACAAACACCATCAAAGGGTCACAACTTGATACCTTAATATTATTGAGTGGAGATAAGAAAGAAGAAGAAGATTTCATTTTTTTCTCAGTTCCTTTCTGTATTATACATTGGGTAATGGGATCACATAGATTGTACCAGCTGACAATAAAGTAGACCATTTGAATAAGCTCGTAATTCTCCATCGAATGTACGAAGGAGGGATATTATCTGAATCATATTAATCAGCCTAGCAACTTTTTATATATAATTTAATATATATATTAAACCACTAATTACACAAAGGTTATTGTTGATAGTTCAGCACATAAGGATGGATTCGGAAAAGGAGCAAGAAGGCAAAGAATCACCTAAAGATAATGCCTCTTCTCCAGCTTCATCTGAAATCCAGTTCCAGATGGATAGTATGGAGTCAGTGGAATCCTTTGGTGAAAGTAAATCCACTGAGTCCATCGAACCTACAAGAAAGGCATCTGGTAAACTTCTCACATTTAAGAAAAAGAAAGAAAAATCAAAAGATGCTGAAACTTATATATCACCTGAAGATGCACATCTTCTTGGTATTAGTAAAGGTCCTGAAATTGATTTATTAGCTGCTCGTGAAAGAATCCGTGAACTTACTAAAGAACGCTATCAGTTAGTTCAGAAAATGAAAGAAAGAACGATTGAGTATCAAGCTAAAGAAGATTTATTAAATAAACAACTTAAGGAAATGTATAGCGAAGAAGGTGCTGAAGAATTAAAAGAGAAACTTAAAGATGCACAAAGAATAATAGAAGATTTAACTTTCAAGGAAGGTGAAGCTAGGTCTTTAGTTGCATCTTTGCGTATCAAATTACTCTATGGAGAAAAAGGAGGACCTGAAAGTCAGCCTGAAGGTGAAGAAGGTAAAGGAAGACAACGTCGTTCTGTAGAGATCAAAAATTTTTACATGGAAAGAATTGATGGTTACAAATCTCAACTTCTTGAACTTACAAATGCCTATCGTAAAATGAAACAAGATTATGATGAAAAGAAATTACAATTAGCAGATAATACTCGTCGTTTGGAAAAGTTAATTTGGGATAATGAAGCTAAAAATGAAGAATTAAATCAAGAAAAAGAAAAACGATATCGTAGTGAACGAGATTATGTTAATGAACATTACCAAAATGAAATTTTACAATTACAATTAACTGAAGCACGTACTGATATTGGGTTAAGAAACAAAGAACTTGAATCTGCTGATGTTCGATACAAATCTCTATACCGAGAACATGAAACTCTAACAACTCTTGTTCGAGCAGTCCAAGTTAAATTAAAAGATCAGAATAAAATCCTGAAAAGACTCTCAATGAAATCAATTGCACTTTCAGAACAAAATTCTTTATTAATTCGCGAACTAAGCGGTAAAGAAAAAGATATGCGACTTCTTAAAGATAGTTTCAGACGTGTTGCAGCTTGGTATCGCGATGTTTTAAAGAAACTTAACTTATCAGAAGAACAAAAAAGACTTTTAGCTACACAATTCTACACACAAACAGCTCTTTTCAAGAGTTTTAAAAGAGAATTTAAGAAAATGAACAAATTCTGTGATGATTATCGAAGAAAATTAAGAACAGTAAACAGAGCAAATGAAAGTATGCGAGTCTTAATGACAAAAGATAAAATGCAACGACAAAACTTACTTAAAAACCTTGAAGAATCTGAACTCAATAAAAAAGGATTAAAATTTGAGATTGTTGGTTTACAAGCAGTAATCTTTAAATTACAAAGATATCTTGAGGAAGAACGGAATTCTAGCAATGATGCATGGCGAGTTAATGCCAATCTAATTAAAAATCTTGAGAAATTGAGACTTCAATTGGAAGTAAGCATACGCAAAGAAGGAATCTTAGCTGAAAAAATTCAAGAAACAGAATTAAGAAGAAATCAAGTTTTGATGAAATTATCTCGTATTCGAAATGAACGTAACATGCTTGATCTTGCAGCTCGAAAGGCTGCAGATCTTCTTCATTTCAACAAGGAAAAAACTGGATATGTCATCACAAAACTGAGCGAGCTAAAAGAGGATAAAGCTGAGCAAGATATGGAACTCCTAAGGATAAACCGTCGCCTTGCAAAGACTCAGAAAATGCTGAAATCACTACAAAAAGATTACAAACAAGAATCTGAAGCACATGCAGAAGTTCGACAGAAGTTAATCCATACCAATCAAGTTATCAAAAAATATTCAGAAGAAATTAAGAAGGCACGTGCGCTTATATCAGTTCTTCGAATGCGAATCGGCCGTCTTCAGAAAGCGAGAAAAAACTACGCCGCTTTCTTCGCCAACAAATTACAAGAATCACTTCTCTTAGTTGAAAAGAATCGCATAACAGTTGAATTACTCAGACGACTTCAAGAATCCTATTTGCATAAACGTGAAGATTTATCGATGGTATTACGAGAACTAAGAAGACTATATGTACGAGAAAACAGGTATAAAAACAAAGATGTATTAATTCGGAACTTACAATTCACCATAAATAACTATGAACGTCAGAATCTTGTTTTAAAGACAAAAGTATCAAGCTATGAAAGAGAAATGGGCTGTGCATTTAATTACCATCGTGTAAATATTCTCGGTGTTACAGATCCAGGTCGTTATGAACAAATATGCAAATATACCTATCTTCATGATAAATATAATAATCTTATTAAAAAGATTACCACCCTAACCAATCAATTACGTAAATCAAATGAAAGGATAGCAGTATACGAAAAGAAAATGAAGACAGTCGCACAAAATGAAGAAATGATAAATGGAAGTGTAGAAAGAGAAAGAAAGCTAAGATACCAAATTGAATTAAGTAAACGTCTGAAAACTGAAAATACAGTTCTAAGAACAAGAATAAGACTTATTAGTCAAGAATGGGAAGAATTGAGTAAAGTAATTGGTGAATCAAGATTTCGAAAAATGACAGCAGGAGCTCTTGGTGGTATAATCCATCGTGGACTTCAAACTTCAAGTATGCCATTTCTACGAGAAGATAATTTACATAAAGGAATCCTAAGAAATATTAGTGCATTAAATATAAATAGAGATAAAGGTCAGCAAAAATCTGTTAGTTTTGGACCAACTCAAAAACCAAAGTTTTTGAAAAGAGAAAACAGCAAGGATGATCTTGAGGAACCTAAAGAAGAATCATTTGATTTAAAAGTTAAATCCCTATTTGATCTTGATAATCAAGAAATGATGGATCCTCAGAAACTTATAGGAGTAGCAGCAGATAGAAAACAAATTAAAATTCGGGAAGTAAGCTCATCTCCAACTGTTTTAACTAAACTTTGATTAAAAGAATATTATAGATCGTGCTAATAAAATTAATGGTATTATTGATGGGAAACAGAAACATTATTTCAAAATTTGTGTTTTATTCCTCTCAGTAATTTTTCAAACTATAATTCCCCGAAAAAATTAGTTCTACCATTTTTTATTAGAGAATTTTTACAATTTGATAAAATAATCCCTTGAATCATTATTGAAATAAGAACATTAATCCTCCAGGGAAAGTTTCTTTTTAAAATATTTTTTATTTAAAAATCTCAAGCTTTCAGGCAAGAAAGCCCTTCTATGGGAGAAACTATTTTACATAATTATTGGCGTTTTAATTATGTAATTAATATGTTCCCCTGTAGAAGGGCTTTCTTGTCCAAAAGCTTTAGAGATTTTTAATTTTAAAAATATTTTTAAAATAATCTTTTCCCTAGAAGCTTAATGTTCTTATTTCAATAGAGAATGTGATGTATATAGTTGTTCATTTGTTTTGCATATTTTTCATTTATAAATTAATCTCATAATTTAGTCTATGAAAATAAAAATATTGGACCAGTGACGAAAACAAAAGAAAAGATAGTTGTCTTAATGTTATGTAGTTATGATATATAATTGTTTGTGATGATATATAATTAAATGTGATGTTTATGTAATTTTGATCTTAATTGAATAAAATATATAAAATTTAAATGTGTTTTAAATATTAATGACAAGCACAAAACAGAATGTTTAGTTGATGAATATTAGGTAGATCTGCGAGAGTCTTTTCCATCAGACTTTATGGAATTGATGCCATCTTGGAAAGAAAAAAGTGGACAATACACAAAAAAACCTTTTTAAAAAACATATAGCTTATATGTGGATTCGCTATGAAGCCTACAAAGAAAAGTTATTCAAAGAAATTTACGTTTAATGACAAAAAACAACAACAAAAAGCTTTGTTAAGACCTTTTAGTCTTATATTGATTCTCTGAAATAGAAGAGAGTATATAGAGAAATTAACATTTAATGATAATAATTCAGATTATATATATGAGAAAACCTAATTAAGAAATTATGAGAAAGGTATCTCCTAATGGTGCAACGAAAAAACTTGCGGATGGCTTGCGCCATCTGTCAGAATAAATATCCACTAATCATTGATTTTTCAGTTATTCCAGAATTGGCCTCAAATACCTTTTCTGATTAATCTTTCTCATGAAAGAGTATTTGGCCAATTTTAGAATAAATAAAAACCAAAGATTATTTGATATTTATTCCAACAGATGGCGCAAGCCATCATCAACTTTTATTTTCACGATCAGGAGATATGCCTTTCTCTTAATTATATCAACCTGATTAAAGTACAAGTTCACTCTTATATATATTTTTTTCATATAATTTAAACAATTAATTTCATACATTGAAGAAGGCAATAATTTAGAACTCTAGTATCCAGAATATTTCCAATTATTGCACATTTTTTTAATAAACTTTAAGCAAAGATATTTTCTAGATGGCTTATTTCACATTTTTATATTTTAACTAGATAGGTTATTTTAAGTATACTATTTTCCTCATGATAATATCGCATCTCCACATGAAAATTTTATATACTACAATGGAAAACGCCCTTAATTTTTGTTAATTAAATAAAAAAAGCTGTGTCTATATATAACAATCATTAGCTTGTTCACATCTGACAGATAAATTTGATTATATAAAAACAGAAATATAAACTTTCTTCTTGAACTTAAATAGATAATAGTAAATTGAAGTTTATTATAGGTTATTTTTGTAGAGCTTCAGATTAAATTGAATATTTAACCCAACTATAAAACATGGCGCCACTTCTGCTTACAAATACTCAATTAGAGAGTTCGCCCAATACAAATCCAAAGAAATCGCGCATGCGTCCTACTTACCAATCAGTAGCAGAAGATGTACTTGATCCTCAGTAGGCGCATCTTCGTGCTCTCTACGCCTGCCTCTTTACTCTGCACTATGACATAAATCAAATGAACTACAAATGCGTCACCTTGATTTTAAATCAGCAGGAGAATAACACAGAGAGAGAGAGAGAGAGATTTTAGATTTAAAAATATTTTATTCACATCATACACAAGTCAATGGTAGTATTATATAAAAATAAAGAGGGATAAAATAAAAGAGTAAAATATATACAGTTATGTACAGTCGAGGAGATTCCCCCAACGACAGAGAGTCCTCCTCCAGACAGTAAGTCACGTTCTCCCCTCATCTCAAGGCTCAGAAAGAACCTGTGTATGGATGACTTGGCAGACGCGAGGATGACGAGGGCGTCGTCATCCAGCCCTTGACCGAAGAGCCAGTAGCCCTGAAGGTCGGCTGTATGATGTTGAAGGCCTCCCGTATGAGGGGCCTGATGGAGCTGCAGGACCAGTAACGGTCACTAGAGTCAGGTCACTAGAGCCACAGGCGATACAGGTCTCTGAATGGACTCATGATTAGTCGATATGTTGGGTCACATCTCACCAAACAGACCCAACAAAGATGTAAACGCTCTTTTACATCCTATGTACATACACGCAGTGTCTCGCCGAAAGTGTTTGGTGTACAGATGGATGTCCCACGGGAATGGCCGACGGTGGTTCAAAGATCAAGCCGGGGGGGGAGACGCAGCCCTGGACACGATCCCAAGATCTACTGGAGGAGGATGATACCGGCCCCTGATTAAGATGGATACAGATGGATGTCCCACGGCAATGGCCGACGGTGGTTCAGAGATCAAGCCGGGAGGGAGACGCAGCGCTGGTCGCGGATACCCGTGGATACTAAGATATATCAAGGAAGGCACAGCCCTGGTCAGAAGCCCGACGGAAACAGGAGCAGGAGTCCAACCACAACATAAGCAGAAAGCTGACGGGCAGTGGAGAAGCCACCCCAACAAGAAGAAACGGACATCCAGCATGCGACTTTGTAAAACCTCCTTTTTAATTCTTGTATATATATATATGACCTGTGACATGACATTTTGATAGATGGGGACCATTTATTAATATTCTTGGGATTTCTTAAAGAAGAAATTAGCATGTAAGTCTCTCGGAGGGGTAGCATCCTAAATTGGATTTTAATTCCATTGTTAATTTGAATTTATCTCTCAATAAGACAGATAAATTCTGAATTTTGGTTAATTTTTAGCTTAAATTGATCTTTTCATAAGCTGAGTAAGAATATTTCTAATTCATAATTTCCTTAAAAATAAAAATTTAATAAAATAATATTTATCTCAATAGGACAGATAAATTCTGAATTTTGGTTAATATTTATGTTAAATTGATCTTTTCATAAGCTGAGTAAGAATATTTCTAATTCATAATTTCCTTAAAAATAAAAATTTAATAAAATAATATTTTATCTCAATAGGACAGATAAATTCTGAATTTTGGTTAATATTTATGTTAAATTGATCTTTCATGAGCTGAGTTAGAATATTTCTAATTCATAATATTTTTTCTAATAAAATATTATTTTTATTCCTTAAATTTTAATCTTAATAATATTGATTTTCTACTTAATATTTCGAGAATTTCGTATATTTATTATTCTGTGGGAGTTAGAGATTGAGGGCGCTGAAAAAAAAGGGGATAGGGGGCGAGAATTTTGGGGAACTGGACCAAGGGACCAGTCAGTTTTGACGCGGCTTTCGAGAGGGGCAGACGGAAATTTCCCACCGGGCGAGAAGTAAGTAGTCGAGATGTTTAGGTAAGTTCCACTCTAAAATTTTTTTGTGAAGACTTATTTATATACATGACGAAGTCATGATAGGTAGAAAGGATTTTTTTTTTTTTTTGATAAAGACGTCTTGCCATTTATAGCGAGTTCATAGTGAGAGAGGGACTTATCCATGTATTAATAGATAGATTATTTTGCCCAAGCAGGATCGCCTTGAATGAGGTGTTATAGATCTACATTTTTACCTAATTATGTCATGTCACAGTAAATACAATTTGTTTTATATTTTATTTTTTTTTAAATCCCTTTCTTTGTCGAATAAAAATTGATGTGGTAAAATTTGATGTGTACTAATGTCTATATATAAAATCACAGATCACACATGAACTTTGGTGCGTATGCTGTGGATATTGAGTGTATTATAAGAAGTTCATTGCCTTATCATAAACGGTGAATATGTATACACCTGAATTTCTTTATATGCTAAAGGAGATCAAGATATAAATGTTTTTTATAATCGATCCTCAATTACAAGACGAATGTTAATTCGAGTGTATACAATATTTACTGTGTATGGTGTAATGTAAGAGCGTATCTTACTTCCTAAAAATGTCATCTTAAACAAAACACATATTTTAATTATTTATATGAGTTCCTGTGTTCGTCATACAATATCGAGTGTATACCTGAGTGTAAATTTGGTTATTATATATACTGGTGCAAGTATTTGGCGAGTGTTACATTTGTATGTCTAAGTTAAAGGATGGAGTTTAGTCATCTAGACGTAGAAGGTCCTGGCTTTAGGGCCCAACAATTAGCGCCACTTAACGTGGGGCCGAAGTCTTCCGAAAATCCAAATTTAATAAAATTTAAATTTGCAAGAAGTAGGCCTGCGAATTCCCTGAGATTAAGAAATTAGGTATAAAAAAAAAAAGCTTTATATTTCTTTTAATACGTTACTCATGCCGCCTTTTTACAATTTTATGAATTCTCACTGGATAGCTGTTAACAATTTCTGCATATCATTGGTTTTGATAAAAGCATTATATTTTTTAAATTACGTTATTCATGCCGCCTTTTGTCAATTTTATGAATTTTCACTGGATAATTGTTAGTATATAAAAGAAATACGTTAGGCTTAAATAGAAACCCACGAGCCTTTTTTTTTTATTTCTCAGTTACACAATTGTTCTAACCTTTCAATTTCAAATACAGAAGCGTCTTATGTTAAAGTGTACCATTTTTTTTCTTTAAGTTTCGAATATTGGCGAAATGGTTCCTTACTTTGTATAGATAATGAAATTTAGGGACGCTAACTTAAACCTAGAAATACGTTACTCATGCCGCCTTTTTACAATTTTATGAATTCTCACTGGATAGCTGTTAACGATTTCTGCATATCATTGGTTTTGATAAAAGCATTATATTTTTTAAATTACGTTATTCATGCCGCCTTTTGTCAATTTTATGAATTTTCACTGGATAATTGTTAGTATATAAAAGAAATACGTTAGGCTTAAATAGAAACCCACGAGCCTTTTTTATTTCTCAGTTACACAATTGTTCTAACCTTTCAATTTCAAATCTACAGAAGCGTCTTATGTTAAAGTGTCCCATTTTTTTTCTTTAAGTTTCGAATATTGGCGAAATGGTTCCTTACTTTGTATAGATAATGAAATTTAGGGACGCTAACTTAAGCCTAGAAATATTGTTTTCTCAGAATCCTGAGAATTTCACGCGAGCCCCAAATTTAGAATCTCAGGGGGTGTCTTTTGATTGACAAGTGGGAGTAGCGTCCACACCTGGAGAGAGGGGGGATGATTGACGTGAAAAACAACAGATGTGCATGCAAGATGTTTTCGAGGGGGGAAGGACATGTGGAGAAAACACATGTACAGACTTTAGCTGGAAAGTGAGAAAACAATGAGAGGACAGTCCACTGCTAGCTCTCGACTTGAAAGGTTGGTCTCACTGTCCTTCCCGCTTTTGCGGGTAGGTTTTTCCTGTCTTAAATATTCTATCTCCCTTTGTTTTTCATCATTACCTTCTTTACTATAGGATAAATGAAGCTTATTTTCTTTTACTACAGTTAGATAGTACATAATTTTTATTTAATTTAATAATATTTTAATTATTTCCGTCCCACAGAATTTCCACTCAATAGGACTAAAGATATTTTTGAATTTTATTAGAATGCTCTCTTAGCTATTCTTTAATCTTTATAATATTTAACGTTGTCTAGAGAACAATTCAAAGCATTTATTTATTTTTCGATGTGCATTGACTTACGATTTAATTGATTTTATATATTAGTATTTTCTGTATTTTTAGGCTTCATGCTTGAAATGTTCCATCTCCGTTAGTTTCTCACCGTTATTTTCTAATTAGTAGGTCAATACGACCTATTTCAAGGTTTAATAGATTTTATATTTAAGTATTTTTTTTTTGGAAACTGGTTCCACTTGATAAATCTGGAGATATTTTTGAACTTTGATATTGACATAGTACACCTGGTTTTCCCTTATCTTTCCAATGTCGAGCATTATCAATATAAACACAAAGGTTGAAGATCTTTTTTTTTTTTCCTTATCTAATTTGAAGGAGAAACGTACAATATCACGCGACTAAGCTGATCTCATAAAGGCTTACAATTAATCTTTTAATTTAATTTCTTTAAAGTTATTTCATACTGATTCTTTTTATTATTTATATAGATTTTAAATCTTTAATTGTCTTAATAATTTCGCTTGTCGTTTCCATTTAGCCAATTTGTGATTTGTCATTTTCGCTGACCAAGACAATGTTTACCTCGAAGTATTTTTTTTTCTTTCATAATATATAGCAATATGAGTAAAAGGTCTGGACATAATCTTCGTTTTTGATTAATAATTATATTTATGTAGCTTTTCTTATCCATGGGCCTTTAGCTTTGTTTATTTCAATTTTGTAATCCACTTATTTCATCTTACATTTTGTAAAATGATGCAGCAGTATTTATTGACATCGTTTATATAATTATATCTTAGCAACTTTAATTGAGTCTGCATTATGTATTTATTTTTTTTATCTCCTTCCGTAATCGGGCATGCACACTTATTGATAATTCTTAAATCAGGCATTGAATAAATATGATGTATCCAGAGACGATCTCCACATTTGTTTCATTCTCTTGGTTATGGGAAGCCGAAACGCCTTTATGGCCTTAGTAGTTTGATGATACTAAATAACTAAGTATTGTGTGTTTTATTCAACACTTCGTTTAAAGCGTTCATTCTCTTGACTAAGGTACAGTGTCATGCGCAGTATTTGATTTAATTTTGTCAACTTTATGTGAATATACGAATTTTCTTTAGAATCTAACCCCGATATTGTAGACAAGCGTATAGCTTAGCTCGCTCCTTTAAATCGTTGAATTGCCAATTTATTCTCTATATGGCATATTTCACAATGTCTGCGTGACGACCGAATCACGGTAAAATTCTCAAAATGGCGGTTGATGGACACGTGTATATTTACTCTATAGAGTGGTTGTATATACACATAGGTGCCTATGGATTTGTTTAATTTTATTATGCTCTCCAGCCATATTTCTGTATTTAAGGCTTCACGTTTGAGATGTTCCATCCCTTCTTAATTCTTCACCATTATTTCTTTATAGGTTCAACACGACTTATAATTTGTAAACAAAGGCTTAACGATTTATTTCAAGTAATTTATCCAACACAAAATTTTCCACTCGATAGATATGGAGGCACATTTTCTGTTGATTTTGCCAGATTGCGCCTTTTGTCCTCTCTTATCTATATGGTATCTAACGTTTCAATACAATGATCTGGAGCACTTATCCTCTCATCTAATGCATATAGTTCATGGACTTAATTAATTTATAAACGTTTTCAATCATTGTTTTCCGGTATTGTATGGTGATCTCATCCTAAAGGTTTAATAGCATACTAGTATTTCATTCTTTTATTCGATATTATTATTGCTTATCTTAATTTTTATGTCCATATATGAATATAATGACCAGGTCTAAGTGTTCGCTTCGAATATCGATCGTAAACAAGTTTAAACATACCTCCCGAAATTCTCTTCCTTAGCCTTTATTTTGTGTAGTGATCAATTTTCCTTTTGGTAACAACCGTTATAGATCCCTGGAAACGCATACTAAATAATAAGACAGTATTTTGTTTATTTTGTTAACCTTATATGAATATGCATTTTCGTTTAAAACTTAACCCCGATATCTTAAGGAGGCATATAGATTTGGTTGCTTCATTTAAACGTTGAATAGGATCACAATTTTAGATATGACATAATTTACTACAGATGATTACATGTCGAAATACAATCACAGCGAAGTTTCAAAATGGCGGCTAAAGAGGCACGTCGGGCAACCGATTCTTTTCATGATGCCTCCAACTGCATATGATCTTAAATATCCTGTGTACACTGGTGTGAGGTCACCTTGAAATGCAATAAACGTGCAAAATTTTTAACCTAAGAAAGATTTCATGAAACCTTCCCGTATGGAACAATTCCCCTTGGTCGAGAACAGATAAAACATCTCAATGAGTATTAAGTTACCGTAAATATTTGCCAGCAGAAGGCAAGATGAGATTACACGAAAGTAGGATCAGTAAGTGTTTAGCTCCTGTTTTTGTTAGTAATTCTGGACCTTTATAAGGCAATGGGAGGTGGACATCAAGATATATTCTGATAGACGGGTGTGTGCCTCTGTCAAGGGAAGCAGCCATTCCGTGTAATGGGGATTACAATAATCATCAAATATTAACAAATCATCTTTGGTAGATATGGACAACCAGATGGTGCCAAATTCTTTAGTGAACTTATATCTTATCACTTAGTTGTTTCGTATCCAATCTTATGATGATCTTGTCGTGTGGTGACCCATGTACAGAATTTAATAGGAAGTTTTTTTTTTTTGGAAGTAATGAAATTCGCTGTTTCTTTCCCTAACCCAGCCAAAGGACGAAATCGTTTCATTACATCTTGCATCCTTGGAAGCTAATAACATTATTTCAGAACTAAATGCAATATGCAGACCTGGCAACCTAGCAAATGTATAGTTTCGAATAACTTTAGATGAACAATAATAGTAAGCCTTGCACCTCGTGTAAGTTTACACTTGACTGGTTTTGATAAGCCCCTCTAGAGACCCATATCTATTTCACCAACTCCAGATTGTTTGGACAGCAGAGGTCTATAACAAAGGGGGATCTTATAACAGGAGAACAGACCTAAGATTCGTTTCGACATCGGCTTTCATAGTTTATGGAATGTGGTATTAGGCAGTGGTAACCAGTAGCAAGGATCACATTTCTGAGAGATCGGGAATAGGCATAGAAGATTAAGAAGGATATCTTGCGTGGTATGAAAAATGGACACCGGAGCATGTGATGTTGTATGTAGAACCTCCATATTATATAATAGGAATATGTTGCTCACGAAGATGGACGTGAGTGAAGAATAATATAAAACATTATATCCCAATGGACGCTACAGAGCGTATAAGCCACTTGACATGAATCTGCTGAAGGAAGGGTCACTGTGGTACTATGTAAAGAAATCATCGGAAATAAATGCATCATTTATAAAATATAGAGATTTACTCTATATACATCCATCTGCAGGCGATGCACCTGGCTTTCGCTCAGACCTCACAAAACCAACTAAAAGGCATACCAAATAAAGTACGCAAGGTATAGTAGCGCCAACCCGAATCTGATCAGATGTGTCTAAAGTTAGGTTTCTACTCCATCATACCACTGAAATCACTGCGGCAGCCATGTCTTAACGAGGCAAGATCTTTGATACCATTACAACGTATACATGCTAAATGTTCAGCACTGTACCCTGACGAAATTCCGATAGGAAGGTGCGCTAAAGCAAACCAGGTCAGGATAAATTACACGATATAATGAAAGGTGTAAGAGGGATAAGTCAACAATCGACAACAATATTTTTTTTAAGCCAACAAGCAGTGAACAGGAGTTCGGGCTGGAATAGGGGAAGGAACAATAAGAAGGGAAGGCGCATAAGAAACAGTCATTCATAGAATTCACCTGTGACACCATAAAATTTAAGATCTTATATTGAGGTTTTCAGGGCTACTCATGTCAATGCATATTACAGATGTAGACAATCAGAATTATTTAATGTTAACAATTAGGTATAGCCCACTTTAACAGAGCTGTGGGGCAACTGACTTTGTACATGCATATACCCCCAATTTCCTTGACAAGGCTACCCTTTCTATTTAGCTGAAACAAACTGCTTATCTAACTTTATCACGTTTTAACTGGCTCGAAGTATAGTGGTTTTCCTTTGTCGTTAGCAAGGTAAATACCTAATCCAGTGTGCATAAAGGACTATAGAAATACTATTACACTAGAAATAATTAATAGTTCATCCTGATACACAGTAAAGGAAGTGAGAACAGCATCTCTACCAGAAGGCCATCATGGCTAGTTAAGTTTCAATACACCCAGAAAGAGCTTATCTCCTCGAAGGGAAGATTAAAAAGGGGTGGAAACGGGTCCTCTGGAATTTTCCTCGAAATTCTGCGATAGCCCCCCGCCCAGAAGAATGTCAGTCGATAGTATAGAGCTGACCAAGGGGAGAGAGAATTGGAGAAAATTTCCTGCTTGTAAACACGAGGGTAGGTCGCCGGCCCTGATAAGGATTGGCAGGGGAGGAACAGATTCCCAGAAGGGACTCCCGAGATATCAAAATAGGCTAAAGCAATAGAACGGGATCCAGTTCCCGATGACGGGTTTCGAGGAAACACCAGAGGGATGAAAAGAAAGTGGAATGTGTTAAAACAATGAAAGGACAGGAAAGAGGTGTTGAAGGTGATGAAAAGACAGTGGAATGTGTTAAAACAATGAAAGAGGTGTTGAAAGGGATGAAAAGGCAGTGAAATGCGTAGAAAATGATGGAAGAGAGATGAGAGAGAGGTGATGAAAGAGGTGTTGAAAGTGATAAAAATAGTGAGAAAGCGTCGAATATTGATGAGAAAGAGATAGAAAGATGCAGAAAGATGTTGAAAGAGAAAGAATTGAATAAGGTTGGATAAAGAGTTTTGTAAATAGTAGATAAAGGTTGATAGAAGAAAGTACAGTTAATGTGTAAAGCGTAGCTGTCGGCCGCAATATAGCCTCGATAGAAATATTTCTTTTAAAATATTACATATTATGCACTGGGGGTTTGTGTAAGCTGATTTACCTAAGTTTCAGCAACAGTATACAATAATTAATATAGATAGGTCTTTATTAATTACAATATTAGGTTATATATTAAATAGCAAATATGTCTTAATGTTATGGTGAACTTTGAAGAGCTTGCAGTCTTCTTTTATTTTAAACTATAACGTGTGTTCTAAACTTCCAGTTTTTTTTTTTTTCCTACTTTATTTTTGTTAACAATTTTGTCTTAGTGTCATGGTGAACTTTAAACAGTTTGCAGTTTTTTTTTTAACATGTGTTCTAGTGTTAAGTGTTGGAAGGAGCTTTAACACCATGTTTCAGTGTTTGTGAGTTATTTTGTCTCAACATTGCTTTTGTGCAGCATATCGCCTCACAACCTTGCTATAGTGTTTGTTGCCATTTTTAAAGATTTTCACAATTTGTTTTAGTGTTAATGTGTCATTTAGAGAAATTGCCATAACCTCATCCTTATATAGTACATCGTTTTACACCGTTTTATTTAATGAGCTATATGAGAGATTTTAGATGTAAAATAAGAGTTACTATTTACATGAGCCAAATCGACCCAGCAGTTAGAGCAAGAGGGGGGGAATCAGATGTTTCCTCCTTTCACGTGACGCCACTGTTTACCCCGACCGGTCGTGCCAGATAAGAGGGAATACCAGGAAACTCTGTCCTACTGACATCGCTCCCTCAACACGAGAAACGACATCTTGGGTTTTCGTGTTCTCCTGGTGTAGAATTGGCTCAGCCTCATTTTAGTATAGTATATAATTAAGAGTTGTCTCGCAACCTTGTTTTAATATGACACACCGTTTTGAAGAGCTTGTACAACCTGTCAGGATACGATGTAGGAAAATTTTAGTTTCTTTTATTGTTATGTTACAATCTTATCCAACAGTAGAACCAGAGGGACCACAAGAGACGACAATCTTGAGAAACCCGCTAGAAATAGTTAATAGAGTCATTGGTGGCAATGCTGGCGGCGTTGAAGTACGCCGTTCGACCAGGGTCAAGAAACCCACCGAGTGCAGATCGTGTTCAAGTTGCCAATGATTTGATTTATAGGATGTGTACTAGAGCTAGTTGAATTTTGATCATAGTAAAATGTGTTAGAATGTGAGTTGAAGGCCCTAGATAGTGGCCTTAAAGAGATTTCAGTTTTTTTTTTTGAAGAAGCTATTCTGTATTAATAGCATGTGTAATTCAACCCCTGGGTTCGACAGTATATTTGTTTTAATTCTTAATTGAAGGTTATGAATAATGGTTCAACTTCGAGATTAATTAGGAAATCTAGATGCTTTAGATATCTGCTGTGCTTATAACATATTCGCTACAGGTTGATTCGGAATATGCGCTGGGTTAAAACTAGACACCCTATAACTCCATAGGCCCAGAATACAGCCCAAAGAGAATTTCTAATGAGAGTATGTAATGCAGTTACAATCTAAGAATTGATAGAGCAACAAGTAACCTCTGTTGTTAAACTCCAGAACGAGCTGGGTACCAAAAGCCCTATAAGTCCAAAGAAAGAGTTTAGCTGAATAGCAGAGAAAGAAGAAGCGTTGGCAAGAACACTTGTAAACCTATCATATATTGGCAAATACTAGAAGTTCAGTTCGCTCCATTTAAGTGCTAGTTTGATGATTCGTTTGTTTAGACACCAAGTGTCAAGATAAGAAGATTTTCAAATTGTGAGACACACAGTTAAAGTGTTAGGTTAGATTTCAGCATTTGATTATTAACAACCAATTTTGTTAATTTGTTTAAATATAAATAATGTTTATCCACGTATAGATAACTTTTATGTAGAGTTTGTATGAGGCATTTATTTAAGTCAATAGGGCTTTAGTCCCCACTTTGTTTTAATTAGATAACTTTATTTGATTTCACATTTGTCCTGAAAAATTTGTTATTATTAGGATCTATCAATGATTATAAATATAGTACTTTGGCTTGTGTAGCAGCTTTTAACTTTAGTTTGTATGCAAACCGTGAATGATGGGGGGGGGGGGTGTATGAATGGATTGGTTTAATGAATGTGTAAGAAGGTTAAAAACAATTATACTGTAAAGACCAAAGGTACTTTAGCATAGGATAAGGGAACCAATAGGTTCAATCTTAAATTTAATTTTTTATTTCTCTAGGACCGAGAAGCCTCAAACAGGACAACTACAACTCTATTGTTAGGAAAATATTCGCTCCACTCTGTTAGGTCTCCTTTTTAGAGGAGTGTAAATATTGATTTCTTTTATTAGAATAATCAGTTACTCTATTTCATTATATCAACTTGAATTCTAAGAATCGTAGGCAATGACCATGTCTCGATTCTCAGACTGGGGATTTGTGGAAGGTCACGGTCAGGCCAAAAGCCTGCAAGTCCTCTCCTCATTAGAGGGAACGGAGAGGTATCAGGTGAACTTTGTGCTAGGTGGGGGGATTCAGTTGCCGACGTCGCAGACTAAGTGTAAAGCGACGAAAACCTCGGGTAACCGATCTGACATCGTAATTTACGACGCTTTGAGCGTGACCGAGATGAGGGTGATACAGTCGGGAGGTTGGAAAGGATCGGCACGTTGGGAGCTCTTTTATATATTGCGCAGCCTGTAACAAATTCCCCGATGGACGAGCTTAGAAAACATGCGCTGGGTAGAGAAATCGAATTCCCTGTAACTCCTTGTCTATAAGTAAAAGCCTAAAGGGGTTTCTAATGAGGGTTAACAATTGAGCAAGTAACAAACAAGTTTTGATTAGACGAAGCGATCCCGTCTACAGATTTTTAGGTATCAGATAGCAAAGTGACAGATGGACTGTCCGGATTCTTTGCGTTTTATATCGCCCCAGGCTAGCAAGAGTTATTCACTTAATTAAAGACTATTAGTCTACCATACGTTTAGTTAGAACGAATTTAAGTCTAAACATCAATTAATATATAGAATTTTTTTTTTAAGTAATTCATTATAAGATAGGTTAAATTTTAAATTAATAGGACACAAAATGAACTTTTGAAGCAGATTGCCAGAACAAGCCAATATAGCGGTCCAGATTTGAAGAGTGATTATTAATTTTTTTTTTTTTTGGGAAGATCGAATATAAAGTATTTTTTCGTTTTGAGACAGTGAAATGACCTAGAGCAATGGGTTATTTGTTTTACAAGATTTGTTTTTTTCAGAGAGGTACTAAGAACTCAGGTGAGAGGACACATATCACAAGATATGAGTTAGACCTATCCATCATAATTTATTACAGAATTAGTTTGAGTATTTTTATTAAAGCGATTTGTTGGTCAAAATTTATGAGTACACATTCTATGGATAAGCTAAACAATGTATAGTAGGAGTAAACTACATGTTAAAATAAAGGACAAAGGTGGGAGAGATTTCAACCACAGGTAATGTAATTTGGAAGTAATCTGGTTGTGAGAGGCTTCCTTTTGTATTAAGAGAGGCAGGGAACACGCCAGACAAACACTCCCAGTGACAAGTTAGTAAGGACAAGTTTTATCTTTGTTAGATATTACACGAGTTTTGAGATACTAGTGAGATAACCTGGACCCCTCAGTGCATATATATCCGTTTTATTATTTTTTTATATCATATATCATATATTTTGTTCTCATTATTATATCCATGTATATTCGTATATGTAGAAGCACAATCCATAGCATGGGTATGTGTGACATTTTGGTAGCAGCGTTGTTATCATCTTCGGACAAATGTACCGAATAAAGATTTTTAATCACAATTTATATATTCATTTGTATTCATTATATATATATATATCAAACCATTTTTTTTTTAATAGTAAATACCCATTTTACGATTCATAGCATAGATATGTGTGACATTTCGGTAGCAGCGTTGTTACCATCTTCGGACAAATGTACCGATTAAAGATTTTTAATCACAATTTATATATTCATTTGTATTCAATATATATATATATCAAACCATTTTTTTTATAGTAAATACCCATTTTAATATTTCTTATTTTTATCTAACATCGCGTATATCCATATTGTTCCAATATTTTTTTTTGTGTGCATCGCATTCGTGCAGCTCTAATATGTATATTTTTTTTTTTCGTTTCTGTTTTATACTATTATTTTAATGTCATCGATAAGAGTTGCAACTTTGGATTCCTTTTTTTTTTTTATCATTGCCATTTTGAACATGTATAGCCATTCCTTCGCTGCCATATGTATCGTATAGAACTAATAAAGTTTTTTTTTTAGATGTGTTTTAGGAATTGGGCATGTCTACCATACTAACACAATTCCTTGGCGCCCATAATTATTATGTTAACCTGAATGGCATAAGAATCTGTTTTGCACAGAACCTGTGTATAGACCACCCCTTCTCCACCCACTGGGACTGCGGTCGGGGATGTGTGGACTCGACTCACATCTGGGTCAAGACTCCCTGGAATACAGACAGCAAAGGGATGGGCTCAGTATATTGCCCATAGAATGGTAGGGTAGAACTTCCTTCTGTAATCACGATGAACTAACCTGCCCCAGGTTCCATGGCCCGTCTGTTCCCCCTTTGCCGGAGTGACTATGATTGCATAGTGGTATCGTAAAAGAATGCATTTCTCCCAATTTCATATTTTCTCATGGAATATTTGATCAGATATGAATTGAAATAAACTCATTCTTTCACTCTGGCAGGGGAGGAATTGTTGGGTCACATCTCACCAAACAGACCCAACAAAGATGTAAACGCTCTTTTACATCCTATGTACATACACGCAGTGTCTCGCCGAAAGTGTTTGGTGTACAGATGGATGTCCCACGGGAATGGCCGACGGTGGTTCAAAGATCAAGCCGGGGGGGGGGAGACGCAGCCCTGGACACGATCCCAAGATCTACTGGAGGAGGATGATACCGGCCCCTGATTAAGATGGATACAGATGGATGTCCCACGGCAATGGCCGACGGTGGTTCAGAGATCAAGCCGGGAGGGAGACGCAGCGCTGGTCGCGGATACCCGTGGATACTAAGATATATCAAGGAAGGCACAGCCCTGGTCAGAAGCCCGACGGAAACAGGAGCAGGAGTCCAACCACAACATAAGCAGAAAGCTGACGGGCAGTGGAGAAGCCACCCCAACAAGAAGAAACGGACATCCAGCATGCGACTTTGTAAAACCTCCTTTTTAATTCTTGTATATATATATATGACCTGTGACATGACATTTTGATAGATGGGGACCATTTATTAATATTCTTGGGATTTCTTAAAGAAGAAATTAGCATGTAAGTCTCTCAGAGGGGTAGCATCCTAAATTGGATTTTAATTCCATTGTTAATTTGAATTTATCTCTCAATAAGACAGATAAATTCTGAATTTTGGTTAATTTTTAGCTTAAATTGATCTTTTCATAAGCTGAGTAAGAATATTTCTAATTCATAATTTCCTTAAAAATAAAAATTTAATAAAATAATATTTATCTCAATAGGACAGATAAATTCTGAATTTTGGTTAATATTTATGTTAAATTGATCTTTTCATAAGCTGAGTAAGAATATTTCTAATTCATAATTTCCTTAAAAATAAAAATTTAATAAAATAATATTTTATCTCAATAGGACAGATAAATTCTGAATTTTGGTTAATATTTATGTTAAATTGATCTTTCATGAGCTGAGTTAGAATATTTCTAATTCATAATATTTTTTCTAATAAAATATTATTTTTATTCCTTAAATTTTAATCTTAATAATATTGATTTTCTACTTAATATTTCGAGAATTTCGTATATTTATTATTCTGTGGGAGTTAGAGATTGAGGGCGCTGAAAAAAAAGGGGATAGGGGGCGAGAATTTTGGGGAACTGGACCAAGGGACCAGTCAGTTTTGACGCGGCTTTCGAGAGGGGCAGACGGAAATTTCCCACCGGGCGAGAAGTAAGTAGTCGAGATGTTTAGGTAAGTTCCACTCTAAAATTTTTTTGTGAAGACTTATTTATATACATGACGAAGTCATGATAGGTAGAAAGGATTTTTTTTTTGATAAAGACGTCTTGCCATTTATAGCGAGTTCATAGTGAGAGAGGGACTTATCCATGTATTAATAGATAGATTATTTTGCCCAAGCAGGATCGCCTTGAATGAGGTGTTATAGATCTACATTTTTACCTAATTATGTCATGTCACAGTAAATACAATTTGTTTTATATTTTATTTTTTTTAAAATCCCTTTCTTTGTCGAATAAAAATTGATGTGGTAAAATTTGATGTGTACTAATGTCTATATATAAAATCACAGATCACACATGAACTTTGGTGCGTATGCTGTGGATATTGAGTGTATTATAAGAAGTTCATTGCCTTATCATAAACGGTGAATATGTATACACCTGAATTTCTTTATATGCTAAAGGAGATCAAGATATAAATGTTTTTTATAATCGATCCTCAATTACAAGACGAATGTTAATTCGAGTGTATACAATATTTACTGTGTATGGTGTAATGTAAGAGCGTATCTTACTTCCTAAAAATGTCATCTTAAACAAAACACATATTTTAATTATTTATATGAGTTCCTGTGTTCGTCATACAATATCGAGTGTATACCTGAGTGTAAATTTGGTTATTATATATACTGGTGCAAGTATTTGGCGAGTGTTACATTTGTATGTCTAAGTTAAAGGATGGAGTTTAGTCATCTAGACGTAGAAGGTCCTGGCTTTAGGGCCCAACAGATAGTAGTATTCGCTTCTTATCCTGGCTAAACTCACTGCCTGTTGAATTTGTACTTAATGAGAAGGATTTTGTTGTAAGCCAGGGTTGCTAGATGGTGACTAAGAGATGAAACTTAGTATTGTCGTTTTATTTTATAAAATGAGAAAGATGAATACTAACAAATAAGGATTCTTCAAAGGGGATGCTTTAACCAGAATAAATGCATTTTACTCTTTCACTATGTATTTATACCAAAAATGGTCAATTTTCGACAGCCACAAGCTGGCGCCATGGACACCTTTTCTAAAAAAAAAATACTTTAATATCCCGATTCTTGCAAAGTACATCACCATTAGTGAGTGAAAGTAGCCAAAGGGGTTTTTGGAACACTTGCAAGTACAAATATTAAACTTCTTCCTAGTATCTGTTTGCAGTCTTAACTTACCCACCTTAATTATCATGGCCACTGTACCACATTTACTAAAGATAATAATAATTTTGAATATTTAAAATAATTTTGAGAATAGACCTTTGAGATTTCTTGTATATGATGTATACATGCCCTAATAGCCTAATAGGCTCCTATTCTTATGTCTGTTCAATATATTTCACAGAATTGAAGCTATATTCCCTGGCACTTTTTACTCTCTTTTAGCCTTTTCATCCAAAAGGCTTTAATTGATGATCCCTTTTTATGTCACATGCTCAAGAGCATTAAGGCAGAGTAGCATCGATGTTGCATGAATTTAAAATATTCATGAATTCAATAAATATTGTATGAGAATATATTTTTAAAAATTTTGGTATTGCTCAAAAATTGAGCAATTGTATATCATGTATAAAGGTAATGACCTGTTTTATATTTGCAGACAAAGAAAACTGTACTTTTGTATCATAAAATTCGAATATTCAAAAAAAAAAAAGATAATGAAATTCAATCCGAAATTCATGTACCTTAAATTCATCAAACGTAGTGAATGGAAAAAAAAAATGATTTCATTAATACATCTAAAAATAAATATGAAAATTTGTTATATAATGATAATCAATTATTAATAAAATATATCATTATGTTCCTTTATGAAGATATAATAAATTTCTCAAAATAAAATTTATTTGATTTTTGTTTTGAACTCTGTGAAATCAACTTAGAGCGCTTCTTCGTAATCATCATTTCTTTTACTACGTTTTGTAAATGTTTACCTAATTTCTTTGATATTTAAAAGCCAATTTATTTTTTAAGTACTTTTAATATATAAGCGATTGCACTTAAAAAGTAAGTTTGAAATTGAAGTAATACTATTGTGTTTTTAATATATACGTTATATATTTCTGATATTTTACCGAAAGAGTTTATTTTTAATCGAACCTTAGGTATAAAGTTCGAGCACATGCTTTTTAAAAATAGTAGTTTTAAAACGCTTTTGTTATTATAACGAATAAACATCCAAGTGTCAATATCTAAATAATACTTTTTTTGTACACGTATGATAAAATCATTATGATAAAATTTTACCATTCCTATAAAATGCCTTAATACTCTTTTGACGTTGCAGATTAATAATCATTTCTGAAATAATACAACTTTTAAAATGTTTAAACAGTAATCTTAGGCCTTCATTAATTGAAATATTTACTTAGCAAATATCTCTACTTCTTATATTAATTTTCGCCATGTTTTTAATTTACTAACAATTTGAAACGATATCCATCTATCTTTTGTTTTATTTAATTTCTATAATACCACATTCAAAACTTTCTAACCAAACTTTGAGTGAAATTTTCATTAATAGAATTACGATGCACCAGCGCGCCACCTGTTATCAAATTACAAAACTATTCTAGAGGTGTAATATTCTTTTCAAAATAAAACAATTTCTACCGTCCTTACTGCAATGGAAAAATTAAAGGGAGGGCCTGGCTCCTCAGTGGTGAACCCTCCCAGCGGTTTCGCCAGTTTAATCTACCATACCGCTGTTATATAAAAATGCAATATAACAGCAGTATGGTAGATTAAACTGGCGAAACCGCTGGGAGGATTCACCACTGATGAGCCAGGCCCTCCCTTTAATTTTTCCATTGCAGTAAGGACAGTAGAAATTGTTTTATTTTGAAAAGAATATTACGCCACTAGAATAGTTATGTAAATTAATAGAATTGCTACAATTTCTACAAAATTTGAATTGACATTCCTAGTACCACATGCAGAATTATTTTAAAATAAAAATATCAAAACCTTTAAAAATTTATTTTTCTAATAGCTAATATTGAGCCTGGAGATACATTTGCAAAAAATATATTTGCTTACAATAAAAAGAATACAGAAAGAAATATCTATAACACAGGTAGTTTAGGTCGTCTGGTCAAGTATTTGCTAGTTCTAAAAACATCTTTTGATCTCTTCCACATGTTTTTGAAAGTAGTATATGTAAATATATTGGGTTAATAGTACCAATATGTTGTTAAGTTATGGGTTTTAGATATATAAGACTTTAGGCCTATCTATGTTTTTTAAATTAATACCACAAAAGAGATAAAAATATAATAACATCATTAATGTTTTATATCAATTAATGGGCTTGTATTCCAAATAAGTATTTTTTGATCAACTGATTAATTCCAATGCTGCAGATGTAGGGCAACATATTATTGACTGTATTGACTCATCCATTGATGAGCTCTTACTTTTCCCCGGCAGACACCATCAACAAGTTTTACAAGCTTGATACCTAAATATGATTGAGTGAAGATAAGAAAGAAGATGTAGGGCACAAATTATTGTAGGGTGCAAGGTTTACTCAATCCTTAGGACTTGTGCTATAAACTGGACAACCTTTCTATAAAGGACAGCACCTAGTTACAGAGCAAAATTGATGTTAGAAAAGGTGATCTTTTACTAGTCACTGTATTCTTGTGATTGAAAACTTTTGTAGAGAGGTGTTCCCTCATTGAGGTTCTACTGTATATAAATTACACTCATGGACAAAAGTATTAAAAAAAGGCATTTCCTAATTGTGCAACTGAAAGTTGCTGATGGCTTGCGCCATCTATCAGAATAAATATCAACTAATCGTTGATTTTTAATTATTCCAGAATTGGCTAAATACCCATTCTTGATTAATCAAGAAAAGCTAACCATGTAAATGTTTTGGGCTGTTGGCCCTCGTTAGCGCAATGCAAAAGATGTACCTCAACAACCAAAAAAAGCTGGTCTTTGGGGCATCTTGAAAAACCATGAAACATAGAAAGCATTTGATTTTGCCAGTTGTCTATATACAGGGTCCATTATGAAAGTAATGAGCATTTACTGGCAAAATACATTTATTGATCGTAATTTGTGCAAATGTTCAATATTCTTCAAAATACATTCCTCCTGCATCAATACACTTGCGGAGACGTGTTTGACACGCCTGAAAGGCACCCTGAAACTCCTCGATAGGAATGCTTCTCAGGAACGTTGTAACATGTTGTTGGATGTTTTCCACGGTTTCCCAATGTTTTCCTTTCATCTCTCTCTTGAGTCGCGGAAACAAAAAGAAGTCACATGGAGCTAAGTCGGGACTGTAAGGGGGGTGAGAGGGATCACCTAGGTGTTGCTCCGGGCCAGGAAGTTGGTAATGATGAAGGCTGTGGGGCAGGTGGCGTCATGATGGAGCTTGACCGTGTCTTTAATGTCAGTCCTCACGCGTGCGATCCGGCGTTTCAATCTCCTGAGCACCTCCAGGTAAAAGGCTGAGTTTACAGGCTGAGTTGTCCCTGCGGTACAAACTCACAATGGACTATTCCTCGGATGTCAAAGAAGACAATGATCATCGTTTTGATGCGCGACTTGCTCATTCGCGCTTTCTTGGGGCGTGGGAATGATTTTGTGTGCCATGCACATCTCTGCCTTTTCGAATCTGGGTCGTATTCAAACATCCAGGATTCGTCTACGGTTACTACAGAGTTCAGAAAGTCCGGTTCATTTTGAATCAAATCCAACAATTCTTGACAGCGCAAAACTCTAAGTTCTTTCTGGACTTGCGACAACACTTTCGGCACAAGCTTCGCACAGACCTTACGCATTTGCAGATCCTCGGTCACTATCCCATGTACCACAAATGTGGACATGTGTAATGTGTCAGCAATTTTCTGGATGCTTAATCGACGGTCGGTACGCAAAACTTCGAGCACACGATCCACGTTCTCGTCAGTTCTGGCCGTTGTTGGGCGTCCTGAACGGGGTTCATCTGCGACCTCCTCCCGGCCCTCCTTGAACGCCTTGTGTCACTTCCCAGACTGTGATCTTGAAATGCAATCGTCCTTGAAGGCTTTTTGCAGCATCTGGAATGTTTCGGTTGCATTTTTTTCCAAGCCTCACGCAAAACTTTATGGCGTATCGTTGTTCAAGCGAACGCTCCATCATGCTATGTTACAAAAGTTGAAAACACACTTCAAGCGGAGGCATGTATCTCCCCTCACACTGCTCGAACTCAACTGACGACCGGAAGGATTGAAAGGGCATATCCCTCTACCACATTTCCCACGGTTTTACCGTGCTGCCATCTATCATCACGTCACAATAACATTATGCTCATTACTTTCATAATGGACCCTGTATATACTTTTTTTTTTAAAGAAGACAAAAGAAATTTTGTTAGCACTTGATTATCTCTTATGTCTTCAATAAAGGTCACTGTAATAAACTTTCAGAGTTATTGTCTCAATCCAGATATACATGCTGAAAGGTACAAATTCCTTAAGTTTTGTTCATGAGTGTACATATCATTATGATAATCAAGGGTGGTAGTTATCAGTTGCTTTTACAGTAGTAACACCACATGTCTGTCAAGTTTTGTCCATGAGTGTAAATTAAATAAATTCAATTATTTTTTTAATGGTTTCACATTGTTGACAATCAATAATGTGTCTCATGTCTCCGTGGCGCAAAGGTTGGTGGTTTGAGCCCACACAGGGACGATTTTTTTTCTGCTTTTCACATGTGTAGACATTTGATCCACTTACAGTAAAAGCAGTCGCCTTCTTCTACCCACCATGATTATCATGGCCTGTACCACGTGTACTAGGGATAAGCAAAAAATAAAAATAATGTGTCTATCGCCAGCATTGTATTTACACAGAGTAGAAAATTAATTTAAAAGTAATAATTTCCCTCAATATGGCCTCAGACATGTCCACCAACTCCCCTACTTTACTATACCCCACCAGCGAGTGCAAGTAACCAAACTCTGGCATATTTGTAAGTGCAAGTTTTTCACATGTGTAGACATGTGGTGCATTTACAGGTAAAAACATTCACTAATTATCCACCATGATTATCATGGTCTGTACCACGTGTACTAAGGATAATAAAAAAAAAACTAAGTAAATTCCAACTTAGCTACAAGTAAAAAAATAGAGGACTGCTCTATTGCAAAGTGCAAAAATCATTGTTTTCAAAAGGTATTGCTAGGTGGTATTTTCCCAAATGGATACCACAGTTATTAGAGCCTGTTCTTTTTGTGTAAGTAAAACTATTAAATAATGTTAGTATTTGCATTTAAAAATGATTAGGTACAATTTGGATTATAGATTAAAAATATAAGGCAATAAGACCAAATCCAAATAAATAGTGTGTGACTGTTTGATAACAGTGCTGTTACCAAAACACACATGTTTATTTATATTTGGTCTCATTGCCTTGTGTTGACACATTTCAAACAGGAGCTTTATTCAAAACATCTCTTCTTCTTTCTTATCAATCATATCAGGGTATCAAGCTTGTAGAGCTTGTTGATGGTGTCTTCCGGGGATGAGTAGAGCTCATCAATGGATGAGTCAATAATGTGTTTTGGGGTTGTAGGTTAACACTTAGTACATGTGGGAGTGGACCAAAACCTATTGTATCTCCACCATTTGATGTCCAGATATTTTCTGTTCTTTGTTAGAAGTCTTGGTAGTTGACTATGTAGAACTACCTGGATCTATGTAGTTACTCACTGCATTTTGGATGGGGCTCAAATTTTAAACCATAATTTAACATTTAAAAAAAAATAAGATCCAAGAGGAATATAGATAAATATCATTTTTATGTGAGCAATAGATACCCAAAAATTATTTGAAAAAGTAAAACTCATTATCAGGTAAAATTCTCTATTCTAAATTTATTCTGTATAAAGATTATTTAGAGATTGTACATAGAATATCAGCCCGTTGAAGAACAGTATATTTGCTTGAAAGCTTGCAAATTTAAATTAAAAGAAACTTTTTTACCTGATATTTATTTTTTACTTTTTCAAATAAAAAAATCATTAATTAATGAGACCAATTTAGTAAATTATAGTGTAAAGTTGTTGTGGGGAGGATGGTATTTAGAGGTGCCTCTCCCTTTAAAAGGCAGTTTGTTCATCACATAAGTACAAATTGTAATGATGAATGAGCCACAACACCAGAAATTCAGACAAGAAAAACCAACAACCTGTATAACATGGTTTTGTGCTATGGACTCTCATCAGTACAGGGGTGACTTCAATTTCTTAATATTCTATGAGGGGAGCTATGAAAACACTTGAATTTGCCAATTAGGTGTTTGTTGTTTCTTATCCCCTTGTGTAAAGATTACACGAATTCCATGAGTTCATGATCTCATGGAATGGGGTATAAGGGTGCAGCTTTCGTTGATCATGGCACAATGATCCAGGCACACTTTGGTGAAAATCTGACTTTGCCTGTAATTTGAGGCTGTTCCTAACATGGAAGCTTTTGCTGCTGACTCTAACATGAGTACAGACAGTTTCTTCATATCCCTGGAGTGGGACCATTGCTGAGGTCCATCAACCGGGTCAGTTGAACTCGAGATTTCTAAAAAATTAGGTGTTTAACCTGGTGAAGTGAATGGCAAGAGCCAATTTTCAGAATAGATTTACAACAAATTTTGTGTTGCATTTCTGTAACAAGGTTCTTTCAATGTTTAGATGTTTTGGTAAAATGTTGGCTTGTTACCTTATTATTGTTGTTGTTTCTTATCCCCTTGTGTAAAAATTACATGAATTCTATATGACCTTATGATTGTTCTAACATCAAAATTCAAAACTATTATAGATGCGTATGATTCTTTTTAAAAATAGACAATTTCTACTGTCCTTACTGCGATGAAAAAAATAATGCTCCCATGTTTGTTTTATTGCAAACTTCCTTAGTTTATCAAGAGCTGTATGCAATGCACTAAATGTGACATTGTGTTCCAGACTTCACCATGTTGATGTCCAAGAAGAACCGGGTTCAAATCTACGAATACCTCTTCAAAGAGGGAGTGATGGTGGCAAAGAAGGACTTCAACGCCCCCAAGCACAATGCTGAGGAGCTGGCCTCAATCCCCAACCTGCAGGTCATCAAGGCCATGCAGAGCCTCAAGTCTTCAGAGCCTGTCTTCAAGCAGACAGACGCTTTTACGAGGAGCATGGTGATCGGACTGAAAAGGGCAGGTTGGTCCCTACGTCAAATCGCAGCTAATACACACCTTGGTGCATCCACGGTGCACCGACTGTGGAGAAGATGGTTGGAACAAGGTAATGTGGCAATTTATAGGAATGTCGGTGCAACCAGAGTGACGTCAGCACGTGTGGATCGGCATATCCTTCGACAAGCAGTGGCGGCCCCACAAGCCACTTGTACCGCCATCCTGCAACATGTGCAAGACACCCTAGATCATTCCATCTCGACCAGAACCATTTCCCGTCGATTGGTTGCTAATGGCTTGCACTCATGCCGTCCGCTAAGAAGACTGCCATTGACCCCACCGAATAGGCGCCAACGTTTGGAATGGTGCCAGGCTAGATCGACGTGGATGACGGAATGGCACAGGGTCGTGTTCTCAGATGAGTCGCGTTTCTGCTTGTCCAGTGATAGTCGCCGTGTACACGTGTGGCGTCGACGTGGAGAAAGGTCCAATCCGGCAGCAATTGTGGAACGCCCCACCGTGCGACAACGTGGAATCATGGTTTGGGGCGCAATCGCGTATGATTCCAGGTCACCTTTACTTCGTATTCAGGGCACTATGACGGCCCAACGATACGTTGATGATTTGCTGCGACCGGTGACCCTCCCCTACCTTCAGGGGGTACCCAATGCCCTTTATCAGCAGGATAACGACCGACCGCACACTGCTCGCATTAGCCAACAAGCTCTGCAAGATGTACAGATGCTTCCCTGGCCACCGTACTCTCCTGATCTCTCACCAATCGAGCACGTCTGGGACATCATTGGACGCCGTTTGCATGCCTTGCCACAGCCGCGTTCAGAAGACGAACTGTGGCAAATGGTTGAGATGGAATGGAGAGCCATCCCTCAGGACGCCATTTGTACTCTGATTGACTCTCTACCTAGACGTGTTGCTGCGTGCATCGCCGTCAGCGGTGGTCCTACTTGCTACTAAGCCGACGCCGTTCTCGCTCTGTATTATGACTATCATTTTGAAATAAAGATCACTTATTGTTCGTCCCTGTCTCTCTCTGTCTGCCGAGTTTCATCAGTTTCTGGCCACTATTTCTTGGTGTTCCATTTTCAATGTCACGCAGTGTAAATAAACTAATGTTATGGCTCATTCTTCATAACCAACTTTTTGTATTGGGGTGATGAACAAAATTTATTGTTTTGATACATATTCAAAGGGCTGTAACGGCATGTGGCATGCCTATATAGTAAATTATCAGTGAGCACATCACTGATGGTACTCTGTGCAGTTGCCTTTTGACTTATTGTAATATATATCACATGTAAACTTATGTCTGATATAATTTATATTATGTCTGATGTTAGCCTAAAAGAAATAAAGAATTTTCTTTTTTTAAACTTCCAAATACTTCTTGCTGATTAACGTCAATTAAACACGAGGACGTTACAAGGGCAAATACTACTTTTCATACATAAATACCATCCTCCCGAAATTTTTATAGTGTAATCTGGCCTGAAAATCGTTTACTGACACTTTTTTTGAACGTTTTTTTAACACATTCTAAGCAAATTCAGCCTATTTGATAACTATTTCCTAGGATTTAATGAAATCGAAGCCACCCTTGTACTGATGAGGGACAAAGTCTGAAACCATGGTACAAAGGTTGACTGTTGTCTGAATTTTTCAAAATATACTGTGGATCCTTCTTCATAACTACATTTACATATTGTACAGGATGGTTGAACAAAATGTATTGTTTTAGGGTATATTTAAAGAGAGAAGTATTCTGGTACACACACACATAACTACAAGGTATGTCCCATAAGTTCCCGGACTGGGTCCATAAAAAAAATAAATAAATGGAAAATGTAAATAAATTTGACTTTATTATAGAAAAAATATCTGGCAACACGGTGGTACCAATATCGAGTCGGTAGGTGCGCGCGCGCCAAGGTAATTCTAATTTATTTAAAGGTCACACCTAGCGCTGCGGCGATTTTACGATGGAAAAAAATTGAAGCAGAGGATTTGCATAGAATTTTGTGTGAAACTTCAAATATTAGCAACCGAAACTTTTGAAATGCTTAATAAAGCATTCCCCAATGACGCCCCAAAGAGAACAACTATTTTTGAATGGCATTCTAGATTTAAAGCTGGCAGAATTTCCATTGAAGATGATCCTCGTCAAGGACGCCCAAAATTTCAAAGTACTGATAAAATGTGCAAAAAATCACCGATTTGATAAAAGAAAATCCTCGAACCACTTTGCTGGAGCTAGAGCAAGACACAGGCATCTCTAAAACAACGATTGGAAAGATCGTAACCGAAGATTTGAAGCTCAAAAGGACTCCTGCAAAATGCATCCCAAGATTCCTCACTAATGAGCAAAATCTGTGTCGGCTTGCAACCTGTGAAGACATGTTTAAAATGACAAGAATGGATTCGGAATGGAAAGACAAGATAATCACAGGCGATGAGACATGGGTCTATGGCTATGACCCTGAAACCAAGCGTCAATCTGCCGAGTGGAGAGGTCAGGGTGAGCCTAGACCCAAAAAATCCAGGATATTGAAATCCAGAAACAAGGTGTTGCTGGTCGCTTTTTTGGATAACAAGGGCATTGTTCATCACGAGTATCTTCCTGCAGGCCAAACAGTTATTAAGGAAATGTATTTGAGCATTCTTCGCCGTCTAAGGGAAGCGATTCGAAAAAAAAAAGGCCAGAAAAATGGACTAATGGTGACTAGATCCTACACCATGACAATGCCCGCCCTCACACAGCGCACTTGGTGACGAGTTTTTTGGCGAAAATCGGGACGCAAATCCTACCTCAACCACCCTATTCCCCAGACATCGCACCAAATGACTTTTTCCTGTTCCCCAAACTCAAAGCAGTTCTAAAAGGAAGACATTTTGACACCAGGGAAGACATAATAGAAAAATCGCTGCTGGCATTGAAGAGCATTCCAAAAGAGGCCTATAAAAACTGTTTCGACAATTGGGAGAAACGATGGCGCTGGTGCGTTGAAGCAAGGGGGGATTACTTTGAAAAGTTTTAATAAAAAAATTTTTTAAAAAATCTTACCTTTTTTTTTTTATGAACCCAGTCTGGGAACTTATGGGACATACCTTGTATATCTATATATATAAAAATGAATGTTTGTATGTTTGTTGGTCTGTTGGTATGTCCGGTATACAAATTCGCAGTAGTTCCCTAATTCAAACCAAAATTTCCATACATAGGTAAAAAATAACGGGGGTGACGATAGGCTATTTTAAAAAATATATAAATCAATTATTAAAACTATATATTCAAATTATTCAACTTAGCTCACGAGCAGCGCCCTCTATCAATACTAAAAGGTTATAAATACGTTTAAACCAATCGTGATGAAACTTTGGGAAGATGTTTAGTATACTACCGGGATGGTTTCTGGCTAATTACTCTTTAGAAATAACCTTTCGTTGCATTTTTATTTACAATAAAACGTAAATTCACTCGCAATCAGCGCCCCCTCGCGGCAGACGTATGGCCTTAAATAGCCTCGCATGAGCTTATTTGTAACGTCAAGCTTAGCCTATAGGTTAGGTACACAGCTTCGTACCCCGCAACCTAGGTTCGAGGCTCAGGGTGGGTGTTTTTTTTTTTCATTTCTTTTATATTATTGTAGCAAATTATTAAAAATATTATTTTATTTAAAATGTACGTTTTATATATATAAAAAAATATATAAAAATATATATATAAAAAATATATATATAAAAATGAATGTTTGTATGTTTGTTTGTTGGTCTGTTGGTATGTCCGGTATACAAATTCGCAGTAGTTCACTAATTCAAACCAAAATTTCCATACATAGGTAAAAAATAACGGGGGTGACGATAGGCTATTTTAAAAAAATATATAAATCAATTATTAAAACTATATATTCAAATTATTTAACTTAGCTCACGAGCAGCGCCCTCTATCAATACTAAAAGGTTATAAATATGTTTAAAATCTAAATCTTATCAATATTTTATTAATAATAGTTCGCTTAATAACACATATAATATAAATATTTATATAATAACTGCTCTAATTTGAAATATTTGGTAGGTTTTATTTATTTATATATTTTCATTTTTAGATATAACTGATCTAATTCGCCGTTTAAAATAGTTCGCTTAATAACACATATAATATAAATATTTATATAATAACTGCTCTAATTTGAAATATTTGGTAGGTTTTATTTATTTATATATTTTCATTTTTAGATATAACTGATCTAATTCGCCGTTTAAAATAACTGCTCTAATTCGAAATATTTGGTATGTTTTATTTGTGTTCACTATATTTCTATTTATTTGAGGTATTATAATTTCCATGTTTCAAAAACCTATTTCAAAAAGGTCGTTAGAAATATGTAAGGCCTGAAATAGCTTTACATGCGAATATTTATGATGCCAAGCATGGCTTAATGGTTAGGTGTATGGCTTCGTATTTCCACAACCTTGGTTCCAAACTTAGCCTGGGTGCTTTTTTTTTTAAATATTATTGAAGCAAAGTTTTTTTTTTACAGTACCAAAATTTCCATATATAGGTAAACAAATACAAGGAAAACGATAGGCTATTTTAAATTATATATAAATTAAATATTAAAACTATATATTCAAATTATTCTACTTAGCTCACGAACAGCGCCCTCTATCAAGGTTATAAATACGTTTAAAATCGATATCTTCTCAAAATTTTATTAATAATAGTTCGCTTAATAATTAGAATACTTGATCTAAATCGAGATATTTATAGACGCTCGCTCGATTTGAAGATTTACACATGTGTATATCGTAACTAATCTAACTGTAAAGTTTGGAGCGGGACGTTTCACAAAAGTGACGTCCACGGTGCCAATTTATAATTGTAACGAATAGTATTTGAATAAAAACATTTAATCTGGTAAAACCCGGGCGTTGCCCGGGTCATTCGTCTAGTATAATATAAAATTGCGTGGATGGTAGACATGTACCAAAAAATGGAATTACTTCAGTAAAAAATACATTAAAAACAATGATATTCCGTTCATCTCCCAGTAAAGAACTTTAAGGAGATGATGAAAATGTGTCAAAATACCAAGGAAATAAAACCCAAATAGCCTGTTTACCATGGCTTTGGGCTATGACTCATAGGAATTATAGAAAGCCAGTAGGTAACATATATGGCAAGAGATTTTTTAGGACTAAATTAAATTATATGTGAGTATTGTCGCATACCTTGAGATGTTTGCATAATATTGTCGCGAAATTGCTGGCTCGGCAACCCTGGAGCTCTGACGTCACTACCTGTGGATGTAACCCATGCGAGGCCGCGTGGCCACGAGACTTATTCTTTTCTAAGCTCTCTTTGTTTGTTTACTATTTAATATATAGATATATAGGTGAAGAAAGTAATAAAGTAAGAGTTTTCTTCTGCCTTAAATATTCTCTTGTCTTGTAAAAATCGGGCTTGACAAGTAAAACATTACAAGTATTTAAAAAAAATAAAGAATAAATAATATTAAACTAGAATTATTTGAAAAAGGAAAAATTAAAATTCCTCTTTCAAATAATTTCTGGATAACTATTGCTCACATATAAACTATAATAATAAATTACTAATAATAGAGAAACTCTTTACCTTAATATTATTTATTTTCTTTCTTTTTTAAATTAAATTATTTACATCAATGTTTACAAACAAATGTATACATGTATGATGATGATAAGAGAGAACATTATAAATAACAACAAAGGTCTGTTGCCATGCATGAAAACACCCAATAATTATGCCAAAAATAATTTTAAAAATATATATGTGGCAATATAATAATAAGGTGGGAAGAGAAATAATCACACCACAAGTTTGGGAGAAGAATCCCAGACAACCAGAGAGAGAGAGGGAGGGAGACGGGCCCAGCAACAGCCAGGCGTTCTGTCGCACACAATCCCCAACTGTCTTAATAGTCCTGAGGTTCCAAGTAACGGTCGCCCCTTGGAATGTCGCTGATGTCTAAAGTGACGGGACTTTACCCTCCCGTCTCTCTCTGGGTCAACTGTAGGTTTGCTTTTTTATTCCTGGAAGAGTATATATTATGACATATGGCCCCCTTTGAAGAAGGCTGAACATGGTTTGAGTATACTTAAAGCTGGAGAAGCCGGGAATAGAAAAAATAATTTTATAGTTGAAATTATTTAAGGTTATGGTGACATAGTTTTATGTAAATAAAATATTGTATAGTACACAAGTAAATATTATTTACAAGTAGTTTTTCAACACAGGAGAGTTTGATATTTAAGGGAATTCTTGATAATATCAAAGTTATAAAAGGCTATATACAATAACATCTAATATATTATAAGGTAAATGCTATTGAGAGGTGTGAACAAGGAGAAGAAGAGTCATATACACATGACGGAAATATTGAGCCATTAAGACTGGGGAACTTTACACTTTAAGATATGTTTTCAGGCGGACATAGCAAAGGGAAACTTGGCATGGGTTTTCTATGCTATAGATGTAGAGTACGAGAAATGAGGTTGAGGGTGGAAATTGCGTGAGCTCAGGACTGAGGTAAATATAGAACTACATACAATGTTAGAATTTTGGCGAACAGAGAGAGGGGAAACTTGCTTTGGGCAATTCTACCTTATGTATGCAGTTACTCGTGTAGCGGGAAAAGTCCCGTGTGTAGGTGAGGAAGTCGCATGGACTTATAGTTAATTTGAGAAGATAAAATAGTTCGAGATACAAAGGTAGAATATAGGCGAACAGAGCGAGGGGAAACTTGCTTTGGGCCTTTCTACCTTAATTATTCCGATACTAAGAGACTTTAGTAGTTTTAACTAATTGAAGGGAAGTGTGCGCGCACAGTGCCAAAAATTGAGATGAGGACGGTGTTGTCCTTTACAATTGACAAGCTTCTCGTACACGAGGTGTTTGAACCGTCGTGGGAGCTTGTGCGAGGAGATGATTTCGCGACGGGTTGAACGTAAAAACCATGTATGCGCGAAATGATGACGATCAGCGACGATGTTTAACGTACCTCCGTGGGAAATATCGGACGATAGTTTATATCGTGCTGGTATGGACAAGGGACAAACATAGATTTGAAGACAGGGCCCGTGTGGCGCGAGAAGGAGGAGCGAAGCTGTGGCGCTCGATGCAGATTGTCCAAGTGCGAACAAAAAGAAGTTGATAAACATCTAGCAGTCAGTCAATCTGAATACTGTGACGAACACACCAGTGGCTAGATGGTGTGGGTCGGTGGATATGCTAGAGAGCAACTACAACATATATTATCGTAAATGAAAAGTGGAGATTATTGGTAATAGTAGTTTGATAATTGAATAATCAGTAATTCTATAGAGGGTCATGGGCTGGTAGAAGGTTAACGAAGTTGTAAGAATGGTAGGAGTAAAACAATTGCACTTACAGGTTATGTTGGTTTAGAGAGAAAGTAGATTCATTGAGTTCACTGAGGGAGGGTTCTGTCTGCTGTATGTGCCAGTGTTGTCCGCCACAGTAGTGGCAGGGGTGTGGCGGAGTCCATGGTGGTGGAAGGTGTTCTGCTCTGGCGCGGCAATCGTTCTTGGGCAGATCTATTGCTGGAAGAAGTGTACTGCAGGTTCATCTCAGTCGTTGGTGATCACTTCTTCCAGATCATGGTTCAAAAGTTGCTCGAGGAAGGGGGTGAGAACTCGAAGAGAAGTGGCTACAGTTGAGTTGGATGTAAATTCTTGTGGAACTTGGCTGTGGGTTTGTCCGATCACCATGGCTTTGCTTCTGGTTTTCTTCATAATCTGGTATAATTGGGAATTTTCTTCCCGGCCAGATCTTATCCTGTCGACTTTTATGTGTGTGGCAATATAATAATAAGGTGGGAAGAGAAATAATCACACCACAAGTTTGGAAGAAGAATCCCAGACAACCAGAGAGAGAGAGGGAGGGAGACGGGCCGTTCGTGTCGCACACATTCCCCAACTGTCTTAATAGTCCCGAGGTTCCAAGTAACGGGCCCCAGTGGTCGCCCCTTGGAATGTCACTGATGTCTAAAGTGACCAGACTTTACCCTCCCGTCTCTCTCTGGGTCAACTGTAGGTTTGCTTTATTATTCCTGGAAGAGTATATATTATGACATATATATATATATATATATATATATTAGAATTCAGGCCTTAGTTGTTTCTCCGCACCAAAGCAGAGTATAGTAGTTTACCTATTTACTAATCAATTATTTATACTATTGCCTCATTTTTCATCTTGGACACATCGATAAATCTATGTAAGAGATTATATGTATTTATAAGGCTTTTATTACTTTTTTTTTTACCTTTTCAGAATGGAGGTGTGGCCATTGAGACTTATACAAAATGGATGTTTTATTTGCTTAAAAAAATAGTTATAGGAAATCTAAGGTGATGATGTAAGGCACTTCATCTTAAATTGCCAAAAGACATGCTTCTCATCAGATGTCACATAATAGCTGTTACTGCATGCTTGACTCATGATTAATCAATAGTAGTCTTCGCTTATTATCCTGGTTAAATTCACTGCCTGTTGAATTTGTACTTAATGAGAAGGTTTTTGTTGCAAGCCAGGGTTGCTAGATGGTGACTAAGAGATGAAGCTTAGTATTGTCGTTTTCTCATATAAAATGAGAAAGATGAATACTAACAAATAAGGATTCTTCAAAGGGGATATTTAACTTGAATAAATGCATTTAACTCTCTTTCACTATGAATTTATACCAAAAATGGTCGATTTTCGACAGCCACAAGCAGGATTGAATACCACATGGAAACTTTTTCTAAAGAAAAATACTTAATATCCCGATTCTTGCAAAGTACATCACCATTAGTGAGTGAAAGTAGCTAAAAGGGTTTCTGGAACACTTGCAAGTACAAATGTTGAACTTCTTTCTAGTATCTGTTCGCGCTTGTTAACTTACCCACCATAATTATCATGGCCTCTGTACCACATTTACTAAAGATAATAATAATTTTTAATATTTATATTTATTAACACAAAGCAATAACGCGCCATCTTTACATATAAAATAAAAGGAACCAAAAGCGCGAATGTTTCTTTTATACATAAAACGAACTTCTACTGTCCTTACTGCGATGAAAAAATATATTGGGAGGGCTTGGCTCATCAGTGGTGAACCCTCCCAGCGGTTTCGCCAATTTAATCTACCAGACCGCTTCTCAGAGCTCTAATACTGTATTGGATCATTCTGCTTTTATATGCTACACTGAAGGATGGAATCTTAGAAATGGTTTTCAAGTAAACTATGGACATAAGCTTATAGGACAGTAGAATTACATTCAAATATTTGTATAAATATTTGTATAAATATTTATGTATAAAAGAAACATTCGCGCTTTTGGTTCCTTTTATTTATATTTATAATAATTTTGAGAAAAGACCTTTGAGATTTCTTGTATATGATGTATACAAGCCCTAATAGCCGATGAGAATTCCTATTCTTATGTCTGTTCAATATATTTCACAGAATTGAAGCTGTTCGTGTTCGTTTAAAGAAAAGTAAATGGTGATCGATTGAAAGGAAAAACAATGGGGGAAATAAATGCACATAAAACACAGTATAACAAAAGGTTTTATTTAAAAATTAAAAAGGGCTAAAAACTATTATACTTATATATATATAGAATTATGCATAAAAAACAAGAAACAAGGTTAAGCAAAAAAAATAATAAAATTAACTAATCTTAGGGAAGGGAGATAAAAATAAGTGTCAGGGGGGGTATCCAGCGTTGTGTTCACACAGTACCTCGAGTGGCAGCACCGTCGCTGGCTTAGCTTCCTCTTGGTCGCGGCTCGTGCGATGTCCAAAGCGTCCTTTACGTCCACGAGACTCTGCTTGTGGGATACTCCAAGACGTCCTTTCCGTCCACGAGACTCTGCTTGTGGGATACTCCAAGACGTCCTTTCCGTCCACGAGACTCTGCTTGTGGGATACTTCTCGGACGTCCACAAGACGCTGCTTGTAGGATACTTCTCAGACGTGTCTGCTCCGCCTGGTCCGCTGCTTCTAATTAACTAAGAGGAAAAAAAAAAAAAGAAGACGCCACATGGCGGGCTGTCCCGGGCCTGCAGAACAACCAAACAAATTCCAGACGTCCACTTGACTTTTGCCTCCCCGGGCCATCTGGTGACCTTTGCCCTCGGTCGGTTCCAGCTGGGAGTTTCCCGACCATGTCGATATCTTGCTCGTCTCCCTTCACCTAAGTCCTTCATTCTATGTACAAAGTAAAAGAACGGTAAAATAGTTTTAACAGAAGCTATATTCACTGGCACTTTTTACTCTCTTGTAGCTTTTTCATCCAAAAGGCTTTAAATAATGATTCATTCTTATATCACATGCTCAAGAACATTTAGGCAGAGTAGTATCGATGTTGCTTCAATTTAAAATCATTCATGAATTCAATAAATATTGTATGGGAATATATTTTTAAAAATTTTGATATTGCTCAAAAATTGAGCAATTGTATATCACTTATAAAGGGGGGTAATGACCTTTTTTTTATATTTGCAGACAAAGAAAACTGTACTTTTGTATACGTTCATAAAATTCGAATATAAAAAAAAAAAAGACAATGACATTCAATCCTAAATTCATGTACCCTAAATTCATCAAACGTATGTGAATTGAAAAAAAAAAAAAGCTGATTTCATTAATACATCTAAAAAGAATTATAAAAATTGGTTATAATGATAATTAATTATTAATAAAATATATCATTATGCTCCTTTATGAAGATATAATAAATTTCTCAAAATAAAATTTATATGATTTTTGTCTTGAACTCTGTGAAATCAACTTAGAGCGCTTCTTCGTAATCATCATTTCTTTTACCACGTTTTGTAAATGTGTACCTCATTTCTTTGATATTTTAAAGCCAATTTATTTTTTAAGTACTTTTAATATATAAGCGATTGCACTTAAAAGTAAGTTTGAAATTGAAGTAATACTATTGTGTTTTTAATATATACATTATATATTTCTGATATTTTATCGAAATAGTTTATTTTTAATCGAACCATAGGTATAAAGTTCAAGCACATGCTTTTTAAAAATAGTAGTTTTATAATACGCTTTTGTTATTATAACGAATAAACATCCAAGTGCCAATATCTAAATAATACTTTTGTTTGTACACGTATGATAAAATCATTATGATAAAATTTTACCATTCCCATAAAATGCCTTAAATCTCTTTTGACATTGCAGAACAATAATAATTACTAAAAAAATACAACTCTTAAAATTGTTAAAACTAATTTTAGGCCTTCATTAATTGAAATATTTACTGTACATATATCTACTGCTTATATTAATTTTCGCCATGTTTTATAATTTCTTTTCTAAATAACTAGTCGTTTGAAACGATATCCATCTATCTTTTGTTTTATTTAATTAATTTCTATAATACCACATTCAGACACTTTTAATTTCATTTAAGCCATAAATTTAACATCAATAAAACTGATAGGGGTAAAAAAACTTTCTAACCAAATTTAATTGTAATTCCTATTAATAAGAATTGCTACAATATCTACAAAATTTGATTTAAGGCAATCCTAGTGCCACATGCAGAATTATTTTAAAATAAAAATATCAAAACCTTTAAAAATTTCTTTTTCTAAAAGTTAATATTGAGCCTGGAGATACATTTGCAAAAAAATATATTTACTTACAATTAAAAACACAGAAAGAAATATCAATAACACAGGTGGGCTGAAGTCGTCTGGCCAAATATTTGTTAGTTCTAAAAACATCTTTTGATCTCTTCCACATGTTTTTGAAAGTAGTATATGTAAATATATTAGGTTTATAGTTCAATATGTTGTTAAGTTATGGGTTTTAGATATATAAGATTTTAGGCCTATCTATGTTTTTTAAATTAATACCACAAAAGAGATTAAAAATATAATAACATCATTAATGTTTTATATCAATTGATGGGCTTGTATTCCAAATAAGTGGAATATTTTGTTCAACTGATTAATTCCAATGCTGCAGATGTAGGGCAACATATTATTGACTGTATTGACTCATCCATTGATGAGCTCTACTTTTCCCCGGCAGACACCATCCACAAGCTCTACAAGCTTGATACCTAAATATGATTGAGTGAAGATAAGAAAGAAGATGTAGGGCACAAATTATTGTAGGGTGCAAGGTTTACTCAATCCTTAGGACTTGTGCTATAAACTGGACAACCTTTCTATAAAGGACAGCACCTAGTTACAGAGCAAAATTGATGTTAGAAAAGGTGTTCTTTTACTAGTCACTGTATTCTTGTGATTGAAAACTTTTGTAGAGAGGTGTTCCCTCATTGAGGTTCTACTGTATATAAATTACACTCATGGACAAAAGTATTAAAAAAAGGCATTTCCTAATTGTGCAACTGAAAGTTGCTGATGGCTTGCGCCATCTATCAGAATAAATATCAACTAATCGTTGATTTTTAATTATTCCAGAATTGGCTAAATACCCATTCTTGATTAATCAAGAAAAGCTAACCATGTAAATGTTTTGGGCTGTTGGCCCTCGTTAGCGCAATGCAAAAGATGTACCTCAACAACCAAAAAAAGCTGGTCTTTGGGGCATCTTGAAAAACCATGAAACATAGAAAGCATTTGATTTTGCCAGTTGTCTATATATATATATATACTTTTTTTTTAAGAAGACAGAAGCAATTTTGTTCGCACTTGGTTATCTCGTGTGTCTTCAATAAAGGTCACTGTAATAACTTTCAAGAGTTATTGTCTCAATCCCGATATACATGTTGAAAGGTACAACTTTCTCTCCATGAGTGTATATTGGTTATCTCGTGTGTCTTCAATAAAGGTCACTAATATCTTTCAGAGTTATTGTCTCAATCCAGATATACATGCTGAAAGGTACAACTTTCTCTCCATGAGTGTACATTATGATAATCAAGGGTGGTAGTTATCAGTTACTTTCACAATAATTACACCACATGTCTGTCAAGTTTTGTCTGTGAGTGTAAATTAAGTAAATAAATGCAAAGTTTTTTTTTAAAAATGGTTTCAGGTTGTTGACAATAATGTCTCTATCGCCAGCATTGTATTTACACAGAGTAGAAAATTAATTCAAAAGTAATAATTTCCCTCAATATGGCCTCAGACATGTCCACCAACTCCCCTACTGTACTATACTCCACCAGTGAGTGCAAGTAACCAAACTCTGGCATATTTGTAAGTGCAAGCTTTTCACATGTGTAGACATGTGGTGCACTTACAGGTAAAAACATTCACTAATTATCCATCATGATTATTATGGTCTGTACCACTTGTACTAAGGATAATAAAAAAAAACTATAAGTAAATTCTAACTTCGCTACAAGTAAAAAAATAGAAGACTGCTCTATTGCAAAGTGCAAAAATCATTGTTTTCAAAAGGTGTTGCTAGGTGGTGCAGTTTCCCAAATGTTATCAGACACTGTTCTTTTTGTGTAAGTAAAACTATTGAATAATAATGTTAGTATTTGCATTTCAAAAATGATTAGGTACAATTTGGATTATAGATTAAAAATACAGGGCAATAAGACCAAATCCAAATAAATAGTGTGTGACTGTTTGATAACAGTGCTGTTACCAAAACACACATGTTTATTTATATTTGGTCTTATTGCCTTGTGTGTTGACACATTTCAAACAGGAGCTTTATTCAAAACCTCTCTTCTTATTCTTCTTTCCACTTAATCATATTAGGGTATCAAGCTTGTAAAGCATGAGATTTTTGATGGTGTCTGTGCTGGAGATTAGTAGAGCTCATCAATGGATGAATCAATAATGTGTTTTGGGGTTGTAGGTTGACACTTAGTACATAGTGGGAGTGGACCAAAACCTCTTGTATCTCCACCATTTGATGTCCAGATATTTTCTGTTCTTTGTTAGAAGTCTTGGTAGTTGACTATGTAGAACTACCTGGATCTATGTAGTTACTCGCTGCATTTTGGATGGGGCTCAAATTTTAAACCATAATTTAACATTTAAAAAAAATAAGATCCAAAAGGATTATAGATAAAAAATCATTTTTATGTGAGCAATAGATACCCAAAAATTATTTGAAAAAGTAAAAATCAATATCAGGTAAAATTCTATATTCTAAAATTATTCTGTATAAATATTATTTAGAGATTGTACATAGAATATCAGCCTGTTGAAGAACAGTATATTTGCTCGAAAGCTTTCAAATTTAAATTAAAATAAACTTTTTTACCTGATATTGATTTTTACTTTTTCAAATGAAAAAATCATTAATTAACGAGACCAATTTAGTTAATTATAGGAGGATGACGTTTAGAGGCACCTCTCCCTTTAAAAGGCAATTGGTTCATAAGTACAAATTGTAATGATGAATGAGCCACAACACCAGAAATTCAGACCAAAAAAACCAACAACCTGTATAACATGGTTTTGTGCTATGGCCTCTCCTCATCAGTACAGGGGTGACTTCAATTTCTTAATATTCTATGAGGGGAGCTATGAAAACAGTTGAACTTGCCAATAAAGTGTTTAACCTGGTGAAGTGAATGGCAGAGCCAATTTTCAGACCAGATTTACAACAAATTTTGTGTTGCATTTCTGTAACAGGGTTCTTTTCATGTGTAGATGTTTTGGTAAATTGTTGGCTAGTTACCTTTTGTTGTTGTTTCTTATCCCCTTGTGTAAAAATTACACAAATTCCATATGACCTTATGATTGTTCTAACATCAAAATTCAAAACTATTATAGACGCGTATGATTCTTTTTAAAAATAGACAATTTCTACTGTCCTTACTGCAATGGAAAAATTAATGGGAGGGCTCATGGCACGCTAATGCATCACCTTATGATTGTTCTATCACACTGTGTAAATAAGCTTCCATGTTTGTTTTATTGCAAACTTCCTTAGTTTATCAAGAGCTGTATGTGATGCACTAAATGTGTTCCAGGCTTCACCATGTTGATGTCCAAGAAGAACCGGGTTCAAATCTACGAATACCTCTTCAAAGAGGGAGTGATGGTGGCAAAGAAGGACTTCAACGCCCCCAAGCACAATGCTGAGGAGCTGGCCTCAATCCCCAACCTGCAGGTCATCAAGGCCATGCAGAGCCTCAAGTCCAAGGGCTACGTGAAGGAGCAGTTTGCCTGGAGGCATTACTACTGGTACCTCACCAACGAGGGTATCCAGTATCTGCGTGACTTCCTCCACCTGCCCCCAGAGATCGTGCCCTCCACCCTCAAGAGACAGTCCAACAAGAACGAGGCTGCCCGTGCCCGCACGAGGGCCATGGATACTGCAGCCCCCAAGTCAGGAACCACAGAGCGTGATTCCTACCGTCGCTCTGGACCTCCCTCAGACAAGAGGGGAGAAATGGGACCCGGAAATGGCAAGTCTGACTATGTAAGTTCTGTTGGTTCTCCAGTTGGGTGGTGTTTGACTGTTGGTTGTTGTGTGGTTGCAGAAGGGAGGATTCGGACGTGGCAGGCCTCAGTAAGACTTGGTCCTCCTGTAATAAATAAAGAGGGACTTTGTGATTCTGTTGTGGTGATTGCTTTACAAAGTATTTACTCAATGGTTGAAAAACTTTAAGAAGCTTGGATTTAATTTTATCATTTATTCTTATCTGGTCAAGTCTGAGACTCCCATTTCTGTCTTGGCTTTAGAGTTTGAACAGAGATTATCAGCTATTTTGGTTTCTCAATTCCACCCATTCCTTTGGATAAGATGTATAGGGGCCGGTGGAGGATTTCGGCTGGGAATATTTTCCAAGAAATATGACAGAAAACTAAAATATAAATTTAGTGTATTTTTTGGTAATTGTGTTGTTCAGAGAATATTGGTGACATTTATATCCTTCTTCTTTCTTATCTCCACTCAATCATATTAAGGTATCAAGCTTGTAGAGCTTGAGACTTGACAACCATCATGACTGAGTGAAGTAGAATGCGTCTGCCTTTGTCATTAAGACTGGGAGCACTACTCAGTGGCGGGCCGACTTAGCTCCAAAAGAAATGGCTGTCTCTGACATGAGGAACAGATGCCATGTGCAGCTGCTCCTAACAATGGAGTACAAACACTGCTCATCCTGTATCCCTGGATTAGGAGCCCTTACAGGGTACTATCACCCGGGCCAGCTGAGCCCAGGTTTTTTACCGAGCTTGTTACTGCTCCCCCTCCTCTTTTTTCATCCGGGGTTGGGACCGGCAAAGGCGGAGTTATCCTAAATATATACAATTAAACCTGCCTATAGCGCCTTCCACTCTGTAGTGCCAAATTTTAAATACATAGTACAATGCAATTTACATTAAAAGTGACCTGTGTATAGCACCCTATTTTGGTGAGTCCCAAGAAGGGGCGCAATAAACAGGTTTAACTGTATGCCCATAGTGGGTAGTTAGCGACTGCTTTTACATGTACACACAAGATGAGAAAGACCTCTTTAAAAATCCTGAGTTCAACTGACCCAGTTTATAGACCTCAGCAAAGGTCCCTCTCCAGAGAAACAGAGGAGCTATGTCTGTATTCATGTTAGAGTCAGCATCAAACTGCTTCCATGTTTGGAACAGTCTCAAATTACAGGCAAAGTCAGACTTTCACCAAAGTGTGCCTGGATCATGGTGCCATGATCAATGAAACCAACACCCCATTCCATGAGATCATGAACTCATGTAATTCATATAATCTTTACACAAGAGGATAAGAAACAACATATATACACATTTATAAAGCAATTCAAATTTTATACTTTAAAAGTAAGAAATTGAAACTTAGATGCATATAATTCTTTTCAAAATTAAACAATTTTCTACTGCCCTCACTGCAATGATGTTTGGTTACTTGCACTCACATGGTGAACATATACAAGAAGCCATTAGAGAAATTTCTTTAGGGGAGAAAAGTGTCCAATGTTGAAAATTGTTGGTTTTATACCATTCCACCTAGTTCTGTTGTCAATCATATCCATATGCAAGATTTTGGTTACAAGAACCTTTTTAGACCTTTTTTTTTATCCCTAGTACACATGGTACAGGCCATGATAATCATGGTGGGTAGAAGTAGGCGACTGCTTTTACTGTAAGTGTACCACATGTCTACACATGAAAAGCAATACAGGGTACAGGCCATGTAATCATGGTGGGTATAAGGAGGTGACTGCTTTTACTATAAGTGGACCACATGTCTACACAACAAACAAACAACAAACAAAATAGCTTTATTAGGGCATCTTGCCCTGTACGGATTCTCCGTGGAGTTACAGACAATATTAACCATAAGAGAACAGGTGAAAATATAGTATTTACAGTCAAGGTATGTCAAACAGGGTGACTTTTTATTGTGCCCCTGTTCTTATCTCTTCCATGAGTGCAATTTTATTCCCAACCGCTTTTTGAAAGTTGAACAGTTCAATTGCCCAACTTTTCTTATCTGAAACAGTTTTTATTAGCTTTATTGAGTTCAAATGCGGTCTAGGAAGACTTTTCAGGATCTTTTTTCTCTCTCCTTCCAGATCCCCGCATTCGGCAATAAAATGGTATATTTCATCAGTTATCTGACTTCCACATAACCCACAGTACAAATCTTCTTTCTTAATTGCGTAAATATGATTTTCTTTGATCATTGTTGACATTGATCTGTGCAATAAAGCTCACTAAAGCTGAAGACAGATAGCATGAAAAGTAATTTTCTGGAATAAATGAATCATAAAGTAACCTATAGTTTGAGTATGTTTTCGTAAGAGATAATTTTGCCAGATCTTGCTGCAATAGCTGTTCAATTTTTATTTTTAGTATATTCGGAAGTTCGATCTGTATGTCATCATAATTTAACCTATAGTTTAGCCATGTGAGTCCACAATGATTGATGATATCCATAATATTCTTACAGAATCCTATAGGTTTTTTTGTCATTAAGGAAATTTCCTTCAATCTATTCCAGCATAGCTTAGGTAGTCTATTGTCTTCCATTTTTTGTAATCTAATGAAATATTTCAAAATTAATTTGATCGTTGTAAAAGTCAAAGATATTCTGCCTGTTTCCAGCCTTACAATGTACCCTGGTATATATCTTGGTAGATTCAGAAAATTTTTGATAAACGTATTCTGTAATTGGTCTATAATATCCGTATTGTCCCAAGCCCACACAGGGGCCGCATAGAGCAGTATTGATTTAATAACTGAGTCAAATAGATTCAGAGCAACTTTTAATGAGTTAATTTTTTCTTTTTTTATCAGTCTAATAGTTGCATTTATTGCCGTATTTGCTTTGGCTTTATAAAAGAGGGCTACCTTTTTACTATTAATAGTGGAAGTGAATGGATATCCCAGATATGTAATATTGGACGCAACAGTCAGTGGGGTGCACATGTCTACACATGTGAAAAGCAGTTCGACTTTGCACTTACAAATGTGCCAAAGCCCCGTTTGGTTACTTGCACTCACTGGTGGGGTTGGACTTTTGCAATAATCGGGGGCCATTAGAGCATTTTTTTTTTTAAATCGGAAAAAAGTGCCCAATGCGGTAATCCAACCCGGGTCGTAGAGGTTGAAAAACCAACGGTTTAGACCATCCTTCCACTGACCCCCCATACATATTACCTAATCCAAATAAATTAATAGTGTGACGTTTTGGTAACATTGTTGTTACTATCATCAGACAAAAGGTTTGACAAGATGATGGTAACAATGTTGTTAAAAAAGTTTGATGGCCTGCACCATCTATTGGAATAATGATATTTATTCTGATAGATGGCACAATCCATCAAACTTAGTTGTGCACAGGGGGTTGGTGGAAGAAGGGTCTAAACCGTTGATTCCCCCCGCATTGGGACTTTTTTTCTGATTAAAAAAAAAAAATGCTCCAATGACCTCAGAGATGGGGATCTAATGGAATCTTCATAATCTACCAAAGAGGTGTTTTGCTGGCAAGGTGGCTGGACCAAATCTATGGCTAGAATATAGATGGAAAATTTGTCGGGAGGAAATTGATCCATAGAAGCACAGGGCGCCTCTCCCGTCAAAATAAACGTCAGGATGGCCTCAGGTTTTGACGTTTATTTTGACAGGAGAGGCACCCTGTGCTTCTATGGATCAATTTCCTTCAGGCAAATTTTCCATGAAACCATGGTCTCTAGGTTGACGCTTCTCAGTTTGCCAAAGCTGGTGTTGTGGCTTTGTCACCGACCCGAGGCCGCTAGTTGCGGCGACGGTCAATAGATGGCGTCAGGTTTTGACGGGAGAGGTGCCCTGTGCATCTATATTTTATAATGTTTATTTGGGCATAAAATTTCTGTATATTAATAAAGGGAAACAAAAGGTAATAAGACAAATCCAAATAATAGTGTGACATTTCAATAACAGCATTGTTACCATCATCAGACAAAAGTACTGAATGTATTTCAGTATTGATGAATTCAGTATTCTTTTGTCTGATGTTGGTAACAACGCTGAAACATCATACATTGTTAATTCATTTGGATTTTTGTCTTGTTTTACCTTAGGTTTCTAATCTATAATCCCAATTGTGATTTATCATTAATAAAGAGCCCTTCGATTCTTGCAAAAGTGCAAGTAACCAAACAGGGCTCTGGCACAATTGTAAATTGCAAAGTCTAACTGTTTTTTTTTTCCATATATGTAGACATAAGAGTGCACTTACAGTAAAAGCAGTCGCCAACTTCTACCCACCATAAATACAAGGTAATAAGACCAAATAAATAGTGTGTGACGTTTTGGTAACAACACTGTTACCGAAACTTAACATTATAATCTAAATTTTACCTTATCATTCTACCCACCATGATTACCATGGCCTGTACCACATGTACTAGGGATAAAAAAAAATTAATAATGAAATTTCCGGTTATTTGTTTTTTTTTTATACAGCCCACTTTGAAGACTATCTCTACATCTAGAGAGAGGTTGGTGTAGAAAGTAAAAAAAGAGCTCTGAACCTCAGACAGCAACAAACAATAAAATATAAAACAGGCCATCTCTCAAACCAATGAAAATAGAAAATAACAACAGAATCTACCCCACAACAGTTTTAGGAGCATGGACTCATGGAATTTGTGCAATTTTTGCACGAGGGTATAAGAAACAACAGTTTTAGGAGCATGGACTCATGGAATTTGTGCAATTTTTGCACGAGGGTATAAGAAACAACAGTTTTAGGAGAATGGACTCATGGAATTTGTGCAATTTTTGCACGAGGGTATAAGAAACAACAGTTTTAGGAGCATGGACTCATGGAATTTGTGCAATTTTTGCACGAGGGTATAAGAAACAACAGTTTTAGGAGAATGGACTCATGGAATTTGTGCAATTTTTGCACGAGGGTATAAGAAACAACAGTTTTTAGGAGCATGGACTCATGGAATTTGTGCAATTTTTGCACGAGGGTATAAGAAACAACAGTTTTAGGAGCATGGACTCATGGAATTTGTGCAATTTTTGCACGAGGGTATAAGAAACAACAGTTTTAGGAGCATGGACTCATGGAATTTGTGCAATTTTTGCACGAGGGTATAAGAAACAACAGTTTTAGGAGCATGGACTCATGGAATTTGTGCAATTTTTGCACGAGGGTATAAGAAACAACAGTTTTAGGAGCATGGACTCATGGAATTTGTGCAATTTTTGCACGAGGGTATAAGAAACAACAGTTTTAGGAGCATGGACTCATGGAATTTGTGCAATTTTTGCACGAGGGTATAAGAAACAACAGTTTTAGGAGCATGGACTCATGGAATTTGTGCAATTTTTGCACGAGGGTATAAGAAACAACAGTTTTAGGAGCATGGACTCATGGAATTTGTGCAATTTTTGCACAAGGTGATAAGAAACAACAACAATAGCCCAAGGAGCATGGACTTCAAGGAATTTGTATAATTTTCGCACAAGGGGATAAGAAACAACAATTTGAGGAGCATGGACTAATGAAATTCATGTAATCTTTACAAAAGGGGATAAGAAACAACAGCTAGAGGAGCATGGACTCATGGAATCTTTGCACAAAGAGATAAGAAACAACACAACAAACAGCTAGAAGAGCTTGGACTCATGAAATCTTTGCACAAGGGGATAAGAAACAACAACAAAAAATGATAAGATTGCAGTGAGCATCTGTTTATATTCCAACTAGTTGTGCTTATTCCCGCATAGCGATGGCTGGAGGGTTGCGATGGAGAAGTTCCAAGCCTTCCAGAGCAGAGTGGTAGTTGGGTCTGATGTTGCCTCTCTCTGGGAGCGGAGGTCCGAATCCCATCCCCACCCCTGGTCTAGCTGCCTGAAGGATTGGGATCACATTCTGGCGTCCGCAGCGATCTCTCAGCAGCTCCTGCGCGTAACGCTGTATCATCTCCTCCTCCTTGCGCAGCTCATCAAATTCCTCCGTCATCGATTCCTTGTTGCTGTTCTCTTCCCTCTCCGCTATCTGGCGCAGCAAGTCCTGCGCTACCATCTTCTTTTGTTTTAGCTTATCCATGCGCTTGCGCTCCTGTTCTTTAAGCTGATAGGCGATAGCTTCGTCCGTCTCTCTGCGGAAGTCTGCTCCATCCATCTTGTCCTTCATCCTGGTACGGATCTGATCCGCAACCTGCGCAACAGAAAAACCTGTGTTTAGAAAGTTGCTGATGTAAATAGTTGTTTATTTGTTTTGCATATTTTTCATTTATAAAATTAATCTCATAATTTAGTCTGTGAAAATAAAAAATATTGAACCGGTGACAAGAAACAAAAATAGATGGCTTAATGTTATGTAGTTATGATATATAATTAATTGGGGAGGTCGGTGGAAGGCTGGTTAAACCGTTTGGTTTTCGACCACTACGACCCGGGTTCGATTCCCGCATTGGACACTTTTTTTCTGATTAAAAAAAAAAAAAAAAAATGCTCCAATGTCCCCTGATTCTTGCAAAAGTCCAACCCCACCAGTGAGTGCAAGTAACTAAATGGGGCTCTGGCACATTTGTAAGTGCAAAGTCGAACTGCTTTTCACATGTGGTGTACTTACAGTAAAAGCAGTCGCTAACTACCCACCATGATTATCATGGCCTGTACCACATGTACTAGGGATATTTAAAAAAAAAAAATTAATTGTGATATTTATGTAAATTTTGATCATTATTGAATAAAATATATAAAGTTTAGATGTGTTTTAAACTTTAATAACAAGCTTGATAAGGTTACCGCTGTTACCGAAACGTCACAAACTTTTTTTAAATTTGGATTTGGTCTTATTACCTTGAGTTTAATAACAAGCATAAAACAGTTGCTTCTGCAATAACCCAAGGAGGAGTACAAATGTCTTAATGAGATTGGTAAAACCCTGAAAACAGCCTAATGTGTAAACACAAGGTAATAAGACCAAATAAATAAATATTGTGTGACGTTTCGGTAACAGCATTGTTAACATCTTCAGACAAAAGTACTGAATGAGAAATTTTACCACAAATGTGGTAAATGTTTTTTGTGGTAAAATTTCTCATTCAGTACTTTTGTCTGAAGATGGTAACAACGCTGTTACCGAAACATCACATACTATTTATTTATTTGGTCTTATTACCTTGTGTTTATAATTTATAATCCAAATTGTGCCTTATCAGCCTAATGTGTATTTTTCAAATGTACTAACTGCCTTGAGGTAGTCGGCCTCCCGTTCTCTGGCTGAATGCTGGCGACGGCAGTGTTCCTCATGCAGCCGTTTCTCCCAGAGCCGGTCCTGTTGTTGCTGGCAGTGGAGCCGGGACAGCTCCTCCCTCTCCAGCACCGGATTGGCTCGCTCCAGTGCCTGCAGGTGGCGCCCCACCTCCTCCTGTCTGTCCTGTCTCACCCTACACCACCCCACTGCTGGTCTCACATGTCAGAATGCACATTTTAGAGTGCAATGCAACTTGGGTATGTGCAACAATGGAACTTGGGTATATGTAACAATGGAACTTGGGTATATGTAACAATGGCACTTGAGTAGATGCAACAATGGAACTTAGGTAGATGCAACAATGGGATTTGAGTAGATGCAACATTGGAACTTGAGTAGATGCAACAATGGCATTTGGGTAAATGTAACAATGGGACTTGAGTAGTTGCAACAATGAGGCTTGAGTAGATGCAACAATGGGACTTGAGCATATGTAACAATATGATGAGTATATGCAACAATGAGACTTGGGTATATGTAACAATGATCAAAGTATAAAATGAAAGAGCAGGAGAATATAACCTACCTGTATACAATATTATATCTATGTAATTATAGCTCTATATGTATATACATATTCCCCATACAATTTTGTAAATTCAAATTTATTTTTCCATACTAATTGGTGTATCTCTCAGGAGAATCAGTGAGACTAAAGGTCTTAATAAAGAGGTATTGATATACATTAGGATAATGTAACATTAGGCTGACTTATGTTTTTCTCTTGGAAACCATCTTTACTGGTCACGGCCACGTTCTCGCAGATCTCTGGCATAGAGATCCCACATGTCCTCACTGCTGGGTAGAGTCACAGACTGTGGACCACCTCCTCTTCTCCTGTCCAGCTTTTATGCTACACAGACTACAGACAGCCCTTCTACTTGGAGTACAAGACTTCAGCCTCTACTTCCTGACTGGCATGGAACTACCTGGTTCACTACAGCTCTCCCCATGACTAGACTACTACTAGACTGTGGTTGTACAGCCCGGGTAGTTGGTGATTTATACTCCAGGAGTTACCTCTATTTTCTCTCTCGGCGATGCAATTAAGCACGTTGGGGACAAAAACCCCTTTATAAGCATAGGCATTTCCGAACTCAGGGCGGCCTTGAACATTTGACATTGTTCAGATGTCCCTTCAGAGAAGGCTCATGTCTAATGTAAATATATATATATTTCTGTATTATAACTTTAAAATTGGCACTATATAATATTATATGAATGATTAATAAATCAGTTTCAATCTCTCTCACCTGACCTGCAGGGCTACTGGCTCTTCGGTCAAGGGCTGGATGACAACGCCATCCTCGTGCCAAGTCATCAATACACAGGTTCTTTCTGAGCCATGAGATGAGGGGAGAACGTGACTTACCGTCTGGACTCTTTGTCGTTGTCTCCTGGACTTTACATAACTGTATATACTTTACTCTTTTACTTTTATATTTCACAACTGATAAGGAACCATAAGAGATAGTTTCCATAATTCTTGGTACCAAATAGAAAACCCCAAAAAACAGACCCTCCAACTAAACAGAAGGAAGTCGACACAGTTGGCCAGATGGAAATCTGGTCACCTGCGCCCTCTAGTTTATAAAGAGGGAGCCAAAAGCTTCCCCATGTGCACTAGGTGCAAAACCGAAGAGGCCACTCCCCAATATATACTAAATTGTATTGGAAAGGACAAGAGATCCCTGTACAGAGAACCAAGAAGAGTTCTTGAGCTTCTTTATGAGCACGACCTCCAAGATCTTGTCTAATTTAGACTAAAAGGATAAGTAAAAAAAAACTTTTATATTTCTCATATATCCCTCTTTTTTATGATTATTTTATAATACCACCATTGACTTGTGTATGATGTCGATAAAATATTTTAAAATCTCAAATCTCTCTCTCTAGCTGGAACACAAATGATAACACATCTACTACACCTACTTGATTCTGTTCTGGTTCTTCAACTTGAGCAGACACTTCAGTCTCTCCTGGCCCTCGTAGTACAGATCTGCCCTCCTTGCCTCCTCCTGCAAACACACAGTACTTACATTATATATACTGGATTAACTCACAGTGTAATTGTACTACAGCTACAACTCCACCTCTGCAGGTCCCAAGCCTACTTCAAAAAGGGGGAGCAGTAACAAGCTCACTGAAACACCTGGGCTCAGCTGGCCTGGCTGATAGTACCCTGTAAGGGCTCCTAACCTAGGGATACAGGATGAGCAGCGTTTGTACTCCATGTTAGGAGCAGCTGCACATGACATCTGTTCCTCATGTCAGAGGTGGTAATTTCATATTGGAGCTAAGTCAGTGGCCTGCTACTGAGTAGTGCTCCCAGTCTTAATAACAAGATAGACGCATTCTACTTCACCCAGTCATGATGGTTATCAAATCTGCTTTGATGAGCTCTACTCGCCCCAGCACAGACACCATCAACAAGTTCTACAGTCTTGATACCCTGATATGATTGTTGAGTGGAGATAAGAAAGAAGAGAAGACTCATCCCCAGCACAGACACCATCTCAAGTTATAGTCTTGATATCCTGATATGATTGTTTAGTGGAGATAAGAAAAAGGAGAAGAAGACTACAGGTACTGTGAGAGCTCACATGGCAGGCTATATGTTTTGGCAATAGCATTTCTACCTTCTTAAGGATTACATTCAATACTGGAATGTAGGACGCAAGTTTTCCAACTTAGTTCAAGTAAAAACCCCTCTATAACAAACCCCAATGGGACTGAACCTGTGGTTCATTATAGCCATAGTTCACTGTATTATAAACTAAAATTGGGTGATCATTATTTCTGGTTCATTTTAAGGGAAAGTTTTCTATATCCCAGGTTAATTTTAGCAAGGTTTTACTGGAATTAATAGAAAGGTGTAGGGGAATGGTTGAGGGGTCGGTGGAAGGATGGTCTAAACCGTTGGTTTTCGACCGCTACGACCTGGGTTCGATTCCCGCATTGGGCACTTTTTTCTGATTTAAAAAAAAAAAAAAAAATGTTCCAGTGGCACCTGATTCTTGCAAAAGTCCAACCCCACCAGCGAGTGCAAGTAACCAAACGGGGCTCTGGCACATTTGTAAGTGAAAAGTCGAACTGCTTTTCACATGTGTAGACATGTGGTGCACTTAAAATAAAAGCAGTCACCAACTTCTACCCACCATGATTATCATGGCCTGTACCACGTGTACTAGGGATAAGCAAAAAAAAAAAAAGGGGGGGGGGGGGGATGATTTTGTATGTGAAGAAATTAAAAATATTTTGAAGGCTTGCTAGTGTTATGCAATTATTCCCAGGGGTATATGTGAATAAGTTATGTACCTCCTCCTGGTATCTCCGGGCATGTTCATAGTTCTGGTTGATCTTAATCTGCTTCACCAGTTCCTCCCTGCACAGCGTCTTCTTCTGTTGCGGGTCCTCTGCGTGTTTCCTGCGCAGGAGGGACGTGGGCTCCACGGCATCCAGCAAGTTGCTCGTAGGAATGCTCTGGCAGAGGATCTTCTCCTGGCGCTCTCTGGACCTCTTCTCCTCCATCCTGGGAACAGAGTTGCATAGCTGATTCCTGGGTTATCTGAGATGGTTACATTTACTTTACTTTTACTCCTTCCCTATAGGGGCTGGAAATCAGACATTTACATAGTTACAGGGTTACAAGAACAAAATGGTCGATTTTTGAGATTTCAAACAACTTTAATGACTGTGGTCATATATGTACAGAATAATTCTGTAAAAATGATATATATATATACAGTAGAACTACCTCAAGGTAATAAGACCAAATCCAAATAAATAAATAGTGTGTGACGTTTCGGTAACAGCGTTGTTACCATCTTCAGACAAAAATACTGAATGTGTTTCAGTTTGAGTTTCAGTACTTTTGTCTGAAGATGGTAACAACGCTGTTACCGAAACGTCACACACTATTTATTTTTATTTGGATTTGGTCTTCTTCTTCTTTCTTATCTCAAAGCCATGATAATCATGGTGGGTAGTTAGCGACTGCTTTTACTGTAAGAACACCACATGTCTACACATGGTACAGGCCATGATAATCATGGTGGGTAGTTAGCGACTGCTTTTACTGTAAGCGCACCACATGTGTACACATGTGAAAATCAGTTCGACTTTGCACTTACAAATGTGCCAGAGCCCCGTTTGGTTACTTGCACTCGCTGGTGGGGTTTGGTCTTATTACCTTGTGTTTATAATCTATAATTCAAATTTTGCCTTACCAGTAGAACTACCTCTCTGACAACACCTAGTTACAGGGTCAAAATGTCCTTTAGGGAGAGATGTCCTCTAACTGACTTCCACCATTTATTCCACCATCTGTTGGAAGAAATATCAACTAAGCATTGAATTTTTAATTATTCCAGAATTATCGAAAGGGTATTTGGCCAATTCTGGAATAATTAGTTTAGTTCATATTTATTCTGATAGATGGTGTAAGCCATCAGCGACATTTATTTGCATATGTTCAAATCTAAAAGCCTGAGGGATGAGTTTCTTTTGCAAATAAATTTATTTCGAGCTTTCGGGCAACGCCCTTCTACAGGAAAATTAAATTATATTACACTGAGATTAAGTGAGGCAAATGTATAACAAACTATAGAAAATAAATATCAGAAACAAACGAGTAGTCTCACGTGTGTTTGTTTCTGATATTTATTTTATATAGTTTGTTATAAAATTTGCCTCGCTTTATCTCAGTGTAATATAATTTAATTTACTTTATTTTTAATTTTCCTGTAGAAGGGCGTTGCCCGAGAAAGCTCGAAATAAATTGATTTGCAAAATAAACTCATCCCTCAAGCTTTTAGATTTGAACATTCTATTAAGGGATTAGCCTATTAATTTATTTGCATAATCAGGAGATATGCCTTTTTTCCTTAGGAACTCACTGTTTCATTAGGGCTTCCTTCATTGATTTCTTCTTCTGGGCCTCACACCTTCTGCGGCTGAGAGATTCCTCCTCAATCAACTTGGAGTGGGTGAAGATGTCGAAGGTCTCAGGGGGAGGTTGGTTCTTGCGCTTCAGTTCTAATTGGAGTTCCCTCTCGTGCAGCACATCGCTGTAGAATAACGCACTCTGCGCAACCAAACAGCACTCCTATTGTTGCATTTTGTACAAATATAGGAGGCCTGCACAGAAGTCCTCTTCTACGTGGTGGGCGGGAGAAGCAGCACAAGTAAGGGACTGCCCTGTAGTACGGTGTCGTGAGCCCCGAGCTGCTACGTTAATCGTGAACAGGGAACTCTGAAATGTGGCTGACTATCAGGGCAATGGTACCTCCCTTCCAATGGAGCAACAATCTTTTTTTGGACAAGACACCACCACAAATGGGAGGATATTTACGAGTATAACTCAACATACACCGACATTAATTCAATAAAAAAAATCTGATTCCTTGGAGATGTTGAATTAAACAAGTTAAAAGAATGTATAAATGGTTGAATTAAAGTCGGCCTGTTGAATTATAGTTGGCTAGATTAAAGAAAAGAGCCTGATTGGGATTTGAATAAACAGTTGAATTGAAATAGTTATGTTGGAATAAACACCTTGAGGAATATATAAGACCCTAGATATTTCCAATTACAATAGAACTGCCATTCTGTAAAGGACAACACCTAGTTGCAGATCCAAAGTTTCCTTTAGGGAGAGGTGTCTTCTTACCGGAGAGTTTCTAAATAGTAAAAATGGTAATTTTGCAAATGAAAACTGTTCTTTGTAGAGGTTTACTCTAGCGTGAGTGTCCTCTCAAGAAGATTCTACTGTATATATATATATATAGATGGAAATTTTTCCAGGAAGAAATTAATTTATAAAAGCACAGGGCGCCTCTCCAGTCAAAATAGATATCAAAACTAGACGCCATCTATTGACCGTCATTACAAACTAGCAGCCTCGGGTTGGTCGCACCTATTTATTCAAATACCAATAAGCCTATTTTCTTGATATTAACTGACTATAATTCAACACCCTAAGGGATCATCATTTTGGGTTGAATTAAAGCCAATGTGTTGAATTATTGTCTATTAAATTAATATAAATAAAAAATTGAGTATAGAAAATTTGGTTGAATTAAAATAGGTTTTGAATTATAGCCAGCTAAATAAAAGAAAATACATTGATTGGGATTTGAAAAAATATATATATATGTGACAATATAATAATAATGTGGTGGGGAAAGAGAAATAAGGACACCACAAGCTGGTAGAGGAATCCTAGACAACCAGTGAGAGAGCTGGGGGGACAGCCGGCCTGCCCGCCGCTGAGCGGCCGGCCGTTCGTATCGCACACAATCCTCAACTGTCTTAATTAGTCCTAAGGTTCCAAGAAACGGGCCCCTTGGAATGTTGCTGATATCTCAAGTGACTGGACCCCACATCCTGTCCCAATAGTCCCGAGAACTCCGGGCCTCTGGTCGCCCCTTGGAATGTCGCTAGTGTCTCAAATGACCGTACTTTAGCTGCCCATCTCTCTTTGGGTTGCTGTAGGTTTACTTTATTATTCCTGGAAGAGTATATATTATGACATATATATAGTTTAATTAAAGTATAAGTATTGAATTCAAGTATCCTCATGGACAAAACTTAAGGAAGTGGAAAGTCTTTAATAACACTAGTTATTTATTTTTTAGGGAGACACGAGGCAATTTATATTTACAGAATTTTTCTTCTTCAAAAAAAGTGAACAAATCAGCATATGGAATATCTGTTTTAGGTGATCATCTTAGAAATTCCCAAGAGAAAATATGTAAATTGTTCTAGTTGTTTGTGTATGCAAATTTCTTTCTTTTTTTTTTTTAGATGTTTTGTATATCTAAAAATTGTTATGTAGAGAATAGATGTTTCTTTGAGTTGCTTGTTAAGGGTAAATGAGTGTGGAAGCTATGTGTAATTAATATTTATTTTTTAGGATAACAAGAAGTCTTATTGATTTTATTGAAGATTTTCTTTAAAAAAGGTAAATATATAAATCTCTGCATAGCAAAAGAATCACTACAGTACTTACATTCACACAAGGTAATAAGACCAAATCCAAATAAATAAATATTGTGTGACATTTCGGTAACAACATTGTTACCATCTTCAGACAAAAGTACTGTATGATGAATAATCATAAATAATAAATGAAAAATACTGAATCAGTACTTTTGTCTGAAGATGGTAACAACGCTGTTACAGAAACGTCACATAATATTTATTTATTTGGATTTGGTCTTATTACCTTGTGTTTATAATCTATTATCCAAATTGTGGTTTATTAGTACTTACATTCAGTTTACGGACTTGGTCATTGTTGTAGAAGCGGAGGAGTTGCGCTCGTTCTAAGACCTCCTTTCTTTTCTGCTCCTGAAGTTCCCGTTCCTGTTGATCTAGAAGTACTTGTTCTTCCTCCTTGGCTCTTTTAGCTGCCTCAAACTCCTGGAGCACTCGCTCATGGCGCTGATGTATGGTATCAGGCCAGTCCCGCGATAACTCCTGCGTACGCTGCCGGATCTCCTCTCTCTCCCTCAACATCTGAGTCCTGGCTGCGCGGTCGCTTGCCGTTGCGCGGACCTGGTTGGTGATACGGCACCATTCCTCTGGACTTAGAACCAGGGTTCTGCATTGCGCCATTCTCCCTGCGCAACATCATGCCATCTATTGGGGGATACGGTAGGTTGGTTGCTATATACAAGTGACCTCCTGTATCCCATCATGGCTCATTATCATGGGACACACAAGGCAGATTAAATTTGAAGAAGGCAGAGTTATGTTCTTTCCAACATGACCATATGCAAAAAAGAGGGGACAACCCCAGACCATCTACTCTCATGCATGGGAGTCACCAACTTGTACCACAACTAAACAAGATACATGTGTCTCCATCTTATTCTTTCTTATCTCCACTCAATCATATCAAGGTATAAAGCCTGTAGAGCTTGTTGATGGTGTCTGTGCTGGGGATGAGTCTCTTCTTCTTTCGTATCTCCACCCAACAATCATATCAGGGTATCAAGTCTGTAGAGCTTGTTGATGGTGTCTGTGCTGGGGATGAGTCTCTTCTTCTTTCGTATCTCCACCCAACAATCATATCAGGGTATCAAGTCTGTAGAGCTTGTTGATGGTGTCTGTGCTGGGGATGAGTCTCTTCTTCTTTCGTATCTCCACCCAACAATCATATCAGGGTATCAAGTCTGTAGAGCTTGTTGATGGTGTCTATGCTGGGGATGAGTCTCTTCTTCTGTCTTATCTCCACCCAACAATCATATCAGGGTATCAAGTCTGTAGAGCTTGTTGATGGTGTCTGTGCTGGGGATGAGTCTCTTCTTCTGTCTTATCTCCACTCAACAATCATATCAGGGTGTCAAGTCTGTAGAGCTTGTTGATGGTGTCTGTGCTGGGGATGAGTAGAGCTCATCAATGGATGAGTCAATACAGTCAATAATGTGGTTGCAGGTTGACACCTAGTACATAGTGGGAAAACCTTGCAAACATATTGGAAAGTCATTGTCCGTAGATGACCAGACTTAAGACTGTTATTATGTATCTTCATGACTTTGTGTAATGACACATTTTTAAAAAAAGGCTCATTGTCAACAGGAATGTGTTTCAACCTATGACTGGTACAGAGCAGAGGGAACAAGTCTCTACTCCTAAGAGTGAAACAGCAGTCGTTGATTTCCACACTGTCTGGTCATCTAGGGACAATACATTTCCAGAGTTGGCTCATCCATTGATGAGCTCTACTCATCCCCAGCAGACACCATCAACAAGCTTTACAAGCTTGATACTCTGATATGTTTGTTGAGTGGAGATAAGAAAGAAGAAGACATTATTGACTGTATTGACTCATCCATTGATGAGCTCTACTCATCCCCAGCAGACACCATCAACAAGCTTTACAAGCTTGATACTCTGATATGTTTGTTGAGTGGAGATAAGAAAGAAGAAGACATTATTGACTGTATTGACTCATCCATTGATGAGCTCTACTCATCCCCAGCACAGACACCATCAACAAGCTCTACAAGCTTGATACTCTGATATGTTTGTTGAGTGGAGATAAGAAAGAAGAAGACATTATTGACTGTATTGACTCATCCATTGATGAGCTCTACTCATCCCCAGCACAAACACCATCAACAAGCTCTACAAGCTTGATACTCTGATATGATTGAGTGGAGATAAGAAAGAAGAATTTCCACAGTAGGTACAAGGATTTCCCACTAGGTACCAAGCGGAACTTATGGTCTACATCCCCTAACCACATTCATCGATAAGTTCTACTCATCCCCAGCAGACACCATCAACATGCTCTACAAGCTTGATACTCTGATATACTTGTGCTTATAATCTCAGAAATATTTAATATAACATATATCCTGGTCAGGATATGCCTTTTTTATTTTTAACCCTTAACTGGACGGGTTGGGTAGATTCTGCCCATGCATAAACTTAATATAGGAAAAAATATATTTTTCGTTTACCTAGAGCTACCAGGCTTTTCTTTCTTGT